>OW052221.1:117473910-118155477 GCA_932526605.1 Nephrotoma flavescens | reverse complement strand
ATATATATATATATATATATATATATATATATATATATATATATATATATATATATATATATATATATATATATATATATATATATATTATATATATATATATATATATATATATATATATAGTATATATATATATATATATATATATATATATATATATATATATATATATATATATATATATATATATATATATATAATATATATATATATATAATATATATATATATATATATATATATATATATAGATATATATATATATTATATATATATATATATATATATATATATATATATATATATATATATATATATATATATATATATATATATATATATTATATATATATATATATATATATATATATAATATATATATTATATATATATATATATATATATATATATAATATATATATATATATATATATATATATATATATATATATATATATATATATATATATATATAATATATATATATATATATATATATATATATATATATATATATATATATATATATATATATATATATATATATATATATATATATATATATATATATATATATATATATATATATATATATATATATATATATATATATATATATATATATATATATATATATATATATATATATATATATATATATATATACTATATATATATATATATATATATATATATATATATATATATATATATATATATATAATATATATATATATATATATATATATATATATATATATATATATATATATATATATATATATATATATATATATATATATATATATATAATATATATATATATATATATATATATATATATATATAATATATATATATATATATATATATATATATATATATATATATATAATATATATATATATTATAATATATATATATATATATATTATATATAATATATATATATATATATATATATATATATATATATATATATATATATATATATATATATATATATATATATATATATATATATATATATATATATATATATATATATATATATATATATTATATATATATATATATATATATATATATATATATATATATATATATATATATATATATATATATATATATATATATATATATTATATATATATATATATATATATATATATATATATATATATATATATATATATATATATATATATATATATATATATATATATATATATATATATATATATATATATATATATATATATATATATATATATATATATATATATATATATATATATATATATATATATATATATATATATATATATATATATATATATATATATATATATATATATATATATATATATATATATATATATATATATATATATATATATATATATATATATATATATATATATATATATATATATATATATATATATATATATATATATATATATATATATATATATATATATATATATATATATATATATATATATATATATATATATATATATATATATATATATATATATATATATATATATATATATATATATATATATATATATATATATATATATATATATATATATATATATATATATATATATATATATATATATATATATATATATATATATATATATATATATATATATATATATATATATATATATATATATATATATATATATATATATATATATATATATATATATATATATATATATATATATATATATATATATATATATATATATATATATATATATATATATATATATATATATATATATATATATATATATATATATATATATATATAAATTCTTAGTATCTTGGTTAATCGGGATTTCATCTGATTAACCGGGATCTTTTTTGGTCTCTCATAACAAATAATTCAATTAACCGGGATTTTTGATTTTCCGGGTAGTCCCACTAATCCCAGATAATCGAGATTCAAGTTTATATTTTAATTTTATTATTTTTTTTTCATATTATTAATATTTGTGTATTTTGAAATATTAATAATTAAAAATATGGCAACAAAAATGTTTAATAAAACGCAAAAACACCTAAAAAATTTCATTTTAAATATGTATACACGTATTGTATGTATTCGCCATATCACGTCACATGATGCAATGCACCTAGAATACCTAGAATTAGTATCTAGGTGCACTGCATGATGCAACTAAGAAAATAGCTATTTATACTTGTGATGTGATAGTTATCGCATCACATAAAGTGGTGCGTCTATGAGAATAGGGGTGAATATGTGCATATCTATATTATATCTACATACTCAAATCAAACACACCAATCAAGAATACTTACTTCGCTTTCCGCATCAGAAAATTCTTCAAGAGTTCTTTTTAAATAAGCTGCCTTTTCTTCATAAGTCAATCTTGAGAATTGCCTTACAGTTAACCACTCACCATTCATTTTATAGTAAAATATTATAAATTTATTCTGTCTTTAATTTTATTAACCAAATAATTATTAGCTTTCAAACGAAAACAACAAACAATAAAACGCTTCCTATTTATACCGACGTGCAAGATTGAACATGAAACATCAAATTAACATGATTTCCTGAATACAAAAACTCTTTATTTAATAAACAACGCTCTCTAAACTCTCTATTTTTACCGTTAAACAAAAAATAAAAATAAAACAATAAACCTAAACTCTCCTTTTCTTAAACCTCAACCAGTCAAACTTAAGAGCTTAAGTTGTGCTCCGTTTTGGACCACTTAGGAGAGCGGTACGACTACCAAAATTTTAGAGGTCAGTTGTATATTTGTGGCGAGAAGCCTATAAAATTTTGGTGATTGTAGCACTAACGGAAGTGGTGCAATCGGCGTGTAACTTAAGCTCTTAAGTCTGACTGGTTGAGGCTTTAATAGTCTGTTACTTTGAAATAATTAGAAATGCATGGAGTTTTCGATACTACCCAGGTATGTCGGTTGTACAGAAAAAGAATAAAGAATTGGTTGTACACATAAAGGTTAAATCAAATCTTTTTGATCTAACCAAATTTGGTGGAAAGAACGTCACATAAGGTTAGTCCAAAATACATACATACAAAAATAATTTTATTTTGGAACAGATAGACGACGCAAATCGGGACCTTAGTGTACAGACATACATTAATTATATGTACCATGTTCCTCAGTGCAAAAAATGACATTTGACATACAACATTGGAGTGGTACATACATATTTTTTTCAATAAAAATTATTATTTTATTTCTTGTTACGATAGTTTATTTACAAATTACAATTATAACGGAATAATATAGTTAATTAAAAATAATAATGGTCAATTTAAGTGAACCCATAGAATTCGATAAAATTTGTCGTGGTTGTATGAATAAACAAATCGACATGAAACCTCTATACGGTTCATCTTTAGATGAAATGTTTCGAACCGTTGTGAATGTTAACGTACCTATTTCTAGCCTCCCACAATCTTGAACGTTTTTGACCTGTTTCATTTCTTTCCAGGTTTCAATGGGTGACGGCCTACCAGAACAAATGTGTGTCCAATGTATCTTACAAATTAGTCGAGCGTTTAGATTTCGGCAGCAATGCGAAAAGATCGATATTAGGCTCAGATCGTATTTAGAAAAGGTAAATAAGCTTAATTTAGATGTTAGCGGAGGTTTCAAAAATAAAGGGAGTATTGCGAATGATGAACAAAGTGATGGCCAAGATGTAAAAGACAAAAATAGTTTCGAGAATAGCAGTCTGACGCAAATGAATTTTCCCGAGGCAGAGGATCTTCCAAATAACACAGGGAATTTAATATTTGTGCAAAAAATAGAATCTGTTGAGTTACACGATGAAGTTCAGTACAATACCAATGTACACAGTGAGCACCAAACAATTGTATTCGAAACAAACCATGGCGACAGTGCTTTAGAAGATACCAATTTAGACCTGTGCGATGCCCAGATACATATTTTAAAGAATGTAAAAGTTGAAGGCTTGCACCATCACACTGATAACATGCTTATTGAAAACTATGGTAGGTTCAGTTAGAACAAGTGTATTCTTAATTTAAATTTTAAACTAGGTACTTTTACTTTACAGAAACGTTCGCCAATAATATACCCATTATTGTAACCACCATGAACGACGAAAGCTTGAACCAATCCGAGCCACAAGAAATTCAGTTAGGAGAAATAAAATCACTAGTCTGCCAATTATGTCTGATTGATTTCCGCGATGCTGACGAGCTTAAAGCGCATATGGAAGAAGTACATCATCTTTTGCAAACAACATTCGATTGTCATATCTGCAATAAGAAATTTGGTGAAAACAAAGTTTTAAAACGCCATCTAAAAACACATTCACCAGATAAACCTCATGTTTGTCTTACATGCGGCATGGCATTTGCCGAGGCCTCAAATCTTACCAAGCACAAAAAGAAACATACCGGTGAATTACGAAACGTGATCGGTAAGCCACATTTATGTTCCGTGTGCGGCAAACGTTTTAAATGGGCTAGTTCGCTGTCGAAACATATGAAATACCATACAAAGCATAAAATATTAAAATGTGAATATTGTCCAAAGTACTATGTCGAAGCACGTTCTTTACATATTCATATGAGATCGCATACGGGTGAAAAACCCTTTGTCTGTCATATTTGTCAAAAAGCTTTTACACAGACCTGCAATTTGGAAAAACATTTACGTGTTCACACTGGAGAAAAACCATTTTTATGTAATATTTGTGGTAAAGGATTTTCTCAACGGGGCTACGTGGCAATCCATTTACGAACACATACAGGTGAAAAACCGTACGAGTGTAACGAATGTGGAAAATCTTTTGCCGGTTCGAATACGCTGGCGATTCATAAAAGAACACACACAGGAATCAAACCGTACACCTGTTTCGTATGCTCAAAATCCTTTGCGCGTCAAGAAACCTTAATAATACATCATAGAACCCATACAGGAGAAAAACCGCATGTTTGTACAATTTGTGATCGTGGCTTTTCTAGTTCGGGCCATTTATCTGGCCATATGCGATCGCATACAGGAATTAAGCCACACGCGTGCACAATTTGTGATAGAAAATTTGCGGGTAGTAGCAGCCTTAAAGTACATATGAGATCGCATACTGGCGAAAAGCCGTACATTTGTAATTATTGTGGTAAGGCGTTTGCTCAGAACGCTTCGCTGTCGACACATCTCTTTACGCATGAGCCATTGCCTTCTGCAACGGATATATAATAAATATTAAATCGCCTTAATAGTTGTATTTATTGAATTTCAAGGAGAATGAAAATGTATCGCACATGTCTTTATTCAGGTAACAAACTCAATACCATTTATGTACATACTTACAAAGATTTATTTTGTATTACTTTTTTAATTATTAACAAATTAATCAAAAATTATGATAATTAAAAAAAATAAGAAACTCTTTCGGTTGTTAGTAAAAATTCAAAATAACAATTTTTTTACTCAGTCTTTTAATTATTTTAAAAACTTTTATTTTAAGGAGACTATTAAAATTAAAAACTACTTTCATTAAAAAGCAAAATGTTCCTTATGAATCGTCATATTAGATATGATTCTTCGAAAAAAATTAGAGAATTTGTATTAATTATGTGCGTAAACCACAAGTTAAGACAGGTTTTACTTTTCTTGTCGTTACGATCATTATTATTATGAGTGATTCTAAAAAAAAGTATTAATTTATCCTATATGATTAGTACAGTTTTTATATACTTTGTATATCTATTTAAAATGTGTCATACGAATATTCTGACTAAAAACCTTCACCATCCCTCAAAAATATTGGTGCCAATCTTCTTAAATTTAACTAAGCAAAATATTTTAATTTTGTTTTTTAATAAATTTACACGGACCAAAAAGCGGTTAAATATATTGTAATTATAACAAGTAGAGAAACAAATTCTTAAATTAATTTTCATTACGTCTAAAATGCACTTAACATTTTTAATTTAACCAAAAATTTAAAACAAAACTATCGTTAGTTTTAAGAGGTAGTAAATTTAAGATTTTTTCTCAAAATACGTGAATGTGTAAATTAAAATTTAAGTGATTTGGCGAAAAGTGCAGCAATTGCTTGAGTTTTGTCTCCTTTAAATTTGCGTAGCTCGGCAATTACTTGTTCCCGACTAAATCCTAATTTAACAATTTCTGAAACTAGAGCCTCGGTAAATTTGTCCGTTGGTAAAATACTTATTTTTGGATCTAACATTGAATGAGCATTTGACGGATGAGAACTGGGAGTGTGGCGACTTGATGAAGCTGAAAACAATTTTTGTATCAATAGTTATTTTACTTTTGTAAATAAGGTGCGCACACTCATACCAACTTCCCGTTTACTCTGTTCTAGAGCTTCTTTAATTTGTTGTTCTTCGAGTCCCATGTTTACATCGCCCATCACTTTCATCTCATCTTCGGGACTTATCGATAGTCTCGCACATTCTGGCAATTCATTCTCAGGTAAAAATTTGGTTTCAGTTCCCGTGGTCCCGATTCGAAGTACATTGGATTGCAAATCAATATTACATTGATGCCTTTTCAGCATATCCAAACCAAGCAGAACATCCATTGGCTGTTCTTGTAGCACAGAAAAACTTGTTATTAAAAAATCATTTTCAATTTGAAGTTGCACCATATGGATGCGACCAATAATTTTTTGTACGCCTACACCTTTAGCAATACCGGACCAACTAAAAATATCGAGTGTGAAATTTATAAATGTTATTATATCATGTTAATATTGTTCCTTGACCAACCGTGTATCAACTAATCGCATTAAATTACAACGATCGGCACATGCTGCACTCATAATCGTAGTCTGAGCACCAGAATCTACAAATGCCTTTACTGGAACACCGTTTACACGACAATTTATGTATAACATCACAACAGTACCAAAAGTTTCGGGATTATATTCCATGGCAGCCTCCATATTAGCATCAATATTCTTTTGCCGAATTTCATCGGCAATTAATCGCTGCGCCTCCGTATCAAACGGATCGGCTTGCAACATTCGTAAGCGTTGCTGTTGTCGCTCCATCCGGACAGCCATTTGTTCTCTTAACACACTGGCGAAATTTTCTAAAACAAAAAATATTAGTAAAATTCACAGCGCACATGAATCCAGTTTATGAACATGAACTATAGAGTGAACATACGCAAATTTCCCGATGTCAACGCATCAGCCAAACGCGGATTATTTTGTTTTAATAGCGCCAACTGATCCGGATTGTCTAAAAATAATTTTCGAATAACCTCTGGGTCATCTTCGGGGGCAACCGATATCGGCGGGGCCCGCTCATTTGCATTACGACTCCCAGATGCGGCCTGCGCTTGATTTCCAGGCACTTGAATTCCACTAAAATCTAATCCTGTTAAGGCTAAAAATAGACAACAAAGCAAATCGTATTAATCTGTTTTTGCAAAATCATCACATAACCTCAAATGTTGACTCACATGAATCTGACGGGGCCAAAGATGTTGGGTTTGAAGTTTGCATAATATGTTGCAATACAACAACATCTCCATCCCTAATGCCTAAATCTTTAAGCGACTTCTTATCGTCGAGTAAAGGTCGTCCGTTAAATACAATGATAATTTCAGGTGCTGGAAATCCTGATTCTACTTCACAGAATGCTTTGAAATTTTCCAATTCCAATTCCTCGGATACATCCAGTATAAATATATAGTCGGCCAAAGTTGATACAGTTACCTTCATTTTATTAACGCACCGTTCCTTATATGTCGATTTAATTTGAATAATTTAGTTTTGTAGGTATAATAAAAATTGTAAATTGAAAATTTATTACACTTTTTTAATTGTTATCTTGGCTTCGAGTTTTCACAGAATAAAATAAAATTCTTTGTTTACAATAAATTTTATTTTTGGATCATTGCACTATTAAATAAAATTTTCGTTCAACAAAATACACAAGTATCATGTATATTTTTAATAATGTATACTTGCATTTACAATTGGAAAGAAAAATTTTAAATTCGGTGTGCGAAAACAACAAAACAAAAAAATTGTAGTTTCTTGAACTAAACAAAATTGACATCAGCAAATGAAAAGTCAAAAAATTTTGATTAGTCAAAAGGGGAATATTGCAGGGTGGCGAACATAAACCCGTGTATCTTTAATTTTAATCGGTTCCGGTTTGTGGTCGTAAAGTTGAGTTGAAAACAAAAATTTCGTACAGAGGCGAATTAATGCTGGACTGAGTATTTGTGTATGTTTTCGCACAACAAATTTTATACTTTAATTAAATTAAATCGCATGTGAGAAATCATAGACGAATCTAAGATGACATGTCTCAGATGAATTGTTTCAGATGTATCTGAAATGAATCGTAATATATGATATGTCTGAAGTAATTTAATGTATGTACATAATATGTGTATATAAATATAATGAAACATTTAATTTAAATGAAGACAAATATTTATAATTTTATTTAAATACATAAATTATAATTATAAATTAACTTATTTAAAAAATAATGGTCATCTTTTCATATATGTACTGGTAATTGTGGTGACCTTTACATTTTTACCTAAACAAATGAAAAAATGTTGGTTACAATTTAAAAAAAAAAATTAAATACCTAAATCATTTACAAAATATTTACTTAACAATTCCATAAACAAACTGTTAACACCTTATACAGAAAATAAAATAATAGCGATGTCACAAAGAAAGAACATGAAATGACATGCAAATTATTTCAATCCTCTCGATTGTTTACCTACGCCATATTAAAACTTGATAGAATAAGAAAGACCGAAGCCTTGTCATATATGTTTCGCTTAAGAAAGTCAATTTTTTTTTTATTTAAGAAGACATGTACATGACATGTCTCATAATTGTCGTCGAACGTGGACTGCAATTGGACAAATCATATGAGAAACTAATATGACTTGTCATCACTAAATCATTTAGTCAACATACCATCCAAAATCGATGAAAGAAAGTAGTTTTTGTCTGTTTCTTACGCACTTAGAAAAAAAGTAGGAAAAAGCAAGGCATGTCTTTCGTAAAAAATTGTTCACATGCATGTTGACAAATTTCCAACTGTGAACTTTAGATGTACAATTACATATTTATTTTTAAAATCCAGCTTTTGCTCATATAAACATAATTTTGTATTTTTTTATACATGTATACATAATAAATCAAATTTGGATTACAATAATAATATCTACATATAAATTTCATATAATTACTAATTAATGAACTTCAGTTCCCCCAGTGGATTTAATGTCCTTTCAAGAGGTTACTGAAACTCAAGACTTTTTTTATGTGCAATAATAACAAATATACAAATATGTAATTTCATTTAATATATACATTTTTAAAGATTTTTTAAGATTTTAAATGTATAATAATAAATCGTTAATATTGAAATAGAACAGTTTAACAAAGATTGATATAATTACTTTTTCCACGTTATTTCTATATAATGAAGCGCGAAATATTTGATTTGAAAAAATTTATCTCAGTAAAAAAAAAAAAGCGAGGCCAACTTATCGATTTGTCAAGTGTGGGAGAGAAACAAAAATTTTATTCAGTAAAATTTAACTGACAAAATTATTGTAATAGTAGTATGTAGTATATTGCCATAAAAATTTGGAAAAAAATACTAAACGGAGTACTTTTTATGGCAACAGTTCAACAAATCTACATAAATATTGTATTGCAATATGAATAAAATTCTCCCACACTACCAAACCTTTTTTGATTATAGTTCATTTATGGTTTGATTTTATCATTCGTGTTATATTATACTCTACGGTTTCAGAAATCGTAAAAATAGATTTACAAGTTTACAACAAAAATTAAAATACCAAATATTAAAATAATAGATCAAATTAAATAATAAGAAAATAATAAAATATAATTTATGAAATTAAAAAAAAATTTTGAAAATTTTTGGTTAGGTTGTCAATTATTTAACTATAAAAATTGTCTATGCCGGGATTCCACAGTGAAACAATTTTTTTGCATTAAAAAATACTGGGAAACCGGAAAGTATACATATTAAAATCACGTTATAGTGATAAAGACAAACAAATGTTGCCATAAAAAGTATTGAGTTTCATACTTGTTATGGCAACAATTTTCCCGCTAACTGCCAGTAAATTTTCCTGAAATTTTTTTTTGTTTCTCTGTAACAAGTAAAGGATATATATTTTTGCCTCGTGTTAATTTTACTGAAAAAAATTGTTTCACTGTGGAATTCACGCATTATGCCCGGTTTACATACGACCAACATTTTTCTCCTGCAAAATGAGAAAGATATAACATTGACTTTTTGCACATGAGAGACAAGAAAAGAAATATATCCCAACAAAATTTTGCAGGAGATTTTTTAGTCAATACACAGCAAAATGTTGCCATAAAAATAAGATGTTGCCATAAAACATATTCGATTCGAGTATTTTTATGGCAACATTTTTAAAATTAACAAGAAAAAAAATTATTTCGTATTTATAAATGTTGAGGATTCATTATAAAAACAGACGCCATAGATAAAAATGTAAATTTCGTTTTTTAATTCATTAAAAATAAATTAATAATGATCCTATAAAAAAATTACGCCATTACTATATATGTTTATTTCATTCTGGTATATTGAATATTTTTATATAGCGGATTCTTTCTTATTTACCTGCAAAAATTTGTAGAAGAAAACAATATTCTACATGTAAACCGGGCATAATTTTAAAATTGTTCCCATAAAAATACTCGGATCGAATATATTTTATGGCAACATTTTACAGTGGTTTGGTGGTGTAGCGGCTAATCTGCAAAATTTTGTTGGGGTATAATTCTTTTCTTGTCTCTTATTTGCATAAAGTCAATGTTATGTCTCTTTCAGCTTGCTTAGTCGCATGTAAATGGGGTAATAGATTTAACTTCAAAGAAGTAAAGTGGGGAACGGGCCATATTGGTTTTGACCCAATTTAACAACAACAACAGCTGTCAACAATTAAATACGTTGTTGCCGGTAATTTGTGTGAATGAATGTCGGTTAAAAGTTGAACTGCTCAATTCCAGTTCAACTCGTTAATAACTATGAAATAGGCATATTAATTTACGTATTTTTAATATTTGAAACAATAACAATAAATAATGTTTTTTTGTTAAAAAAGGACGATTCATAATAGAAATCTTAATAATTCGAATCCGACAAAACTGAGCTCAATGCAACTTCACAATATGATGAATAAATTGAAAACATAGAAACGAAGTCTAGTGATGTGTGTTTGTGTGTGCGGTCGTAATAGTTTTTATACGTTTTAGAACATGGCCTCTCGTGTGTTAAATTAAAGACGAAAGAAAAGAAAGAAATTTATGTGTGTGCTCTACATTAAAATCAAAACTTTTCATAAAGTTTAATTTCCTTAATTATTTTTAATCTCGTAATCATAAAATCAATTATTTTAGTTTCACATACAAAAGTATTCTTTTTAAATTATTGTGAAGCCACAGAGCTAAAAAAATTTACCAAAAAAAAAAAAAAAATTTGCGTCGTACAGAAAATAAAAAGCAAAAAATAAAATTTTTGTAGAGTGAAAAAGTATCGAAAAAATAAACTTGTGTACTAATTTTGTGTTTGTCTCTCGCTGCTGTGAAAAGCAAAAACTTGCATAAAATACCAAAAAAAAGTTATAAGTACAGAATAAGTAGCTAATAATTGATTGTGAAACAAAACCAAGAAAAATATCAAGAAGTTATTTGCATCTGTGTGTTTTGTAAAAATTCGAAAATCTACCCATTTATAGACTTGTGAAATATGAGTACACAGCAGAGTCCTGCAAATTTACAAACAGCCGCCGAAACCGAAAATGTAAGATGTTTTTTCTTATTTAACGACTGTAATTTATTTTTAGAAGTTATTATTTTATACACGACTTTATTAATATTTTAGGTATTTCGATGGATAAATGAGCTTTCAAATCCCGAGACACGGGAAACAGCACTACTAGAATTAAGTAAAAAGCGAGAAAGTGTACCAGACTTGGCCCCAATGCTATGGCACAGTTTTGGTACAACAGCAGCTCTTTTACAAGAAATTATAAATATTTATCCATCAATTAATCCAGCTACGCTTACCGCACATCAATCAAATAGAGTATGCAATGCATTAGCATTACTACAATGTGTTGCCTCACATCCAGAAACTAGATCTGTATTTCTTCAAGCTCATATTCCATTATTTTTATATCCATTTTTACATACGACATCTAAAACAAGACCATTTGAATATTTAAGGTTAACAAGTTTAGGTGTAATAGGAGCTCTTGTTAAGGTAAGTAAAGTATGTAACATTTTCAATGACGTAGTATGTGTTCAAGAACACGGTACCTTTTATTCATTTTAATTATATTTTCTTGATTTCTTTAAATCATACATACATACGTACGAAACTATTTTTATTGACTTCAAACGCATTACAATATGAAAATGATTCTTATCTGTCATTCACACGAAAATGGTTGATTTGTGCTTGAAAAAGTGACAAAATAATGTTCAAATAAAAAATTTTCCGGTTCGTTCGTGTAAGAGAAAAGGTGGTACATATTTCGTATTTAAAAGTACAAATACATATTATCCCATTCACCCTTGACCTTTTTTTATAGAATGGAATAGAAACGAATTGAAATAATAGGCGTCACTAAAAATGAATTTCGAAACAGATTTGTTTAAAAACGTTGGGAAACAATGAACACATTTGACATTAGGTATTTCCTTTAGAAATGTAGAAAATAAGCCATAAAACATCGGTAATAAGTTTATTATTTAGATACTTAGTATTTGTGTGCATTTGGAACATTGCGATAAACATATTTTATCTAACTTGACTAGAAATGTTAGTACCTACCGTTAATATTTAAATGATCTAAACGTCCAAAATCTCTTAAGAAGGCTGTCTTGAAGTTAGGGGTGGCAAATTTCGAAAAACAACAATTTTTGACTTTACCACAGAAAGATTGTAACCTGCTACTAGGCCGCAGGTGAATTTCTGACAACGACCTCAACTAATTGTTTGGATTTGTATAGAGTTACAAATTTTAAATTTATTGGCAATGATTACACTAATCACTTCTAGCAGCCTTTACTTCCGTCAATTTCTCCTAAAGTGGGAACCATACAAAAAAAAAAAATTTACAAACGTATCTTTAAAAAATTAAGATTGTGATAAATGCCATATCTGTGCTTTCGACCACAGAATAATTCATTTAAATTAAAAAATATTAATTGTCACTTAAGGGCAAACCAGTCAAAAATAAAATAACCAGTAAAAAATAAAAACGTCATAATAAGAATTATGACGATACCAATTGTCTTTCTTTTTTCTGACATTCCAGCCATGCACTTTTATGAATAAAACATGATTAGATTTTTATGTATTTTGATTAATTTATTATAACAAACATTTAATAATAATAGAAAAGCCACGACTAATATTTAATGTCAATTTTTTTAAACAACGTGCACCTCGGGTTGAGCAAAGCTCCACGAGGTCGGTTTTGCTTATTTTGCAATTGCAAAGAGAAACGGAAGCTGTGATCACTAAACGCTCATACTGCCCAAAAAACACAATTCAAGTGTGCAACGAGCCTAAGTACTGTTACACACTTCAGCTTTGTTTTTTAACATGCGAGCTATGATTTCATTCCACACCCGCGCGTTTTCGTTTCCACAAATCTTTAAAAAACATTGATGATAAGTCTCAGAATCAACCCCTCTCCGTGCAGTACATATTTAAAATGTTTTATTTTCGCTTTGGAGATACAAAAAATAGCTTACATGTTAGCTATGGGCCAAGTGAATAAAAATAAGTAAAGGCTTTTACTTTAATTTTATTTATTCAAAAAACTTTAACGGTGGAGATTGAACATAACAGATACTTAAAATTGGTGGAGTAACAGTTAAGTAGTATTCAGCTCGTAAACCGTTTTGTACTGGTTCTACTAGAAATATTCTTTTAAATTGATAATAAATTCTCAAATTGAAGTGTGGATGCATTTACTTATTTTTATTCAGTTGGCACTATGTTTCTATCCCACAGGTTTATAACGCATTTACATTACATTCTGTAATACAGAGAAATTGCGGCCTCTAACCATAGTTCATTCCGCTGAAAAACATAGCTCAAATGTTTGAGCTAACAGGCATCTAATTTTACTGAATAAAACTAAATAAATAATGGGTGCATCCAGCCCATGTAGACTTCATTAAATAATAGTAGGCCTCAAACATCTTATGGACTGGATGCAAAATATCTTACTAAAATAATGTAGATATTCTCAATGTTTAGTGAGACAAACATTTTCCATCTACTTTTGGGGTTTTGGTTTGAGCTTGTACTTTGACATTGCTTTGCTCTATTTTCAATGTTTTTATCTTCAAGCATGCTAATAAAAAAGTTAATAATTAATAATAATGTTTTTATAGCTGTTTCGCTTTGGTAAAACTAAGCGAGTTTTATTTTAATATCTCCAAGCAACAGCTTTTGGCTTAAGTTTTTCGACGCATTTTAATTTTTCTGTGTTGGCAATAAAACATTTATATGTCAAGTTTGATATCTGATTATTATATAGTTTTAAATATAAATACATTAAAAAAAATAATCGAGAAAAGAAGCCTTGTGGTGAACACCATAACTATAAAATGGCTTTATTAAAACTAAAATTTGTTTGGTTTACATTAGGTATCAGTGGTTTGATACTTACGCCATTTTTGGCCCATTGTGATACCACGCATTCACGCCACATCATTAACCAATTCACATATTCACCTACTAACACAACTACAGTATACCAGCTGCACATTGCAAGCTCCATGTCAACCTGTACATTGACATGGACGGTGGGTCGGCGCTGAATTCTGCACTCCATCAGAGGGTCTTAGTTGTGTTTATTAACATCACCGATTGCAATCGATGATGAAAATGCGATTTGCATCTAGCCTCTGATGGGATTCGAACCCAGTACCTCCCGGTCCAAGTGCCGAAGCGTTAACCACTGTCCGATTTTGGTTTACATTAAGGCGCGATTATTTCAGACACTCGATTAAATATGCAACTTTTTGTGGACATGATGTGCTTGCTGTGCTCAATACATGGGTGGACAACCCCATTATTCACTTCGAAACCAAAATAAATCTATCAGCCATTGCTTTTTCTAATTTTTGGTAAACAAATACATAATTTATGTCGATAATATTGTAAGATTGTGTGCTTGATCTTGTCATTTTTTCCTTTTCAACATATGATAATTATTGTTATTATTATTAAACAATTCCTTATTTATTGGGATTCTCCATTTTGTTAAAATACGTTTATCAACAAAATGTACAGCTCTCGGACAGCAACTTTCCCAATTTGCGACAGAGCTATTATTGCGTTTTGCTTTCAAAAACATCACCATTTTTGTTATAGTAACTGATATATCACGGCTCCTCGTCGAAATTTATTATTTTCTGTTTAGATTAACTATTTATCAGAATATCTTCCTTTCGTACTGGGTAAAGGCTAATGCTATTTGTGACACATTAACTTATGAATAAAAATTAGCAGTTTCAGGGTAACAGAAAAATTTGAATCAGCTAGCTATTCATGTAATCTAACAGTTTAAGAGTTTGTCGAGTTACCCAATGACAATACTGTTGATAAAAAATGTTCTAAATTGACGAAATGATATTCTTCAGGCCCCAAAATGTGAAATTTATTATTTTTGAATTATATAACATATGTACGAAATTATACTATTCTTCTTAGATAATTTGTGAACAATCATAAAACTTTAAAATTAGCTAGCCTTGAATATTTACTCTATGGTAGCGCTGTATTTGATAAGACACATACCTTTTCTCATGCTATATTCAATGACAATTCTATGAAAGTTCCGATTTTTATTTTCGTGCTGAGAATCGAATCCGCTATACACTTAATAACATAATGCTTGTATATCCGAAACCGCTTTAAATTGTCGACCACATACATTCTCTTTGAGATTATAATATTAGGTTTTTTGGTTTGTCTGTCAGCAAAATTCTGTTTATTATCGGCAAATTCCGTTTTGTGTATGTTTTAATGATAGAATTTCAATTTCCGTTAAACGGTTCAATAAAAATAATTGTGGTTTTCCATGGAAATTACAGAGATAATATCTTTTCTTTTATGGGTATTTCCTAGTATGTATTAAGATATTGTAAGGATTTTCTAAGATTGAGATACTTAAATATGTATATATCGCGTTATTTTCTTGAGGCATTTAGAAACCAAGTGTTCATTTAATTGTTTCACCCGTCCAAACACTCATAATAAAACACAATTTTCGAAGGTGAAAACTCCGTTACCATATGTTCAGAAAAAAAGTTTTAGCGAACCATCCGCAATATGCTCACTCTGTTCACAGTTGCTCAGAAAAACATGGACAGCTCAATTTGCAAATTAACAACCAACCAGCACTTGGGATATCTAATATCATTTCTTATTATAGGGCTAGCACCCGAGAACTACAAAAGTGTGACCTCATCGAATCTATAGAGTGAATTATTTACCCAATTTGAAAAAATAGTAACGGGGCGAATTATCTAGATTTGTGTTGTAATATTCAGTCGCCATGTCCTGATGAGATGACCGAATTTTTTCATGATGTATCAGATCGAAACTGGAGCCTAACTATTGAATTCGACGTTCATTATCGAACGCTATCGTTTTCCTATAGTAGACAAAAGAAGAAAAAAGAAAATGTATGAAATTTTTACTATTCTTTTTTCTTTTGTTTCCAGTCTTGCTATAGGAAAACGATAGCCGTCGAAAATGAATGTCGAATTCAATAGTCAGGCCCTTGGATACTACTTCTGTTTCAAAACTTCATTGAAAATTTAGCTTCAAATAACAAGATCAAAAAATCAAAAATGGGGGTTGCTTTGAAACAGGCATTATATTGTTCGGCGATTTTAATATATTTCGTCATATCTGAAAAGACGTCTAAATAGTCTTAGGGCCGATATGTTCGATTGCTTTGTGTGGCTCAGGTCGATTTTTTCGACTAAATTATGAACTAAACTTTTTTGAGGTGACCTTACGCTATTCCCCGCCAGGTTACAAACGAAAAGTTTCCTCGCGAGGTAACTTCAATTAAGTTGTCAAATGTCATTATTTGGTATTTATTGCAATTTTTAAACATTTCGGAGTTTAATAACATTTGCAAATATTGCAACTTTCATATCATCTTTCATTATTTTAATTTAATTTATTATTTCCTTTATCCACGAAAAGTCGACAATTTAGTATTTCGAATAGTCAGGCACAGCTTGTGTTTTTCGATGTTACTGCCACCTATAAATGTTTATTGCAAACTACTGAGCAATTTAGTTTAGTTCATAATTTAGTCGAAAAAAATGGTTGCACACAGCAGGCATAAATTTGGGGAAAAATATTAAAAAATATAAAATTAGCTAGACTGGTTATTGAACAAGATGCTGGCTTATTAATTCTCTTGTCTAGCCTCCTTATTCTAGTGAGTCACTTCATGATTTAGTAATTCCCTAAATTTTTTTGATGTTGAGTTCGACTGTGAACAATTTTATAACGGGTTTGCTCCAAAACATTATTATTCTAAATATTTAAATATTTCACGGTCATCGTATTGTTTTTCGTTTCTCGTAAAATGAATTTTCCGAAGGTCTGGATGTAATGTTCTTAAATCATTGGTTGCTTCATAATGAGTGTTCGGAAACTTCTTGTCGCATCGGCGGTATAAGTCTAGAATTTCAACCGATTTTTATTCGATTTATTTTTCTACAATCTTTTTCTCTTTACTTATTGAACATGTACACTTAAATAATCATACTCCAAACTAGAATTTTCCATTAGCTTTCTGTGTCTAAATCATTTTATTTTTTACACACGACTACCTTTTATTTTCTATTGATTTATGGAGATCATCAAATAATTAAAATTCATTGTATTTAAAAAAAATGTAAATATATATCAATTTTCTATTATTTTATACTAATTTATGACTACAACAGAATACCTACAATACCTACAACCCAGAAACGAACACCAAATAAATAATTTCAAATCGTGTTTCCATAAAATTCAAAACGAACTTTCGACTAAAAATAATAATTCGCTGTTTATCGGTGTTTATTTCCAGACTGATGAACAAGAAGTTATAACATTTCTACTAACCACTGAAATCATTCCATTATGCTTGAGAATTATGGAATCTGGTTCGGAACTAAGTAAAACTGTAGCAACATTTATTTTACAAAAAATATTATTAGATGATAGTGGATTGTCTTATATATGTCAAACATATGATAGATTTAGTCATGTTGCTATAATTTTGGTAAGTCATGTTATAATGATGTTTACTATTTTTTATTTATTAATTTAATTAAATATTTAATAGGGTAAAATGGTGATACAGTTGGCAAAGGAACCTTCCGCACGTCTATTAAAGCATGTTGTGCGATGTTATCTGCGATTGTCAGATAATCCAAGGTAAACATATCATTTTCTTCTTAATCAATTAATTATATATATTTATCGGTATTTTTGCATTTCAGGGCTCGTGAAGCATTACGGCAATGTTTACCAGATCAGCTGCGCGACGCAACCTTTGGCCATTGCCTTGTAGAGGATAAATCAACGAAACATTGGTTATCAATGTTAATAAAAAATTTAGAAACCGGGCCGATAGCATTATCAGATCCACGACAAGTTGGAATCTCACCTCTTGGATCGTAAAAACTATATTTCATTATTTTGGTAAGATAAATAATATGTATTTTTGGTCGTGCATGTCCTTTTCTACGCATCAATAATGTTGAGTATTTTATTTCGTTGTATTTAGACATTAAATTGCAACAAATGTTAATTATTTTTAATTGATTTAATGAAAATTTCAATTCGAATTTTGAATTTCTTCGAAAGAAGTGAACCGGCGACATGCCAAATCGTGTTGCATCCGTCGAAACAACCAGTAATCAGAAGGAGCAATGCCCGGAGAATACGGCGGGTGCCGTAAAATATCTCACTTCAGCGTTTCCAAATATTTTTTTATGACTTGCAACGTGAGGCCGAACGTTGTCATGCAGAAGAATAACTTTATCATGCCTTTCTTCACATTCCGGTTGTTTTTCTCGTAATGCACGGCTCAAACGAATTAATTGTAGTCTGTATCGCTCGTCCGCAATGGGATCGCCAGGTTATAGCAGCTCGTAGTACAAAACACCTCTGGTACCACCAGATACGCAGTAACCGCCGAACCATCAAAGTTCGTCTTTGGTGTTGATGTTGAGGTCGATGGCAACGATTGGCCGGGCAAAGCGTAGTATTTTTTCCTCTTGGGGTTATCGTAGAAGATACCGGGCAAGTGATGCAGTGGTTAAAGCGTCGGCTCTTGGACGGCCACTTACCTACCGGCTCTCTGATGGAGTGTAGAATTCAGCACCGACTCACCGTCCACGTTAATGTACAGGTTGACGTGGAGCTTGCAATGTGCAGGTGGTATACTGTTAGTTGTGTGAGTAGGTGAAAAGACGAATGGGTTAATGATGTGAGGTGAGTGAGTGGTATCACAATGGATCAAAATTAGCCTAAGTTTGCGATAGCAACCACTTAAACCTGTTGTAGAAGATCCATTTCTCGTCACCAGTCATGGGTTATATGAAAAAACTTTATTCAGTACAATGTACTAGTTTTTTCGGTTTTTAATATTTCAACAAATTGCGTCAGGTTGCGTAATGTTTTGAGTTATTTTCTACGTGAGTAATTTTTTTTAAATGTGTTGCGAAAATACGTTTTGGAAAAAAAATATTTTTTAAAGAAGGAGCAACCACATATTTATATTCTAAAACATCAGCGCCATAACAGTAAAAGACTCAATTGTGTATGTTAAACTTCAAATGAAATATATATCAAAAACGCCATTACAAACTGTGGTTTTTTACCTATGTATGTTGAACTTAAATTACTATGAGAAGCTTTTTTTTTAACTCGAAAGGGATGTATGTAATGAAGTAGTTTATGAAGTAGTACACAGCAAAGTAATGAAGTAGTACACAGCAAAAGTATTTTTTTGGACAGGCACACAGAATACAAATCAGAACACAAATAACAAAGAAAAAACAAGTCAAAAAAGTAAGATATTTCTGCAAAATCAATAGCCAAACCAAATGTTTAAATAAAAAAATTATTTTAATGTTTAAAATAATTTTATTTATTCATTTTCATTCAATCTCCATCCCAAGTCATAATACTATCAAATTTGTATGCTTTACGTAAGACATTTTTTTTTAAAACCAATGCCAACTAAGATTACGCGCAGAATACGAAAAGTGTCATAATTAAGACTAAACTCAAAACCAAGTCAAAGTTTTGCCTAAAGGTTCAATCACAATGACATCGCACCGCTCCGTTTCGTTAATCAGTCAAAGTAGGAAATGTCACATTACATGTGATGTAAATCGTAAAACGGGTATGCAAACACAATGGTCGGCGCGGAACGGTACGTGCGGAAGAGTTAAGGTTCAATCACAATGAAACCGCACCGCGTCGCACCACACTGTGTCAAGCCGCTTTTATTTATTGTCAAACACAATGTTTCCGCGCCGTTTCGTAAAATTGATCCAGTTAAATTCTGTATAAAATTTACCTTCGATATTAAATTTTATTTTTTTAATGAATTCCACAATTCGAAATTCCATTTTTAAAATATTATTATTTTTTGTTACCGATAATATTGAAAATAAGTTTGTTGTATGCCTGTGAAAAAATTGTTTAGGTTATGTTATCCGAAAATGTAGAAAGTTGGCCTATATCTTCCGCACGTACCGTTCCGCGCCGACCATTGTGTTTGCATTTTAAATTTACGATTTAAATCACATGCAATGTGACATTTCCTACTTTGACTGATTAACGAAACGGAGCGGTGCGGTGCCATTGTGATTGAACCTATAGGCCAACTTTATACATTTTCGGATAACATAACCTAAACAATTTTTTCACAGGCATACAACAAACTTATTTTCAATATTACCGGTGTCAAAAAATAATATTATTTTAAAAACAGAATTTCGAATTGTGGAATTCATTGAAAAAATTAAATGCCTTCCAGAGCTATATAACAAAGCCCATAAAAATTACTTGGATGTAAAAAGAAACGATAGATTATCGGCACAAAATTTAATATCGAAGGTAAATTTTATACAGAATTAACTGGATCAATTTTACGAAACGGCGCGGAAACATTGTGATTGACAATCCGTAAAAGCGGCTTGACACGGTGTGGTCCGGTGCCGCCCGGTTTCATTGTGATTGAACCTTAAGACCATTATTCAGTTACTGATTCTTATGAGAAAGAACAAAATGCTTTCCTTCTATTTAAAGGTTATGATAAAAAAATGGCGGAATCTCTTGGCTCTTATGTATAGGTGGCTCTGCTATTTCTTGTTTGTTGTAGTTTATTTTACACCCCGATTCTGAACCACAGTCGACTGAAGATGGTCTTAGGTAAGACTTTTTGTCATAATTAAGACAAAACTCAAAACAAAGTTAAAAGTAAATAGTGTGGTCTTATTGGTCGCAGACTACGCACAGAATACGAAACGTCTCTTAATTAAGACTAAACTCAAAACAAAAACAAAAAGTCTTATCTAAGATCTTTTTTCAGTCAGTGACTGTGCTTCGGAATCGGGGTGTTAATTACAATATTGCAGATTTTGTACAGGGATAAAGGTTGTTATTACAAATATTAGCCTCCTTTTCATGTGATTTTCTATTTCTCACTTTCTCTATCTATCTCTATCTTTCTCCATCCCACGAATATATTTTGCGACCGCATTCTGATCCTCAATTCGTCTCGATCCATAGCTCGCGCGGCTTCTATCCCGCCTTGTTCTATCTCGCCGTCATAGTCGGATTCTTCCTGTAAGACGTAAATCGGCTGTACTATCATATGAACATTATTACTGAAGTTAATACGGAAGCGCGAACTCGTGAATTCTAAAAATAATTAACTTAATTGAACAAAAAATTGCAATACTTTGTGTAATACCATTACATCATGCTATCTGAGATTCACAAACAGAATATTATTCAATAACTGATTTTACATTTTTTCTTTTAATTGCAGAATTGAATCAAAAAAATTAACAATAAGAACATAAGTAAATATTATTTAAAAATACAAGAAAATACAAAATATATATAAATATTATTGAGACTGTGCTGATACCTGAAATATCTAAATAATCACAAAAAAACTTAAAAAAATTATTAAAAATCAACTAAATGGAATATTAAATAATAATTAATAAAAACTACTATATATAAAATATTATGGACAAATGTCAATAAAAAAATAATAAAATTTTATTTGTAAATTAATTATTAGTTAATATTTATGTATTATATAATTGATACCTTAAATAAATATTAAAACCATAATTATTAATTTAAAAACAACAATAATAATGATAATTAGAATATACTTTTTATTATTTTTATACGATTCTGTAATAATTGTAAAATTAATAAAATAGTAAACCCAATTTTAATTAATCAAATATACTTAATAAAAGAAATAAAATAACTGCATGTATATTTTTCTCCCGAATTTATTATTTATAATTGATAAATTTTAATATAAAAATATATAAATTAATATAAATATGGAAAAGTAAATTAATTATTAAAACGTTTTATTAGATCATGAAATCATTTGTGAAATAGTAAATAAAATTATTGTATATATTATTATTTTTATATAAAAGAAACCCTAAACTTTATCTAAATCAAAAAACCACTAAATTTATATTTAAATTATGCGATAAAGAAAAATTATATTACGCGTATATATCGATCGCATGATGACTTTGATTAATTTATTTAAATTAAATTAACTCAAAATAATATCTAAACTTAAACAATTTTTATACTTTGATTACAACTAAACAATATTTTTTCCTAAATTAATTTATTTTTGAATTAGATGAACACGGACGGGACAATTAAAATTTGTTATTTTGTTACGCAAATAAAAGTATATTTTTTTTAAAATTAAAAACATAAAAATTACTATTAGTAATATAATAAATAAATATAAAAATTAGGGTGTAATATTTATTGTGAAACTATTATTTTATTTTTTTTATCACATGCAAATCAATTACTAATAAGAAATGTAGATTTTTGTGCGTGACCTGCAATAATACCAGAAAAAAATGCAAAATCATCAATTTAGATTAAGTGGAATTGTTAAAAAATATATTTAAAGAAATGTTTTAATTATTTTCTATTATTTTTATTGAATAATTTATTAATTAATCGACTAATATACACCATACCCTGTTTTAAAATACATCATTGCATGTGCTAAAACTTAAATCACCATAACGTTTATGTAAAACTAGAAAATAATTTAACAATCTAATTACCATTAATGACATACCTAATATATTTTTTGAAATTAGCTCCATTTTTTGAGTGATAAAAAAATGATATACATAAATGAATTAAAAGAATATCCAGTGAATTAATCAGTTAAGATTTTGTTTTTGAGTTTTCTTTAGTTTTTCGAAATTAAAAATAATTAATTAGTGTGTAATAAAAATTTCCATAAAAAACTAAAACAAATCTTAACTAAAGATTTAATTTGTGATAAAATTAAAATAAAAAAAGATTTTTTTAGGAGCTGAATTCATATTGTAATTTTTGATATAAAAATGTAATAAATGGCCTAAACATAAAAACAACATTAATCATATAAATAGCATTTAAAGCATACAGAATAGTAGTTTACTTATAATTTTTTTTGGTTGTGTACAATTCAAGATAATGAAATTATAATTTTTTTTTATATTTCTAAATTATTTATAAAATATACATTTTCCTAACTATTTTTTTTATTATTTGTGTATAATTTTTTTGTATTTAATTTAATATTTTTTTTAGTTTTAAATTTTGTAAATTAAAAATATAGTGTTCGTTTTTTTTAATTATTATAATCTATATATACATAACATAATATACAAACATACTAAAATATTATAAAAATAATTTAAATAAATGACTTTGTTTTTATTGATTAAATTGAATTAATCATTTATTATAAAAATATATATTTTTTTTAATTATAACAAATATCTATTATATTATATATTATATTAAAATGAATAAATATAAATTAAATTATATAAATTACAATGTGAGAAGTGGACAGAATACAAAAAATTAAATAATTTTAAAAACAGAAAATTTTATTTAAAATTTAAAAATATAAAAAAAATGAATAAATAAAATATTAAAATACAATATACCTCTTACTATTTTTTACAGTTAGGTACTTTTAATGATACTACCAAAGCTCATGTATCGCAGCGGACAGTTCTTCGACCATAGAAATATATAAATATTATTCCTCCATGCTTTAACGTAAGCCTATGTGCATTGGTTATTCTTCAAGTTACCGTTCACGGTATAACGAATGGTATAATTTTCACGTACAGTTCCTGCTGTTTAATGGCCTAAACAAACTCCACGTGTATCGTGCATTAAAAACTAAACACATTTAAAATCAAAAGAACTATATCCCTTTTTCTAAAAAAAAAAAATAAATTTGGCTCAATTTAAGTCAACCACACAAATGTGTGAATATAAAAACAGGGGGTCTTTTATGAAATTTTCGACCGCGTATTTTTTCGACGTCGAAAATTTGGTATTATGAAATTTTCATAATAACAAAAATCGCAGCTGCGATATAAAATTTTTGTTTGTGAATCCGAAATGATAAAATTGAAATGAAAATAAAAAAATTTAAGGACATTTTTGAGATGTAGATTTTTGTTTAAATTTTATTTTTGAGAGAACAGAATAAAACAAGACAAAAAAATTTAATGATTTAATTTAAAATATGGGTTTCAATTAAACATTAAAATCTATTGCGACTTAGTTTGAATCTAGAAACCAAATTATCGTGTAGCATGGCTGACCGGGTTTAGAATAGACCGGGTTAATAGAAATAAACCAACGTGATGATGCAGGTAGAAACATTTTCTAACACACCATGCAGTAATCAAAGATGATGCCTCAACATAACCAAGCTCAGAATAGTCTATATATCTAGCCACAAGAGTCCCACGCCAACTAGCGCAAGATGAGGGTGACAAATACCCAGCAGCAAAAAGAGAAGTTACTGAAGATTTTTATGTAGACGACATACTGTCAGGAGCAAATACGATTAAGCAAACTATAATAATACAACAACAATTAGACAAATGATTGAGACAAGGAGGCTTCAATCTGAGAGCAACCATCCGAACACACCAGGAAACAATCAAAATGAAAACAGCAGCACAATTGAAATAGGGAAAACTATTAAAACCCTCGGTATCTTATGGAATCCTATACAGAAAATATTTTCCAATTTAAAATCAAACCACTAAATATCGAAGCACCTATAACAAAGATAAAAGTGCAATCCGAATTGTGGGACGCACAATTACCCACTGAATTAGAAGCAACATTAATTTGCTATACTATCCAATTGCAGATGTTAGAAAAAGTGAAGTTACAAAGATGGTTAAGCCACAACACAGACGAATTACACGGCTTCTGCGATGCATCGGAAGACGCATATCGGCAGCAGTAATTTACTACAAATCTGAGATTACAATAATAACCAAAGGAAACTTATTTTAGGCACTGCTGATATAAAGGTTGCACCGTTAAAATCCAAATTAACCATCCCTAGCTTGGAATTGTGTGTAGCTGTATTACTATTAAAACATTTGCATAGACGGATTCCATGATAAGGCTAGCATAGATTAAATGCAAACCATAATGAGTGTTCTCTGTAACAAATGAGCTTGAGCTCAATACGGAGGTACTAGCATGGAGTGGATTTGTTTTTTGAAAAAATCTGAGGTTTTTATGCCTAATGGAAGTATTTTTTTTTTGTTGTTCATTTATATTGCTTCCATATGTGCTTTTCCTTTACCAAAATTTTTAATGCAATAAATAAATAAATAATTAATAGATTTAAATCAACCGTAGCAAACAGAATAGTGAAAATCCAATCCGTATTATTTTCGGTGCAATGGGGTTACGTAAAATCCGTATAAAATCTAGTGGATTGTGTATTGAGAGGATTGTACGCTACCAGCTTAATATATTACCCTCTGGTGGAACGAACCAAGCTGGCTCAGTGACTCTTTCGAATATTGGAAGGATGCGTATTCAGTACTACAACCGAAGGGAAAACGTCATACTGGATTTTATAGCACGATGTTGATCGTTCCCAAAAGCAATAAGGAGTATGACTTATATTCCTATAGGTCTACTAAACGAACAGCTAAATCATCGCCAAGCTATCTCACGAACAAAGAACTTCACGACAGTTTGAGTTTGGCCTTAAATACAAGAGTTTCGCTTAGAATCGTTTGACAAACACCATGGAAAACATAGCGAATCAAAACTTCGTACCCGTAATCCGAAAATAGGCAAAGACGGATTGTTGCGAGTAGGGGGTGGGCTGTCTAACGCCAGAGTTAGTTTCGACCATCACATCCAATAACTATTTCTTATAAGAGTCCTTTCACAACGCTTCATTCGCCAGAAATATTGGATAATAAGGGGTCCACTAGCAGTAAAAATGTTCCTCAATAATGTTTTGCTACAAACATCAAGCACGGACTCTGGTGGTTCATTCACACGGTTCATTTATACAGGAGTAGATTTAGCTGACCTTATCAGCTCCGATGCTCATCTGGACGAAGTAACAAAAGCTACAAAGTAAATTTAACGCGTTTCGACTGTTTTGCAATAAAAGCCGTTCACTTAGGGTAGTAAGCAATTTGTCATCTGAAGCTTTTCTAGCATCGTTTAGTCGCTTCACAGCACGCCGAGGTAATTGCTCGTTACAGCGACTGTGGCTCTAACTTTGTAGGGGCTTTAAAACTAATGACTAACGATCTATGCACGCACTGAAACAACTACCAGAAAAGCTCGCAGAGCACCCAATGGTATTATGTACCACCAAGGGCACCGCATTAGCGGCAGTTAAGTTCATCAAGTACATCACCTACGTATAATAATTGGCGAAGAACATCTAATACAACAATAATTATACAACAATAGTTTATGTAGAAAAATGTCTCAACTTATAGCCTTTTCTCCCACTGTCATCAGACCCCAATAAGTTCATAATTTTAACACCCGGATATTTTCTGATGCCACTTAAATCAGAACATCAACCATTTAGCAGGATGGAGACACTTGCAGAAAATAACGCAAGCATTCTGGAAGATCTGGCTAACCGAATACATAATATTGTTACATAAGCGAAGCAAATGGAACAAAACAGAACCAAATATAGCGAAAAAAGAGCAGTACTCATTAAGGATGATGATATGCCCCTAGGAAAGGGGCCCCTAGGAAGAATCCATGAGGTGAATAGTGTTAACGATGTGCTTGTTAGAACCGTAACAGTAAAGAACACCAACGGAGGATTAGCCAAAAGGCCAAGTACAAAGATTTTCTTTTTTTTGTTTATAAAATAAATATTCGGTTTTATAATGTTTTGGAGAAATCAATTTTCTTTTATTTTTTTTTGGTTTTCGGTTTATAAGAAATAAGTAGTTTCTAAATTTTTTGTTGTTGTTGTTGTTGTTGAGTAAGTCAAACAAATAATTCCTAACTTAAAACCAAGACTACATATACATCAAGCCATCTTTATAGGTATCTATTAATTGCGATACAGGATAATCAATATATTCGTCTCTCTTGCGAAGAACTGAATACTTGTACCAACCTGATTGATTAATATCTCAACAAAGGAATCTAACTTCATCAACTACCGAAGTAAACATGCATGACGTTCAACATTATACACAACATCTTATGTCATTTTAGGAATATTGGTTATAGAAGAACAACTCAAGTTGCTATACAGTAAGTCCACTCCCAGATCCGTAGCCAATGCTCCAGGCAGCAACAACTAGACCCCGGGAATATGTTACCAATTCAGCTGGAACTTTACGTTTAATCATAAAGCCAGAGGTTATAAAACCAGTCAAGATATCGCTTCTCATTTATTAAAAAATATATGGTTTAGATTTAGTGGACTAGCTCCGACCCTCGGTAGGCGCACTATTCTCAAATCAATACAATCTGACCAAATTTGGTTTGAAATTTAATTTTACTTCGTTTTGTTTTTAATCGTTTTTTCGTGAATGCTATATACCTCTTAAAATATTTGCAATATATGAAAAAGCTCATTTGAAACCAGCATCCGGTGGACTGATTTCGACCAAAAATCACTGGAATCTCCCAATTTGTGGACCTCCCACCTCAATCAGTCATGCCGTGTGGGCTGTAAAGAACTCAACTTTAGCTATTTTTAAGGTTTTTATACGTTTTCTATACCAAATTCGCGTTCCATGAAAATATGATGAAAATTATTTCAGTGGTCGATTAGGTTTGACTTGTCCATACGAAATTTTGATTTCCACAGTGGAATTTAACATTTCGCGCAAGTAATTCAAAGTACTATATATTGCTATTGAAAAAACTTCCTTTTCATTATTTCATGGAAAACGAATCAGCCCCTAGGTTTTGTAATTCAGTATGAATAACCAATTTTATGAAATTATTTAAAAATACCGCAATTCATTTATAACAGACGCTTAACGGCCAAATATTTATAAAGCGAAGTAATCTTTCGAATGGAAAGTCCGCTGTATGTTTTATTTGAAAAATGGCTCCTGCTGGTTATTTACAAAATAAAACATGCTTCTCTCATTGATCGCCTGCTACTGTTGTTGGTTTATTACTTCCGTAAAATGACTCAGAATTGCATTTTGATCATCCTTGAAGATACACAGTTATCGGTTAAAATTATAATTGAATTATAATGGGTGTGTGGAGTGTGGACGATAAAAAATCAGTTCTGTTGTTTTATTTACAATCCAGTGATTCAAAACTTGATTGACAAGGTAAATTTTGCAACAATATGAAAAAATTATTTTTAGATCTAAAAATACAATATGAAGTCTTTGGCATTTCCAGACATTTAATGATAAAATGTTTAAAAAGGGTAAATTTATAAATGCACCTCAAGCATTATGCAAAATAAAATATTTTTAGCTTAATCAAAATGTATTACGAAACAAATATTAAATTTTAAAGGTCACAATCGATATTGTAATCCTAAAATTCAAATATTTTTTATCTAATATTATTTTAATCATCTCATGTACACACACGTATATCTTAAATGATATCATATGTAATAGAATTATAAAAATACAATTATAAAAATAACAGATTGCTGCCCCCTTTCAGAGTGCATTCATTATTCTAGCGAATTTAATATATCGTTTTGATACATTGCCCAGTGCAAACATTCGATGTAGTGTCATTAAAATTGCGCAAATATTGAATGCGTTAAATCTGCACCCACCAAATTAGCCCACCTACAACAAATCTCGGTTTTATTAGAGTTACCGTTTTAGACGAGTGGGCGGACTTATAAGCTAAGTAAAACTGCACCGCCAAAATTGTAACTTTTGATGTAGCTGGTGGTTCTTGTACGAGAATTTATTACAAAAAAATAAATTATTGCATCAGGCAACACTAAAGTTATATTTTCTTACCAGCTCAGGATTTAATTAAAATTATTTAAATTCGTATTCATTCAGCCTAAGAAAATTAAATCTCCACAACTGTAGGATTGGTTTAAAATTTGTATGGACGGTAACGGATATGGACCAGTGGTGAGTGGATAAATACAAAGTTTGGTTTCCGAAACTTGCGGTTTCTGGGAACCATCAGGTAAAACAATTCAATCAATTTTGCCAAATACGAGTGACCCTGTATTGCCAATCAGAACAAGCGAATGTCGAGTGTGCAAGCGAATGACGAGTCGTTAAGATTGGTTTTCAAAACTCTTTGTTTTCAGGAATTATTAAAACAAACCCCTGTCAAATCTATTGGCTCATTCAAATATGATCCTGTACCACCAATCACAACTGTAGGATTTTCCTGAAATTTTTATGGTCAGTAACGGACATGGCGATAACAGGTTACTACCAGGTTCGGTATCTAGAACTTGCGGTTTCTGGGAACCATAAAGTAAAACTGTTCATATATTGGGCCAAATACGTGTGAGCCTAGAGATGGGTGATTACGCGTCATCTATACTAAATTTTACGTTATTGCATAGAAAACTCGTCGACAACGTATATAATGTCGATTACTCGTAGACAACGTCGACTACTTGTAGACGACGTCGACAACCAATTGTGATTCCACCAGTTGTGATTGAATAATCAACATATTTTTAACTTCTATTTTCAGAGATGTAAAATATTAATTTTACTATAAAATACATATTTTTCATTTATTAGTTAACTAGCTGACCCGGCGAACTTCGTACCGCCTCAAAATCAATAAATGTTTTTTAAAGTTATTAGCTTAATAAAATTGAGTTTTTTATTAAAATTAAGTAAATTAATGAATACTCCAAATTAATTAAATTCAATGAAATTACAAAAATCAAAATGAAATATATTTTAATTACATTGACGTGGCAGCAAGGCTTTTGTTTTATTGAATTGAATAGAAATGGTTCGCGTATCATTATTGCACTACTTTCTTTTAAACTATTTGCTGGGTGAGTTGCAATGGAGTCGATTTCCTTCATTGTAGCACCTTGTGATATACGACATTTTTTTGTTTTATTGTTAGGTGCGAGAACGAATAAAGCGGATGGTTTACCGACACGTGAACATGCTACGTACAATTGGCCGTGAGAGAAACATTCATTTTCTAGATTCAGGCCACAAACACTCAAGGATTGGCGTTGTGATTTGTTGATCTTCATGGCGAATGCAAGACGAATCGGAAATTGAATTCGTTTAAACTCGAATGGCATATCGGTTGGAACCATCGGAATTCTCGGAATGAGAACTTCCTCACCTTTGAACTTCCTTTGGAGTATCGTCGCGTGAATTACATTGCCCATGAGTTTTCTCACCACCAAACGCGTTCCGTTACATAGTTTTGGTTGATTCAGGTTTCGTAGCATGATGATTATCGAGCCAACTTTTAGTTGTAAATTGTGCGGTGGCAAGCCAGGTAGATCCAATGAGTTTAAAAATTCAGTTGGATAGTTGGTTGCTTCGTCTTCGTTTGTCACACAGTCAATAGATTTGAAGGAATGAAGTGGACCGACGATTAGATTTTGAATTGTAAAATTTAAGTGATCCACATCTTTGTTCTTTGCCGCAAGAATTACTCGTTCACTCACCCAATTGTGATTTTTGTGGTTAGTAATGATGTTCGGGAACACTTTGTTGATGAGCTCGTCCTTCGTTGAGACAAAAATGCAACGGCCATTACCGATAGTCAGCAACTGCTTGGAGAATTCTTCGGCAGATGGATCGTTTAACAATGCAAGTCGCATGTTTGTCGTCAGCTGAAGTTTCTTCACATAACACCACAGAGTCGATTATTGGAGGCAAGCGTTTATTTCATCAGCAGCGGTCGATCTTGGAATGACTGGTATTGTTTGACGGAAATAGATCTTTCATAGTTCTATCGAGTGCTTCCAATGCGCGTTTGTGCGCCATTGTACATTCATCCCAGATGATGATTTTACTTGCTACCAAAACTTTCACCATTGCTCAGTGTTTTGCAATGTTGCATGTCGGGCTTTCAGCCGATTGAAGCTGTTCGGCATCCTTCTAGCAATGTGGCCGCTATCCCAGAAGAAGCAACTGCTACAGCAATATCGGATCTCGCACGAACAGTGGCAAAAATCAATGACATGATTAATGTCTTCCCAGTTCCACCGGGCGCATCGAGGAAAAATAATCCACCATTTCCATCATGAATTGCCTTCATTAACGTATCGTACACTCCTTTCTGTTGGAGGTTCAACAGTGGTACATTTTTTCGAACTGATTGGTTCAATGCATCTCGATCATATTCATGTTCACGTTCCAATTCTCGATTGAAAGCGTCGTTCATTCCACGACATGGCGTTGGCATTCCTAATTTGACTAACAAACTGCCGCACATGCGAAAACACATGTCTTCGGTCAAAAGCAAAGCCTGGTTATGTATCTCCTCATTCACCTCGAGATCGGGATTTCCGAAACTGACACGAATTCGATGTAGAATGTCTTCTGACATGTCATTCTTGTACTTGCTCCATAGTTCACGTGGATTTGATGGGAAGCATGTCGAAATAATGATAGCAAATAATGTGCGTATCTGGTTTGGAGTTGCAGAAATAATTGATTCAGCGATTGTCATGTCCCAATGAGTATTGTTTTCAAGCAAGTTGAGCTGTTGACATGCAGTACGAAATGTTGGGCACACTACACCATTGACAGTTCGAAGTGATTCAAATGATGTCGGCCCACGAATATTCACCAGCAACAACCGCAAGTAGAAGCATTAGTCGTTCTTCGGATGAACTGTGTAAATGCGACCAAGAGCATCAGTAGAACGTACATTTGGATGATCAGGAACCTCATCGCCTTGCTTCCGACGTTGAAATTTTTTTGATGAGGCGTTCCAAGTGTAATAACGTGGCATCTCAGAGTAGAGCACTGTTCGTGCAAACGGATCACTTTGACAAATCGAAAAGAAACCGGTCAATGTTGTTGCTGGAGGTGTCTCAGCACGTTGAGCAACATTCGATGTGTTGAAATAAACTCGTTGACCATTCTCCAGATGCACCGCCTAATGTACAACAGTGGGATGACGTTCATGAATAGGGAATGAGAATATACGCCAAATCGCCTCATTGCAGCTTACATATCGACCAACTTGGTAATGCGTGATTTCATCGTTTGTATTGGGATTTTGAACACCAAAAACCGCCATATCGCTGATTTTAGTGACATATTTACAAATGTATTTTATGGACTTCACTGAATTGCAGTACTCCACGTTGCAATGCGCCTTGAATGTTTTGGAAAGAAGTGGCGAATATGGAACAATCCAAGTGTTGTCGACCACGAACTCATTTCCTCTCACTATCGTTGTGATAGTTCTACCGTTATCATCGGCTGATCGACGCCGGTACAGTGGATAACCATCATTGCCAGTGATAGTCTCTGCGGTTAAATTTCGTGGATAACGCTTGGAACACTTGTTGTCGACCATGCACGGTGATTGGGGATTGATGGAGCCACACGGACCGTGAACCATGTTCGTAATTACAACATCATGCAGGTCTGGATCGATTTCGGGATCAGGAATCTCGGCACATATGATGTCATCTATTTGGTCTGGTCGAATTTTTTCGACTAACCAAATAAGAATGTGAGCATGCAGCAAGCCTCGTTTCTGCCATTCAATTGAATACATCCAACATCGAGTATCCCCAAAGACGCAAAGCCTAACAATGTAGTTCATCAGCGACCGGATTTTTTGTTTGAAGACACGTGCGATGATGTCGTGCCGATCACTTGTTATTTTCCCGGGTAGCAACGGTTGAACAATCTCTATCCATTTCGGATTGCAAGTAAAAGTGATGAATAAATCTGGACAACCGTAATGACGAACATATGTCATTGCATCTTGCGCATATTCATGCATATGACGCGGGCTGCCAATGTACGTCGCCGGTAGAAATCGGTTTTAAATCATAAAAATCGGTCTAGCCGTTCTTCAGTTATAAATGGTGTAACTAACCCGACTTTGTTATATATATATATATATATATATATATATATATATATATATATATATATATATATATATATATATATATATATATATATATATATATATATATATATATATATATATATAGATAAGTAGATGAAATAAAAAAAAATTGGATAAAAAATAAAATGGTAAACGTGCATGCAGCCTCCAGTCGGATTCGTATCCAGTACCTTGCGGTCCAAGCGCCAAAGCTTTAACCACTGCACCACTCGTCACATAGAAACTACACCTACAAAATTCATATAAAAAAAGGTTTTTTTATTAGATTTTTGGGGCTTCCCTTTTGAGTTTTTCCGACTTTTCTTTTTTCCTAAACCACCACTGTATTGAGACGAACAAAATAAAAAAAAAACAAAATGTACTAAATATATGAGAAAATGAATTTTCTTGATAACTTTTTTTTTGGTGAATTTTTCCAATGTTATATTTATTATGCTATTCGGAACGGAGTCAAATCCAACAAAACAAAGATCATAAAAATCGGTCCAGCCGTTCTTCAGTTATAAATGGTGTAACTAACCCGACTTTGTTTTATATATATAGATTAGTGAACTCTTTTAATAAGAAAAAAATGAGTTGGAGTCACGATTCAAAATAGTACAGCAAATAAAATTTGTAGTACAGTTACATTATATATGTAGATCAAAAAATATACAAAACTGTACAATATATAAAATAATTAAAAAGTATGTTTTCGAAATTAAAAATAAATCATACATACATAGTTTGAATTTAATTATGGTACTGAGCAAATTATAAATATGTAATAAATAAATTCAGGGCATGCAAGGCAGTCTTTAATTTCAAGAAAACACTCGTAAATTACACTTAAGGCGGTGATACATGTACAGATTTTGCCTTTAAGGCATAAAAATCATTTGGTTAAAAGTCGGCCATCTTGAATCGCCTTATAGGCAAAAATTTTAAATTGAACATTTCTCAATTTTGTATAAGGCAATTTTTTTTTGCCTTAAAGGCAAAATCTGTACATGTATCACCGCCTTAAAACACATTTTATTAAACACTTGTTGAGTGATTTTTTAAACTTTTTTGAACAAATTTTTTAATTAAAATATTCAAAAAATCTAATTTTGCGGAATAAAGAACAAGTGTTTAATAAAATGTGTTTATTAAGTGTAAGTGTGTTTCGCCAAGTGCCTATGGCAAATAGTGTAAAAAACTCGTAAATTAACTCTTCTTCACAATAATCTTCAAATCAACTTATTGTTTTAAAGAGATTTTCAATATCTTCAATTGCAAATAACCATTCCTTTAGACAGCGACGAAACTCCCTAAATGTACTGATGTCGGCATTAATCGGGGGCAACTTTGCAAATAACATAGGCGCAGTGCACGAAAAAAATCTTTTAAAATGTTCCTTAATGGTCGAGGAATTTTAATACTACATATTTTGATTTCTGAACTTATACGGTTTTCTGTTATACATACATGCTGATTAAACGATTACCACTTCTTAAATAGAAGATATTTTAAGATTTTGTACAGGTAACGTAAGGGACAAATTTTAAAACTATAAAACAAATTGAATGACGATAAGGTCTTCGGCAGAAAATTTATTATTCTTAGGACCGCTTTTTGAATTGTAAGTACTTGGTTGATACTGGACAATTATAGATAACAACATGTTATACCATATTGAAGATGCGAATCAATCAAGGCGTAATATAAACATTTTAAAAACTCGGAGCTGCAAATGTTTCGTAAATAAAAAATCACGAAGTTTCTTTGCTAAGTAGGCTACATGATCTTTAAAGTTTGTTGGAATATAGTCTAGGTGTTAAGTAAAGTAATTGGACGATAATTACTGCGAGGTCAACACGACACTCCTTTTTGTTGAGAGGTTTAAGAACACCTATTTTTAAAATGGATGGAAATGCTCCTTTTGTAATACAAATATTGAATATATACGCTAAAACGTGGCTAATATTAAATTATATATATATATATATATATATATATATATATATATATACATATATATATATATATATATATATATATATATATATATATATATATATATATATATATATATATATATATATATATATATATATATATATATATATATATATACTAGCGGACCCGACAGACCTGCCCGAACGTTGGCTTAAGCGAGTTCAGCAAACGTTTCGCAAAGTTGAGGTAGCATTTAGTTTTTTCTGATACACCAAGCATCCTTTCTAGCTAGCCGGATGACATTTTTCTCCGCACAGTGCACGTTTGATGACCCTCTGCACATTTGACACATTTGGCTTGTCTATTGCAGAAGTTCTTCGTGTGCCCTAACTGTTGGCAAGTTGTACACTGTGGTATACCTATTATCTTTTTAGGTGGTTCAATAGACACCTTGCAATATAGCAGGTCTTAATTTCGTATATGTCCTTATTCTTTTCCTCTTGCAACAGGTCTACGTAAAACAATGGGAAGTGTCTAATAATTTTCTTATTATTAACTGTCGACTTTTTATGAATGTTAATAATGTTGGTTACTTTATGACCATGTTCCTTGATTGTCGCTCTGATCTCCTCGCGATCGGTAGATGACGGTAAACCTCGTATTACGACTCTATACCATCTTTCACTTTTGAGCTGATAAGTATGGTATTCCATCTTATATAATGTACTATCCTTGTTATTGGATTCAGTTTCTTTTATATCGCTAAGTAGTTTTTTAATTTTACGGTAGTCATTTTCAGACTGCGTTGTTATTTTGATATCGTTATTGGATATTGCTTTAAACTGAGCAGGTTTCTCTGTCACTGCCAGTACTCGAGCTCTGAGTATATTAAAATTCCTAAGATTGCTGACATTGATTGGTGGTGGTAAGGGTTCCTTTTGGTGTGCATGTTGTGGTTGTTTTGGTATTTCGTTATCTTGCGGTAGAGATACCCTTGGTGATGGCGTTTTGGAGAGTCTCCTATCTTTATTTACATTTACTTTATTTTGTCTAGGTTGGGTTTCTTTCACAAGTTCCTCTTCATCCGTAAAGTATTCGTTGTTAAGACTTTGTAGGCTCTGACTTCTACCGTTAGTAGACGTGGAAGGTTTATTTTGCCTTTCTAGTGTTTCGATTCTGTTTTGTAAGTTAACCAAAATATCTTGGTATTTATTACATTGTAACTGATATTGCTGGTATTTTGTCCTTAGTTCATTATTCTGGCGCTCAAGCGAGGTTAATTTTGATGTCATTTCATTGCCGTCTTGAAGCATACGGTGTCTTTTCGTTAATGTTGAAGAATGCATGAGTTCTATTGGAGGTAGGGGGCTTATAATTCTATCTGCTCTAGTAGCTAAGCTTGCCACTACTAAAGCATTGCGGTGGCTGGATATGGACGACTGGAAGCCCGCTTGCTCACTTTCCGTAGTCACCGGTACTGGGCATCCTAATCCCTGCACCGTAATATTCTTCTTCTCCTGATCTGCCATGGTTGGTTTATTGTTCGGGGCTCTTTCCCCTAGCCAGATTTGGTCCGCGGATGGTACTTTATTTCCCACCTACCCTCCGGCAAGCCGGTTAAAGAGCATTCCCCTATCCGCCAAGTTTGGCATCTCCACACGGGATTGAAATAAATGTTGAATCTTAAAACTAAAAGAAATAATGTTTGTTTGTTTTTATCTTAATGTGAGTTAAACAATGAACGGTTTACAATGATATATTTTGAGGAAGAAATACCTCGTTCACGTAGCGCATCTGGGAATATGCTTCTAATGACATCATCTTTCGTGGCTACCATGTTGCAAAAATTGTCTGGCAATTTGGTGTATTGTGTATTTTCATGAAATCGAATTTTTCCATTGCAAAAGTTGAGTAATTGTTCGGAGAACGACAACGATGGACCGTTTAGCAGTTGGGCATGCATATTTATGTTAAGGTGTAATGTATTTAAATTTCAACATGATTGTTTCAAACATGCGTTAATTTCGTCCACACATGTAACATGTTCAATGACCGGCAATGTCTGTCTGAAATCACCAGACAGGACCGCAACAGTAGAGCACCACCGAAAAGTCTGGTATTATCGTTGAGATCTTTCATCGGTTTATCGATAGCATCAAGTGAGTTCTTTTGAGTCATAGTGCATTCATCCCAGATAATAATTTTGAGTTTTTGCAAAATTTTAGCCATGCCGAAATGTTTCTTTATGAGTACATTGCATCCAGATTTGATTTGGCGAATTGAGTGCTGAATGTGCAGTCCTTCCATCATCAAGCAAATGCCAGATGAAGCAATGGTCAACACAATATGATTTTGTAATGGAATGCGCAGTAAGTATCAGTAAGATGAGGAATGTTTTGCCAGTGTTGCCTAGTGCGTCCAAAAGAAAGAATCAGCCTTTTGTCAGCAGTGAGCACTTGTTCATTATTTGCAACAAACGGGGCAGCACTAAACTGTTGCTCACGCTGAACATCACTGTAAATGATGTCTGTTGCTGGACGGTTAGGCGAATGCATGCCGAAATGAAGGAGTGGCATATTCGAAATGAGAATGCAAATATCTTCAATCTTTATTAATGCCTCGTTATATATTTATGGCGAAAAATCGACATTGGAATCTTGATCAGCGATCGAAATGCGATGCACAAGAGTAGGTTAGATTGATTGCCATTGAATGCGCATGTATATATAATTGAAATATGATCGTCATACACGGTATTCACTCCAACATTGCACGGTACACATTTTTTTCAATGTAAGTGTTTAAGTACACTTCATTTACGTCAAACACCACAGAATTCGACATCAGAGCGCAAACATAACTATATGAATTTTTCTCAGAAACCCAATTATTCACTACGATTTTTTCATTTTCTAAAATATTGGTGAAGTTTTGGGGTTATGTGTTATGATGCGTGAAATATACAAAAAAAAAAAAAATAAATATATTTCGTCAAAAACAAAAGAAAATCCTAGAACCCAATTGCAGTGCCACCTACCGGGTCCAATTGTGAATCTAAACCATCCAGGGACCCACCCACTCAAATACACACACAAAATTTCATTAAAATCGGTCCAGCCGTTTAGAAGGAGTTCAGTCACATTCACACGTACATACAATTTTTGGGTGGTGGGGTGGTGAAATTTTGGGGTTATATGTTCAGATATGCGAAAAATTTTAAAAAAGTAAAAAAAAATTTCGTCAAAAAACAAAAAAAAAAAATCCTAGAACCCGATTGCAGTGCCACCTACTGGGCTCAATTGTAAATCTTAACCATTCAGGGACTCACTCAAATACACACACAAAATTCGGTTCAGCCGCTTAGGAGGAGTTCAGTCACATCGGACGATCAATTTTTTGTATACATTTCCAACTTACAGAAACGAAGGTTAGTTCATAACAGTTCATATAGATGTCTCTAATTTGTTTTATACCAAAATATTCATGATATTTATTTTTAACTGATTAAAAATATTATCGAACTTGAGAAATCTTAATTTAAGCGTACTGCGTTTTATATTTTGTCCTAAATTGAGTACTAAATTGTTAATTGTCTACTTCTCTCTCTCTCTCAAGCTTTCACATCCCATGAAGGGATTTCACCACCTACCATCGATAATAAATACTCCGACAATTGATAAAACTCAAATTAAAGTCCCCAATTAGAATAAAGTTTCGGTGCATTATGTTTACGCCATCTATTGATAACTGGTATGAACTATCATGAAATTTATACTTTGTGACTGACGCCGACTTTTTTGTCTGAATTTCCGACAAACTAAATTGATGGTTAATGCATAGTAGTCGTTAAGATATAGCTCTAAGCAAATCACGTTTGATGTTTAATTAAAATTTGCTTTATAAAATAAAATTTATCAATTTATTTATTTATTTATAAATGGTGTCTACAGTGATTACAATCGGCACAACAAAACAATTGGTAGAGACTTACGGCAAATAAGCTCGACTACAAAAGATTATATAAAGCTTTTTTGAATGAACCTCTCGATAAGTGATAATCAAAAGCTTCATAGATCTTGTTAAACATCCGCGATACTTTCGGAATTGGATCAGAAACACCGTAGTAACTCGATACAATCGACACGGGAATAAATGATATCACGCACAAACAGCGCGGAAGCTACATCTCGGCGATTATCTAGACGTTGCAGTTTCAAAAGATTACAACGATTCTGATAAGGTGCAAAAGAACCTAATTCACAGCACGCATTGATGGTAAACGTCGTAGCGCGAATAAAATAAACTGTTTCTGGATACTCTCAATCCTCTCAGAATGGCAGTGGTAGGAGGGTGATCAAATAAACCGAACGAAGCAGACGTATAATGATGTCAAATCTAACGGGTCAATAAAGTCGTTGCAGTTTCGTTTAATGAAACCAAGCGTAATGTACGACTTTGAAATAATGGCGTTAACTTGTCTGGTAAATGTAGCATCAGAGTCAAAGATCACACCAAGATCCGAAATGAACTCGACCCGATTAATGGGTTAGTTGTACAGTTGATATTGATAAAAAACAGGCGAGGGGACACGGAAGTAAGAAAGAGTATTGCTTTTACTCACGTTTAAAGCCAGTGTGTTGTTAATTGACCAATTGCAAAAGTGGTTTAAGTCATTTAGTAACATTTCACAGTCGGGTTAGGGACGTTATACCGATTTTTAAAATGTCGATCCCAAAATGTCGACTACCGAAATGCCGACTAGAAAAATGTCGTCAGGTACATTTTATCGATTTACAAAATGTTGATTCTAAAATGTCGATATGGACAAAATGTCGATTCTAAAATGTCGACATGGACAAAATGTCGACTTGGAAAATTTTCGGATGTTCAAATAAATGTTGCCAATCTGTGTGTGTGTGTGTGTGTGTGTGTGTGTGTGTGTGTGTGTGTGTGTGTGTGTGCCTGTGTGTGTGTCTATGTGTGTGTGTGTGTGTCTATGTGTGTGTGTGTGTCTATGTGTGTGCGTCTGTGTGTCTGCGTGTGTCTGTGTGTGTGTGTGTGTGTGTGTGCGTGTGTGTGTGTCTGGAGTGGGGGATCCCATCATTTGAATTACATACATAGCTAGTTAAAATAAGCAAAAAATTGCGTAACTTTAACTTAATTTTTTACCTAAAAATACAAAGTCGATATATCTGCCGATATTATGAAATCTGCATTTTTAAAATCAACATTTTCTTTAGTCGACATTCTGTCCAGTCAACAATTTTTCTTAAGCACAAATCGACATTTTGTACAGTCGACTTTTTCTTTGTCGATATTAAGGGGGGATCCCTTCACAGTCTAATACGCTCGGGCGAAAATCTTCATCTCAGTTGACACAATTTATTACAGATTTTTGAATTGTCACAATTACGTATAAATATCACAGTTAATAGTTATTAATGTTTGAACTAACACAATTACGAACAAATTAAATTATGTTATTGTAAAATAAGGGTTTATGGGGTTTTATTGCAGTTGTCGTGTTGGGGAAATTTGATTAGATGAACACTTATAATCCCCAATTAATTATATAAAATAAAAACACAATAACTCAAATTTAATTTAAATACTGGTTTATTATTTGTTAAAAACATACACGTTTAATTTGATTAAAAACTGGAACCTTTGCCTTTTCTGGTTTTTGCTGGCTCTGCCGTTTAATATGTTGCTGGATGAAGTTTTGTGTTAATTCTAATTTTTTTAATGAAAATAAAATAATTAGTTATTTGAAAACATTGTTTCAAACGAATTGTTGTGATCAGCGTGTCGGTGGCAATCCGTTTGTGGAATGGATTGCAAGGTATTTTCCTAAACACAGAAAATATTCTGCAATGCTATGCGCGGTGTTCCTGAGTTTGCAGGAACTGACCGTTGCATTACTCCCTCCCCGCAGTGCGAACGTTCTTTTCCAAATGTTATGGAGTAAGGGTTTCATTACTGGTGGAAGAAGTAGTATTTATAAATCCAGAGCAATGTCTGTATTTATTTTGCATGCTGAAAAAAAAAAAATTTTAAATGATTATTGTAAGATAGTTTGCATACCGAATCAATTATTTTATCTGCGGTGAATGCACACGGAGTTGTACATTTTTGGGCTTCAAACCCAAATCTTGTGTGGAACCAACAAATGTTTGTTTTATTTGAATGGTTGGTTATGAATGGATTCCAAGCTTGCTTTGCATTTTTTGTAGATCGGAGAGCGTTCATGCGTCTTTCCAACCTAAGAATTCGTAACTCCAAAAGACGTGTTGCGTTTTCGAGTTATTAGATGGTAGTGTCGTTGGTGTTGTTTGTGTTGCCACCGATTTTGATGGAGCAGATTCTAGTTTTGATTCCAGAACCGTAGCATCTAGCTCCATTTCGATTTGCTTGATGAACTCCTCGTGTCGGGCGTTGAGATCGCTGATAGTGATAGTTTCCATCCTAAACTAGAAATTATGCTTGCTGAGAAGTAATCATTCGAATGCATGGACTGTTGTTGGCAAATCGAACGATTTTCTTGATTCCTGATAAATGATCAGGTGTATTCATTATCCCATAAACAGGTTTGAGTCTGTCAATGGAGATATTAAAGAGTTTATCATTGATTTGAATAACAAAGTGTTTACGAAGTCTTCGTACCACTTTGAATGGACCTTCGTATGGTGTAGCGAAACCTGTTCGGACTTTGTCAGTACGAACTAAAACGAAATCACAAGTTTGCAGTGATTTGGATACGAAAATGTTGTTTTGTTTAGTTTTGCGAGTGTCCGTTGGTATGAGATTGTTCATAGTGGACCTTAATTGCTTTACCACTATGTCAGCGGTAATTTGAGGTGTAAGTGGATGTTCCACAAAAAATGGAAATGATACTTTGCGGTGCATTAGCGGTAATCTTGAGACTGAGGAAGTCCAGAACACTGGTTCCGAAAACACATTTTGCGATGTTAAAATTGACGTCAAAATTTGAAAACTTTTGAAAGAGTTGTTCCAAATGCTCAAAGTGCTGTTTTTCGTCTTGTGACGCGACGAGAATGTCGTCTATGTACACAAAGACGAAGTCGAAATCTTTTACTATCTCGTTGATAAAACGCTGGAATGTTTGTCTGGAATGTTTGTGCAACGTTGCGAAGTCCCAATGGCATTCGAGTGAATTCGAATAAACCAAATGGAGTAGTAATTGCTGTTTTGTAAATGCCGTCGGGAGCAATTGGAATGAGATGATATGCCCTGACGAGAAATTTTGCATCCATATAATTGCATGGAAAAGTTTTCAATGTGGGGAATGGGGTAGCGGTCAGGAATTATGACCGCGTTGAGCCGTCTATAATCCCCACATGGTCTCTAATCGTTGTTCTTCTTCTTTACCATGTGTAGCGGACTAGGTCTACCATGTGCTGGAATTCTAGGAAAACTAATTTATGCCGAATTGAGTCGAGTCGACGAGGACGAGAAAAAGGTAAGTGTCCGTTCGTCACAATGTGATGGACGATGTTATGTCTTACCAGTAAATTGTAATTCGGTGGAGCTGTTAAAGAAGGATTCTTCCGTTGCTGACTATAAAATTAAGTGGAGTAGGTATGTCCACGCATGCTGTTATGGCGTGAATTGTAAGACTAGTGGATGGATCGATAAGTTTGCGATTGCGTAGATCCACTAGAATGCCGAATTTCGTAAGAAAATCCGCGCCAATTATGGGCCGATTAACACTTGCTAGCGAAAATGAATGTTTGAATGATCGACATAGACCGCGATGTCTACGTCGAATAGTTTGGTACCGTATGTGTTGATAGTAGTACCGTTTGCTGCAGACAATACTAAATTGGAACTCCGATTTATATTGTAGCAGAAGTATTTTGTAGTATCTAGCTTGTTGACTGGATCGCGGATGAATAAGCGGCTTGGTGCTACTTTTCTTAAGGTCGCCGCTGAGACCTTAAGATTTATATAGTAGTTTGGGGAATTAGTATGTGCAATTCCGCCATGTGGAACGTTGAATCCACATGGTTTAGAGCATTTCGTTGCTCTAGGGCCAAACCTGTTGTGATACGAACACCGGTTATGTGGTTGTCGGTACGATGTATTTGCTTGTTGCTGCTTGCTGCTGGTAGTAATTAGTACTCTGATTGTTTGTTATCGGGCGATAATGTTGTTGTCTACCTGGAGAAAATGTTTTTCTCCTAGGGGACTTGCTGTGTGTATTTTGCGTGCTATGAAACTGTGTACTATGTTCGAGTTTGTCCAGCCTGTCAATTACTTTACTAAAGGTTTGTTCCAAATTTGTGCTATTGGAACAATGTTTGTCTGTTGGTTGCTGAAAAGTAGTTTGCTGTAATGCATTTACAAGATTTTGTTTACTGCAAACTAATTCGTGTAATTTATCTGCTATACAAGCAAGAGCTTCCTCTTGCTTATCTTGCTGTGGAGCTAGTGCTGCTTGTATGAAATCAGGTAATTGCCTGATCCATAGCTATTTAATGATTTTGGGCGAAAATTCCCGGTCTGCAAGCGATTGAGTTTGATGCAGGAAATCGGAAGGACGCTAATCACCAATCCCCACTTTGCTGAGGATAGTCTCCAATTTACGCTCCTCGGATATGGCTTAAGGCTCCATAAGAACTCGTTTAACCGCCTCATACTTATTTTCTAACGGCGGATCATGCAAAATAAAATTTATTTTGTCCGCTTGCGTTTCCGAGAGCGATGCGACTACGTAAGCAAACTTTCTTTTGTCACTAGTGATGCGGTTCGCGTCGAACGCGATCTCTGTTGACAAAAACCAGCATTTAGGACTCGTCTCCCAAAATGCTGGTAGTTTGATGCTGTGGCCTGTTGTTGCTGCCACTTGTCCTTGCGCCGTAGTCTTGCTTAAATGCTGAGGTTGCTGCGTGGTGCCGCTGGAACCGGGTTCGAACTCGTTGTCCGACATATTTCGCTTTTACTTTCGTCCAAAAATCATTAAACTGTGTGTGTGTTGTTAACTTGTGTGTCTTATAGAAGCTGCATTTCATGACACCACCTTGATCCAGATCAGATCAAATTTTACATGTGAAACAACAACAACACGTGGCCGTGTTGTTGTTGTTTCACATGTAAAATTTGATCTGATCTGGATCATGGTGGTGTCATGAAATGCAGCTAGATACGCGGACACAAAAATCACTGTATTTACAAATGCGGAACGCTTTTAAAAAATAACCCAAAACGCAAATACGAAAAAAAATAATAATAAAATAATTCACAGCGCGTTTTTGATTGGTGCAGTCTGGCCGCTGTTGGGAGGAATTTTATATGTACTACTAATCACATAGGCTACGGGAAATAAAACTAAAATGAAACGCTGCCTTATGCGTTATGCGTGCCGCTGAACACTTATAATCCCCAATTAATTATATAAAATAAAAACACAATAACTCAAATTTAATTTAAATACTGGTTTATTATTTGTTAAAAACACACACGTTTATTTTGATTAAAAACTGGAACCTTTGCCTTTTCTGGTTTTTGTTGGCTCTGCCGTTTAATGTTGCTGGATGAAGTTTTGGATGAAGTTTTGGGTTAATTCTAATTTTTTTTAATGAAAATAAAAAAAAAATAATTTGTTATTTGAAATCATTGTTCCAAACGAATTGATGTGATCAGCGTGTCGCTGGCAATTCGTTTGTGGAATGCATTGCAAGGTATTTTCCTAAACACAGAAAATACTCTTCAATGCTATGCGCGGTGTTCCTGAGTTTGCATCAACTGACCGTTTCAGGTTCATTCAGAACAGCGGCTACGAGTATGCAAATTTCATTAGAGACACGTCGTATCAATAAATTGTAAGAACTGACCATTAATTTAGTTAGTCGGAAATTTAGAAACAAAGTCGGTAATATAGTCGAAAAAATTGGTATCAGACATACAATGTAAGAGGTTTTAATTATGTTTGCGCCGATTTTTTTGACAAAAGATGCGTTTTTTAATTCAATTTTTCGCGTTCGCGATAGCTTTTATCAAATTTTAGATAATTGAAAATCCAATATGGTAACACTTTTTTATGCATAAGATAACACAGTCCTCTATGTATCAGAAAGTCATAAATTTAGACGGTTTCCTTGTAATATCCTTGTTCTATACAGTTTTGTTATTATACATAACTGTTCAGAACCGTTGAAAATAACGATATTAGAAGGATACTATCGAAGTTTTTCGTTGGATTTTTGGGGTTATAGAAAACAATTTCATCTTTGATATTTAATTTAAATAAAATAAGATTTAATTATTAATTTGACAAAGTTTGACTTAAGCTGTTAATTAGTGGCTAGATTATGCAAGGCACTGATAGATGACTCGAATATTCAGAAATCAAATTATGTTTGACATTCAGTTCTAAACTACAAAATTAGTTTAGATTTTTCAATCTCCAATTAGAAATATTTTTTTGATTTATAAATCTTAATTTATTTAGCAAATTTTAATTAGAATTCAGGCGCGGTTGTTTTGTTTCATCTATATAAACAGTTGATATGCGCTAATTTAGTTAGTTGAAAATTGAAAAACCAAAACTAAATCGACGTGATGTACACAGTTTGTTGACATATACTGACATTTGGCGAAACTAAAAAAAAGTATGATGTTGATTGAATTGAACTAAAATTGTTTTGTTCACTGAACTGACAAATATTTCTTTCATGCATAAATTTACTGAACCAGGTACATTAGGGATGATAACGAATCGAATGATGGGAATGAGTATTAAATTAAATTTTTTATTTGTGGTGGAGTGTTGTAAAATCGCAACGCACAATGAGAATTAGTTTGGGCCGGCGTATGAGTTGCTACTAACGGAGTATACTAACGTATTATATTATTATAAAGAGTGCTCCATATCTGTTGGTTTTTTAAACTAAACAATTATTTATTGTGCAGTGGCAACTCGACAATTTTATGACAAATAAAATGTGAAAACTATGTCACTTTACTCATGTGATCGTTTACAACACTACAACGTGTTTTTATTATCCAAACTTTTTGCGAAAGTGATCACTCTGTAAAAAAACATTTCGTAAATTACGTGACACATGGACGTCCTTCAGAGCATGGAATTCACAAAATTGTTGTTGAGCATATGAACACCCTCGCCCCGTTACGTACTCGTAAAACAGTAACAGCTGTAAAAGAAAATGTTCAGGTGCAGTAACAGTACAATATTTTGCCCCTTGGGTAATAGGACGATTACATAATATAGCTAAACAACAACGTTATCAGACTAAAATAAAGAAAATTTAGTTTTTAATATTCTTTCTTAAGTTGTTGACATGGTCTACATTGTTGACATTAGGGACGCAGAAAATCGCTATTTAATCTATGTTAACGATTATGTGTGCGTAGATATCTGCGTACACTGCTTAATCTACCTCGCCCAAGCCTGCATGTAAGCCTGTAGCGCCAACCAAAATGGTACGATTTACTTGAAATTTGTATGGTGTGTAGGCAGTTAGGCACCATAATAACGAGTCGTTACTAGTAGTACTGGTTTCTGGAACTCTTTGTTTTCAGTATTATTGAATGCTTCTATAGTTCATCTTCTAGCTGCATCCCTATTCTAATTGGTACTCGGAGATTTGGTCTCTTTTCCACTAACTTCTTGAATAAATCCCAATTATAGTTTATTTCTTTCTTAATTTAGGCAAGTTTTCTTTTTCTATTATCTTTGTATTCACAGTCATGATCCCAGGTGAGTAATCAGATGTCTTTTACTGTTTTCGATACTCGTGTAGTCTTGAAAATCTTCTGTTGTTACAAACAAGTGAAGAATTTGGTACTCTATGTATTTCAGTAGGCCAATATGTTGGTTTATCGCCAGAGTGAATTTGTTGACAGTTTTTCTCACGAGCTGCGTTAAATAACTATTTTCCTTTAGAGGTTGTAAGTCCCGAACAATATTGGTATTCTCTAAAATCACCGGCTAAGATAAAATTAGACAGTAAATATATTTTTTATGGATTTAACTTCCATTATTTCTGTTTTGATACCGGGCTCTACGTAACGTTTAATATTATTCTTCATGATTATACGATAGATCCATGCTTAAGCTTTGTTCATCACATCGGGGAAAATACACTGGTATTGATAACCAACATGCTCTACACCAATGAAATCGCTACTTTTTATATACCCGAGTTGAAAATTTTTTTACTTCAATATCATGGTAATAATACCATGCTATTTTCCCGACGTTATGAACAAAGCATTAGGGTTTCTCCTAGATAAGTACCATGGTAGCATTCATAGTCACGTATTCCAATAAATGAAGTTTCTGTTAAATGAGTTTCCAATACAAAATATGTATATATTTTTTCTAAATTTGGTAAAAATTTCTAGCTCTGCTTGTCCTTCTACTCGTTTTTGCCGCTTTTCTTTATCTTCCAAACATTATTGTTTAGTGCCACTACTCTACAGTCGTTTGTGGACACTGATTTTATTAAAGCTTGTTTATTTGCAAACTCTGATACCAGAATCACATTAATTGGCGATGGCGCTTTTGCCTTCATTGCCACCTTGCGTTGTTCTTGTTGCTGGTGTTGTTGAGGCTGGTTTGATAGTTTCATTAACTTTTGTTTGTGAATGCTCCCCAATTTCTGGCGAGAATACTGTCGTTCGTTTTTTTCTAGATCTTGCTTTCGTTTATGTATCCCATCAGTTTCTCTTGCAAGTTCCTCATCATCTGTATGGAACTCAAGGTTAATTCTTCAGCTCCTCATTTGCTTTCTTTAACTTAGCGATTTCATTACTCCATTTTATACCAAATAATGTGTAATGTTATATTGATTAAATTTGATAACCACCATATTAACGCGATTCTGCAGGGAAGTTTTCACCGATTTTGGAAAACAGCTCTACTTGTGATATTGGACATGAAAGTGTAGAGGTAGTTTGTTAGTTTGAAAGGCATAATCAAGTAATTCTAGAGATGAAATAACTTTCATATTAAATATCACACGTAGAGCGATTTTCTAAGATCAGTGGAAAATCCGCCGATGGTGGCGTTAATATGGTGGTTATTAAAATTAATCCATAAGGGTATATTAAAGTCAATAGACATCTCTAGAATTGCTTTATTATGGCCTTCAAACAACCCCTACACTATATATCAAAAATCACAAGTTAAGCGATTTTCTAAAATCGGTAAAAATTCGCAGGGCGCTGCTTTAATATGATGGTTAGATCTGCCTGATTTTCGGTTTTTTTCTTATTCAACTCTTTCAATTGGTTTGATACGTTATTATACGTAGCACCACGTTCAGCAATTATTTACTTTCGATATCGGGCATCTGAACGCAAAATGTACGAAATTTCCATAGACAACTGTTTACTAAAATTTGTTTCTGTCAATTGAAACCTTGGGCGCATATTCTTGAAATCCACCGATATTTTCGCATGCGGATTATAATTTGTATTAAAATTTTTTATGTTTTTCGAATTTTTCGCCGGCTACTTTAATCGTTTTTTCAAATTTGCTTGTAAACTTTCTATTGTTTATTTCAATACTAACAAAAAATCGGTGGAAATTTTCGGCTGGGTAAATCAATGTGAATTTATTCCCTAGTAGCGAAATAATAGGAAACTTACAAGCAAATTTGAAAAATATATTTAAAAAAAACTTTTTAAAAAACCACGGTTATATTTAAAGGCTCTAAAAAGTAGATAATAAAATTCTTTGAAAAGTAGAAAATAAAATTTTTCTTCCTTACTCCTATCAAGGCATATTTATAACAAGTAGAAATTTAAAATTAATATGACTAAAAATATAAGGGTGGTGCGCTCCTTTACGGCATTAGTAATTTAAAACTACTAGACACATGAAGTAAAGTCTTAGAAAGTCTTTTAGCAACACTAATGTAACAGTCTATTCTGATGTGTCCTAAGAATAGATTTTTTGCTGGATCATTTCAGTATTAACTTAAAAATGATATATTGAGAGATAGTATATACATTCAGATGGAGCGCCCACGCTTATATTTTTAGTCATATAATTTTTTTTTCTTCTTTGTTACGACTGTGCGTGCGGTCGCAACCACAATTTTTGTATTTTATATTCCCCTCGGTTGGTGTCTTTACTTTCGGAGTTGATTGCTCAATTTTTGTATTTTATATTCTCCTTGGTTTGTGTCTTTACGTGAGAGCGAGACCAATGTGTGCACCGAAAGTGTGAAAGAATGCGTTATCGAAGAGTGTTTTTCCTTATATGCCGGTCGTCCCTCAGAGAGGGAACTATACTCTTCGAGAAGGTTTTGCGCGTCGTTATGTGGCGCGCAATTTTTTTTGTAAGTTAGTCTTGTTTGGAATTTTGTCGATGAGTAAAAAAAAAAAAAAAAAAAAATTTTGTGAAAAGTCGAGTTTTGGATTTCAAAAATTAAAGTCATGTTTTGTACTTTAAAATATGCATGTTAAATAGAAAATCAAAGTTAAAGTAAAATTGCTTGTAAATACTGTAGTAGAGAAGCCATTTTTTTTCAATGAAATTTGAGTTGGGTGTAATTTTCTAATGAAAAATTTTCATGTGTATAAATAAAATAATAAAATTTGAATACTTATGTTATTTTGAGGAATGCAAATTTGTTTTTAATGAAAAGTTATTTGTGATAATAAGTAAATATAAAATTTTGCTTGCTGATTTATTGGGTCACTCATTTATCATTTGATATACAAACGCAAGTAGTGTTTTGGTGCGAGTGGTTGTTACGTTGAACGTCGAAGTTATACGATACCGTTTAGTACCGCAATTATATCGACGGGTGCCACACTATTTTCGGGCACTTCTTCGAGTTGCACCTGCGCCGGTCGGGCACAGCGGCGGCGTCGAGTAGCTGCATCGGTGGAGCGGAGAGAGGCCCCGCAACTAACTGTAGCCAACCGTCTATTTATTTTGTATTATTTATCGGGGAGAGGCCCCGCAACTAACGGTAGCCAACCGGCTATTTATTTTTTTGATCATCGGGGAGAGGCCCCGCAACGTACGGCTACCCAAGGCCGCAACGGTAACTTTAAGGTACAATTTTTTTTATTTATTTTATTTTTTTTTTATTTTTTTTATATATTTTCAATTTTTTTATTTTTTATTTGTAATCGAGCGCCGCATGGCGGGTGCGTGTCGCGCTCGGTGCATATTGGTCTCACTCGCTCATAATTTTTCTGGTGGGAAGTGGTTGTTCTTTTGTGGGAAGTGGTTGTTCTTTTGTGGGAAGTGGTTGTTCATTTCGTTTTCCTAAATATAATAAAATAAAAAGAATGAATTATTAATTTTTCCGGTTTTGGCATGATGAGGGGGGAATTCCCATCCTGTGTCTCTGTAACTCTGTTTACCACCGTTTGAGTTCGGACGGATGCGCGCACCAAGGCACCTCTCTTCCGTTATAATTTTTTAAAATTTTTTTTATTGCTTTGTTCGTTCCTTGGGTTCCGGCCGACAAATTTCGGCGGAACTCGGGTATTATTATTATTTAGTTTTTTTTTTCTTTTTATAAAATCTCTGTAAGCCAGAATACCCGCAAGCCTCAAACCCCACGACCTTCGCATTTCTCCCTGAGTTATAGCCGGCAAAAATCACCGTGTGAGGCCTCTGCGGGATTTTAGATGAAATCTGCAGGATGGTAGTAGCCAGCCTGTAACAACTTGTTATAAATATGCCTTGATGGGAGTAAGGGAGAAAAATTTTATTTTCTACTTTTCAAAGCCTTTTATTATACATATTATCTACTTTTTAGAGCCTTTAAATATAAGCGTGATTTTTTAAAAAGTTTTTTTTAAATATATTTTATTTCCTCTTTTTAGTCATCGAAATCTTTTAATGTCCAAAAATGTTAGAATTTTGTATTGTCATCAGAGTTAAGCCTGCTTGCAAAATTTCAATTGGACTATCGCAAGTGATAGAAAAATTGATTACAAAATTTGACGATACAAACAGACACACAGAATGAGCTAATATAAGCGTGGTAAAAACGATTAAAGTAGCCGGCGAAAAATTTGAAAAATATAAAGAATTTTAATACAAATTATAATCCGCATGCGAAAATATCGATGGATTGAAGAATATGGTTTTGGATTGCGTTAGTGGATTTTGCTGTACCTTACCCCATACAAATAACAATTTTTTTTATTTCTCCTTCTTCTGGTAGTAATAATTCACTTGATGACAATCGTTCGTATGATTGAGGTGCTCATATTAAAAAAAAAAAAATAAAAAACAATATAATTGGATATATAATATATTGCACAATGATTGTATTTAACTATCGATAATACTTTGTGGTACATTTTATACAATATAGAAGAGGATTGGTACATTTTATACAATATAGAAGAAGCTCAACACATTGTAACTCTGTTTTGATACTTGACGCGAGAATTTACATGTATGAGCGTAGGTTTTATAAAAAAAACTAAAATATAAGTGTTTCCATTGGAGCTAAATAAATATTTTTCAACTGTTTTCGAGTCGTTTGGTGCAATCAGAAACTCATTTAATTCTAGTGCTGTGTTTCCGAGTTTTTCTGTGCAATCAACCAGGAACTCATTTAATTTTGCGTGTTCCGGTGTAAACCGGCCGATCGGGAGTAGCAGAGCAGTTAAACATCGGAGTGGTGTCAAAGGCGCGAGTAACTACCCCTAAATCAACGGGTGTGTGTGTGTGCTGCTTATTTTGGCGGCAATTCCAGTCCACATCCAGATACCTGTTAGTGCAGCGAATTTCTGGCTTAAACGACTGAACAAAAATACCTTCAACCCAAATACAGTGATAATTGAAAAAAAAAAAAAAAAAAAAAAAATTGACGGCGTAGTAGCCTTCGCAAGATTCAGTCAAGAACGACCGCAGTTACCTGCCGGAGCAGTTTGCCTAAGTCAATTTTTTTGTTGTTAATTCTCATTCTTTCTATATATTTGAATTCAAATTTTCCTTTTGGTTGTATCATTGTAATTTCTAATTCAATTTTTCTCTATTCCGTTTTCTTAATATTAGTTAATTTTCATTTAGAGTGATCTTAGTATAATATATGATTGATTTTTTTTTTTTGTAATAATTTTCCAGTTAATCAAACATTTTTTCTTTATTTTCTTTCATAGCCATATTTAGCACAGGAAACCGAGGCAGTACCGTGGTCGTGGGAGCGCGCTTCGCCAAGGACTCTGTTAATGTAACCATTTTGTTTTAAATTTTTTTGGTGATATCATTGATTGCAGATTGTAACTGTAGCTGAGGATTATGTATTTCAGTTATTCCATTCGATACTTATGAATAATAAGATTAGTCTATTATCTTTTGATATATTTTTTTTAAATTTTGAATTCTAAAATTCTTTTATTATCAATAGATGTACAATTTTCAAATTTAATCTTTTCTATTATTTTCTTTTCTTACCAGATGGAGTGATAGTGTTTTGATATAGTTTTGTTGCAGCGGCCGTGCACAACCCCTCCACGACCTAACTTACCTCCACGTGCGTGCTCGTTTGAAAACCTCCACGTGCATGCTCTAGTGAAAACCTCCACGTGCGTACTCTGGTGAAAACCTATTCCTATTTTTTTGCCTCCCTCCCTTAAAGTACAGTATTATATTATTATATCATTATATTTTTTTTTTATTATTATTTTTGTTAACGGTGGTCAACCTCAAGACTGTCGTTACAAATGAGAGAGAATTGTCAGTTAGGTCAGTTGCACTAAGCAAACAGATTGGAAAATGGGAAACGTCGATAGTGAGAAACGTAAAACAAAAAAATATGAATTAGTAAAAAATTCAGAATTCATAATTCTAAAAGCAAAAGTTTAAGCAATGAAAAATTAAAAAATATGAATTAAAGAAGACAAAGATCTACTTGGTGATCTTTGTCATCTTTAATTCATTTTTTTTAATTTTTCATTGTTTAAACTTTTGCTTTTAGAATTATGAATTCTGAATTTTTTACTAATTCATATTTTTTTGTTTTACGTTTCTCACTATAAAGGAGTCTTTTTAAAGAAAACTTACTAATGATAAAATCAAAATTCTCGTAATTTTGATAAGTTTCGCGGCGCACTCGAGTAAAAGGCTCATTTTTCCATAGCCCGATCTGTGATATGTTATTCTTAAAGGAGGTACTGCTCTTAGCGCCCGAGAATTGATGTTTAACCAAGCAAAACAGACGAATCGATACAGCCAGATAATAGTCCAATAACAAACTCAATATCAGTAAAGATTCGGCACTAACCGAGTATTTGTAAATTGATTAGCTTTAGCCGCTCCATGTATTGGGTTAATTTGAAGATATCCACTCAGGGCAATATATTATATCATGCCGTATCTAGCTTTCTAAACATTAAACATGTTTACAATTGTACCATCTATTCAAACGACCTTACTACGCAGCTAAGTACATTGGGAAAACTTTGAGAAAAAAAATTGTGAACTTTGATAAATTAAATGAAGAGTTTAATAACTTTCTGACTTCCTTGATGTTCATGATCCTAGCAGCACTTTACAATTAATTGTAAAGAAATATAATGACCTTAATAATAAGTATACTAATACAATAAGTGTCAAAGTTAAATTAAAAAATGCTATATGCCCTTGGATTACCTATGATATTTGGCAAGTAATTCGCGAGAAAAACAAAATGTTAAAAAGATGTAAACTGAATCCCAATAACAGTGATCTTAAAGCTGAACTAGAACGCCTAAGTAGGTTACTAAAATCAAAAAAATATTTCGCTAAGAAACGTTATTTTAATGAAATGTTTGTTGAATTAAACCAAAGAGATCTATGGAAAAATATTAATTTGTTTCTTAATAAAAATTACAAAACAGCTCATTTTGATTCAATTTTATTCAACGGACGACTTTATAATGATACTGGGTGATATAGTTAACCTTTTCAATGACTATTTTGTTGAGGTAGGTAGTTTAATTAGTGAATCTATCAACTCTGACAGAAATATTCATAAATTCGGTACCATTTATTGGAACTGTGATTCTATGTATTTTTCATCAGTTACAGCTGCCGAAGTTTACAATATTATTCATTCACTTAATGATAGTAAGGGTTGTAGGCCGGACAAAATTAATAACTATGTATGTGGTTAAAGGTAGAGCAGATTTTTTCTCAAAACTTTTGTCAGAAATGTTTAATGAATGTTTATTAACTGGTATTTATCCTAATTGCTTAAAGGTTGCGAAAGTTATTCCCGTTTTTAAAAATGGTGATAGTTTATCAATTAATAATTATAGACCTATCTCAACTTTATCAGTATTTGACAAGATTTTTGAAAAATTACTCTTCTACCGATTGGTAAATTTTCTTGACTCAAATAACTTTTTCTACTCATATCAATATGGTTTTAGAAAAGAAGCTGGTACGGAATTAGCTCTTGTTGAAATTTCAAATATGATCTTTACAGCTTTTGACAACAAAAAGTATGTTGGAGCGCTTTTCTTAGACTTACAGAAAGCTTTTGATTGTATTGATCATGAATTGTTACTTAGCAAATTATATATTTATGGTATACGGGGTGTTCCTTATAGCTTGCTGAGATGCTATTTATCAAATAGGAAACAGTATGTCATGGTCAATGAAGTTAAAAGTAATATGTTGGATATCAAATGTGGTGTTCCACAAGGCAGTATTCTGACACCACTTTTATTCTTAATCTTCATTAATGATATTTCTTATTTACCATAAATGGCAAAATTAGAATTTTTGCTGATGATACGGCGTTGTTCTATGAAACCTAAGATGCCAGTGGGATAATAGATGATATGAATCATGATCTGAATATATTATTAGAATACTTTAAATCCAATTTAATTTCACTTAATATATCTAAAACTAAACATATGATATTTCATTCCCTATATAAATCAATGGTTACGTTACCTCCATTTAAAGTGAACAACATTATGATTGAAAGAGTTAATTCATTTAAATATTTAGGAGTAACTTTTGACGCCCATATGTTTTGGCACCCATATGTTTTGGTAGACGGGTGTTGTTAATGATTTAGTACTCGTTCATTCATTCACGAATCAGCTACGGTTTACTTACATATGGAACAGCCGCTGCAACTATAGGCTAAATAAAATTCAAGTAATGCAGAACAAAAGTTTAAAATCAGTCTATAGGTTGCCATTTCTGTTTCCACTAAAGAATTATACTGTAGTGGGAATAATTTAGTGTTACCCATTAACGTGTTACATAAATTTCAAATAACGCTATATATATGTAAAAAGCGCTACATGCGCGTTATCTAATATTAAGTTTGATTGTATTCATCATATTAAGGAACTAGAAATTGCAAAAGAATTAATTACCACCATATAAAGACAGACAAAGAAAGTCGATTAACTTCTTAGGACCAGTTATATATAATCAAATACCTGATAATTTAAAAATATCTGAAACATTTTTGAAATTTAAGAATAGTATTAAAAAGTATTTTAAGACCAATATTGAATTGTATTTTTAATTTTCAATATACACAGAAACAACTGTTTATTAAAAAAACCTAACAATTTGGTACACATTTTTTTTCGAAACTACAAAACAAAAAAAAAACTATCATTACGTCAAAATTTATACAAGAGAATGAAGTTAACTTTGGTTTAAGACTTTAAGAGTTAAGGGCTAGTTATATAGACGAAAACGAAACGGACTGAAACGAAATGAAACGGAAAGACGAAGGAAGCATGGTTATATAGACGAATTGATGAAATCGTTTTTTGACATTTATTGTAATTTTATTTATGTACATACAACATAGTCGCGGACGAAATAAATTGTTTTTGTGATTATTAATAAATTTTCCTATAAAATGGATATGGAATTTTATTTATTAGTTCTTTTACTTATAAAAAAAATAAAAGTGAGAAGAAATCGACGTGTACGGCGTTGGGGTGTTCGTCCATTAAATCAATCGAGGAATAAAATGGGATTTTTTAAAATAATCTTTCTAAAAATGAAACAGGAGAACTCTGAACAATTTTTTAAATACATGCATCGATTTTTGCGATTGATTATGCGAGAAATTATATGGCGATGTAGTATTAGTAAATGGACAGTTGTTGGAAGGTCAATGGAGAGATGATATCACACAATCTCTAACTTCTGTTAGTCGGTTGGGGCAAAATCGATCAACCAATATTGCCTACAGATTGAGGGACGATTTGATGGCTTATGTGAACGGGGTTGGAGCAGTGCCATGGCAAACAAAAAATATTATAATAAATTAATCCTTTTAAATAAAACAAGAATTACTTATAATTTTATATTTATTTATTTGTATTTTTTGTAACTAAATAATTGATGATAAAACCATCTTGATGTATTTTCGGCATTCCCTTTAAATAAGCCTTAACAAACTCACAAACATGGTCAATGGGGGTCTATTTCGAATCTATTTCGTTAATATTGTTCATTGCGTCGGAATCCATTATTAATTTTTTTACGACAACTTTGACAAGTGCTATTAAGGATAACAAAAAAATAACAAAACCGATAATGTATAACCGCAAAGACGAAACGAAATGAAATTGAATTGAATCAATTCTTCCGTCTGATTTCATTTCGTTTCGTCTACATAACTGGTCTAGTAGGTGTTCTGGTATTGAATTCGTTCGTTTCATTTCAGTTCGTTTCGTTTCCGTCTATATAACTAGCCCTTTATACTAAACAAAGGCTTTCCCAAATTTCCCTTTAAAATGGATAGTGGCTCACAATAGCGGCGCCCGATAATAGGTAGAACAAAATATTTTTATATCGATTTTTAACTAAAAAGTTGAATGAAAAATCTTAGTTTATAGTTACATAAATAAATTAATGATATGCAAAAATAGTGCTCTAAATATAAGTTTCGACGGGCCATCAAGGAGTTGCATTATTTTATGGTGCATGCGAATCCGATATTCGTTGTTCGCAACTTTAATTGGGCCAAAGTTTGAGCGAATGACGGCCCTTTCGAAGGTAGATAATAATCTACAATCGTTAGAGGTCATGGTCCAGCTCTCGCTTCCGAAAGTCATCAATTTTGATTGGTCGTAGAAAACTCCTTGTCCGGCAGCGATTCGGCCTTTTCTTTCTGCCTGTAAATCATTTAACGATATTATAACTGATCCGAGGTATTTAAAGTTCTCGACGCTATCAAAATTATGGTCGCCAATTCCAAGATTTTCCATGGAGATGTTCCTGGGTGTTGCTAAAATTTTGGTTTTACTACTGTTCACCGATATTACGATATCATCTGCATATCCAAGAATTTGGCCTGAGCACATGCGCGAGTGCATCTTCCTGTCGAACACCAGAAGTTATTTCATAGGAGTCTGACACAGTTCCTTCGATTACGATTCTACATACAGACCTAGACGTTGTTAATTTACAGAGACAAACGAGTTTCTCTGGAATTCTTATAGACATATGAGCGTGGCCCATAGGTTATCGCGGTTTATACTGTCATATGCCGGTCGGAAGTCTATTTATAGTTGATGTATGGTTATGTTGTACTCCCAACATTTTTCCAAGATCATCCTCATGGTAAAACACTGGCCAGTGGTCGATCGTTTGGAACGAAAACCACATTGATAGTGGCCAGTGATGTTTTCGGCGAAAGGGATGAGTCTGGCAATTACAACAATAGCCAACCCTTTGTAAGCTGTGTTCAATAGAACAATACCACGATAGTTTTCACATTAGAGACGGTCGCTTTTTTGTGCAGCGGACTCTTCTTGGTAGAGCTGCTCTTCCAGAGTGAGACGATGAGATCTTATTGATTTGTTGCAAGAGTAGTGCCTCCGAGTCTTATCAATTCTGCGGGGATTCCATCGAGACTGGGTTCCTTTCCATATTTCAATCTACTAATAGGTGCATCTACTTCCTCCACTGTGGGATATCCGACAAAGACCTCTTCACCTGGATCAGTTATTGCTCTAATGAGCGTCAGTTCGTCATTCCGATTTAGCAGACTTTGAAAGTAGGTTTGTCATACTGAGAGAATATCAGCCACGTTTTTTTTCAGCTCTCCATTTCCGTCTTTGATGGCTGTACTTCTTGGGTGGAAGTCTTTAGTGAGATTCCTGGCGTTAACAATATAGTAACATGAATTTCCAAGTTCCGCTTGGAAGGTGATGATTTCGATGCATGATCTCATAAATCATACATCTATCGGGCGCTAATAAAAACACGGCATATAATGACAACCATGTATTTTGTTTAAAAATTTAACTGTGTATAAAGTTCTACTTTTCAACACAGGCTTATGACTTTTCTCCAATATTTCTAAAATTGCATTAATGCTTCTAAAGTATATGCAAGAAATATCCTTTTTTTCTTATAGTTCCATTTTTCGACCATACCAACATATATGATATACGTAGGAGTACTCATTAGTGGAGCTATACCAGTCGAAAAACAATGTGATAGGTGTAAGTTAAAATTTGGAGGAAAACCTTTGGTTCTTACCATCTCAGGTGTCAATTTCTTAAATATGGAGGCAATATCAATTTATAAACCCCGAAATTCAGGTCAGAGAAAATGACTTCTGCATGAATTTTTGTACTAGATTCGTAGAATTTTTGATAGGTTTCAAAACTCGAAGCACAGATATGTGTTCATCGTGCTTGATTAAACCTATTCCGAAGGAATTAAAGTCGAAAATGATATCGCTAGAATTTAATGGTTGAAAATCGTGTATATAAACAGCGCGCACAGTTTTTGTTTGAGTTTCCCAATGAGACCAGGGACGATTTACTTTCTGTAGCAGGGGATTATTACATACCACCCGATCGCGTTTTTGTGCAGATCGAAAATAAAGTTAAAATGAAGGATAATATCATCGATGTTTAGGAATATTTGGATATTTATACAGCATTTAGGACAACAACAAAACTGGGAGATGAATGCCCAGTCTACGATTTTAGAAAAAAAGTTGGGGATTATATTAAGCCTCCTGGCAACTGGCACTTTAAACTTCAAGAATCCAAATGTAAGATTGTAATCAGGAAACTAAATAAGCAGGTTCCAATTCGTGGCGAAGTTTTTTTATAAATCAGATTTGGGCAAAGCTATGAGCATTATGAAAAGGAATAGAGTGATTGTTTCAATGACCCCAACTGTTCTTCCATCAGGTGAGCTGGTAAAACTAGAGAAACTGACCGATGTAGACAAGCTTTTAACCAAACACTTTGGTACTGAATGGAGAAACAATGGATCGTACTTATTTTATTAAACGGATTACGAGATACTGAAATGGGCTAATTTGTGAATTCCACACTAAAAACGATAGCTTACAAATTTAAATTGTTTGAACATTCTTAATGAGTCGATCTCAATTTATTTTAGTATGCTGTGTGCCTCACGTCGATTTTTTTGTCTAAATTTCCTACTAACTAAATTGTTGTTTAATTAATTAAAATCTGCTATATAAAATTTAATTTAACATTCTACGAAACATTTGTAATCGGTAATTGATAAATCAGAACTAACTTTGCAGTTTAGAACTAAATATCGGGTAGATTTTGGTTTATAAGTATTAGAGACATCTAACAATACCTGGCTGAACTAACGATCAATTTAGTTATTCGGAAATTTAGACATAAAATTGACGTGAGGCACACAGCATTATTAGTATTTTTTTACTAGTCTGAAATGTGTCTGATATATTTTTAATTTTTATTACACATCTATTGAAAATGTAATCTTTATATTTATGTGAATAATATACGAATTTTTGTTCCAATATTGCATATTTAAATTTTGTTTTTGCAAACTAAGGTTATTCCCATAGTTGGTAAATGCAAATTATTATAAATTGGCAGCAAAGCCAGCTTAGTCCATATTATAATTTAAAATCATGATTCTTTTATTTAATTTAAAGAAATTATGCTGTTTCAATTAATAATGAACACGAGTAAGGGATAATTCAATAATACTTTACAATTGAGACAATTTTTTTTATTTGTGCAAAATCCCTCAAAGTGGAAACGATATCGGTTTGATTCCAAACCACACATACACTCAGTCAAAAAAGTTTTCGATCACTATCTTAAATCAATAATGTTTTATTAGTAATAATATGACTATAAACAAATAAAATGCAACTCACATTTTTAGCGGTAAGGTATGTACTATCAAATGGCATAAAAAGATTAAAAATATTTACACCACAACAGAAACAAAACAGGTTTTTACTTTGAAAATCACTAAATACGCACCAAAAATGTATACGATCACATTGGCTTCGCATTACAGTTCAGTTGTTTATTTACATTGCAAGTTATTGTTTTAAGCAATTCTATTGTTCTACAGAGTGTTCGCATTAACATCAACTCATTTATTAATATAAAATGGCTCGTGGACCGGAGTTATAAAGAGATCTAAAAAATATAATAATTATTTTCAAGAAGGGAAATCCATCAGAAATATCGCAAAAAATGTAAAAAAACAAATTATTCAACAGTTCATTATATTATTTCTAAATATAAAAGTGAGAACATTATTGAAAATAAGCCTAGAAGTGGCCGTCCAAAAATATTTAATTTTCGTGAAGAACGTCAAATAATCAAGAAAATTAAAAAATATCCTATGCTAAATATCCTATGCCCTGCATAACAGGTAAAATTGAAATGAAAATGAGAAAAACTTGTAGTATTCAGGCAGTCAGAAACATTTTCATAAAAGTCGGATACAATGGACGCACGGCGCGCCGTAGACCAATGATTTTCAAAATTAATAACCAGAATCAGCAATGTATAGGTAATTTATTAACATATTTATGCTGTTTTACTATTTTTAAATAATTATTATACATTAGTTTTGGATATCTGGATATCTTGAAACAAAATATGAAGAAAAGCGCTGACAAATTGAGATTGTGAAACGATTTTGTGTTCCAACACGACAATGATCCGAAACATTCCTCATTTGTAGTGAGGGATTATTTATTAAACGATGCCAAGACAGTATTGCCACATCCCCCACAGTCTTTAGACCTCAATCCGATTGAGCATCTATGGGATGAAATTGAGCACCGCATTAGAACCAACAAAATTGAATCGAAGGATGCAATTATGATTGAATGGAACTATCTTACGAGTATTACCACCAATAAACTTGTAAAATGTATGAAAAGTCGGCTGCAGGCGGTAATTAATGCAAAGGGAAAGAATACTCGGTACTAAAGAATAGCTGATCGAATACTTTTTTGACCTAAAAATGAAAGTTTCTTTAATATTTTTAATATATTTCTGTTAAAAACAAATTTTTATACTAATATAATAAAATGAATTGAAACATAATAGATTGAAGAATATTTTCCATTGGTTTGAACTAGCTAAATTTATTTGTCACATATTAAATACATTCTAACTTACTACAAATAAAAATGATCGAATACTTTTTGACTGAGTATATGTAAAAATATATTTAATTTCCTTAAAATGCTTTTTATATTTTGGTTCATCATGAGTTTTAAATTTAACTGACGTATTCAAATGATTTGTTTTAATAAAATAAGGAAAATTCGGCCCTGACTTAACTTTTGATTAAATTGTAACTTTTGAAAAATGATTAAAACCTCACACCGGTCTAATCTACGCAGATTGCGGCAATCATACAAATAAATCTCACTGGTATACTTCCATTACCCGTTTTGCGTATTCAATATCGTATTGTAAACCTTCAAAATGCAAAAAATATAAATTAACTCCCAGTTGGCCATATTTTTTATTTTGTTTTGATAATATGATTTAACTACGCATTTTGTTTTTAATACATAAATTTATAATGAGATACATTCAACTTACGAATAAGCAGACTTTTTGTTGTACGCGAATAAACAATATGAGTTTTACTTAAAATGGCGTGCAGCCTAATCTCCGATACGCAAAAAACAAAAAAAAAAATCTAAAATGTCGTCGATTATTTATTATTCGTGTGTGTATATAGCGACGAAAAATCAACAAAATTTATGCTAATTTTTTTGTATAGAATTTTTTTGATTTGGTTTCTAGTAATGGCTTAAATTAACACTTAAATAATCAAATCATTTGCCTTGAGATTATTTTAAAAATGACAGTAAAACAAAATTGCGATACGTAGACATGACGTGGAAAAAGTGTGTAAAATTTTTAGTAAGTTTAGATTACTAAGAGCGCGTCCGAGATTTGAGAGTATAGTGGTGAGCTTTAGTTTAAGGCGGGTGTATAAATGGTTAACAACCCTATTATAGCGAATTTGTGTGGCCTTGGCGGGGTTTTTGACTCTGCAAATAAATATTACGATATTATAAAATGTGCCAGCTAGAATGAATTTACGCTCACATTATAATGTTTTATATAGATTTGTGTGTAATTTGCTGACTTGAAGCTTTCTTTCAAATCTAAGAGAGGTATACAAACCATAACAAACGGATGCATAAAATATCCACGCCACACTATACTCTTTACACTGATTTTCGTTAGAAGCTAAATTTCGCTTACCGATACAAATTTCAAAAATACCATAATTCCGCTACCTTTTGACAAACCACGTAATCGGCGCAATTGTTTTCATTTGACATATTCTGCCTACAAAATCCAATCCATAACCATACAAGTTTCATATACAATAACGCAGGTTTTGTACGTTTAAAAAGCTACGAGTTTTGTTGCCTACATATTACGATTTGCGAACATCATTGATTTTTCGTTATCATTTGAAGAAAACTGCTGCATAATCACATCGAGTGGTTGTCAAAGCTTACAGTGAGCATGCTCTTGGTAAGTCACCAAAGGTGAAAGATCATCAAGAAAGTTTGAAGACAGTGAAATGCAAGCAATGTTGGATGAGGATGACGCTCAAATGCAAAAGCAACTCGCGGATCAATTGAATGTGTCACGAGAAGCCGACTCCATAAGTTTAAAAGTCCACAAGCTGGAAAAATGGGTTCCGCATAAACTACATGAAAGGCAACAGGAAAATATAAACCACTTGCGAAATGCTGCTTTGTAAAATTTTTAATTAAAACAAAAACACTTCAAAGTTAGAACGAGTAAATAATTTTATTGGTGCAACAAAATAAAAACCAATACCAACTTCTGTATAGTGAAACGGGAGAAACTGAACAACTCTGGTGAATAAAGCCATCTAACATAAATCTATGGCAAACAATCATTACAACAGAAATAACTATTGATATTCTTGAACAAGATTTATAAATGAACTGCAATTCATCTCAGCATCTGCCAAAATTTTAGGTGTATATCTAGTTACCATATCTATTATCATCAAGTTCAAGCGTATATAATTTTCCGTGCGATATATTCTATAGAAAAACGATAACAATAAAATCCAGATTTTCAAAATTCGCACCATTCTTCTAGTACAAGAAAAATCGTTACGACTTGTTTTCCAAAATAGAAAAACAATCAAATTATATTTTATCTCACCGGATAAATACTGAAAAACCGATCTAATATGCAAATTTTAAAATATCACATAAATATCTCATAAAGTTGTTCACAATCAAACCAATTTAATATTATGTTCATAAACACACAGGATACACAAGTTTTATTTCACAAAACTTCTTACTGCCATCTTTAAAGATGTCAAAAGTGGTTCATCTCCTAAAAAACGTTGTTTACGAACAAAACAAAAATTCGTTTAATCTGCATAAATTTATTCTCAAGACCAAAATATTTATAACAAAAATCGTCCAGTACACACCAGAACAATGGTCTTAAGCTGGTCCAACATATACACATCGAAAAACTACAACAAAATACTTAGTGTCCCACAAAAAAACGTCTACCTCATCCACACGAACAAAAAAAAAAGTTCGTTAAAAAACAAAATTAACATCCCGGCAAAACTAAAACTAGAAAATTACTTGTTTTCAATAAAGCATATAATACCCAGTTTACTGATTTTTCAATTGTAAATTCCAAAAAAAACCCACCACCTTATAAATTTTATTCTCAACCGACAAAAAATTGTGTATACACAATCTTTACCCATGAAACTGGCACATACACACACGTCCTTACTTATTTACCCATAAAAACGATCCTTTCAAGTAGAACAATAAAATAGATGAGGAGGTATTATATGCCTAACCTTTAACAATCGTATGTCGGTACATATACCGATAAAAAAATCACTGTACCTATACTTCACATCGTTCGCATCATTCAAATTTCACATAACTGTAATTTGAATTCAATGAAAAAAAAAAAAAATAAAATGACGAAGGAAAAATAATCTATTTGGGTGGGAATTTTTTTTATTTCTAACTTTGGATTTTAACTAGCGATGATAAATATTGTCCATCATCTTAGATTCGATTTCCTTTGTTTTTCCGATTGTTATATCATTTCATAACATCCTGTGTATGTGAGTTTGATTTTTCGTAACCTAGCTACAGAAATACGAGTAATCTGTAAATATATTATAAGGATTTGTATTGAAATTTCATTCGATTTATATAATCTGTTTTTTAGTACCGGACATAATGCGCCAATAAAGTAATCATCACCAAGAAAATAAATCAGTTGCAATATTTGAATGGAGTAGTTTGTTTCGTCAAAAAAATTCATGCAAAAGTTCCGCGGGAGGCAAGAAGCGAGTTTATGTCCCACTCTCTCGAAGTAATCAAGTTGCAAGCAATTTGTGTAAATTTTCATTTACTCTATTTGAACAAGTACGCAAGCAGGCGTAATGTAAATAGATTATTTTATACCAGAAAGCTGGTATCGCTACGAAAACAATTTTTTTTTAAAACGAGCAAAAATTGAAATTTATTCACGAAATAACAGAGAAACAAACGCTCCTCGCCTTTTAGGCAAAATTACATCCTAAATTTATTTAGAACGCTTGACATATTTTAATTGAAAATCTAATTTCCATAATTTTTTGTGAAGGTAATTTGTTTGCAATGCATGTATTTGTTTTTTCTACGCTTTTTTTTTTGCAAATTTTAATTTTTTATTATTATTATATATTTGTTTTATTTAAATATGATTTAAATATTTTAATTTTAGGTTTATTTAAATATGAAATATAATTGTCTAATTATTAAAATGATTGGGAAAACTATAGAAAAGCAAGAATAAGTGCATTGAATATCAATATAATCCAAAAGAGCTGTCTCAACAACTCTCAAATCGTTTAAAACTAAAAATACGATGCAATGGAATATCCAATTTAAAAACAAAGCACTCACCAATAAACAACAGAGAGCAGAAGCACTAAATAACTCATTTGTGTCCAGTGTGGTAGATTCTCTCCGCAAAACCCCTGAAATATTGGATTTCCTATGTAAACATATACAAAACGTTCAATTCAAGAAACAACGCAAACCGAAATACGGTGTGATTCATAATTATAACATATAACCATTCGATTTTCCCATGTTTTTAAATAACGGGTTAAGAAAATTTCAAGAAATTAATGCCAAAAAATAAACGAGAGTATGTATGTGATTCGCCATGGAAAACTCGTTTCAGGATTCAATTATTTTGAGCAAAAATAGTTTCTCCAAAAATGCTTAGTTCCATAACTATAACCACAGTAGCCTTTGATTATATTTTCCCCGCGAAGCCTAATAAATGAATAAATATTTTAATTTTATTCTGTCTATCAAATAGTCAAGTGCTGCATACAAATAATGGAAAATACTGGTTGGCCGAGGCAAAAGACCATAATCTCTTCCAGTTTCATTCGTTGTTTCCTCGAAATCATTGACACTACTCCAGAAAAAGCAAGTGTTGCTTTATTGCCAGAAAGAACCAATCAACAACAAGTCGCTCGTCAGCTAAACATGACCCAATCTGCTGGGGACCTATTTGGGAAATCGATTCGAATTGATTTTCGATTCGAGTGATCAATTCGACTCGAACATGATTTGGTATTTGGGAATTCGATCGAAAATAAAAAAATACACTGTCAAATAAAAACTAGGGAAATTATTATTAATCATTTTACCTGTAATATTAATTTAAATCTTGGCGATATTTTGACGTTTAATTGCAATTATATTTTTTGTTTGGTGTTTCTCAGCAAACTTTTCCCAAACATGGGATGATCGAATTGGCGGCCCATGACTGTTTAATCGTGTTGCAATTTCATCCAACAGCTGCTTATTTGATACACGTGCATCTGCAGTTAGGTTGTAGTCTTTCGCGAAGTCCGGATACACGTGACCAAAATGTCAAATTGATTTAAGGTCATATTTTTCGCTGTCCTAAATTATATAAAATAAATTTTATAGTTAAAAATTACATATTAAATAATCTTATAATACATTTTTTAAAGTGTAAAAACAGGTCAATAAATATGTAAAAATTCTATTATTTTATTATACATTTAATAGTATTTAATAGTAATTCATTAAACGATATTTTTATTTTCAAAATGGCGTGTGCATAAATAAAATCAACGTACTTATATTTTAAAATAATACTCTTTGTATTCGTCTTCGTGAAAAAAACTAACTACGAATAAAAATTCGTTCATGATCGTAAAATTATTGCTCATAATCGAATTGCCCGATAAGGTAAATTTTTGATTGTTTCTTGTGCTTCTCGAATTCCCAAATACCGATGATTCGAAAATGTTGTTCGATTGATCGAATTCGATTTCCCAAATAGGCCCCCTGTTTTGCTGAGCAGTGCTGTTTTGCTGAAACAGTCTCGTACGGTGGCGGATCGTGCATGGTGTGGGCTGGCATATCGTTTGAGGGAAAAACAGATCTTTTTGTACCTGGTGGAGGCCGCAGAGGAGGTCTGATCGCTGGAAGATATATCGAGGACATTCTTTTGGATCATGTCATGCCCTATACGCAGGATATATACGGGAAAATTTCATATTTATGCATGCCAATGCTTGATTGTGTTGAATGAGGAGTGGGGTGCGATCTCCCAAGTCTTTGTCTAAACCATAATAAGTTTAATAAGGAACCGCATGCGAACCGATGTAGACGCAAGGTGGAGCAATACTAAGTATTATCCAATAAAATTGTTTTTGTTTTGTTTGAATTTTTTGTTGTAATTTAAATTTAAATATTCCAATATTTTTTTTCATAATCATCAATTTTGGTTGTGTTTCCATTCAAAATTCATTATAAACAAAAGTACTGAACCAATTTTCTTGAAAATAGGCCGGAATTACACTATAAAAGATCTTTAAGGAGTTTTATAAAATATTTGAATCAATTTTTTTTTGATCAAATAATTTTTGAAAATTACATTACATAAAAGATTTTATCAAAATTTTCCTCAAACTTCAGTAAAAATGGAACAACACTGAATAGCGTGTGCAGCGACACTGAGTGATTTTATTATTATATCGTTAATAAAAATAAAAAAGAAACAGAAAAAACGAATCTGGGTGAAACTCTGAAAAATGTTTCCATCAAAATTTATAAAGGATGGGCAGACCCGAGGACATGACCACATAAAATATTTAAGAATGGATGACGATTTATTTAATTTTATTGTCCATAAAATTTCGCCGTTAATTAAACGACAGGAAACACATTTACAAAATGGAGGGCAGACTAATGGCCACACTTCGCTTTCTAGCAAAATTCATTCTCCTCGTATTCTTTAATTAATATTTTTGTGGTTCTTGCCGTTCGTATTTAGTCGCCATTTTGAATAGCAATATGTCAAAAATATTTTATCAAATTTACCTGCATGAGCATAAATTTGATAAAATATTTTATAAAAGTGATAGTTTTATAAAACATGCATATTACCAGAGCCATCTATGATTTTAAAGAGCCGCAATATTAAAAAGAGAGCTTTAAATAGAGGGGAAGCTTTTATTGAGTTACTATAAGAACCCGTGGTAATTGGAACATTTTTAAACATAAATTTATGAATAAGAATTTAAACAAATCATCTAAATTTTAATTTTATATTTTTAATAAAATATTCAACAAACACATATTTGAAAATCAGCCATCATAATGTAGTATTTAATTATTAAATTTAAACTAAAGCGGATCATAAATTTAATAATTCTCTAAGATAATACAGGATGCTGCCGCGGATACCTATTACAACAAATTTAAAATTTAGTTTTATAAAAAATTAACGTCTTTAGTAAATTCTGGTCCCATGCACATCAGAATTTTTGGAAATGAACGATGGATTTATAGGCAATACGATGACATTTATAACAAAATTAAAGAGAGAAAACGTGAGCTGAAACGGGATTTTATGAATCACCATGTAGAACTAATAATTATTATTTATATAATAAAATTTTTTCATCAAAATTTATTTATTGGAAATGTATACAATACAATATCGTTGACATTTTGATTTTCTTAATTAAATATTATTACAAAAAACAACAAAACGTAGAAAACTTTAATTTTATGCGATTACAAAACCGAGCTTTCTGTAATTTCAAAATCCGTTTATAGATGTCTCTCTAATAAATTTATTTGAAATTACAGAAAAGAATAAAATAATTTAACATGTATTTACGAAATAAACGATTCTTAAGTTAAGCGCGAAATCTTTAATATAATAATTTAACATAATTAATAAAACTCATAACAATTATAATTTTTATTTACAATACGGTTGGCGTAAATAAAACTTTTCGTCGTAAAATATTCACCATCATAGTTGCTGTGCGGTGTAAAACAATAATAGAAAATTGTCAGAATTTTTCCAATTTTTTTCTTTTTTATTTCAATCCAATTTGCTCGTGTTGGGTTATTTTCAGTTCCAGAAGATTTCCATAATCTATTGAACCAGACAGTATTCATAATCAATTGTTAAATTCACTAAAAAAACATTTTTATTGCTTAGCTTTTATTTATACTCAGCGACATCTTTGGATTGGTTTAGTAATTGCGAAACGCTTTATCAAATTTCAATGTTTTTATTTTGTGAAGCTCTGTTTTGTTTATACTAACAGGATGAAACAATATTGGCCGCGAATTTGTTGCGATGAAAAATCAAATTTTTAACAAGTAACGAAAAAACAGTTTTCGAAGTTTGTTGATCAACAATGTTGAAATAGAATCCAAAACACAATAACTCCCATATTACATTGTTACTCCAAAAGCATTTTTACCGAACGTTTGTTTTGGGAAAAATAATGCTCAAATTTCTGATGGAACACTCTATACTAATTTCTTATTTTCCGTACATACACATAAACAAATCCTTGTTTCTACTGCTTTTCCTAACCATTCTCATTGAAAATTCAAACGAAGTACATATTGTTGTTTTTATATACAAAAAAGGTTCTAAAAAACTATTAAAATACACTGGTTGATATCAAACAGCACAAAAAGCTTCCCCTCTATTGAAAGCTCATGGAAAAAATGGCGGAATCTTACGGCTCTTATATTTAGGAGGCTCTGATATTATACTATTAAAGAAAATTGAAAAAAATGTTTTATAAAACACGTTTGTGAAAGATCTTTTATAGTGTAATTCCGGCCATAGTGTGATTTTAAAGCAAAAATATCAAAAAAAATGTCTTGTGAAAATCGGTTAAGTCGTTTTAAAAAAATCGCTTTTCTGCGAGCGCTGAAGGCTTGAGTCGATTTAGTTGCTCGCTAGTGTAGTTATGACACATAATAAGTTTTTAATATTTGAATTTTTGGTCGAGGACAATAATGGAAGTGAATGTTTTTATTATTATTTACGTGTATTTCGTGACCGTCCTCCATGCTTTATTATTATTATTATTATTATTTTATTTTTAAGCCAATTGGTATACACAGTGGTACCAATATGCTCCCACTGTATGAAACTGTCGGACAATTAAAAACCAAAAAAAAAATTATATATTAGTTGATCAACATGGATTTAGAGAATTGCATTCTTGGGAAACCGCCTGAAACTTGAAGTTGGATAGCTGGAAAACTTAAATTGATGATAACAAGGTGGTCATTGCGGTCTTTTTAGAGTTTTAAATGGCTTTTGAACCCATCGGAACAGGAGTTTTACTCACACATCAAAAGTTAAACAAGTACGGCATTCTTGGAAAAGGACTAGAGTGTTTAAAGAAATGTTTGGACAGATGGACTAAATAATGGACAAAATAATATTTGGATATATGTATTTGGTTATTTCCGTCCCCTTTTCTATAAATACTCCAATCCTGACGATCGGAAAAATTATTCTCCAATAGTACTTTTCAGGTTTACAATTTTTTACGACATAGAGTGTGGTGTAGTCTAATCACAGACAATCAAAGGAGATTTTTCATCATCGTTGTATCTGTGATTTTTCGTTAAACTGCGTATACATAAAAGCCAAAAAAAAAAAAAAATAGTTTTGAATGTATGCGGCTATTTACAGAAAATGAACACGCAATTTAAACTTTTACGTTTACATAGGATGAAATATCTCTTTTAGGTTGTATCTGGTTCAAGATTCGATTTTACAACCTGAACTCGAATCCTTCACAATAAAAAATTAAAAATCAATACTTTACTCGTGACGAAAAGGTAAATTGTCCCATAATCGGCTAATTTTGGAAAACTTTTCATGATTTGAATTTTTTAAAAATTCACGGAAAACACTAAAAAGAAAGTCAAGGGAATTCACATGGATGTTCTCTATGACATGCTGAGCAATTACATATAATTATAATCATTTTTGCCTAAAGTTACCGGAAACTACCCAAATCTGAGCCATCAGTAGGGATATGTTTAGAAAATGGTCATTTGTATGATTCGAAATGGCAAAACTATTTTCAATCGATGAGAAAAATTTATCTTTAAAAATACTTCTATCGTAATGAAAATTTACATCATAAATAACCCAACTAAAGGCCCAGGTTTGGGTAGTTTTTCGTGACATTAGGCAAAAATGATGATCTGTCGAATTGTTTAGTATGTTATTGAGAGTAGCCATGTATTGGAGGGATTTAAAAATTCCAATCCTATCCTTATTTCAGACTCCTTCATGCTATTTTTTCAGGATTACAAAATCCGATCGATACAATGAATTTTTTGAAGGTAAACAAACTACGATTGATTTGATATATCTTTCTGGAAGACATAGTGGGATCGATGAGAACCGGGCAAAATCTTGATTAGTAATCGTTTGAATTGCAAAAATACTGTACATCATAACCACACGTTTCGGATCCATATTTGCCCATGCCAGCCAGAACTATGACAAAGTCCTGAAAATTAACATGGACATTGGCATTTGATAGATCTTCCTGGAAAACATAATGGGATTGATGAGAACCGGGCAAAATCTCGATTAGTGTTCGTTTAAATTGCAAAAAAACTCTACATAATACCTCACACGTTTCGGGTCCATATTTGCCCAATTAACATGGACATTGGCATTCAATCTTTCTTCTAGGAAAACTTAATGGGATTGATGAGAACCGGGCAAAATCTCGATTAGTAATTGTTGGAATTGCAAAAATACTGTACATCATAACTCAGAAGTTTCGGGGCTATATTTGACCATGCCAGAACTATGACAAAATTCTTAAAACTTACATGGATATTGGCATTTGATAGATTCTTCTGGAAAACATAGATAGATGAGAACCGGGCAAAATCTTGATTAGTAATCGTTTGAATTACAAAAAAACTCTACATCATAACTCACACATTTCGGGTCCATATTTGCCCATGCCAGAACTATGACAAAATTCTGAAAATTAACATGGACATTGGCATTTAATCTTTCTTCCAGGAAAACTTAATGGAATTGAAGAGAACCGGGCAAAATCTCGATTAGTAATCGTTGGAATTGCAAAAATACTGTAAACCATAACTCACACGTTTCGGGGCCATATTTGCACATGCCAGAACTATGACAAAATTTTTAAAACTTATAAGGATATTGGCATTTGGTATATCTTTCTGGAAAATATAACGGGATCATCAATGAAAACTGATACAATCCAAATATTTTTAGCTACGCGTGTCGTTAAAATATCGTTTCGCCTGAATGTTTGCTTTAATGTTGATTTCAATAACACTAACATACATAAGATTTCCTTAAGAAATATTTCACAGCTGTATATAGGAGTGGGAAATTTTTCCTAAACCTTTCCGAAAAAATTGTTTTCACTTAGTATAGGTTTAGCAAATATTTCACAAGCATTCGAATCTAAAATATTAAATTTAATGTAGTAATACCTTATCGGTCAGGAGTGCCTAGTATTAACATTATAAGTTCAATATGTGCTTCCATTAAAGTGAAATCGTTAGTTCACATTAATATTTTTACCATTTCAGACTCCCGATTAAGCTGTGACTTTATAATTTTATCTAAAATGTTATGTAAAAATTGTGATTGTCTTGTGCTAACCGATCTGTTATATTTTTTAATAACAATTTTACTAACTAATTGATCATTGATTGATAATATAATGAGGATAAGCAGCTTTAATAAACCAATCTTATCCTCCTGATAAGAAATCTGTTAACCCAAGACAAAGAAACTGATGGCTTGGAATGTTCATAAATACAGCTGCATACCCCCACGAGGGATATTATTTCAATGGTAAATATAAAATTATATATCCAAAATTCTACAAATGTCATTTTGATACAAAATCAATATTTAGCTGGGTAAGTTTTGCGAATGTCAACTTTATATCGGTGCTAAGTTTGTCATTCAGTGTTTCAGTGTCTCTATTTCCAAACAATGGCTGTGGATCAATCAATACTCAGGTAAATCGTCTTGTCCAGTAAATTGAATTTTTAGAACATATTTACCTAAAAAACGTGCCAATTCTCTAGTACATTTCCCTGAAGTGGTTTGGAGGGTAAAATTGGTATGTTCGTAGTAAAATAAACGACAAGTAGACACAAAATAACAATTGTTTAATTAAAAATAAAAACTAGTTTTATTTTTTGTACTTTTAACAATATTTATTAATTCTTCCTTAAATTGATAATAATTTTTAATATTCGATTTTTAAAAGGATCGATTTCGGAAATATTCCTTCCTTAGTTTTTTTAAAAAAGGAATATTTCCGAAATCGATCTTTCTATCTATTTGATTTTTAAAATATTAGATTTTTTTATCACAATAAGGAAGAATTCATAAATATTGTTTAAAGTACTAAGTAATAAAACTAGTATTTATTTATGATTAATTAAAGTGAAACACAAAAGTGACTAACATGATTAATCATGAAACAAATGTTGAAAAAAATTGTTTGTTAATCGTGTGCGTAACAAATAAAAATATCAAAAAATGGAATTAAATAATAATATTGAAGGTGCCATGGCCATAGCAATAACAAAATTAAATTGGCCATTATTATTGTAATGTGTGGTGAGGTTACTAAATTGGAAAATAAATATTAAAATTTTCAACAAAAGATTCTTAAACAGTTATACCAATCACGGGAGGTAAGACGCTTGATAATTTTTTAATTTTCTGCATAGACCACAAACCACCAACAATTGTGAATATATTGAGCGAGGATTACGCTGAAACGAAAACCAACATTCGAATAGCTCCTGATTCGTTTAGAAGGATAGTAGAAGGCATTACCTCTTAAACTCATGGTTGGAGTACAGAGATAGAGTTAGTTGTGTTCTTATTTTGGTTGGAATGCGGAACCAGCTACCCGGTTGGTTTCGAAGACGATGATAATGAAAGCCACAAATATTTTTGAAAAGTTGTCATCAACAGCTACCCTCACTTTCGACATTGGATGCAATTGGAGGCAAATTCGCAAATAAGGCAAGTATTACAATACGCAATATCTGTTTTGTAAATTATAATAGGATCTATTTGAATGCAATGTTCATTTTCTTTAGTGTTCTTAGATTTTTGATAAAGCAGTGGGTACAATTGACGAGTGCCACATTAGGGTTAAATGTCCACCTAATCAGAAAGACCAGTTTATCAACCGCAAAATGGATTATTTCATCCAAATGTAGGCGGTTTGCGATCCAACGTACGAGTTCATTAATCTGTGTGTCGGATACCCGGGCTCCGTGCACGACCAGTGCGTACTTATAAACAGTAGCCTGTACAGGAATGCAACTTTTCCTCCGGAAGGATATTATATGTTGGGCGATGCGGGTTATAATCGCAATTTTAACGCCTTACAAAGGTTCGAATCATAGTGATCGACAAGCGCGTATGACTATCGAACAAGCTTTTGGGATGCTTAAAACAAGATGGCGGGATTTTTTTAAAAACTAGAATTAGAAATTAAAAGATGTAACTGTAGAGCGATAATTCAGGGTTTAATATGTAAGTTTTTACATATTCAATTTTAATCAGCCTTTAAATTCAATTGATTAGTCCACAACTGGAAAACCTTCATTTAGGAACATTTTCTTCATGGTTTTTTTTGAGTGGCACACTCCGGTTCCTGTTCTTCGTAGTCCAATGTTGTCACGTCAATCAATTCGGATGGGGAAATATTGCGCACATAATTGATAGTTTTCGATGTTGACGGGCCAGCCAAACTGGACGTTTTTACTCAATCATCATTTGTATTATCATCAATTAAATACACTCCTGGACAAAATTAACGCATATTTTTTTTTTTGTAATACAAAAAATCCCGCTGGACAATTTCAGTAGAAGTGGTATCAAATGATCCATTTGATTTATATTTTTCACAAAAGAGGCACAAATGTGGCGTTTTTCTTTGCAAAATGTCAAAATGGCTCAAACTATTTGTTTTTTAATTTTCAAAAGCGGTTTATAAACATCAAAATTAGCTTTAAATTTAATTTGATTAATTTAGTAATAAGAAAATCCCCCGCGCCTTTATTACAGCTTCCATTCTTCTGGGCATACTAAGTAGAATGCTTTGTATCATTTCTTGCGGAACGAGACCACACTCTCCTTGCGCTTCAACACTCAGCTCTGCTATCGAATCTGGTGCAGGATTTCTAGCTCTAATACGGCGTTTTAGAAAGTCCCAAACGTGTTTGATTAAATTTAGATCCGGGCTCATTATTGGCCACTTAAATGCACGAATGCCGATGTCTTGAAGATATTGATGTACCGTTGCAGCTATACGTACTGAAGCGTTAATTGACATAACCTATGAAGCCCACTTATAGCAAAACGTGATTGCCAAGAATGTTGCAAACATACCAGTCTGCATTCATCCTCAAACCAATCTCCACCAGCTCCGTACGGCCCTCCCAACTGATTCCACCCCAAAACACCATATAACCTCTACCAAAGCTTTCACTATGTTACATGCTGCGTAACATTCTCCAACTCTTCTGTATACAAGATTACGTCCATCTGGTTAATTGGTTAATAATTGGATTCTGGTCTCATCTGAAAAGAGAACAGTGTCCCATTGATCAGTTCCCCAATTTGCATGAGTTTGAGTAAATGTTAATCGGCTGAATTTGTAACGGGGAAGAAACCGTGGAACTTTTACGGGCCGTTTTGGGGTTAGGTTCACTTCTTTTTATCTTCGTCCAGTCGTTCTGACACTAATATTCACTTGGCGGGCACTAAACAACTGATTTTTCAGTTGAGTAACAGTACGCTTTCGATCTCGTAAAGAATTAATTTTAAAAAATCGGTCGTCATGCTCGGTTGTGCATCCCTTACGTCCTCTTCTGAGTTTTCTTTTATATTCTCCGGTCTCTCGATATCGCTTAAGTATTCGTGAAACCGAAAAACCGAAGATTAGTTCATTCTTAATTTTCGTGCGATTTGTACTCGAGTTTAACCTTCTTGATACAATGTGACGACTGTAACCGTAGGCTCATGAAAGGTTGTCATATTACAATGAATCTTATTGGTATTGCGTTTACAAATAATTGATATGCAATGGTACAAAAGCCGATCGTTGCGTTAAATTTCAAACAACATGGACTCTTTATTAAGCATTTTTGAAAAATGTAATTGCTTGGCTTACAGTAGACTTTATTCTAGGTGGTTTCTGATAAAAATATAAATGTGTTATCATTTGACACTAGTAGTATTAAAATTGATTAAAAAAAAAAAATATGCGTTAATTTTGTCCACGAGTGTATATTGGATGTAGTCCATGTTTTATTTTTAAGAAGTTATGGAACTCATCAAAGAGCTCCTGTTGCGTGGTCATGTAATGTATTGTTTGTTTACTTACCTTAAAAACAACCAACGTGAAACGTCAAACAAACAACAACAACAAAACTTACTTACTTTTCTAACGCAAGTTTTCAGAGCCATGTATGACTTTAAAGAGTCGTAATATTAAAATAAGAGCTTTAAATAGAGGGGAAGCTTTTATTGAGTTACTATATGAAACCGGGGTAATTAAATATTATTGAAATAAACAATAAAACGTAGAAAACTTTAATTTTATGCGATTACAAAACCGAGCTTTCTGTAATTTCAAAATCCGTTTATAGATGTCTCTATAATAAATTTATTTGAAATTACAGAAAATAATAAAATAATTAAAAAACTATTTACGAAAATAAACCATTATTAACTTAAGCGCGGAATTTTTAATATAATAATTTAACGTAATTAACAAAGGCAAAACAATTACATCTAATTTTTATTTATAATACGGTTGGCGTAAATAAAACTTTTCGTCGTAAAATATCCACCATCATAGTTGCCGCGTGCTGTAAAACAATAATAGAAAAATGTCACAATTTTCGAAATCTTTGTTTTTTTCAATCTAATTCGTTCGTGTTGCGTTATTCTCAGTTTCAGGGCCGCTATTCTTGAAATCGGTGGATATTTCCGCATGTGGATTTATTCCCCCAAATATTAGAAATATTGCAAGCAAATTTGAAAAAACTATTAAAGTAGCCGGCGAAAAATTTGAATAATATTAACAATTTTAATGCAAATTATAATCCGCAGACGTAAATATCCACCGATTTCAAGAATAGCGGCCCAAGAGATCCCCATAATCTATTGAGCCAGACAGTATACATAATAAATTTCTAAACAAACATTTAGGTTTTAAAATATTAAATTTTTTACATACTGTTTTCTAAATTTATAAATTTATACTAGCGACATCTTTTGATTGGTTTAGTAATTGCGAAAAGCTTTATAAAATAACAATGGTTTTATTTCATGAAGCTTTGTTTTGTTTATATACTACAGGATGAAACAATATAGCCTGCAAATTTGTTGCGATGATTAAATTTTTAAAAAGTAACGAAAAAACAGTTTTCGGGTTTGTTCATCGACAATGTCGAAATAGAATCCAAAACACAATAAACCCCATATTACATTGCTACTCCAATAGCATTTTTAACGAACGTTTGTTTTGGAAAACAATGCTGAAATTTTTGATGGAGCACTATAGTAATTTCTTCATCTAATTCTGGTTTCTACAAAAAAAGTTTGTGTTACACTAATTTAAATGTTTTTGCGTTAACTCCACATAAAATGACTCAATTTTAAAGTATGCTTTTCCTGAATATTGATCTAACCATTCAAATTGAAAATTCAAAGGAAGCATTTATGTTTTTATATAGAAAGAAGCTTCTAAAAAAAAAAAATGAAAATACACTATGGAAAGCTCATGAAAAAAATGGTGGGATCTTATGGCTCTTATATTTGGGAGGCTCTGATATTTTACTCAGCTTTTTAAGCATTTTTGTTAAAAAAATGCTATATGGTTTCGGTTTGCCGTCTGTCCGTCTGTGTGCACGATAACTTGAGAACGGATGGAGATATCAACTTAATTTCTTCACTAAAAGTTCAAGCAATTCATGGGAATGATCCCTATTGATTTGGACATTTCTGTGTTTAGGGTGTTCGGAGATAGGTGGAGTTTTGTCAACCCCCCTCCTTAAAATTGATAGATTTTTATTTTATTTTCTATTCTATTTTGGTTTCATCGAGCATGTGAATGTGGAATAATAATATATCTCGTCTGGATGTGGGTTTGTGTGGGTGGTGTGGCTATGGGGGTGGTAGGGGTGGTGGTATGGGAGGTGGAGGGGGTGGGATGAGGCGTTTTGGGTTTGGTGTCGGAATTTTCATTTGGTGGATGAGGGTTTGTGTGGGTGGTGTGTGTGTGTGTGTGGAAGTGGGTATGTAGGTTTTAAAGGATGATAATATGGGTGGTGAAGTATAGGGTGGTGCGGGTGAGATGGATTTTTGGGTTTGAATTGGATAGTTTGGTAATAATGTTTAAATGTGGTGGTTTGTGGTTGATTGGGGTAGTTGAGATATGGTGAATTGGGATCGGGTGGGGTGGGTGTAGATGGGGTTAGGTGGGTGTGGGAGTGAGTGGTCGTAGTTTTTGAAATACGCAAATCACACTGCATAGAAGTACTTTATAGGCAACAAAAATGCTTATAGAGTTCGGCTCCGAACCTTTCCCGTCTTTTTAGTACAGTAATTGAATTTACTCAATACACTGTTAAAATTGGGGTTAGACTACCATTTAGCCAAGTTGGCCCACAGCTAATAATGCGAAAAAATGAATACGCACGCCAAGTGACGACGAAGCAACGGTGTCATTATTTGCTCACCACGTTAGAGTATACGAGGGTTAAAATAACTTTTGCAACCAGCTAAGATAAGGTGGCGCACATTATCATACGCAAAGTTAGATAGAGATGTCTCAAATGACCACCCTATAAGATAGGGTCATGAAGTACCTTTCAAATGGTGTTGGTTAGAAATAAAACATATTTGTGGACACTGCTATATGGTTCTGGTCATGGTCGAAGATGTGTCCAAAGAAAACATAGTCACGAAAGTGTGTCTATTGTAAAAATGCTAAAAAAGCATTTAACCACTCATCACGCTGCAAAGTGTGTACCGCATATAAAATGGCCTTGGACCTAATGATGAGAAAGGCAGCTTTTGTAAATTAATCCATCAAGCATCAGCAAACTGAGGACTGTAGCTGAGGACTGTATATGCGCAATGCAAAAGTTGTAAGGCGCGAGATCAGATAATGTTCAGAACATCATTTTAACGCTAAGTCATGACTATAGCACAATATAGTGGCATGAATAATAGGAGCAGTGTCATTGAAGAATTCAATAAACTCTTCATTGTTAACGCAAGTTGGCCAACTATTTTTATATAGTCATAATGGGGAGTCAAATATTGATCTTAAATTAATCACGGGCAGACTGTTAAGTAACCTACTGTTTATAATGAACCTACTGTTTTAAATGAATGTTATTTCCGCAAACGTGTTAAAAAACGAAAAAGTTGTATGACCGCTATAGCAGTCATTTCCGCGAACGTGTTAACTCACCACTCAAATACATGGCGAGATGTCAAAAAGCGAGATGGCGAAGACGACATAAGCACCAAAAAACTGAACCGATTTGTACCGATTCATAATTTTTGATGCTTACATTCGCAGAAAACAAACAAATCTAACCACAGAAAAATTACACACACTAATATAAAATTGTATACTATACTCCTTATACGTATACGAAAACGTCATGCGTCGTTCGTCGAATTTTGGAAAAAATCGACCCCCAGGTTTATGACCAATAGATTTTAATTTATTTTAAATTTTGACGTAAGGGGTAATCCTACAGCATTTTAAAGAGACTAGGATAGTGAAAGATACACACTCATATGAATAGATGTGTCCAATTAGTCAGAGAACGATTAAGAATCGTCTTTTCTGCTGATATTTTTTGAAACAAGCAGACAATTTTTAAGCAAATTAATAGTTCTCAACAGATTATGAAAAATTGATGAATTTGTGAAAAGAAGAGAAAACATTTGTTTAAACTAACGTATAATAACGGAGTAGTTCAGAACTATCCAGAACAACGATATTACAAGAAAACCATACAAATTTTATGATGGATTTTTTTTGTTATACATAGATTCCTATTAAATCTAAATTATTTAATTTAAAAAAAAAAAATTAATTTTAAATTGGATAAATTTGAAAAATAGCTAACGCGAACTCTACTCGATTGTTTTAAAAAAAACGCAGCTAGTGAAAAGATACACAGTCATATGAATAGATGAGTCCAATTAGGCAGAGAACGATTAAGAAGATAGTACGCGAGTATATGCACCCCCACGCGGCAGTCTCGGTACAGATTATAACATGGCCATGTATATATCGGAAGAGGCATCACTATCACAAAAATGAAATTTTTTCTGCTGGTATTTTTTGAAACTAGCAGAAAATTTTTGAAATTTTTAAGCAAATTAATAATTGTCAGGAGATTATGAAAAATTAAAGAATTTGAAAAGAAAGTTAATTTTCTTTAAGAAACGGAAACGAAACGAAAGACGAAATGACACTGATTATAAGACGAATTTTACCGATTTGACGTTTCGGTTTTTTATTTTAACACTTGAAATGAAAGAAAAATTTCTTTCTTTGTAAAATGGCTGTTGCAAAGTTGAATGAAATTTGTGAAAAATTTAAAAATAGTGAGCATTGAAAAATGGCATAGATTTAAACTAATCTTTTAGAAAATGAGAAATCTCCAATCAAATTTTATTCTAATTGCAAAATATATCACAAATTTACATTATTAAACTCATCAGCACATCCAAATTAATTTAATTATTTTTGGTCAGAAAAACCCCAAAACAGATTTTCCTTATTTTATTCATTATTTCCTTATGTATTTCCATTAATATTTTCCAGTTATAAATTTATCGTTTTGACGGCTCAAGCAAAATAAACAAAACCGATAAAAAATATTCACAATTCAAGGAAACAAAAATACATACGATACAAAAATACATTTATATTTACATATATTTTACATCCACATTTGTATTCGTCATGACACAGTTCGACAACACTTCACGGTTACGGTAATCGTAAACTGTTGTTACGTTTCTACGTATAAATATGTAGTAAAAAACAAATTAAAATTAAAAATATTTATTTTAACATACATTTTTATGTCGTTTTCTGTTGTTGTGCGTAACAACAAGAGAAGCAAAAAAACTTTTGTTGGAAATCTAACAACACAAAATTCCCACCACAAATTTAGTTTGTTGGTAAAAGGGTCAAAAATGAGGAAAAAAGCTGATGCAAGAATACAAGTGTGGAAGGGGGATTCAATTCATCCGTTCGTTTTCGTTTTCGTTTCGTTTCTTCTACATAACTATAGACTTTTATGTTTTTAAACAATCAATCCTTTCGTTTCGTTTCAGTTCATTTCGTTTTTGGTTATATAACTAGGTCATTGGCCCGTTCCATACATGGCTTCAAAAGACCGGCTTCACCTTCGTCTCTCTCCCCTTTTTCGATGAAGCGGAACTAACACAAATAGAAATTTTAGAAAATTTAAGGCCATTTTTGAAATGTTGATTTTTGTTTAAATTTTATTTTTGAGAGAGCATAATAAAACAGTACAAAAAAAATGGTGTTTTGACATAAAATAAGGGTTTAAATTAGAAATAAAAAATCTATTACGACTTAGTTTGAAGCCAGAAGCTGAAACCGTGTATGGAACGAGCCATTACATTCATAACTGGCGTCAGTAGCCTTCCATAAATTTTTGAAGTCATTTTAATGTGAAATGTTTTCAGTTTTTAACATCGAAGATGGTTTTGCAGTCGCATTATATAGAAAAATGCAACGAAATTTTGTCCCAAGAATATGCAACGAATTAAAAAAAACAAAAAAATAAAGTAAATACGAGAGAACCAAAACACGCTAGTGCGCCAATTTTGACCTACGATATCAATTAGTGAGTGTAATATTAAAAATTTTTTATTTAAGCACCCTTTTTGGTGTCAGCAGGGTCTGGCCAGACCTTTTTTGTGTTTGTTGGCTTATTCTTATATTTATAATTTTTCTATCTTCAATATTTTTCATGATTTCCTCAAGCTACTTGTTTTGACCACATTTATGAAAAAAAAACAATAAAATTATGGGAGTGGGGACGAGTTTTAAAACAGTTTTAAAACGTATATTTCTCTGAACTTTTTGTGTGCTTGATATTATATATTGTCTCGGTAAGTTTTAATGTTTTATTTTCCGTTTGATTATTCAACATAAAGCGGCCGACATATTGTTTCAGCAAAAATGGAAGAGTTTCGAAGAAGACATTGACCCTTTTGCTTGCGACGCTTCAGACATAGAAATACATCAGGGATTCGAGCTTCAGCTACCGGCTATGCATGGATGCCATGGATTTAGTGCATACACTGAACATGTTCGAGAAATATGGCACAAAATGGAGCAGAGCAGCACCATCAATTGATCGAACGCGTATCCATAATGTTATGAGATTTAATGGAGGGCCCACTTCTTCAAATTCGGTACCAATTGGAATATTCAAAAACTTTCTAACACCTAACATCATGTTTATCATACTAAAGGAAACAAATCGGTATGCTAATGATTCAATTAATCAATAGAACACTAGGAATCCAACCAAGAATAAAAAGGTATGGAAGGAGTTCACGGAATTTGATTTAAATGCATTTATTGGGGTATTGCTAGCCGCTGGGGTAAGCCCCAATAATATGCAACATGGCTCTTTTCTGTGGAAAACGATGAACCTACCCGTTTTTAGAGCAACTATGTCGTACCGCCGCCTTGTTGCTCTATCGCGGTATATACGGTTTGATGATAACCGCACCCACAATTTTCGAGCACAATCCGATAAAGCTGCGCCTATTAGAGACATGTGGAATTTTTTAAATGAAAATTTGGAAAGAAATTATCGGCCTCATAGTGATATTACTATTGATGAGCAATTGTTCCCATATCGTGGAAAGAGCGAGGTTTACCCAATACATACCGTCCAAGCCTGCGAGGTATGGCATTAAAGTATGGTGGGCATGTGACGCAAAAACGCACTATTCATTACAAGGGAATTTTTATACGGGTAAAGATGCAGGTGCAGAACGGGCTGTTAACCAAGGAGAGAATGAAATATTGCGTTTGGCGTCAAGATATTCTAACTCGGGAAGAACAATCGTGGCGATAATTTTTTTACTTCTCTACCTGGATGTAAGCGCCGCATAGACATCGGTTTAGGTTTTGTAGATACGTTGCGAAGCAACAAAATATGCATTCCACCTGAAATGAAAAAAAAATCCAGATGGGCGATTCATTCGTCAATATTCGGGTATCATGAAAATAATGAAGCAACATGCTCCTATGCCCCAAAGAAAAATGTCCACAACAAAGTAATCGGCGACCAAAAACAACCAGTGGCAATTATTTATTATAATAAAACCAAAAGTGGCGTCGATGCAATGGATCAAATGCTAAGTCACTTCACCAATAAAAGACGAACTAAAAGATGGACTTTGGCGTTCTTTTATAATTGACATTATGGGTTTGGCGAGTTATATCATCTGAAAGAAGTTAACCATTACAAAAACAAAGATGCACGAGGGAAATTTTTGTAACAATCTTCAAGTAATAAAACACTTTTTGTGCCGATCTGCAAACGGCATTTCCAGAGGCATTTCTTGGTGGCCCATTACAGGTAAGAAATTTTTTCTTACAAATACACGTATGACAATAAATTGATAATATGTATTATACTATTTTTACAGCCAACATTACAAGTTGTATCAACAACAAAAGGAGCCGATGTTCTCCAAAATAAACTTGGCTGCCAATTATGACATGAATATGATGGAGTCCGCCGTAAAACTCGATTCAACTGTATGAAATGTTAGAATCCAGTATGCCTGCAACACTCCAAATGTTATTATAGGTGTTTCAAACGTATAAATGAACAGGAACTTCAGAAAGAAGGTTAAAGAGTGTGGTTCACACAAGGGTTAACAAAATTTAATAGCCGAAAATCAATTTTTGGGCTCAAACTTCGATGTTTACATTTATAGTCTTAGGCTCAAACTTGGGATTTTTTAACAAAAGTGTTAGAAAAAGAAGTGTTCTTTTTTGTTTCTTAAGGCCTATTTGGTTTCCCTTTTCTGTTTGAATTTTATTTTTTATTTACAGTTTTAATCCATTTTACCAAGTTATACTGTCGATATGGACGATACTGCTTAGAAGTTGCCTATAGGTATAATCTTATTTTTATGGCTCCTATAGCTATTGTTTGTTAGCTGAATCATAGTTAAACATGAAGGTAGACAAAATTTTATTTAGTGAACAGTACAACAAAAGTAATTTATGGTCATTCATAACCGAATTTCCGTGATATGTACTGAATGGAAAATTTACTGTAAGTTCTTGGAACTGTCAGCACAAGTTTCCTCGAACTATAAACACGTCACATAATCCACAGCTTTTTAAAGATGACGTGGTTATATGATCTTATTTAGTTATTCATCCTGAAATAATCGGAAACGTGGCGTTAAATGTTCTTCACTTAATAATTACGATTTATTTTATATTACAAAACATAACCTACCATAAATTCTGATGATTATTTCCTATCTCACTCATTCAGACACAAGAAACTTTTGTTCATGACATTGAAAGTTGTTGTCAAGGATAAATAATTTATAACAAAGAAAAAAAAACCAGCAACGACGCATTTTCCGTATTCTGACGTCATCTGACGCTATTCTTCTAAAATAATTTTAATGCATCATCGTTTTGTAATTGTGCGTATATTAGAATTATGTACATAACGTCGTATATCATGAGAAATACAAGGGGTTCAATTGTATATTTGGGACTTGTATTTACCGAACTCATGTTAAATAAATTAAATTTATTTGCAATTGCAACAGTATGTGTTCGAATAGCTTTATAGAATATCGAAGCACTAATACCACGATATAATGGCTTGAAATATATAAGATGACAAGATTTTATTTGAAATTTTGTGGTCCCAGTCAGGTACGCCATCTATGGTGCACATTTCATAGCGTACTAAGCAAAATTGTATATATCCGGTCGTCAATCAGCGGTTAATTTTATTTTTTTTTCAAAACAACACCAGGTGAATTGGAATTTTTTAAGAAATAATCATTTTTTTTTGTAGAATAATTTCGTATAGTTACAATTACAAGGTCTCGTTTACATATGAGCACATAAAAAATGTATAATATTATGACAAATAGAAATCATAAAAAATGATTTATGAGATAAGGCACAATGTGACGGAAGAGAATATTAATATTTTTTTTTTTTCAAAATAGAATTAAACATTTATATTCAAACTAAAAATAAATAAATAAATAAACTACAAATATAAAAAAGTGCGTAATATTTAAACCTAAACAACAACAATAACATTCTAAGTTTTCTTTTTCTATTTATTTTCATCAGTTTCAAATTTTTGTATAGAGAGAGGTCAATGAACGATATGCGCCATCACTTCTGTTTTTTTATTATATTTTTTCTATTTCTATTTGTAATCTAAATGATAAATGTGTATATGTATACGCATTCATATACACACACAATACGCGTAGACGTGTATCGGTTATTATGATGTTCGGTGCGGGGTACACTACAGTCTACACATTTGAAAGGAAAAGTATTTTTTTGGTTAAGTTCTGTAAATACAAAGTGTAGTGCTAAACGTTTTCACATACAATAAATACATGTCTACAGATTTTGTTAAGACGCAAATTTGCTTAGGTTTATTGATATAAGTGTATAATTGAAAGATGCGATTAAGTAATCTAGTAAATCGTTTTTTTTTTTTATTCTCTGCGCGAATCAGTTATTTTGCTGCGTAAAACTAATAATTTGCACTTACCTTGGACACCTCAACCGATAAGAGTTGCACTAGCAGGCTAAAGGAAATCCATCGGTTAAGAACTTCTACATCGGTAATATCTTATATCTTACATTTCGATACTTCGTGATGAGGAAATCAGACAAAATATTACAAATTTTATAATATCCGTATTTAACCGAACTTATCCCTCTCACTCTCGATCAATATAGCAAGATTGGATCAAGCACTGTGCATAACATGATAATTTATTAAATATTTTACTACTATTTCAGCACCAACATCAACCAAACTAATGGAACGAGATGAAGGATTATCGTCCGTATGAATGAACTATCAGTGAACTATATCTACATTACTAAAAAATGTTCATCAGGTATCAAACACATTAAGACAAAAACTCTCACAACTGTACGGATTACATATAAATTTGTTTATGTATTCGAGCATCTATGAAGTTCTTAATGATATTCGGGACCAAGTTGCGAGCAAAACTACTTTCGTCTACTGTAAACGTTATTCTAGAAGAAATTTTGTAAGCGCTGGAAGCACCATTTTTAATTCAGTTATAAATATTTTAGATATAATTCAGTATTAGTGGTTAAAAACAGGATGAATAAATAAAATAAATAAATTAAGTTCTCCTATATACTGAAATTCTTATGATAGGATAAAATACTAAGGATAGCCTACTAGGCCATCCTTAGTATTTCTATTCTTTTGGAACTAATTTTTTACTATCGTAACGATTTCGCTACTTTGACAGAATTTCCTTAAGAACATCATTCATCGCATCACGTAAAAATTCATTTAATATATAAATGAATTTAGTCCCAGGCCAAGAAGAAAGTTCATTTGAGACTTCATTATAAGATTCGTCAAGAATTCATCGATGAATTCATCGATTAAATTCCACCCTATACTGTAATATACCCTGGAAGACAAGACACACACTAAAAGAGTTGCATACAACAGCTATAAATACGAGGGTTGCCAGAAAATTTTCCGGCTAGGTACTCACCGAAAAATTATCTATTTTGGACGCACAGTCTTGTTTAACAATCTCTTAAGTGAACCGATGTGAGTGTTTTTGTGAAAATGGAAAAAATCAAGTATCAAGCTCTCGTTAAATATTTATTTTTGAAATATAATGCGCCTACGCAAATCAAAGACGAGTTGGACGCCGGGTACGGGACTCTTGATCATCATCTACCACCGTGAAATTTTGGGCAGCAGATTTTAATTGTTGTCGTACCAGCTTGGATTACGATGAACGTTCAGGACGTCCAAAAACTGCATCCACTGACGATAACATCCCTGAAATTACCCAAATGGTGCTAGACAACCGTCAAATAGAGGCTATTAATTTGTCCAAATAAAGTGTTTGTCACAAATTGAATGAAGATTTAAGCATGAGAAAGCTGTCCGCTCTTTGGATGCTGCGTTTGTTCAATCATTGAACCACAAGCGTGTTGGAATGAACATTTCCAATGCTCTGTTGGCGCAGTTTAATAACTGTTCATGAAACTTGAATACACCATTACAGTCCAGAATCAAAAATACATTATCAAATATATACATTATTACAAAATATATTATCTTCAATAAGGGAGACCATTACAGGAGCATACTTCGCATCATTACTTGACAAACTGAAGGTATAATAGCGGAAAAATGGCCACATTTCTCGAAAAAAAATCTTCCCTCACCAAGTCAATGAGCCATCTCACACCTGCTTGCCATGGCTAAGATCGATGAATTACGGTTTGAACTGCTTGACAATCCTTCTTCCTCAGGCAGTGTGAAGTTTCTTTGTAATTAAGTGTAAAAAGATAATTAAAAAAAATACATGAAAACACGTTTATTTAAATTTATTTTATGTCATTAAAATCAGAAATATTTAATTAGGTATTGAATCATAGAAAATTAAAAAATAAACTTTTCGAAGGTCGCATAGCCAAGGCATCGTGGAGATGTTTAAGTAAATCGAAATATGCTGTCGTGTCGTACTGACCCTGTCGCTTTTGTAGAAGCCAACATAATTATGCAGCCAGTCGAAGCATACATTTTCTATGTTGGCATCATAAAAAATTGAAGATTCAACCATTCGAGATTTATAATCGATAACAAATTCAAACGGTAGGATGATTACGGTGATTTCGTCAATATTTGAATTTACCATCGTTAATGAATTTACGTAGTTAAATGATTAATTCAAATATAGCTGAATCATCATTATCATTCGTCTCTACGATGCCTTGTTAATATTTTTCGAACGAGTGAATTTTATGATTCGAACATAGAAAATTTATGCTTCAACTGGTCTCATAATTATGCATGGCTTCTACAAAATAAGCGACAGGGTCATTATTTCACGATACTTAGACATCTCTACGGTCAATCTCCTTGCCCGAAATTCTTGCTTCGACGGGTCGCATAATTATGTTGGCTTCTATAAAAGATGCGATAGGGTTAGTACTTCGATTTACTTAGACACCTCCACGATGCCTTGCTTATGGCCTTCGAAAATCGAATTTTTGAATTTTATGATTCAAAACAATTAAATATTTTTCATTTTAATGACGTAAAATAAATTTAAAAAAATATATTTTCTTTAATTGTCTTGTTGTACAAATTAAGTTTTGAAAGTGTAGCATTCTTAATTTAAAGTGTAACATTTTTTCGTCTTGTTTCAATTTGTCAGAAATTTCACTCTGTCCCTTACTCACCAGATATAGCGCCAAGAGACTTTTTTTAACCCTAAGCTAAAATTTGTGCTCGGAGGACAGAGATTTTCGTCGAATGAGGTGCACCTTCGTAAACAACTGTTTTACAGAGAATTTACTTCCTCTCATAGTGGGTGCAGCATTGTGATGATGACTTAATTGAGTTTGTTAGTGTATTACTGTTACAGCCTTTATTGCCATTGTTGTTGTGGACGTATTTATTTGTGAGAATGGCACCCAGGCCGTACTTATAATTTCACAATGCATGCATGCTGTGGGATGCTATAGGATCGTATAGTGGTCTCCGCCCTTTTTGAATATTGTTGCATTTGATTATCGCTCTTTTTCCAGCACTTTGGAAAATTTCGTTTATCCAGATAAGCATTCAGGAATCTAGTAATACTTGGTCCAATGAATGGTCAATATTTTTATGTTACCACAACCTCGATATGGTCTAGGCCTAGTGCTTTACCTTTTTCATGAACATGATTGCAATCGTGGCTTCTTCTATGTTGAAGTGTTCCATCCAATTCGTGTTTGGTGCCATACAGCTTTGAGCCCGGCATATTGCTCACTTGTGTTTGTTTCCTAGCAATCAGCAGGAAAGGGAATGTTGTGTAGACATTTTGTAATGTCGTCTTAACATGTTGTGGCCTGTCTACTGCTGTCTATCAATATACTAAGGACTTACCATTCTGCATTACCATGTTCCGTAATGAATTGCTCTAAGCTGCTTTGATGGCTTGATAAAAGAGAACGCTCTTATAAAACTTCGTTTGGCTACCACGGCTTTTTACATGTTCTATAGTTCTGTAACTTCAACGAATACATAATATGCGAGTCACAATACTGTGAAATTTTGAGCATCTAGAGATCAATATTGAGGATGTCAATTGCTGCTTTTGTTTTATCATCGGCTTAGCCATGCCACCTATTCTACTTTTTATGGCTGGCTCCCTGAATTAAAAAAGGTTGAAATTAAAAAGGTGGACCCAAGAAATGTGTTTTTATATGAAAAATAGGACCTTGTTTAAGGCATACTTTTAATAAAATTTCTGACTTAACAAAGGTGTTTTACAAAAAAAAAATTAATTTCAAAATGACACAAGAAAGGCATATTTTATGTCATTTATGTCACAAATACATTTTTTAATTCAATTTCAAAATGAATTAAAAAAGGCATATTTTATTTCACATTATAAACATAAAATTTACATTTGTTTTTAAAACACATGAAATGCATGCGTAATTTCACGTTTTTAAGAAAATGTTTTCTTGCTTTTTTTTTTGTTACAGTTTTTTGTCGTATTATAGAGAAGGCTAAAAAACGAAGAAATGCATTTTCATAAATTTCAATTGTGAATTATTATTTGTGTATTAATTATGAATTGAAATATGAAATTTTTAATTCATTTTGAAATTTGCAATTGTTTTTTGCACATTTTTACTAATGAAAGCATTAGTTGAAAATTTTAAATGGCTTTAATTTTCATATTACAGTAAAAGCAATAAAAATAATACAACAATACAGTAAAAATAATAATTTAATTTTCCGGTTAACTGAGTGTTCCGGTTAATTGGATGCCCGATTATCCGGCATCCAATTAACCGAAACACTGAATTAACCGGAATTTTAAATTTTTAGGAAAATTGTTTGCTTTTTTCTCTTTTTTGTTATGCGGTTTTTTAATTCATATTGAAATTTACAATTGTTTTTTGAGTTTTTTGACATTTCCATTAAGGAATGCATTAGTTACAAATGCCCAATGGCTTTAATGTTCATATTACCCCAAAAGCCCGATTATCCGGCATCCAATTAACCGGAATACTCAGTTAATCGGAATTTTAAATTTTTTGGATGTTTTTGCTTGTCTTCTCTTTGAGAAGGGGAATTATTTTTTTATTATTCGGGGATTCATAGAAAATATACTTTCCTTTATTTTTTCTGTTTTATGCATTATTCTATTTGAATTGAATGTATAAAGTTGCACCCCAACTAGGGCTAGAGAAATATTGTATTTTTAAATTTAAGGCACTCGTATGGGTGTACTCGTATACATAATATGTATGTATTTATTATTTTCAATAAATTCAATTAACTGATATATAAAAACATGTTTTCTGGTACATAATTTGATCGAAAAAAACGAGAATCCTAAAAAATAATGAAATCAAGCAAAATTCTTGTAAAATTTCTAGTTTTAATGAAAAATTCAATTATCCGGAAATTGCGATTATCTGGAATGGTCTCAATTTTCAAGCATTCCGGATAACAAGGCTTTTACTGTAATATACACTACAGTAAAAGCCCTGTTATCCGGAATGCTTGGGGATGAAAGCATTCCGGATAATAAAAATTCCGGATAATCTAAAATTCCGGATAATTGAATGTTTCATTAAAACTAGAAATTTTACGAGAATTTCTTTATTTTCTAGGATTCTCGTTTATTTATTTTCAAATTATGTACAAAAACTAATTTCTATATACATCAGTTCATTGAGTTTATTGCAAATAATAAATACATACAATACATATTATGTATACGAGTACACCTATACGAGTACCCAAACTTTAATAATACCTATTTTCAATATTTCACTATTCATATTCATGTAATACGACATTACACATTCAATTCAAATAGAATAATGCATAAAACAGAAAAAAAGTAAAGGAAAGTATATTTTCTATGAATCGCCGAATTATAAAAAAATATAAAATCCCTTATGAAAAAGAAAAAAAAATCCTAAAAATTAAAGTTGCGGTTAACTGAGTGTTCCGAAAAATTAAATGCTGGATAATTTGGCTTTTACTGTAATATGACAATAAAAGTTATTCCAAATCTTCAAATAATGCTTTCATTAAAGAAAATATACAAAAAAACAATTGCAAAGATCAAAATGAATTAAAAAATGCATATGAAAGAGGAAAGAAAGAGAAAAAGCAAACAAAAAATCCTAAAAATTAATATTCGGTTAACTGACTGTTCCGGTTAATTGGATGCCGGATAATCGGGCTTTTACTGTAATATGAAAATTAAAGCCATTCAAAATTTTCAACTAATGCTTTCATTAATGAAAATGAGAAAAAAGCAATTGCAAATTCCAAAATGCATGCAAAAGAGAAAAAAGAAAAAAAATCCTAAAAATTAAAATTCCGGTTAACTGAGTGTTCCGGTTAATTGAATGCAGGATAATCGGGCTTTCACTGTAATTAGAAAATAAAGGCCATTCCAAATTTTCAACTAATGCATTCATTAGTGAAATTGTGCAAAAAACAATTGCAAATTTCAAAATGAATTAAAAAATTCATATGAAAGAGAAAAAGCAAAAAAAAAAATCCTAAAAATTAAAATCCGGTTAACTGACTGTTCCGGTTAATTGGATGCCGGATAATCGGGCTTTTAATGTTATACATTTTCAAAATGTCTTAAAAATACACATTTTATGTCATTTATAAACACACTTCTTAAATCATTTTCAAAATGACTTATGATATGCATTCATAAAGTCAGCTTTTTTTATTTCATTTTCATTACAGATTTGAAGTCAATTTTAAAATGAAATAAAAACGCAGCCTTTTTTAATTCAGCGAGCCACCTTTTACCGCGTAGAGTTCTTGCATACAAAGGACGTCAAAGTTATTTTTCAATAATACAACTGATTCAGAGATTATCTACTTTAACTATCTTAAATTAGTTTCTCGGCATTGATGGATAACCTACTGCGCGGTTACTCATTTTACAATAATTTCTTATTCTAATTAGGACTGTCCAGCGGTTTCTGGACTGTCCAGCGGAGTATTCGCACTTCATCGGTGGTATCCAACACACGACAGATATCCGCATTGTCAAGATAATCGCTGTATGTGTTTCCTCGCTTTCTTTATATCATTGGTGACGTATTCCATCTGTAAGTCAATATGAATGTTGTCGTTTCCTTTATTTTGAAAGCATTGTATCATCTGTACATTGTTCTTCTTGCCATAACCCCAAAGTTGGATAACAAACTGGTTTTAGAATTCGTACAGAAGCGATTTGTTGTGTATTGAGAGCTCAGAATTTCTGAGCAAACCACCTTCTCAATTGATGAAACAGCCCATTATTACAAGCAATAGGTAGCCCTTAATTTACTACAACAGTGTAGTTCCTACATCCACAGAATCAGTCTAAATACATTCCTGAACAAGAAATAGGTACCCCCGAATTTATTAGAACAGCCCCTTCCTGTACTAGGAATGGGAACCCTCTCATTTCTTACGACAGCCCACACAAATCAAAATCGACTACAAAGCATCGAATTGTATTCTCTACCAGAAATGGGTACCCATATGAATTAATTTCAACAGGACTAGAAATTTCTTGAATAAAAAAGCAATTCGATGCTTTATGATCGATTTTTGTGGGTGTGAGTTATTCTAATAAATACATGGGTTGCACATTATTGGCTGTTTCATCAAATTTGAGGGTGGGTTGTTAGATTTACAGCAAGTCTCTATACACAGAAATGTGGTTTTTAAAGAGTTTCACTTCTTAGAAGTAGTTTTTGGAGAGTGAACTATTCCAAAATATTGCACATATTTTCTAAGAACTTATAGTATCTACCTCAGCACGATACAATAATTTTAAGTGGTTGCAAAGACCCTTCCTTTATTTATCTAAATTGCAAAAAATATAAGCTTTTTAGGTCCTAGAAGAACCATAATTACCAAAATATTGCATATACAATATTTTTCTTATAATTATGTATTGATATCCATGCGCAAGGATATCGAACACTTGCTTAATCATTTGTGGTCCTATGGGCATCCCAAACTTAACGTAATTATGGCATTTGCATAAAAATATAGTTTGAAAATTTGTGATATTTATCTAATTTCATTCTAAGTTAAGGTAAACGCTAATTATTGACAACAACAACAATCCGCAGTTGACAACAACAATAACTAGATTATATGAAACATTTTATATTTCATACGATAGTTAGAAATTGTACAAAATCAATGTAAGGTTGTTGTAAGGATACAATGAAGAAAATTTAACTTCCGCAGGACATCTCAACGTCTTATAGTGTAGGATACAAATAGGATTATTTTGATTCACATTACCTTTAGAATAATTATCCGATGGGCGTATTTGGCTTGCTAATTTATTTTTATAGCTGCCATCACGATCATTCCATGATCCTTATTCCTTCGTTTGATATGTTTTAACCAAATTGTTATAAAAAAATATATTTTTGTTATTGTATGTACCGAGCTGTTCTTTCTATAATTAATCTGTAAATAAATTTTTGTTTTATTCAATCTCAAATGATATGACCCAAATCATTTAAAGGCAATTACATGATTGATGACAATTACATTCCCTATAATTTATTTATGTACGAGTAATTACAAACAAAACAATACAAACAAGGAGAATTCAAATACAATGTACAATTTGTTGGTTGCTATAATATTGTAATTCTAAAATTAATATTAAATCAATCTTAATATTGAAGTACAATTGTATTGTGATTTATATTGATATCTGACGGTTGAGGCAAATACTTGCTTGCCTTTTTAAATCATCTAACTCAATTGCAATCAAAATTATTTGACTATTTATTTTAGGTGGTCTCTACATATTTTATGATAATTGCGTAAAAATAAACTGCCGATTCAGGTATTGAAAATTTTATGTTGTTTCATGTAATTTTTATGTTTAAGAACAAATTCCTATAGAAATCAAATAACAACAATTTTGGGTCGAAAATCGACCTCATTGTTCGGACGGGTGATTCCTCAAGCAATTAAACATTCAATTTACAATAAGTAGATTAGAATAATACTGGATGGGTATGTTTACAATAATAATCATCGCTAAATAAAATTATAGATTGATATGATAAGCCGTTATAAATTGTGCTAAGCCAACCACGCATATTGTCATCCGCACTTCTGGACCAGTTTTTTATAGTCTTCTATAGAACCCACAAGTGTCGTAAACCAATTTTCATGTGGCAATTTTTTTATGAACATATGGGTAGTTTTGGATACGATTTGAAATGTCTTCGACTAAATTTATTTGATTCTGTTATGGTATCCAGCTTTGGTGAAACAATTAACAAGTTCATCCGCATGTTACGATGTTTTAATTTTGATACTATGTGGCCATTTTGCTCACAAATAATTTATTTTTAATTTTTGTTCATTGTTTTTTCCCTAAATAAAACAAACTATGATTTTATATTTTACCAAATAAAATATTTCATTTGTTTTGGTTTTTTTTTCTTTACATATTTGAACAATTATTTCGTATTCTTTAAATTCCTATTTTATAATTTTTCGTATAACACGTCGCGTTACTCATTCTTGGTTTTTTCGACTGTGATGGTTTTTCTTTTGTACCAAATCAGAGGCCCATTATTATTTTTTTCTGTAAGTATAAATCCTATAAACCCTTTACCAGCATTAAGATTAAATTACTTTGAAGCTCATTTATTAAATGGGCCTGATTTTGTAAAATAACAAAACAGAGTAGAAACGAGAGTGCACTTTTCATAAGAATATTCTGTACGTATAAACCCTTTTCCAACATTCAAATTAAACTATTTTGATTATTTATTAAATGGCGCCTTTTATTAAGTGGGGTCTAATATTGCAGCAATATAGAGCATGTTTTGTATGAGAATATTCGGTACGTATAAACTCTGTACCGGCATTCAAATTAAATTACTTTGAAGCTTATTTATTAAATGGCGCCTAGCGTGGGGCCGATTTTGTAAAATAACAAAACAGAGTGCAAAAAAGAGTACACTCTTCATAAGAATATTCTGTGCTTATAAACTCTTTAAAAGCATTCAAATTAAATTATTTTGAAGCTTATTTATAAAATGGCACCCAAAGTGAGGTCTGATTCTTTATAAGAATATTCTGTGGGTTTAAGCCCTTTAGTAGTTGGTTGCAATTAAGTTATTTTGAAGCTTATCAATGGTGTCCAACGTGGGGCCCGATGTTCTATATGAGAATATTCTGTAAGTATAAACCCTTTACCAGCATTCAAATTAAATTACTTTGAAGCTCATTTATTAAATGGCGCCCAAAGTGGAGCCTACTTTTGCACCAAAATAGAGCATGTTCTGTATGCGAATATTCTGTGCGTATAAACCCCTTACAAGCATTCAAATTAAATTATTTTGAACATTATTTATAAAATGGTGCCCAACGTTGGGCTTTATTTTGCAATGTTACCGATTTTTATTTTAAATACCCTTTACTTGTTATTCCGGATTTTACAATAAATTTTTTATTGGTGGGAATAACCACCAAAACCTAACTAATTTTACATTGAATCCACCAAGAAAACATCTGGACGGTGCACAAATAAGGAAACTCTAAATATGTAATCAAAATCAATTAAGGTAATCAAAAATTTACGATTTTGAGTCTACGTGTGGTCGTTTTTAAACTCAATGGGAATGAAGCACTTTAAACATTTTATGATGATTAGAACGAGAGGTGGTTCTTGGATCTTATTTGAAAATGTTTATTAATTAACTCATAATTTATTATACAGTTTATAGTTCAATTTGATTAAATAATTAAGTGGCGCCCAACATGGGGCTCCCATAATATTATTTTACGAGTAGAATCACACACTTATTAGAACTCGTCTATAATTAATTCGTCTTATAAGAAATGTAACCCACATTAAAAGTAATGCATGCACGCATGATAAAATGCGACCGTTTTAAATACAAATATAGAATTCAATTTACATATATACACTAGATTAGTTATATGATGCCATAAGTGTATTTAATAACATATTTATATGAATGAAATTCCAGCCAACAGTTACACACAACACAATATTCAATTGGTGGTCCCAAGAAAAAAAAAAAAAACTAAAAAGATATAAAAAATTAGTTTATTTACAAAATAAAATAATATTTACATTTCGGATTCCTGGTTCTATTGAAGAAAATCTACTTGTTTAGATTTCTGTACATACGCAACCCGTCTGTAAGTGTACATAAAGAAAACATTCAGGTTAATTCAGAAAAATGCATTTGATGTGTGCAGTGGCCGCATACAGCCCATTATGAATTATTAAGATGTGTTTATCGGTAAAGTGATTATATTCCCGGCATTATGAAAAGCAAATAATACAAAATAACGGTAAATGCGTACATACATAATACATATTTGATTAGATGCAGCACCCTGTAAACACATTCATACATTCCATTAGAGCATAATGTAAAATAATTGTAATATGTGTGTGCATTTTATACATTGGAATCTATGTTTCATTCATAAAAAAAGAATTTTTTAAATAAATATTTAATTTAATTATTTTTTTTTTCTTTTTAGTTTTAAGATATTTTAAGAGAGAGAGTTAAGAAACATCGTTTGATTCTTCTTTATCTTCTTCAACTTCTTCATCGACGTCTTCATTCACATCTTGTAAATTTTCTTGAGTTTTATAACGAATGCATATCAAATATATATTTAATAATAATAAGAAATACAAGACGATTATCTGATATGACTGCATTATTGTGGTACGTGTATTTATATCTTTATCTTATATTATGATCTTAGGTTGTATATCGCGCATGTACCAAAACAAAACAACAATAACAATATAGCCATATAGTAAAATAATAATAAAACATTTCTCAACGAAAGCAATAAATAAATTAATTTTTATTTAAATTTAAAATTCCATTCATTATTAACAATAAGATGAATAGTGCGCGGCGAAGTCATAAAGACGAAAGAATTTTAATACTTTCTTTACGCTGAGCTTGAGATGCATGTATGGGAATATTACATGGATTGTAAAGTTAAATAATTACCACAAACTTTTACTATTTTGATTCGGGTCACTTCGTATCAAGCTGCGATCGACATTGTCAGGTATTTAATCTTTAACCTATATAGAATAACAATATCAAGTAGGGCATTCATTGTATAATGATTGATTTGTTCATTGAGTCCTAGGCGGCTCCCAGTACTGCTGCAAGAGGCATATTGCTGCTAGAAGAGACATGCCAGGGGGTGATCGCGTTTCCGTTTCATTCCATTTTAGAATTACTTTTTTGCTGTTCTCATGCAAGTCACCCAAATTTATATTAACCGACGTTGATAGTGAAGTTGTTGTCGCAAAACCATTCTCCACCACCATGGCCAAATTTTCATTTCAGCTTCCGACCTCACTAATCATAAATATGAGTAATAGTAATTTTGTAATGAAAGAGATACTTGGTTTATTTGAAGAGGGAAATCGTTTGAATGATGATCGTTTGATGAGCATGACCTTTTCTATTTCCACTCCGATTGATTATTTAAAGAAAGGACCTTTTAAATGGATACAAAACTTAATGAATACCTATTGTGATCTTCCATTTTACATAAGAAGTGACAGAAGAAATAGAACGTGTTAGTGCTCACCAACCCGTTGATGAGAAAAATAAACGCCCGATTGCCTGCATGTCGCAAAAATTGAACAAAACACAGAAGAAATATTCAGTCACCGATCTAGAGTATTTAGCAGCCATATTAACTGTAAAATTTCGAGCCTATATAGACTAATAATAAATAATAACTCTAGCTAAGTGGAAGATTGTGTCAGCCGTAGTGACAGATGGAGCTTGAAACTCCAAATTTGCAAATTAACTAAGGCACCAGTTTTAAGAATAACAATAGTGGAGACCACAAATAGTATGTGCCAAGAGTATGTGCCTTCATCTAAGTCCACACTGAGAGAAATTATAGCCCACAGAGATATATTTTTATATATAAATATATCTCGTTTCGGGACAAGAATATTTTATATCTGTAAAAAGTATATTTTATATCTGTAAAAACGAAAAATATATCTAGAGACATAAACATATTTCTCTTAGCTCGGTATATACTCCTCAAAGTTAAAACAAACACAATAGCATAAAAAATATGCTGTATAAGATAGCGGAATTTTGACAGATTACGCGAAAATAAGAGATTATGCTACTCGTCGTAAGTTGCAGCACTATCACTAAAGAGAATTATTCTTGTTCAATAATTACCAGCGGAAATTTTTCATTCATTATGTATACATTTTTTCACTAAATAAAACATCTCTCTCTCTCTCTCTCTCTTTCTCTCTATCTAGCATTTACATCCCATGAAGGGATTTTTCCACCCGCACTATGGTCCTCCATCCATCTCGGTTCATCGCTCTCGTCTTCCAATTTCAACATCCTAATACGAGTAGGTCTTGTTCGACGTCGTCACGCCATCGCAGTCGGAGTCTTCCTCTACGACGCACTCCGGCTGAGTGTTGATGGAACACTTTGCAAATCATTCGTTGTTGTGGATTCTGTGCAACGTGGCCGAGCCATCTACCTCGATTAGATTTGATGAAGCCGATAATATCGCTACCTCCGAGGAGTTGCTTTATTTCGTGATTCATACGAATCCGATATTCGTTGTTTGCAACTTTAATTGGACCAAAAATTGAACGGATGACCTTCCTTTCGAATGTAGATAACAATCTACAATCGTTAGAGGTCATGGTCCAGCTCTCGCTTCCGAAAGTCAGCACAGGTCTTATTAGTGCTTTATAAAGTGCGAGCTTGCGCGACTGCGAAAGATGTTTAGATCGCAATAATTTTGATTGGGTGTAGAAAACTCGTTGTCCGGCAGCGATTCGGGGTTTCATTTCTGCCTGACCCGAGGTATTTAAAATTTTCGACGCTATCAAAGTTATGGTCGCCAATTTCGAGATTTGTCATGGAGATGTTCCTGGGTGTTGTTAAAAATTTCGTTTTGGTACTGGTGAACAGTACAAGTCTCCAAACCAAGTCTATTTGCGCAGCGATTGAGCGGGATGAAACTGTCCTTGATATCATCTGCATATTCAAGTATGTATTTGGCCTGATTTATTGAATATACAGCGCGAAGTTTCAATGTTGCTTTTCCTCACTACGTACTCAAGCTCCAAATTGAACAGCACATGCGCGGGTGCATCTCCCTGTCGAACACCACATGTTATTTGAAAGGAGTCTGATACAGTTTCTTCAATTACCATTCTACATCAGATCCAGATGTTGTTAATTTACACAGAGAAACAAGTTTCTCTGGAATACCTAGGCATATGAGCGCGGCCAAAAGGTTGTCGCGGTTTATACTGTCATAAGCCTGCCGGAAGTCTATACTCGTAGTTAATAAATGGTTATATTGTAGTCCCAACATTTTTCCAAGATCATCCTTATGGTAAAACACTGGCCAGTGGTCGATAGGTTGGTACGAAAGCCACATTGATAGTCGCCAATGATGTTTGCGAAAGGGATGAGTCTGGCAAGTACAACATTAGTCAACACTTTGTAAGCAGTGATCAGTAGAGCAATACCTCGATAGTTTTCACATCTAAGACGGTCGTCTTTTTTGTGCAACGGACATATGAGCGCGGTCTTCCAATTTTCGGGTAGCTCTTCTTGGTCCCAAATAGAAACGATGAGATCGTTTAGATTTGTTGCAAGAGTAGCACCTCCATGTTTAATTAATTCTGCGGGGATTCCATCGAGACCGGGTGTCTTTCTATTTTTCAATCTGCTACTAGCTGCGTCTACTTCCTCTACTGTACGATATTCGACAAGGGCCTCTTCACCTGGAGGAGCTATTGCTCTAATGGGGGTCACTTCGTCATTCCGATTCAGCAGGTTTTGAAAGTAGGTTTGTCATACTGAGAGGCCACGTTTGTTCTCAACTCTCCGTTCCCGTCTTTGATGGCTGTACTTCTTGGGTGGAAGTCTTCAGTGAGATTCCTGGCGCTAGCAAAACAGTCCCTTGAGTTCCTTATTTCCGCTTGGAAGCTGATGTTTTCAATGCATGATTTCACATGTTCACGGTTCTTTTGTAGGAGAAACATCTCAGCGGAATAAAATATTAAAAGTAATCCTTAAAATGGCAAATTGATTGATCTCCGAAGTAAAGGAACTCGGTATATGAAATGTTGAAATTTAACAATATTCCATCTTTCCGGCATTTCTTCCACTAGTAACCTAATACTTTCGGTTGTTTTTCTAATAGCTTAGGTCATACTGAGACTATTTGGAAAATTTGGGGAAATTTCATGGACTAGAATTTGCACTATAGTTTTTTGATTTTCTGCGGCCCTATAAGTCATTTTTATCCACATTTTCCACATAGTCTCAGCATGACCTAAGCTATTAGTAAAACAACCGAAAGTATTGGTTACTAGTGGAAGTTTGTGTGATATTGGGCAAAAAATAGAAATAACTTATGGCCGCAGAAAATCAAAAAAATTTAGTAAAAATTCTAGTCCATGAATTTTCAAATATCAAAATCGTACAAACAGTTCAAAATAAAATCCTGCGATTTATTGTTAATGCACCGTGGTACATTCGAAACGACAACCTCCATCGAGATCTAATGATCGAGCTTGTCGAGGATGAAATTAAGCATCAGGTAACAAAACACCTACAACGTTTGCCCCATCATGAAAATCTGGACATACGCTGTATGCTGACTACTACACCAACAAGAAAACTGCAAAAAACCAAACTACTGAACTTGTCGCAACCAAGAGGTCAGTAGACTTACTGTGGCGAAAAATCTGAGGAGGAGTTACACGAAACTGTAGATAATCACTTGATTACGCCGACTAATCAAATTACTTTATTATGCAATGTAAATTACTAAATGGGTATAACACTCAGCCGTAATATAAATAAAAAAAATGTAAGTCCGTTTCTTTAATTACCACACCCTGGTAGTATAAAAAATTTTCACAGATTCTGGATACTATGCCAAGCCGAGCACACTAATTTCCATTCCACACTCAAGGCTTCAGGAATTTGTTGACTTAAGCTGCTTCCGAAACCACAACTTATTTGGATCACTTTAAATAATTATCGGTCATCTTAAATAAGTTGAATTTTTGGGTTATTCTGGGTCATATTTTTGGGCCATATATTACCTCGATAATCTAAAATAAGTTAGTAAAAGCAATACGAATTGGTTTCCTGATGTCACTTGCTAAACCAACAAAAAATTATTTTGTTTTCTATGCTATTTGACAAGCATATGAAGTTACCCCAGCTTTTCGTCCTTGAAAAAACATAAAATTTCGTCAAACGATATTTTTTCACCCCATCAGGGGTTTTTTTCTATTTAAACCTCGTATAGGGAAAGTACCGCAAGTACGCTGAAGTAAAATGTAATTTTACATATAAAAATGACACAAGAGAAAACAAAACTAAAAATAAAAAAATTGCCGCTCAATTTTATTTTGCAGTACACCACAGTTTAGCTAGAAGTTGGTATTTTTCGTATTAGAATATAGATGTCGCTGTCAACAAACTCTCAAATTAGAACATTTCAAACAAAATATTTTGATATCTTCTATCTGACTTAAAATTTTATGAAAATCGACGAACTATTTTTCCATGTAATAATTTAGCTGATTAATTTTTTTTAGACCAGCGGAAATTTCATTTAACGTCAACAACATTTTCGGAAGAAAAAGCCAGGGGCGGAATCATGAACGGCGCACGGAAATTTTAGACGGTAGAGAAATTTTATATGGAAAGCAGTAATAATTCTACCGGTTTTATTCTGTTGTTTCAAAAAAACCTTACAAATTCGTTCGATTGCTATAAAGCTGACGAATGAATTATTTTTTTTCTGGCTTGCTATTTGTGTTTTTTTTTTGCGAAACAATGGAACAAAACCGGTACAATTATTGCTGTTTTCCATATAAAATTTCACTACCGTTTAAATTTTCCGTCCGGCGTTCATGATTCCACCCCAAGTTCCTTACGGCCCCATTAACAATATGAAAAAAGCATGCCATTATTCTATGAATATGATTTTCCGGAATCGAATATTCATGTTTCAAATAGCTTGCTGTAAGGACTAACTCTGGCCGGCCCGACCTTACCAGCTACATGATTTGCCGGAAATGATTGTTCATATTGTGAATAGCCTTGTTAAGTACTAACACTGGCCAGTCGAACAGTACCAGCGGTATGACGGTATTTGCGCTATCGGTAAGCTTCAACATGGATCAATTTAAAAATTTTATAAGTGCATTCTCCTAGGAATATGATTTGCCGGAAATGATTGATAAGGGTTTGCGTTAGTAATAATAAGGGCCTATAATGACTAATATGAAAGTACCAGCCGTATGGTAGGATTTGCACAAATGGCCAAGTTCCATATATCCTATATATGATATGATTTAAAATATTTTTTGAAATACTTTAAAAATAAATAATTTTTTTAAATAAGATATTTAAAAATATTTTTTGGAGCAAACCCTACAACTATGGCTTAAGATATTCAGAAAACGTACATATAACACATAAAAACACCCAGTCCTAACTTGTTGTCTGGTCACTATATTGGAAATCGGATCCGTAACCGTCCGGTGTTTAGACTGAGCTGATTCCACACCAATTTACTAGGTTGTCAATATCTTATTCTAAATAATTTAAAATCGTCTTTAAATATTGGGACCTTTGAAGAATGAAGTACTACGGTGAATCCGCTCACCAAAATGGTGAATATACGTAAGTTCCAATATAGGATCCTTGAGACACGCTGATGATGACTGAAAATAATTCAAACTTTTTGATTTCTGTTTCGATGTATTGAGAGCGGTTGCTCAATTATGATTTAAGCCAATTTACGGATTTGAGAAACCAACTTTGTACATGCATTCTAAGTTTTCAAAGTCTGCATATAACACATTAACATGTTTGTGATTTCCAGTTTCTTTTATAGTGCTGCTACATAAGCAAAATGTTATTAAATTTCCTATTTCCATTTCAAATGCCGCCATATAGAGCCAAATAACAAAAAAAAAACTTGAGTGAACTTCCTAATTTATAATATCAATTTACTCAAATCTCAAAGTTTTCTACGCCTATTATGTCAATGTGTCTAGCAAATCTGAAAGTGTATACTTGGACCTATCCTAATTAGTACGTCACATCCATAACGAATTTGTCCTGTCAAACCTGGTTCGTGTCACTGGATTGTGAATACACCTATACATTTGGTAGTTCACAATAGGAATTATCGTAATCTACTTCACTTTCGGAATATTCCTGAAAATACTGAAAAATGTCGATTTTTTAAAAACTTTGTTTTTTTTCAAAGTAATCACAGACATTATTCTTTCGCGCCTGTTTTACTCGGATTTAAAGCGTAAATAAAAAAAGCAGTCTTTAAGATGGTGACCGCAGGTGCAATTACTGTGCTAATTAATTAGAGCCATCAAGAAAATATTAATTATTACTTTTTAGTAAATATTTGGCTAATTTACTTTCTAAATATTTTAACAAATAAAAATAAAAAAGTTTAAAGATCAAATTTACAAATAAGTTCAAAAAGCAATTTATTGTAAGTACATAAATATTAACTATCCAATTGGAGGAAAAGCACTAACTTTATATTTAAAAACAAAACGTCTTCTACAAGAAATACCCTTTATTATAAAATATTATTCGTGTAAAATAGACTTAGTTTGAAAAGGTACTAACATTTCATATTTAAAAATTGCATCTTATACAAGAAATATCCTTTGATACAAACTATTGTACGCGTAAAATTGGCTTAATCGACAAATATCTTTTGTTTTTCGTAATGTCATCTTCAAACACCACACCGTTCACAGTGAAACGTATCGTAGACGTAGTGAACATATTTTTTAATCGTTTTGTCTAAATTAATAGTAGTTTGTGTACATGTGAATGCCCGTTATTCCCGATTACTTAGGTACATTGGAATAAAATAATTGTTGGTGACAATTTTTTAGGTACTAAATATTCTTTCAAGTGATTATACATACATTCTTATTAGATTTATATTTTCATGTAATAAATGTGTCAATCTATGAATACTTTTTCTTAGTATCATTGGAACAAATGCCATCAGATGATCACAGAGTTGTCATTCTAGCAGACAAATTACCGTCTGGTGAACATGAAAAACGCCTCAACACTTCTACGACCAACGAAGTTGTTATTTAGCGTATTGCATTGCGGTAAAAGTGAAATAGGATGAAATCAGCAGCCATTTTCGGATTTAGAATTTGGTTTCAAAGTTGGTAAGTTAAAATGTTTTTATATTTACATATTGTGATTTTATTAATATTTTAATTTAAATTTATAAACATAATAATATTTACTGCGATTACCTCGCTTGCAATGCCACTTTTATATTTTGGTACTTAAAATTGGGTTGGATTTTCGTAAATTGATTTTTTTGGATTTGAACCCATTCCGGATTAACACATAATGCAATTGTTGTTGTAGATTGACCAATGCAATACGCATATTGTTATGGTAATCCAGCAACAGGTATTGCCATGAAAAAAAGAGTTTCCTTTATGAAATTTTATGAGTGTTGTATTATTATATAATTAGAGATTAACAATCAAATCACAACCTGAGGCGCTGTCAACTTTTCCACCAACTAATGTTGATATGTACGCTAAAATAATGAAGATTTCTTTTCATACGTTTGAATCAAAAAAGCTTTGTTCCGAGGACTATGCAATTGCAAATGATGGAAACGTTGGGAATTTGGTCATATTGGCTGGTCATTTGGTCATGGTTTTGTTCTGTAAGTCAGTTACGTCAATTTAATACATATGTAAATATGTAAACAAAGGCCGTGATATGGCAGTTGTCGAACTTTCGAATCAAAAATCGCTGTCCAACAGTTGTGCGTCTTAATGTACACTTAGAAAATTGGCAACGAGTTTATTTTACTGAGAAAACTCTTCTATTAAGACCTACCCCCAACTACCGAACACAACATGAACAGCCTTTTTTCAATTGTGTGAAATTGATTCATTCGTAAAAATCTTGCTTTATTCGTATTACGAAGTTCCAAAATACTATTCTTGGTACACATTTAGAAAGCAGCCTTTCAGAAGAAAACAAAATACAATTATTTCTGAGTTTGCTGGAATACCTTGTTCAGATGCATTGTGTTGAGTATAATGTTTATCCTACTAATACTGAGTGTTATTATTTGAGAATGCTGCTTCATCTTGTAAGAGGACCAACACCTTCTCAAGCACTGAGAACGATGGTGAAGTATGTCAGACCTACAGAAAGGCATGTCTTAAACTGGGATTATTTGAAAATGATCAACACTGGGACAGAACACTATAACATGAGCATCGCTTACGCATCGTTCACAACAAATACGCAGGCAATCATATTAACAAGTTGCACACCTTCTGATCCTTAAAGTTATTAGGTAAGCACAAACAAATCCTTAGTGAAGATATACTTCGACAAGCACGTAGAACAAATCCTGATATGTAGTTACATTTTTGAGCAGACATTTTTAATGAATCACTCATATTACTTGAAGATAACAAAATTTTGTTTGCAAAAATTAACAAAAAATTGTTTGCAAATTTCAGTGTCAGCACCGACAGGCCATGGAAACGTTGATCGTGATACAGATCTATTACGAGAACAACATTACGACGTTGATCAGTTAAGAGTCTTCGCTGACAATCGAAAATGGCTCTTAGTGGATGATTAAAGACTGGCATAACAAACGGTAACGGAAGAATTATTTTTTTCAGCGTTCAAAAATACTCTTCACTTTGTTTCTATTCCATTTATATTCTCTCAATTGATGATTTTTTAATTTTTTCCCCACTTTTTCGATCGTGAATAGTAAAATAAAAGATTAAGAATAATATTCAGTTCTCAACGAATAGTGAGCGAATAATGAAGAAAACAAATAGATTGATGTTTTTAATAGATGAGGGGCGGTATGTTGTACCGTCACTTCAAATCGAAAAAAGTCGAAATCCGAAAAAAGTTGAATCGAAGAAGTGAAAGTTGTATCATTTTTGCTTTTCGAAAATGGTACAACATACCGCCATTTGACTTTTTTCGAATTTCGATTTGAAGTGATGGTACAACATACCGCCCCAGAAATTATATTTTCCTACTGTCTGCTCCTTGCTAATCGAATAGTCGGCGAATACTTTATACATTTGTATTTTAGAGTAAATTTTTTTCCATGTGGCGTGGTTTACCATGCGGCGTAGAAACCATGTAGTTTCCATGTGTTTCCATTGATTGTACCAGCCATTTTTGGGTTGCGAGAACTAAAACAAAATTGTATTCTCTTTTGTTTTACTTTTCATATTTGAATATAACGGGTGATTTTTTTGTGGTTAGGATTTTCATGCATTAGTATTTGACAGATCACGCGGGATTTCAGACAAGGTGTCAAAGAGAAAGATGCTCAGTATGCTTTGACATTTCATAATGAATAGACTTACTAACGAGCAACGCTTGCAAATAATTGAATTATATTACAAAAATCAGTGTTCGGTTCGAAAAGTGTTTGTGTCGACAAATTTTGTTCAGCGATGAGGCTCATTTCTGGTTGAATGGCTACGTAAATAAGCAAAATTGCCGCATTTGGAGTGAAGAGCAACCAGAAGCCGTTCAAGAACTGCCCATGCATCCCGAAAAATGCACTGTTTGGTGTGGTTTGTACGCTGGTGGAATCATTGGACCGTATTTTTTCAAAGATGCTGTTGGACGCAACGTTACGGTGAATGGCGATCGCTATCGTTCGATGCTAACAAACTTTTTGTTGCCAAAAATGGAAGAACTGAACTTAGTTGACATGTGGTTTCAACAAGATGGCGCTACATGCCACACAGCTCGCGATTCTATGGCCATTTTGAGGGAAAACTTCGGAGAACAATTCATCTCAAGAAATGGCCCGGTAAGTTGGCCACCAAGATCATGCGATTTGACGCCTTTAGACTATTTTTTGTGGGGCTACGTCAAGTCTAAAGTCTACAGAAATAAGCCAGCAACTATTCCAGTTTTGGAAGACAACATTTCCGAAGAAATTCGGGCTATTCCGGCCGAAATGCTCGAAAAAGTTGCCCAAAATTGGACTTTCCGAATGGACCACCTAAGACGCAGCCGCGGTCAACATTTAAATGAAATTATCTTCAAAAAGTAAATGTCATGGACCAATCTAACGTTTCAAATAAAGAACCGATGAGATTTTGCAAATTTTATGCGTTTTTTTTTTAAAAAAAGTTCTCAAGCTCTTAAAAAATCACCCGTTATAATAGAATAGTCCACTACAGTGGGAATAGGGAATATATTTTTTTGTTTTCTATTCAATGCAAGATGAATATAATCAGTAAAATTTTGCTTTCTATTCACTATTCGCAACGATCAGTAGTAAAAATTATTTGTTCGATCAGTAAAGAAAGAATAATATATTTTGTAGAGCGAATTTTAGAACCCTGATTTTTTTGATGCATCCGGAGGCAGTGAAAAAAACATTTCTTCTTAATTGGATACTCACCAAAACTAGACATCAAAACGAAATCGAACTGGCTTTTGCATCATCTGGAATTGCATTAATTTTACCGATTGACAACACACAGCACATTCAACTCTCAAACCATTGGATTCGAATCAAGTATGTAATTATTCTTATAACATATAGCTCGAAAGTCAGGAACTTCTCTAGTACTCAAAATATACAGAATTATTATTAGGGATGATGCCACATAAAAAAGCACTTGATGCGCTTGATCATATTCTGTGTGATTTGCGAAAATTTAACTTATCACTGGGAAGTGCTTTTATATCGCTAGCAGGTGGTTTTATTCAAACTTTGTCAGTCATTCCACGACCAAAACCTGATTTTATTTCACCATGTCAGCTTTTGGGTATGGGTAATATAAAATTTCCAATTCTTTCCCTGTCATGTCGAGATATCGTACTTGCCTGTTTTTGGTCAAATGCAGTCGTAAACATTTTTGAAACATTTCAAACAATTTTAAAAATATGACTGGTTTTACGAACGTGAAATCTTACTTCACAAGAATGACGGCGTCAATAAAATAAATTATGAAAATCAATTGCAACTCCCACTTGTTCATGGGGATCCAGCTGCCATTTATCCAATACGGTGTTTTAATTCTTTGGAGTCATCTGGGATTACAAATTGTGCAAAGGAACACGGCTTTGTGTGAAGAAACCGATGCCAAATGTGATTCAAGTAACGATTATAATTGGTAAAACAACCTATCCTCACAAATACGCTGTCAAATAATATAATTACAGAAAGTTCTATAATATTCCCATGTTCACCTGTAATTTACAATAAAGACAAGTTCATTCCAAAAAAATTTAAAATATGTGGTCACTTACTTTGCAATAATGGGCAACATTCCGAATGAATTCTTGTTGCATAGATTGCAACTATAGCGACATCGAGAAATTTCCTACAAAATATCCAAAGTTCAAAATAGTTTTAATTTCTCCCGTGCAACGCCAGGTAACGCAGCTAGTCTTAGAATAATTTTCCAAATACTTACTTATCACTTAAAACACAACAACAATAATGTTCACTATTATTTTACTATTATTATTTCACTATTATTTGTTCACTATTAATCCACTTTCTACAATTTACAAAAAATCATACAACATCTCAGATTACCCAAAAACTCATTATAATGCTTAAATCTAGATGTCACTATTAAATAAACGACTTGGTTGACCAATTTACGTGAAACCGACACCAATCCCGACCAATCAGCATCAAGCCCCACCACCCTTAATTATGCCAATAGGCGAAACCGTACCAATATAAATAGAACTGGGTCTACATGTCAAAACTCTGAGATTCGAGTAAATTGATGTAATAAATTAAGGATTTTACGCATATTTCTTTCTGAGATTTGAGTAGATGGATATGATAAATTAAGAATTTAATACTAGGAATACTACTAAGAATTTAATTTTAATTACAATTGTCTAGTTATGGGACGTGCTGCTGTATATTTTGTTATTTCGTCGGTAGTCGATAATAAACAAAGCCAACAGTAATTGCACGTTCCTCAATTTTAAAACTCTGCTTAGATTTATTCAGCTAGAAATAAAGTTTGTCACAAGTACTTTATTATACATTTTCGAAGTTGTTTCAGAAAAATTTAAGACGCCTCTTACTAAGCACATTCAAAGTGAAAACAAATTTTCTTTTGATTTAACGTCTATTTATTTGTATTTAAATTAAATTACACAGCATTTGGTATTTAGTATACGAGTATATATATTCTGTATATCTTTTATATTTCGGTCGCGTTTTAGGTAAGAAACCATATTGCTTGCGGGAATTCAATTATTACAAATGATTTTGTAATGGATGGATCATCGTGCGCTCATATCAAAAAGAAAACTTGGAATTTTTTCATCTCGGATTTGGTGTGTTGTTATTTTTATGGTCAATGCCGCCCGCAATGTGATGAGACTATTGATATTCATCAATAAAAAGTAGAAAAACGATTTTTTTACATCTGCACAGTATGTATTACAATGTAAATCGTGGAATGATAATATAACCCGCGCTGTTTATTGTTTATTTGGATTTACAAAATTCAATCCGTCTTACATATATATACGATATTTTTTATAACGTACTTTCATCTTTTCATCAAATAATCATTAGGCCGAATAATAATTTATCTTTAATACCAGTGGAAATTTCTTTTGAGGATTATTATATCGCACATGATAATAGAATAAAAAAAAATCCTATGAAAGGCACATCCATGCATGCATGTAGTGTTTATGTGCACCCGCAAATGATACGTCCGGTAGATTTATATGCGCGCAGCCACTATTAAAATCAGATTAAGTCAAAAATGCCGCCGCCTACATTAATTTTACATCATGTTGCGTACCTACATAGAAAATCTATTCCTGGAACGTATATAGTACATACCGGGAACATCCGGTGATAAATTGTAAATCAAATTGTCACGTGCCGGATAATAATGTGCAGCACTATTTCCATAAATAGCTATAGGTTTTCATTTTTAAAATGTTCTATATTTAGTGCTACACAATGTATTTTGTTTAAATATACATATACATAAGGAAGGAAGGTATGTATGTAAGAATACAGAACTTTATCGAAATATAGAATCATACTATTACACATCATTACATAATCGTTAGAATTATACAAAGCTAAAAATAAAGTGATGTCGTATAAAATAAAAGTAAAATTTTCCGGAAGTAAAACTAATTTTTGAAATGGAACTAGTGCATGCCGTACAGAATAGGTCCAGGAATTATAATATATAGGGCTAAACACTTGTGATAATGGTACCATCAAAAATCGTATCCAAATTTCAAAATTACCTTATTATTCATTTTTTCGCTCGCTTTATTTCGTAAAATCTATGATTCACTTAATTCGTGTGTAAAATTAGAAGGAACTATTTCCAGTTGCTTACTTGATATTCGATCAGTTACACTATAAACCTCACCACCGACAGTCATATCACCTTTTGGTAGATCTCGCCGTGGAGGTTAATTCATTTCATCGAAATGTGTCTCCATAAAAATATTGGATAAAGATGTTGGATCATACTACACACAACAGCTGCCTACGGGATGCCTATTATCATTTAGAATAAACGCGGTGCGCTTATTACGTTTATTATAAAACGATCCATATAGTTAATCGAATTAACTGCTCTGATGGACGATTATGTGAACCATTAAATGGAAGTAGCGATATGTTTCACGAACTGAACCATTATTGTCAAAGTAAATTTGAACAATTTGTGAACGTTGCTCTGGTGTGAGCCTATTCATTGTGAAACGGCAAACAAAACTAACCAAAATCAACCGTCAGCTGTCAAATCGGCTGTGCCTGAAAAATGTGTTACCACCTTAAAGTTCTATATACCTCGAAATGAAACATCTTTTACTTATAACGCTGTTCAATTTCTTCAACACGTATCAAATAAAAAGTAACAAATATAACATGTAAAATATGCCAGAAATTCATCAGGTATTGAATTCAGCATCAAAAATTGAAAAAGAAGGATAAAAAATTGAAATTTGAGAAACAATTTTTATCGCGGTCCCTAGACCCGCATACACGTAACACCTCATCAACGTTTTACCACAATCAGATGAATGGTACAGGAACGCAAAATAATGGCACCAATTTCATATAACCCCTTTCCTAAACTCATTCCCGAGAAAAAATTTACAAAAAAGCAATGTTCAAATCCAAATTTTATTGTTCGAATATTTTTTGGTTCTTACTTTCATTTTCTCCGCTTTCTATTTTTAAAAAAATTTTGTTTTCATCTTGTTAGACATGAAGTTTTGGTATTACTATTTCATTCCTTCCAATTTATTTTTTGGTATCGTTTCTTTTTTTCTGTTTTCAGGGAAAAGAAAGATATTTATTTATTTTAATTTCCTTTCTTTTGGAAGAATGAAAATTATGGTTTTTATTTTACTCTTAAAAGATTGAAATATATATTTTTTAATAATTTTTGTTTCTTTTGTAAGAAATAAAGGAACAAGAACTTTATTCATAATTCGTTAATCTATTAATATACAGGAAACCCTCCAAAAATACTATCGATTCTTTCCATGTTCTCTAAAACCGTGTTGTTCGAGACTACAAAAAATAAAATAAAAAAAACGTTACGTTTTATTTTTCATTATGATATACAAAAAACAAAACAAACGAGAATAACGAAAATCGGGTTGTTTGAAACGGTGTAGTTTGAGAAAATGGGTATCCGTGTTCTTCGAAATCGCGTTCTTCAAATACCGTGTTCTTGGAGGATTACCTGTACAGGTATTAATATACAGAAGTTCTGGAATTAGGCCACATGGAACGGAACTCGACGAATTCTTAACCGATTATGATAGCATTGGGTATGTTGGATGGAAATGGGATTCTTAAATGATTTTTGGAAGAAGTTCTGGAATATGGCCACCTGAGATGGAACTCGCTTATAACAACTTGGATATAACATTTGGAGAACTTGTTTGCGATCATACACGGAGATAGCGTCAATTTCATATGGTCTTATTTTAACGATCATCCACAGGAGAAAATGCGTATGAGGCAGTCTTCTATTTGCCATTCCACAGTGTACATCCAACATCGCACGTCCAGTCAAAATTTCCAAGAAAATAAATCTGAATAAATTTGTTTTAAGCAATCACTGGCGGTAACAATGCTCTCGCACGATGGTGAATGTGTCCTTGAATCTGTAGGTTAGGTTTTTAGATTTCAGTGGTTGACACTTATGTCATTTTTGCTCCTTTGTGATACCACGCATTCATGCCACATCATTAACCAATTCACCTACTCACACATCTACAGTATCACACCTGCACATTGCAAGCTCCATGTCAACCTGAACATTGACACGGACGGTTAGTCGGCGCTTAATTCTCCACTCCATCAGAGGGTCTTAGTTATGTTTATTAACATCACCGATTGTAATCGATGATTAAAATTCGATTTGCATTTAGCCTCTGATGGGGTTCTAACCCAGTACCTCTCGGTCCAAGTACCGAAGCTTTAACCACTGCACCACTTGTCCGGTGATCGAAATCGAAAAAGAATTTACAAATGACGTTATTTGGAAGGAACTGTGGTACTTTTGTATATTCTGTGCAAGAAATACTTCGATCGAGGTTCTTGGCCAGAAAGCATTAATGCCAGTGGCGGTCTCAATTGTGATAATTTCACCTTTCCACTCACATAATCCTGGCGGTTTGTGTCGAAACATCAAAGCATTGCAATGTTGACAAACATTGCTCATTGTTCCGAAGATGTTCGATACATCCGCGGCATAGTCGACTGGTATCTCTATCGACTCGTATCTGAACGCCAATCGGTCATTCCGAATTGTCGAATTGTGAGTAAGCTCCAACTGAGCGAGTCGAACCCGACTGTATCCATTGTTTCGGAGTCATAATGGACCGCACTTGAAAAATTCTTATCCAATTTGCCTCCAAACGCTGTTTACGCTCGACATCCGTCTCATTGACTCGACTATTATGTTGTTGGCTTGCGTTGTGCGTACGCCAACCAGTATTTCGACACCCCATTGGTGGCATTTTTTCCAAAGAAATAAACGCACTAATATCAATTCAATTTTTGCAACACACCAACTTACAACGAACTTAAATAAATTCAAATTGATGAATTTCGAATGAACCAATGATATGATCACACACACTAAACTATTTCGCTTTCAATTTAATTCGTTTTCGCAAAATAAAAAAAATTAATGCGGGATTTGTTGTTGTTATGAAAACATGTGACAGCAGAGAACTATCAAACTGAACATCGATGCCATAACTTTGCCATTTTTCATATAAAAATATTATCCAAACTTTGGATTTTTCTGGTGAATTTTCAAAAAAAAATTATTTCATATAAACCTTGTCAGGAGGAACACAATAAAAAATTCAGCCAAATCGGTCAAGCCGTTCTCAAGTAATGATCTTTCATACATGCGGCAATTGGATTTCTTCCAGTAACTTTGCAGAATCCATACTGTATCAATAATTCATGTATTCATGAAATTTTCGCCCAGAGTTTCGACAGAAATGCAAGGTCTTGGTGCACCAAGGCACAGGTGAAATGTCTTTGAATGTTTAACCTTATATTTTACATTTTATTATTGACTTGTTTGCTTCCGACCTCTATAAGACAACCTTTGCTAATAATTATCAATTTCTGTGTAACATCCCAAGATTTTACAACGATCACTTCCGCCGCTCTAGTCTTGTCGCTGCACCAACCTTTTTTAATGCGTTACGAATTTACATTAGGAAGGACATTTTTTTTAAGTCTTTTTTTACCTAAAGTTAAACAATGGCTATTTGAAACTGTATTCAGGGTTATTACATAAAAAGTGTTGTTTTTAGTCACATATTGTGAAGTTGAAGTTTAAATATTATTGTTATTATATTTATTGTTATAAGTGGTAGTATGGTAATGGTAGTAATATAGTATTAATATCTTAGTCATATTATTGTAAGCTTTTTATGACATTTAATTTTGTAAATATTAGGATTATGTTCAATTTTGTATGTATTACGCGAATTTGCTTCTGTCGTTTTTCGGCACATAATTCGTTATAAATTTTTTAAATAAATAATAATAATATTTTTCGAAACGTACCAGTACCGAACCTGAACCACGCTGTACCTTCAAATTTAAATGTCGTGATCGAGAATTTATAGTTTTATTCTCGCATATTTTGTGTTCGATGTGGCGGAAGGCCCCTAGTTTGTTTATATTTTTAAAGAGCTGTTAAAGTTAACCATTTATAAACGCAGCTCATTACAAATTACGTTAGTGAGTCAAATATTTAATTTTATGTTATGTTATCACTTCTACGAAAAAGTTTTATAAGTTCAACATTCTTCCTAATTTTATTACTATAAAAATTTAATCAATTCCAAACGCATATTTATTTCATTCATAAAAACAACCTCAAATTTTTTATTGTTCATTTTGATTTCATTCTCATATACCTAAATCTATCACAATAAACTATTCAAAAAATCTAAAATCCATTGACATTTAAATATTAGATGGTATTATAGTGGACTTTTAAAGAGATCTCTATAAATTTTAAAAAGTATTCAATACGTTATTGCTTATCACTAAATAAACAGGAGAAAAAAACTATCGAAACGATAACCATTGTCGCCAAGCAATCTAAGCAGAGAGCATATTACGGTTTAAGTACCCATAAAACAAGTTTTTGCCATAACATACGCAGTCGATAAATTACAAGAATTTTGTATACAAATAATACGAATACATGCAAAAAATTTAGCACTCAAAAATTGCAAAAGGCGCGACCTCAGCGAATGATGAAGAATGTAAACGTATATTCGAAAACTAATCTTTCTGAGAACTAATTCAAATTCATAAACCGAATTCCATATACCGTTTAGAAATTTAAAACCATTTATTTTCTTAAATTTTTTTATCTATTATCAAATTGTATGTGGTCTTTATATATGAGTTATAATAAATAGTTAAGACAAACCGAACAAAAAAAAAAAAAAAATAACGATACTGTTGAACGCGATGGAAGAAATATCTCACAATCAATAAGGTGAATAACTCTCCAAAAATTACAAGTATTATTTAACGCGATCTCTGGCAAGTGTGCAGATTGTTTAATAGTCTCGATCCATCGCCATTACCCTTTTAATATAATATCTGGGCCGCATCACAGCAGGCCAGTCAAATATGGTGCGAGGTCTATTACGTATAGTACATCGGATATAGTGCATTCTGTGTACATCGCCAATCAGAATGTTAACATTTTTTTTTGTTTTTATTTCTTAAAGACACCATGAAGTAGATTTCTTGTGTTGTTTTCGATTCAACCTAAAAAAAAAATGTTAAAAGTAAAATAAAACGAAACCAAAAAACTATCAATGGAATGTCTTAATTTATTTATTTTTTTGTTTTGTTCAAGAAGAAATTACAATAACAAAAATAGTAAATTAAAATTCTTAGAACTTCCAAATAAACCAAAACAACAATAATATTAAAGAACAACAAAAATCTAAAAACTTGAATGAAACTAGAAATACTCAAAAATCAAAATAGTTATAAAATCGAACTAAATCACACGTAACTCGTACCTCGTACTCAACACTTCGACAAACGTAAACAATATTTCTTAGTTTACTTTATCTTAAATGGTATTCTCGATTTATAAATTGTTACACGGTGCGCGGTTGTTAAAATGCTAATATACATCTAATCCGCATACTCTGTAAATTTATTAGACTCACGCGTCTTATAAATGTTGGTGGCGCACATGCCAACCATAATCGGTTTCTGTTGTTTTTTGTTTTTTATTTTTTTTTTAAATCGATTGACATGAAAAGGGAATTTGTTGTTTTGTTTATTTGTTTTTTGTTTTTATTTTAAGCACTTTATTTTAACATGGCCTCAATGATTGATTTTCTTTGAAATAATAAAATGCGCTTGTAGAAAATTAGTTTGGTATTTTAGGATATAATTAAAACTGATAAATTTTGTGTCAAATTTTTAACACACTAATACAACTAATTAATAATTTAGATTGAATTTTGAACCAAACTATAGTTGGGGGAGAAAAATTAAAAAAAAAATGGAATAGCTCCAGCAGGTGATGAACGAACACTTCACCATTGACAATTTTTTAAAATTTCAATTTGCCGGCGACGTCCTGAAGTTTAAGAAAATAATTTGTTTTTATTGTTACCACGAAATATATTCTATTTAATTAACGAAATGGCAACGAACACATTTTGAATCCAAGGCGAGATCACGAATGTCTGCTAAAAATTAAATTTATATTCAAGATCAACTATTTTGCTTGTACGAGATGGCATGTTCTAAAGATTATAGTTATCTGTTGCAAGAACATCCATCATAAGAGTTTTATAGCAATACAAACTCGTCTGACATCAACCGTCTGACATCAAGAACAAGAATCAGCTGCAATCAAACACGAAGTTGTATCTGAGGTTTGACTGACTAATGGCATATAACTCGTTATTTATATTTTATTTTTTCATTTTATTTTGGTGTAACAGCGGTTGCTTAACACATTGAATCCAAACGCTGGCAAATCATATAACAAATAAAACAACAGCTAAGCGAATCAAATCGGCAAAAACGGGATAGCGGAATGAAACGAAACTTTGTAACATGATAAAAATCAACAAAATAATGTTTTTGTGCGCAACCAGTCGGAACCAAAGGTGTATTTAATTAAGTCATTTATATTTTCTGGAATTGCTTGGTCAGCGCGTTACATTCGGCGCCCAACATGTGCTGGAGAACATTGTTGACATTCATAATTTGAAACAACTGCGAATTGTTTAACGGTTATAGTTATTGAATTTTAGAATACTGCTGAATTTTTAAAACGACAAACGTGCCAAGGTATTTCGCAAATTATTGTGCAATTGCCAAGTTCTTAGTGGTAAAATAATTTGGTATAGATTTGTTTTTGGATCAGGAATAAAAATTGATAATAAACGGATATTTGGTAGTAGTACATAGTTTGTGCTGGTGTAACGAATACTGAGATTCATTCTTTGTTATATTTTCTGTGCCCTTTCAGAATTAACCATTCTTTATTTATAACTTCATCTTCGCGCGGCAATAATTTTGGATTATGAGTGAAATAAGGTGCGTACCCTTGATGTAGCGGTTTATATTTGGAATATTTAACATTGTGACTGCCAATAACTTGTAAAGAACCAAAGATATACACTTACAACTACACAATGTACGATTTTTTTTACGTTTAAATTGAGATAAGGGTTGATTTTGTTATGTTATAATATTTCGTGGTATTATGATCTCTTATCGGTAAAACTTGATTTGATTACTACGAATTACGATATGACATGATCGTTCGAGAGAAATGGATGAGTTGAGGAGGGACGATGATTAAAATGATGAGTGGTCAGTCGATGTTTTAATTTGCATACACCAAGAGCTATTAAAAAAAATAATTAGGTGATCGTGGTTGCACAAAGTTGAGTATAACAAAAATAAAACAAAAAAAAAATAATATACACTGAAAAAAATAATCGGTGATATTCACAAAAAAGCGGAGTAATATTTAATGAAAACTGATTAAAAATTCAGCCACACAAGCGCTTTGTATTTACTGCGATTTTAGCAAATCAATTATTACAACTTGCGGAGTAAATTTTATTATTTTTATTTCACGGTGGGTAAGCAATATTTGCTATTGCTTTGATATATTTACTCTGCAGTTTGTAAAATAATTTAGAAATTCTTTACAGAGCGCATGGTAAATATTGACAGTAAGGTGGATAATGGTTTCCAATGCATTTTAAAATTTGCGGATCGAGAAAATTGCAGCGCATTAATATTTACTCTGCACAGAAGCAAACACTCGAAAGTTCTAGATTGGAGGAGACAGAATTTAATATTTAACATATTAAAAACCAATTTTAATAAAACATATTTTTATAATTAATTTTTTTATTCACTTTTCACAAAAGGCCATCGATTTTTCTTAAAATAAAGACTATAATTAATTACATCTCGCGGGATTGACACTAAACTTACTTATTAATTTTGATCAAACAAATTTTTCCTTTACAGCCTTGAAAGATTAATTATTGTCGCCCTCGATAGCACAGTAAGTAGAGCGCTTGCTATTTAATTCGGGGGGTCCCGGGTTCGATTCCTGGTGGTTAAAATAGTTACGACTGGGCGTTTTTAATGTGTTGTGTGTTACATTGTGCATTGTCTTATATATTTCAAGCCATAGTTATCGGCTTTTCTCCATAAATTTTTTTTTTTTATTTTAGATATTGAATTGTTGTTGAAATATTGCTAATAATTAAATTATCCTCCTATAAGAAACCATTTAGTGTTCAGGGAACTGAGTTGGTCCTTTCCTCTTAAATTGCTTTATAAAATTCTGAAATTAAAACAAGAAAGCAACAAATATAAGTTAATGCACATAAAGTTTTGTAAATTTAATTTGTGTTTACCGTACATCGTTTCAGCACTTTCATGGTTTAATCCTCAAGGCTATAGCTGCCATTTGTTGCGACGCGAAGAAAGGTTGCAAAAAAACTGCAAATGAATGATAAAAATTAATATAATTTATATTTTAATTTATTTTGAAATAATTACCATTTTCCCCAACAATTCCGGAAACTAGACGTACTGGCATTTTTGTGGCAATTTGTGTACTGCTTATAAAATTCACTTTAAGACTAATTTTTGTTTGAAATTTTAAATAAAATTTGGAGAACAAAATGCAAAGTCGGATAGAATAAGTGATTTGATTGGTTATAATCTCCCCGCAAAAATTGTTTTACAAAGTGCAAAGTAAATTTTTAAATATTAAAATTATTGCTCAGCAATAATTTTAATATTTAAAAATGCACTGTAAATATTGCAGCGCAAACTTTACAAGGCTCGTACTTTATAAAAACATTATTGGTAATAATTGCAAATTTGGGTTTACACAGCAAAATGTGTAAATATCTCCGCGCGATTTTTTTCAGTGTAACTATAATAACAGTGAATACCAAAAAGAGTTGACCATTTTGTGTTTTTTTTTCTATGTGAATGAAAAAATTATTGACGCAGAACTATTAAAAGTTAAAACGGTATGTGAGATAAATATTCGAAATTATTGAATTGCATAAATATCATATAAAAAAAAATATATTAATCCGTAAGTCTGGATGTTATGTGAATAAATTTTTTTTTATTTCTTGATAATAAAATCATACGAAGTTGGACTTGATTTAAGTGCGTAGAAATTAGTGTGAAGAAATTAGTCTAAACGGGTCTCTTGTGGGTGTGGTGCATGATTATGTTACCCTAGCTGCATGATACCGCAATTTTAACTAATCTAAACTTAATAGCATAATTAATAAAATAATAAGAAGGTGGCCTTGATTTAAGTGCGTTGAAATTAGTGAACCACAGAATCCGTAGTGCTGGACTATAAGACTCGAAACGGTTTTTTGTGTGGGGGTATGATGTGTGATATTTTTAACCCTAACGGCATAAACGCAATATTAATGTGATTATAAGACGTGAAATAAAGTGTCTTGCTACTTCGAAGAAACTCAATTGAACAATTAATACGATAATAACGGTAATACGAATAATAATACGAAAAATAAATAACAAAATATTAATAATAAGGAATAATTAAAAATCAAAATTAATTACTCATCGAAACATATGCGAGCTGCAGAAATAAGACCATCCATCGTTATCCTTGTCATGGCGCCCAACGTTGAAAATGTTCGCGAAATTTAATTGTAATCCTGTTATTGTAATATTGTACGTCCTTTAATATAACTTTAGCATTTTTTAACAAGGTCATTTCATTTCATTTACGTGCAATCTACAAAAAATCCAATAATTTTGTGTTTTCCTCTCGTGGCGTGATAACTATCGAACATCTTCTTCTGTTTAAATATGCGTTGTGTTGTGTTAGGTTTTGTTTTTATTTTATTTTTCGGCCTGGTAGTCCCACGTTAATTTATCCAGTCATCCAAGCTTTACCAATATTTTGGCTTATGCTGAGGTTGAGACCAGTCAGACTTAAGAGCTTAAGTTGTGCTCCGTTTTGAACCACTTAGGAGAGCGGTACAACCACCAAAATTTTAGAGCTCAGTTGTTTATTTGTGACGAGAAGCGTATAAAATTTTGGTGATTGTAGCACTAGCCGAAGTGGTGCAATCGGCGTGTAACTTAAGCTCTTAAGTCTGACTGGTTGAGCCATTAGACGCCGGGATGTAAAACTTCCAACATAAATGGGTTAATATCCATAGTAAAATATAAAATAGAAAAATTTTAACATTACATATTTCAAATAATAGAAAAAAAACAAACACCACCTTTCGACACGAAAGTCAAAGCCGGTCAACTAATTTCTCAATCTATAAAATGTGATGATTAAGATTTTTTTTTGTTTGTTTTCAATATATTTAATTATGGATAGCTATGGATTGATAACTTAGTTCACACTTTTATTATTGACCCTATATTTGGTCTAGTTATTAATTAAAATTTCTTTATTTTTTTCGATTTTAATGATAATTGGTATAAATTTTGAGTTTTTTTTTAAATTTTATTTTTCTCTTCCTAGTAAATTTAAGTTGTGGTGTAAAATGTTTTTGTCATATTCAGAACTAAAATGAGATAAAGTTTGTTAAAGTGGTGATGTAACGGAGGTGAGTAGTTGATCAGGGGCATGTGACGTCCAGGTATTATCTTTCTTTCGAGCATCCTAAGTTTTATTTTCAATTATGGCCATCACTGATTGTTTCATGTCGCGGAAAACCACACCTGAGTCTAAGCCAGAAATAATAAAGTTTTCTGTCAACGTTTCCCGCTCCTAGCTATGGAATGTTACACTGGGGTGGTATTTCGATAATATTGGTCAGATAGGTTGATCAGAATACGGTATCACTGTATATTTTTTTGGGGAACCTCACTCTGTTACCTCATATTGGAGTGGACTGCTGGACTGAGCGATATTTTATCCTAAAGAAGGAACCACGAAGTCGCTTATACCTACTGCGTGACTGTTGGCGGTTTATCGCGCGACCTGCTGGTTAACATATGTGGTCCAAACGCTAGTATATCATATAACGTAAGTCGGACAAAACTACGGCTAAGCGAATCAAATCGTTAACAATATGATAGCGAAAAGAAACGAACCTTTCTAAAATGATAATTAATAAAACAATGTTTTTTGTGGGCAACCAGCTGCAATCCAACTTGGTTTTTTAAGTCACTGATATTTTCAGGAAATGCTTGGTCAGCGCGTTACGTACTATTTGACTAATACATCGTTTTGACTCGTCTTTCTGGACGCTCTTCCCTATTAACTCATCCTGTTCCTGACTCTTTCTCTGTCTCGTTACAATTCAGCAGTTCTCCGTCTCCACTGAAATGCGTGCCACCTTAGCACGTCTCTCTGTTGTGGCCTTCTTCACTGTTCTCTTTTTAGCGTAGCTTGGGTTGCATTTCCCCCATGGATTTTTCCTCCACTCGGCACGCCTCCCTCGACCCATCTTGCCGTGCTCTCTTCTCGCAGCCTCCGACCTGTTAATTTTGGACTGAGCATTTGCCTCTTGTCTTATTCGTTTTTATCTATGTGATATCCTCCGAAACCAGTGCTATACGTTTTATTGATTTAGTTGCTAATCGCTGGTGGCATCATATCCAAAGCCATTGCCAATACTTCATTCTTGGTTTTACCTCTAATTTTAGAGGCTGTGAGACTGTCCATATTAGGAGGAGTTAGTTCCAACTCAGTCATGATAGCTCCTTTCTGTTACGGATACTGTTTTCATACATCTGCAGATTTCCCACAAAGAGCCAACATGATTGCGTTGACCGACTCCAGTGCACCCCAACAATTGTGCTTGAACTAGTTCTGTTGAAAATGTTTGTGTGGCTTGCCATCTGCAATAGTTTACGAGGTATGTGCTTCATAGCGGGCCTCCACTTGCTTAATTTTATTTTCCGTCCCTGCCTAATTTGCTGTTCTTTATGTAACTCAGCAAATTGTCCACCTTGCCCCATCTGCAGTTCTTCCAATTGGGTTTTATCACAACTCCCATGTCAAAAGATGATTCCTATCGTTTAGGAGCAGGCATTTTGTATTTGCCTGGACGATACTTTCAGTTATTATTTGCGAAAGGTGGTATAAAGATACGAGTAAAACAAATTTTTTTTGATTGATGAATCCAGTAAACCCGTAACAAATTCGAGATTTTATAATCCGAATATAAGTACGTGGCATAACACACTTACTTTTTTTGAATGAAACACCAGATGACTTCTAGCGATGCGTGAGATTACTACCAACAGTAGTTGGATGTCCACGGTTGCTGAAGATCTGCCACCCTCCGGCCCCCGTTCACGTGGGAAGAAGCCAGCAGTGCCTAAAATGCTTTAGACGAAACAAGCAAACATGATTACATCTTGAACTCTGAAGTAGTTCAGAGTTCAAGTTGTAAAGTCATGGAGGTCAATTAGCATGGCTTATCACAAGACCCAGCATAACCAAATTATTAAATAGCTGCTTGAGATTTGGCTACTTTCCTAAGGTGTGAAAATCAGATGAAATGTATGTAATCAGGAAACCTGGCCGTATACATCTGCATTTTACGAGGTCTTACAGACCTATAAGGTTGTTACCTCTTATAAGGAAAATCTAAGAAAGGTTACTAATATCACGCCTCGGATTGAACACAGCGAACTGTTCTCGGACAAATAATTCGGTTTTCAACGAAGCATGTCTGCTGAAGATGCAATTGTCTCTCTAATTGGAGTAGTGTCAAAACCCAAAGTTCTAAAGATGTAATGGATATATCCCTATAGCAATTGATGGAGCATTTGGTAGCTTTGTTTCCGTCGCAAGTTTATAGGTATATAATCTCCCTATTATGTTTTCAGGAGCTACTTCAGCTACTTCAGCCAGCGATCCGCAGTAATAAGAGAAATATATGATTCTTTTACTAAACAAATCACTAGAGGGGATCCTCCAGACTCTATTTTAGATCCTCTGGTCTGGAATATCGTATTAACACAAGCATGGCATGAGTAATGACCTAGATGAAATTCGCGGATGACAAAGTCATTCTAGACCTAGAATGAACGAATTGTGCGTCGCAGATAAAATGTCACTATCTGCAGAAAACAAGTGATGCTGCAGCTAAAATTAATTTTGGGCTTCCAACTCAGCTTATTGTCTAAGTGAGAGAGAAATCTTTCGTAAATTTATACGGAACCCAACTTAAAGCGGCTTAACGCCTCTCGTTTGAATCTTTCCTCAGTTTTGTTTGGTACATTTTTAAGTTCTTCGATAGGAGTTACTGTTTGGTGCTTTTAAGGCCTACCTACTACTTTTGGTGTTATACTCTCCTAAATACTTTCTGATAGTTTCCAAGTTACGTTATTGGTTATCTTTTATATATAGATATACTATAATTCCCTAGAATTTGTTCCCGGGGTTTACCCGAAGTGTTTCCGTCCAATCGGGGGGTTACAGTTTTCCAATCCATAACGTTCTTTTATCACATGTAGCTTTTCCGGATTAACTGGTGCACTTTTTTTATTTTGGTTGATCTCCGCTGTCATGTCTTTTCGTTATATTATAATAGAAGGAGAAAAATACTAAAATAATTTTCTCAATTTAATTTTGGCAGAAAATTTAGACAAGATTATGTGATTACCATTCATTATGAAGCCACAGATCCTATTGTTGTTAACCAACGGTCATCGGATTAGTCTGTAAAAAATAACAGGCCAGCAGCTCTTATATAATATAGATTATTCAGAAATATTATTCAGACCTTCATCCTCAAATAGGTTATTTTTCAGAACCCCATCCCAATTTCAAATTTATTTTCAATTTTCATCGAGCAAACAAAGTTACATCCCAGTTGGTTGAAAAACGAAATCAGTTGAAAAATAGCTTAGTTCTACATATAGAGCTAGCCTGAACCATTTGAAGAACCATAAGAACGTCAGGTGAAACCACTACAACGTGAGACGGAGCCATATAATATAAGCCAGAATCATACCAACTACGGCACAAGTGGCATAGTGTAATGTATATCGTTCAGCACTCACTATCTAATTTTTCAGCTGGACTATAGTATGCCAGCAGAAACCATTTAAAGCCAGCCAGAAGAGTTTTACCAGCCGGCGTATTTTGAAGATTGTCACTGAGCATAATCATTTTGAATATTTATGCAACATAAGCCTTCAGCCGAAGCCTTTATATGTTACAAAACCATTATAAACCTTCTGGTTCTGGCTGGTATAGTATAGGTTCCCGTTGAATTTTTGGTTACTACAAAATGACTAAAACTCATCATAACCATTGTGAAATGATTAGAATTCCTCAATTAGGCTGCATATATGCTTCCGGCCGTTATTGAAGTCGTTCCGGTTGACGTTGTTATGGCTTCGGCTGAAAGCTTATATCGCTTTAGCTGCAAAGTCTGAATACGGCTGGAAAAGTATTGGTTGTCGAAACATGAAGTGCATCACGATGTATATTGCATTTTAATACTTGTTCCATATAGCTGGTACAGTTTCGGCTGATTAGTTTTCGTCTTGTAGATGCAAAACTTGAGACGTAATAAAACCACTTATCACTGTTAAAATGGAATGTGAAATCTTTCAACCTAACTTTATTTGAAAAGATGGCCCGTACGAGAATATGGTTCTAAGACAATACTTCGGGAATATAATACTAAGCCCAATAAATTTTGAAATGACATGGAAACATGATAATGGTTTGAATGCAGATTTAATCTTCCCGAATACTGGTTCGATCAAGCACTACTGACAAGATCCGTCTAAATAAAGACAACATTAAAAAAAGGGTGGCTGCACCCAATTTCTTGAGCGCTCTATTGATGCATATAATTAATTTATTTAGCTCCGCAAACTAAGATTTTTTATTCAACTTTTTAGTTAAAAATTATGCCTTTGTTTTGCACAACCCTTAAACAAACTTAACCCTCATAACAAACTTATGCTGTGTGCCTCACGTCGATTTTTTTGTCTAAATTTCCAACTAACTAAATCGATGATTAGTTCATACCAATCGCTCAAAGATGGCGCAAAACAAACCGCATCTGACATTTAATTAAAATCTGCTATATAAACTTAAATTTAACATTCTACGAAACATTTCTAATTGGTAATTGATAAATCGGAACTAAGCTTGCAGTTTAGAACTAAATATCGGGTAGGTTTTGGTTTATGAATATTAGAGACATCTAACAATACCTGCTTGAACTAACGATCAATTTAGTTAGTCGGAAATTTAGACAAAAAAATCGGCGTCAGGCACACAGCATTAATCTTACAATAAAAATCTTATAACGTCATGTCAAAATAAATGTCAACTGCAGTATATTTCAGGTCGTTCAAAGTTTGTTTTATGGATGGATTTATTTTTATTTTGAATGGTATAGCGACAATACGGGTAGTAGCGGAATTTTGGATAGATCATTTCCCATTCAGTTGATGGTTGGGAGTAACAAGAACATAATTATTTGCTGTAGGTTTTTATTTGCTATTCGGAGCTCTGTATTAACTACCAGTATTGCCGCTGTGCCATTCAAACTAAAAATAAATTCATCCATAAACAAAAACTTTTAACGACCTGAAATATACCGCAGTTGACATTTATTTTGACATGACGTTATAAACAAGAATTCAGCTTGCCGCATTTTCGATTTTTATTGTAAGATTAAGTTTGTTATGGTTTAAACTTTATGGCAAACTGATCAAAAAATCTGTGCTCAAATGTGCCAAAGGAATTAAAGGATCCGTAGATTTGATGATTTGTATAAGGCCAAGATTGATATGACCATTTCATCGTACGAGTGTGGAGCTTTTGAATCCCCGCTATGTAAATTTAAGTAACAGTTCCACGCCCGCAGAATTGTTATTGCCAGTAGTTTCTGTACTCTGTTGGCCAATTTGTGATGGAACATGAAGTTCCACTGATCGTGAAAATTCTCACTATTCATATATGCGTGACACACGAAATGTATTTACCCCGTCGAAAAATAGCAATTTGTCGAAATGTTCGTATATACCTGTTGAAACGCTACAGAGGGAAATGTAATAATGAAAAGTTAAATTTTGAGTTGAAATCGTCAAGAACGGGCTCGGTACATATGGTCTGTATAAATTGGCCAACAGAGTTAGACGTCACCACCAATCCCGGATAAGTTTTCGTTGCTCAAATCCGTATAATATCGTACAACTCTCACTCAGATTTACAAAGAAAGGACTCCTTTGATAGACGGGTCCACATACTCGCATGGCCGATTACCATAGGAGTCTAGAACTTATCTAAGTTAAATAATTTGCGGAGAATTGCTCTATTTTTCAACGGAACCGATACAATTTAGATATCGAGAATTCTCACGACTAATGGATTCTCTTACTCGCACCGTAGATGGCCGTAAGAGTCTAGAAGTTGTCTAAATTAGCAAATTTGCGAACCTTTTAAATCTTTGTGCGGTAGAATTTCTTTATTTTTAAACGGTACAAGTGCGTTTCCCGTGTTAACTTTATTTGAATTGTGGTGATTCCCACGATCTACGGGGTTCGTTATTTGGGCTCGAAACAGCCAGAAGGGTCCAGCAGCATACAATTTTACTCTCCAAAATATTACATTGAATGGGAATAGAAAGTATGGGATGAGAAAGTCAAGAGAGTATGGGGTGAGAATCGTTAGATTAGAAATACTTATGATGTATGTATAAATTGTAAAGAATATCGAATAAGTTTTTTAACGCTGGTGCTGATAGTGTAATTTTTTTTTATTCGTGGCATGAAAGTCTGCGATAACTTGAAGGCGGACAAAAATACCCTATTGTACAAACAAATCTACCACTTCACGTTTTATTTTCCCCTGTGCAATAATAAAATGTTTATCTCGCTGTAAATTTTGACGCAGAGACACAAACTCATGATTAAATTTGTTTATTTTTGCTCAATAAGGAAAAATTTGCTTATTATTTTTTTGATATTTAGCATTTTTTGTAAAAATTCAAATTTTGTTTCTAATTTTTCCCGACCAAGCACTTACTGAGGGCATTGAAAGAGAGTGAGACTAGACAATAAAAACGTTTTGTTTGGAATCAAACTTCCTCTTCGAACGAAACACGTTCCCCTTTGAATTAAATATGTTTCTTTCGACAAATTTTGACGCAGGGATGCCAATTCACAAAACAAGAATTGTAAATCCTTTGTGATTGTTAGGGCAAATATCAGCCAGCTTCACTTCAAAGTACGACAAACTTTTCCGGAGAATTCTGACGCACGTAAAATTTCGACTTTAGCGTTAACTGAAAAAGTAGAAAATTGTCGATATTTCTATGTAATTTCGCCACGCTATAGGAACCAAAATAATTAAACACTAATTGTGAAAATTAGGTTAGAGCAGACCTAGAATGGAAACTCTGTATCGCAACAAGAATAATCTTATTTTAGTGATCGTACAGACCAAGGTATCCGGGGTTTGGGTCGAATTTAACAGACTCATATGTAAATTTAAATAATTAATTTTTAATGAAAAAAACATTTTTATTGGTACATTTTGGCAACTGTCACCCCCACTTGAAGCAAATTTTCCGAGAATAAATAAATTTCAATTTTAGATTTTACACTTAAAACTTTTTAAACCAATAACAGACTAATGCTTTACTCAGAGATCCATAAAAGAGAGTTGCATTTTGCACTTGGCTCAAAATATGAAACTCAATCTAGTGCAGGGTGGTCCATCTAAAGTTTGCTATTTAATTTGGCTTTAATTCTCGGTAACGCTTCCCATTAACTGTAAGGGCGGCTGCTTATTCATTTTCGAATAAATGGAGCAGTGCTGCCGCCTGTCCAAAATCCACACCAAACAGTAACTCGTTGTGGATGCATTGGCTTCTCTATGGCTACGTGAGGATGTTCTGAGTTCCAAATGCAACAATTTTGCATGTTGACGTAACCTCCGAGGTGAAAATGAGCTTCGTCGGAAAAAATTCGGTAACAATTCTCATTTTCTTCCAAGCGTTCCACAGCCTAACTAGCGAACCAGAAACGTTGCGGATGGTCATTTTGCTTCAGCTTCTGCACTAATTGATTTTTGTGCACCTTTATACCGATGCCATTATGCGAAATTCTTATTACAGAACTGCGTGAAATGTTCAATTCTGAAACACGAGTTGATGTTGATATGGATGCTCAGACACATTCTGAGCAACAGCTTCAATGTTCTCGGCTGTATGTGTTATAAATGCACGTGTTAGTTCATCCAATAAACATCCAGTTTCCCGAACTCGCTTCACAAATTGATCCACAAATTGCCTTGTAGGCGTTTCCTTTCTACTGAATTTTCCACGTAAATTTCTTACAGTAATTTTCTGTCATAACACGAATGACGTAGATGTTGCCACACTTGAAATAACCGGTAGTTGAAATTGCAAACACTAGATGAATGAGCCACCCATTACTAGACGAAATCCAAAGGATTGCATTTTGTTATTCTTTTCTTCCACAAACGTTGTCCGATAAACGGAGTACGAGTGATAATTTTTGAATTTTCACAAAAGTACTGGAAATGGCACGAAAGTATCTATAAGTACATTTTATACAGACTGAGTATCGAAATAAGTACTATAATAGTATCGGAAATATCATCACTGATGCAAGGTGTCTTTTTACGTAAACAGCAAAAATTGAAGTATCCAGCGATGGAATACTCCAAATAATTACTTTCAAATATACCCACTTTAAAGTTGATTATGATAGATCTGCTTTTGGTTGAGGTTTGTTGGGTTGATTCTCTGATGTAAAATTTAACAACCGCATTAAATCAACGACAAGCACTTTCAAATTCCACTTTGAATTAGCCTAACAAGCTTAACACCATAAATAAAACCATCAAATTTGAAAACAAATATTTTCGGTTAGTAACACAATTCGCAAAAAATTGCATTACACGATTAGTTGTACAAAATTCCACTATACCACTTAATACCTATATCGTGTATAAAAAAGCACATAACGTTATCCAAACAAGCGCAGCAATAATTTATTTATGTATCCACAATTTTTTCTCACAAAATTTTCTTAAAAATAAAAATAAAATATAACCTAAAAAAAACAAATCTCAACGCATTCCATTGAAACTAAAAGTTTTTCTAGGTAATTTATAACCAACTATCGTCCCACTATCGCTACACTATGCCGCGACTATCGTGCTAGTTTACAAAAACTGTCGTGACAGTATGATGCTATGTTTAGTTTTTTTGTTTCATTTTGTGTAGACTTTTTGAATCTCTTTATCATACACAAAACACAATATACAATACAGTTATAGAATTGTCGTACGATAATAACGCATGCATTTGTGTATGTTTTTTATTGTATATTTCTACGGTACATGATAATGATAAGAATTTTTTTTACTGTATAATTCTTAGTTCGGTTCACGTTATGTAGATTCATTGTGCGAGGGCAACCAATAAGAAATGTCGATTATAATTTGATTTGTTATCAGCACATTCTCGTAATTATTATTTAAAACTATAATTTGTAATCGAATTTCTAAGAAAAGTCGCGTTGTGATGAATGATCTTTGAAATATTTTTTTTTTTCAAGTCAAAATGTTGGACTAACGACGGTATGCACTATACGCACCCATTTGTGGGAAATTTTTATTTTATACTTTATAATTTTTTTTTGTTAATTTATTACTTTCTCGAAAGGGTGTCCCATTGAGAGCTGCGGGTATGATAATAATAGTATTAAAATTCTGAAGACGAGTGGAAAACGCTGTCACGATGGCATAAATAGTTATTTATGCGTAACTTTTTGGGACGGTCCTAAATAATGTAATTTTATTAAAACGTAAATGTTCTTATTTGGGTACCCTTTACTTTTACAAATCGAAAATACATCAAATTTTTATGGGTTAAATTTTAAGCGCCATGATAACATCTGTATGTGCAAGATAATATTTTATGTTTTTAAAAATTTTAAACCTAAATTATCAGGGGCACAATCACTTCACTAAATACTTTATATGAATTATGAAAGGGATTTTTTCGATGAATTTTAAACAATTTTAACTTTTGAGATTGAAAAAATGAAAACCGCTTCACTTGACCATTTGGTAATTTAGAGCTGCGCTGATCGGCGACTGACAGGCATTGAAATTCCGCTAACCATTTAATTGGTTAACACCCCCGCTTGGTTTAATTAAAGATGGACAAATTTTTAAATTTATTTATATTTGTACAATATTAGTGACTCACACATCGTCTAGTAGTTTTCTACCTCAAATAAGTTTCTAAACTCTTTTGACCCTTGTTCTTATCAGAACTGTCCAGTTTTACCAACGATTTCTGAATTTGAAGTCTGCACACTGGATTGGTGGCCGGCGTACGAGATAAGAGATAATCTCTGGTTTATCCATATTTAAGTCCCTATACTCGTATAAAAAGCTTGTCATTTCTGATGTACCATGACTTGAGTTTCCTTCCTTTTTCTTCTTGATATTCTGTTTCCATTTTAGTTTAACTTCGAGAGCCGTATTTGCATGTATAATTCGGTTTGAATGAGTTTCTACGGAAATGCAGTATAAATTTTGGTTTGTTAAGTAGACATGTTCTGATTTTGCTTCATTTAATAAAGTGAGACAATATTTAGTCACATTTTAGTTACATCCGCATTTTGTAGTGCGCTTGTTGATTCCGACATTTGGTTTCCAACTATAGTACGATAGTTGTAGCGTTTCCAAATTTTGTATAGTATAGGGTTTCCCAATAGGAATGATATGATTTTTAAGTGACGTTTCGGCCATTTGTAATATGTCATGATCTGTCATTTTTTGTTTCTTTGTATTCAGTACTGTTTACAATTTCATCATGGTGAGATATACGCAAGAACAACGTTTACAAATTATTCAGGTTTTCTATCAAAATAATCGTTCCAATTGCAACTTTTCGTGCGCTTTTGCCATTATATAGTCGTAATAATCGTCCAAGTGTGCTCGCTAATTGTTGAAAATTTTGAGCGTACATTTTCTTTACATAATGTTCAAGTGCCAATATGACAAAGAAACGCTCGAAGTAATGCAAATATTGCTGCCGTTCAGGCAAGTGTTGCTGAAGACCGCAGTTTGTCGATTCCAAGACGTTCTCAAGAATTGGGACTGTCTCAAACCACAACCTGGCGGATTTTGAGAAAGGATTTGGGTTTGCATCCGTATAAAATTGTTCTCACTCAAGAACTGAAGCCATTGGACCATCGTAAACGTCGTGAATTTGCTGATTTTGCCTTGGAACAACTTGAAAACGATAACGATTTTTTTAAGAAAAGCATCTTCTCGTGAGGCTCACTTTCATCTGAGTGGTGCAGTAAATAAACAAAACTGTCAATTCTGGTGCGAAGAAACTCCACAAAAAATTCATGAAAAACCATTACATTCACCTAAATTGACAGTTTGGTGTGGTTTTTGGTCTGGTGGAATCTTCGGTCCGTATTTTTTCGAAATGAAGTTGGTAACACCGTTATTGTCAATGGAGATCGGTATAGATCGATGATAACCAACTTTTTATGGCCGAAATTGGACGAATTTGATCTTGACAACATTTGATTCCAACAAGACGGGGCTACGTGCCACACAGCAAGTGCAACAATTGAATTGTTGTGAGAAAAGTGTGGAGATTCGATTATTTCAAGAAATTGTGATATTGAATGGCCTCCAAGAAGTTGTGATTTAACACCATTAAACTATTTCTTGTGGGGTTATTTGAAGTCATTGGTCTTTAGCAATAAACCAAACTCTCATCAAGCTTTACAAGTCAATATTGAGCGTGCTATTAATGATATACGACTTGATTTAGTGGAAAAAGTGCTCGAAAATTGGGTTCATCGAATTCGTTCCTGCAGAAGAAGTCGTGGAGGCCATTTGAATGATGTTTAATTCAGAACTTAGTTGTATCGATTGTACTTCACAATAAATAAAAAACATTTCAATTTCCTTATAGTGTGTTTTTATTAAAGAAATCATATCACTCTTATTGGAAAACCCTTTACATTAAATATTCGGTATCCCTCTCGTACATAGGATGAAAAGCGTAAGCCTAAGCAGACTACCTTGTGGTATTTAGTTTTAACTGCTGATGTTTTCTTGAATTGAGGGTTCTCGTTTTCAAATTTCGCTCGAAAGTATCGATTTGTGATGTAAAATTTAAGAATTTGGTAAAATTGGTTAGGCAGATCTCGATTTATCTGAGAAAATACCGGAGAATATCTTTTTATTCTCAAGTATGTTCTATGAACCTATCAATAGTAGAACGATTTCCATTAAACCCAGGAATTAAATTGCAACCAGCAGCTTTTCTTTAAAGTGATGTTTGGAACAATATCTACGACTTCCTGTTACTGCACGATTTATAAAACGCTCAAACATTCGAAAGATGCATGCTTTTCGAAAGATGAAAAAGCGTACACATGTGAATATTGTTCTGGTTTTCCCTAGAAATATCGAATAGTAAGGAGTTTACTAAAAGATTGAGTCCATGCAAATAATGGAAATTTGATAAATCTCACATTTTCGGCGCTGAGTTTGTAATTCCTAGTTGAACTTTCTTAATCCATGGTTGATCGAAATCTAAGATAACATTTGAAATTTACACTATACAGACGTCCTGCAATGCTTGTTTTAGTGCGCGGCCGACGATCGTTATCGTAAATAAAAATAAGGTCGTTGGTAAAAGGTTGAAATAAAAAAATTAGGTCGTTGGTTGTAAACTAACTGGCGGAATCAAACGATGTTTCATTTGATCAGGACAAAAGTTATATACTCCATACTAGGAATAATAAATATTACGAGGAGACTATTCCCAGGTACAATTTAGACTAATTTAAGGTCCATTTTCACGTGACTAAAATGTGTTTTGAGGTATGTTTATTTATTTTATATATTTAATAACAAAATACATAATATTAGTACGGTTATACAAATATTTATGTTTTTAGAAACTACTTGGCGTGGTCGCCAGCTGTTTGAAACCGGTTAGATTCGCTTATATACCTACGGAAAAGAAACTTCTTTTAACAATTTGGCTGTCAAGTAAACAAAAAACATTCCTTTCAGTAAGCGATCGATTTGGGATAGCCGCCAGTACCGGTCATTATATATTCATCGAAGTTATTGAGGCCATTTCTAAATTAAAAAAACAGTACATAACTTTTCCAGACGCTAAATTCTGATTTTTTACTCTTTCAAAAACGTATATGTAAAGTTCGTCTGCTTAAATTATTCAATTGAAAACTTGTTTATCAGTATTTTCAGGTAAAATCTCAGATCGCGGGAATCATTGGGGCTATCGATGGGTGTCACATACCCATAAAACAACCAACAAACAATTCAACAGATTTCTACAATAGAAAGGGGTTCCACTCAATAATATTGCAAGGTAAATTCATATTTTTCTAGGCGTGTGCGATCATGAGTTGAATTTTATGGATATATTTGTGGGAATGCCCGGTAGAGTCCACGACGCTAGAGTTTTTAAATGCAGCCCATTGTTTAAAATGTTAGAAAGCGCGAACTGACCGATTTTACCAAATTATCATTTAATAGCAGATTCGACATAGGGAATAGGCAACTATATGATTACCGTTTTTAAAGACAACCGACATCTTACGAAACAGCAAACAACTTATAATACACGTTTGAGTTCAGTTCGATCCGTAATTGAAAGAACATTTGCCCTTTTAAAAGTTTTTGAAATTTTCACAAACTCAAATATATGGATTTGTCCAACCATAATTTTGCAATAAAAAATGTTGTTGCCGCGTGTGTTCTACATACTTTTATTTTAATGGAGGACGGTATTACAAGCGATGAGCTTTTCAATGCTGAAATATCTGATGACGAGGATATCGATTTCATGTAAATCAATACACATTTGCTTCATTTATAATTTAAAATATAATAAAATATATTTCTACAAGATACAATTTTTTTACTGTTGGTTACTCAACGTAGCTTCAAAATATCACTAAGAATTTTATTCCTTTCTTCTTGTACTTTATAATTTTCCTCAATCGCTGCCACCAGTTTTAAACCCGTATTTACCTTTTTCTGTTCTACTCGGAGTTGTTATTCGCGACAATTTCTGAGTTGGTTATATCTTGCGCTGCTAGATACGGCTGAACGAGTTGCTATCGAGTTGCTATTCTCGTCTGCATTGAAATTCGTGGAACACTCTTGGTTCAATTCTGATGTCGATGATTTATATTTTTATGTAGGCTCACCGTTAAATCGTTTCGAAATATTTCATCAAACAAATCATAAAATTTGTATTTTTATTATGATTTATTATGATTGCCTTTAATGTTCAAATCTTTTTTAAATTTGAGATTTTTTTATTTAATTCTCCAGCTTCAATATTATGCTCGAAATTTTGAAATACACGCTGTCTATCCTTCCAAAATTGGGTTTTTCTTTTTTTTTGGGTTTCGAAAATCGTTTAAATTGCGCCATATTCACCTATTAGTAGTTTTACTTAATAAACACATTTTTATTAATCACTTGTTTTTGTTTCGCAGAATATTTTTCAAAAAGTTTAAAAAATCACTCGATCGATTTCGACTTGTTAGGTCATCATCAGGAGTATCTACTCAAGTAGATACTCCTGATGATGACCTAACAAGTCGAAATCGATCGAGTGATTTTTTAAACTTTTTGAAAAATATTCTGCGAAACAAAAACAAGTGATTAAAAAAAATGTGTTTATTAAGTATAAGTGTGTTTCGCCAAGTGCCTACGGCAAATAGCGTAAAAAGTATTAGTAGTTTTATAGACGCTTTTGTCCACTTAAACGAGCCACTGCATTCTGGAGTATGAAATATGTTAGTACATAATACGGCATCTTCCAGGATCACTTCTGGCATGGGTGTGGATTCCTCGTCGGGGTATTCAATATCTATATTCAAGTAATTAAAATAAAAGAATAATAATTATCGTAGTTTTCATGAAGCAATATTACTTTAACAAGTACCTAGTTAGGTTAGGATTGACTAGGATCTAGGAATATATAAATATGTTATATTTGCTTACGTTTTTAATAATTAAAATTATAATAACCTCCCGCATATTTAAAAAAAACGTCAAAATTGCAAATATCCAAACCAAAAACATATCTACTCAAAAATGTAGACAAGAATTTTTAGCCTCACAAAAATAGTGAGGCCTATCTACATTTTTTGTGTGATATTTTGTATCCAGCGGTAAAATATGTGAGGCCTGCATTTTTTAGTGAGATCTTTATGCGCCCAAAGTATAACTTAAGGCAATATTTTCGAAAATAAATCATAGTCTGTCGGAAAATTCGACGACGATGAAATGATAGCCTTAGGGTAACAGTCAAGTTTTCCAAACAGAAAGTAGTGATATTATTTTCGATCTCGTAATTAAAATCGATTTTTATGGTTTGAGTATTTTTGTTTAGATAAATTTTGAATATCGTAGAGATTGTTGGAAAATTTCACTATGTCCAAATGTTACAGAGTAGCACAATCAAATGAATCAAGAGCAATTTTCATATCTAGGGGATAGATATCATTTTAGGTTTGCGTCGATTAGATTTGCGAAAGCGAAAATTGATGTCTATCCCGTAGATGTGGGCATGGCTCTTGATTTATTTGATTCTATCAACCTGAAGCTGAAATTTGGACATAGTGGAATTATACGTCAAACTCTACGACATCCAAAATTTATCTAAACATATTTTTTTCAATCCAATAAAATCGTCTTCATTTTGTCCAGAACTAAATATGATATCTCTACTTTATGTTTGGAAACGGTACTTAAGTAATTATTTAGATATCTATAATTTATTTTAACAAGAATTACGCAAACTAATAAAACCGACTTAATTTAGCAGAACTAAAAACGATATTTGGAAATAAGTTCATTTCATTGTGTTATAGACATTTTCGGACAAACTCCACGATTTTGTAATATATTTAAACTAAAACTACTTACACCTAACAAATTGACTTAATTTACCAGAACAAATTCCGTTTTTTGGAAATGTCCTTTACCTCACTTAATTGTCTTCCTTGTATCGATATCGTCTTATCGTGTAATTTCCACATTGTGGCTTTGTACATAAATTTTGTATACCCCGGTATTTAGATATATTGAAATATTATCTTCTGTAAAACTACTTACAAATGAGGAAAAATGGAAATGATTTTCCGGGATATTATGAAGAATGTAAAATACTTTTTTTGAGTTTATTTTCTAGTTTTCACTCAAAAGTATTATAAGATTTTTTTACAGTGTATTTACTAAACAGGTTTATTTTCTTATTTGGGACATACTTCAATGCCATCTATTACTCCCATTTTGCGTTCTATTTTATTTGAGCTCCGTATGGTAGTGAAATCTGTTCAACTATAGCATTTTGCTTAAAACGAGACTCGATATGATGATGTGGACCGTAACCTGAAGTTGACCATAACCATTCATAATTGTCACACTTTTGACGCCTTATTGTTCTAAGGAATGGAATTTTTCATTTATTTCACGTTTTACCTTACACCGTTGCCAGCCAATTCGAGGACGTACGGCTTCCGATTTTTGTATAGAACCTAAGACACACACACAGTACTGGCATGATCATATACTACTGGCATCGACATAGTTGTGTTTATTTTCATCACAAATCGTAATCTTATGATAAAAAATCCCTTTTGCATGCATGCTGCCACTATCGGGATTCAAACCCGGTGTCTCCCGATGCAAACACCAAAACTATAATCACCGTGCCGTTCCATCGACAATTTTTTTTACATGTTGCATTTCGCAACGCTGGGTTTATATTTTCAAATGCCATGTAGCTCTCTCTGCCCAGCGGTTTTTGCAATTTAGCGTTTCGTCTCATTTTCCTTACTGCTATAAACCGGTCTAGTAATTCCTTTCGGAATTGTGTCCAGGTCGCACTTCTATTCTGTCTTATATATACATAATATAAATAATAAATATTATAATAAATATTTATCCGCCTTATCAGTAACATGATTGCGAGCTAACTGTACTTATTCTCGATAAGGTAAGGTTTTGACCTGCACGTTCTTCAAGCTTTATTAGGAAGTCATGAGCTTTTTGTGGAAAACGAAATTTTTCATTTGGAGTATGAGTACCTCGTTGAGAGCTATTGTGGAACACATCGCCCGAAGGACTTGCTGACAAAGTTCTCTCCAAATCTGATGATTGTTGAGATTCCCGACTACCCCCTTCGGTATCCAACCGTGCCGGATTATGTTGTTTACGGCTCCAACTCTCCGCCAAGTCTTACGACCTCTTATTTCCCCATTAACCCACTCTCTCACTTCAACTGGATAGTATATAGTTTTTGTAATATTCCTTGCTGATCAATGGTACTTTCCCAGGCCGCTTCTTGTACACTTTCAATGAAGCTTTCCAGTGCCTTCGAGATCTGAACCTGTAGATTGACACTTTCTTCGACTAGCTTCCGAAAGTATTCCCACTTTGTTTTAATATTTGTTAGTCTTCCACGGCTTTATCATTAAAATTGGAGAAAGGTATGATGATAGCCCTTCTTTATTTCCGACTGCTTCGGAGATACCTATTGAATATAGAAATCTAGAAGGTCAGGAATTTTATTTGAGTTTGTAGTTCAGTAGGTTGGCTTTCTACGGGAGTGAAACTCACATTTTAATGTTCTGCCTGCTTGAAGCAGCTCTCTTCATTTGGGAGTAGTTTTATTTGGTAAAATTACTACCAAGCGATTTAAGAAGATTGCTGTTATTTTTGGTTTCAATAGATACAATAGCTACTTGCACAGGTTAATCCTCTATTTTTAATTCTTCGTGGTGTTTAATATTATCCTTAAGGTATCCACGTATTTTCGAATTTGAGATTCTGGTGGAATGGCTTTCTGAGATTAGTGCATTGCATCCTAGGTTGAGAACCTTTACTTGTTTGATTTCTCTTGTTGTCTCTTATTCTTCGCAGCTCTTTGGTTACATCGTTGCCTTTGTAATTTGCTGAGTGATGATTACCCCAGGGTATGGGTTTCAACAATGGTTCGTCTTTACTTTTGTTGCAGCCTTTTGATGAATGTTTCCCAGTGCACTTTACGAATCTGGGCTGCCTATTACAATATGTCCGTGTATGGGATTTAAATATTCCATTCTACTTTGTGCAGTGTTAAAAAATGTCGTTTTGAAAAATGCAGTTTTGAAAAATGTCATTCTGAAAAATTACGTTTTGAAATACAGTGAAACTTCTCTAAAGTGACCATCCAAGGGATCACCAATTTTTGGTCACTTTATGGAGGTGGTCAATTTTACGGAATTTTTTTTTTAATCAATCATTTTAAAATAAGGGTTAGTGTTTTTGAATCATAGAAACAAAACGCTTTTTATTAATCAATAAAATAAAAAATAATTCATCTTTATTCAATAAAATAAAAATATGTAATTCATTTTACATAGTACATACATTGCACTTCATTTCTTAATTCTTTCTTATCACATAAATAATAGGTTTTTATCAGAAAATTTTACCTATTTTGATGTAAAATATTTATCAATAGTACAGATGGTAGCAAGTCTGCACATTTCATTTTTTTTTTTTTTTGTAACTATTGCCAAAGGCTTTATTCTTGAATCTTTCTTTATACGAAACTAACAAGAAGCGTGAAATTCTTAAAAACTATAAAAAAAAAAATTTTAACTTAAGCCTTAACCTATGTTAATACTTAATATCATTATGCATTATTATTATTATTAAATTATTATTAATTACTTAATTTCATTTCAACATGCACGAAATTATTAGATTATATTTCTCAGTTAATTAAATCTAGAGGATCTGTTCTGCGAAGCCGTCCATATTTCGGTTGCCTTAGTAGTTCTCTAGCTAATTCGTTAGGGTGTGATTCCAGTTTCAGTTGGTATTTTAGACTGCATGATTTAATTGTCTCTTTAACAGTTTTGATTCCTAGGTCTCTATGGATGTTGCTGTTTCGAATATACCATGGGGCATTTGTAATGCTACGAAGTATCGTTGCTTGCGTTCTTTGTACGATATCTATATTTGATGCACTAGTTAAGCCCCATAGTTGAATACCATATGTCCATATAGGGTTGTTTCAATGTGCTTTTTCCATGTCAATCTTCTATCGAGATGAAGACCGAGATATTTGATGTTTGTTTGTTGAGGAATTGTGATATTGTTTAATTTTACTGCTGGACATGTACGTTTATTTAGTGTGAATGTTACATAGGTTGATTTACATTCATTCGTCCTTATCCGCCAAGTTTTTAACCAATCTTCTATTTTGTGTAGATGTTCTTGTAATTCTCTCGATGCTGTTTGAGGATTTTTGTGTGAAAATAATATAGCTGTGTCATCAGCAAAAGTTGAAGTGACGATTTTTTCAGTTATTGGTAGGTCAGCTGTGAATAATAAGTATAGCACAGGTCCCAATACACTACCTTGCGGTACCCCTGCCTTTATCTCGGTTATATCAGTAGTGGCAGTATTTTGTTTCACCTGGAACATCCTTTGGGCTAAGTAGTTTTCAAGAACTGCATGAAATTCTTTAGGCAAAAGAGTTTTAATTTTGTAATTTAATCCTTCATGCCATACTTTGTCGAAAGCTTGCGCAATATCCAAGAAAACTGCCGAGCAATATTTCTTTTCTTCTAAGGAAACCTTAATTGTATTTACAATTCTGTGCACTTGTTCTATTGTGTTGTGTTGCTCTCTAAATCCAAATTGGTGATCTGGTATAATGCGACCTTCAGATAATATACGTATTAGTTCTTGTAGTAGCATCTTTTCAAAAAGCTTTGAAATTATCGGAAGTAGACTTATTGGTCTGTACGACGAGACTTGGGTTTCGCCTTTACCTGGCTTAGGAATCATGATAATTTGAGATATTTTCCATTTTTGGGGAAAGTATCCACATCTCATAATCGCGTTAAAAATATATGTTATATATTTTATGCATCTATCTGGTAATTCTTTGATCATTTTTCCAGTTATTAGGTCATGACCTGGCGCTTTTTTGGGATTTATACTGTTTTTGATAACTTTTTTGACGCATTTCCATTTAAATTTTACTGGGTTTGGGTTCGACTCGTCCCTCGTAAGCTGTGGTAGTACGCAATCATTATTTTGTTCGTTTGGGGTGAACACTTTTTGTAGATGGTTAGAGAAAGCGATAGCCTTTTCTAAGTCACTTCTGGCCCAGTGACCATCTGGTTTCCTTATCGGTGGGTTCGATACCTCTGGTCTTTTTAAATTTCTTGTTGCCTTCCACAGTGAGTAATCTGTTGTTTCTGTTGCTGTGAGCTCACTTAGGTAATTCTGTATTCCTAAATTTTGTTTTTCCCGTATTGCTTCTCTCAAAGCTTTAATAGCTCTATTTAATTTCCATTTATGCAAAGGAGATTGGTGAAGCTGCCATAGCCGCCGAATTGTCCGCTTCTCTGCTAATAACTTTTGAATGTTACTTGAAAGCCTTATATTTTTTTCGGAATTTTTGTTCTCCGGAGTAGCTTTTTTTGCAGCCATTTCCATTATTTGACTTAAGTTTTCTATCGCGGCATCAATGTCTTGCTGCACATTTCATTGATGCAAAATTTTTTATGTGTTGCAACATTTTGGCAATTTCTTCTTCCTCCGGGGAAATTTCATTCAAAGTTCCTTCACTGTCTGAATCCGATGGTTCGCAAAATTCCAATGATTCACCATTAAGCTCATTTACTACATCCTGATGAATTTCAATTAAATCTGGCTGCTCGCAAACGCATTCCAATGAATTCATCCATGTTTTCGTATTGTAAAACGTCGGAAACTAGAGATACGTCTTCTTCTAAGGCAGGTGCTGACTGTTCATTGCTTAAAATAAAACCAGCCTTTTTAAAGCAATTGCAAATTGTTTCTGCTGTAACAGCTTTCCAAGCAGAATCCATCCAATTAATTGAATGTAACGCGTCGATTTTCATGGCTGATAATGTTACATCGGTAACACTGGATTGGGCAATAATTGATGGCATCATCAAATTTCGGTAGTGTTGTTTAAAGTTTTTGATTATTCCCTGATCGATGGATTGAATCACGGACGTAGTGTTCGGTGGCAGAAATTTCAAATTAATGTTAGTTAGCTTAAAAGAATATTTCGCCTAGATTTTTTCATCTGCCTATCTACAGTTTGCAACCACTCTTCAAACAATGAACTTGTCATCCACGCCGTTTGATTATTTCGCCATATTACGGGCAATTGATTCAGTTTCATATTCTTAAACGCATGTGGTTTCCGTGATTTGCCGATCACTAGAGCTTAAAGCTTTTCTCCCTCACAACTTGTGCATATAGTAGTAGAACCGCAAATCATTCTTTCGACAATTTTCCACTCTTACATGTGCCACCTTTTAATACAAAGCTCCGATTTGGCAGTGCTTTAAAAAATAAGCCACATTCGTCAGCATTAAAAGTGTTGCTTGTTTTATAACCAGCAGTAAACTCCACAATTCGTTCCTTAAAATTGTCTACAACTTCTTGCGGGACACTGTTTCATTCACCTGATAGCATTTTGTAACTAATGCTTCTTTTCACCGTAAACTTGTTCAACCATCCATTAGAAGATTTGAAGTCAGTGCAGGTAAAATCACTTGCAAATTTAAGCGCAGCTCGTTGTATCATAGGCCCCGTAATTCGTGCGTTAATTTAGAAGCTCTTAAATCATAGGTGCACTGTTGACATCTTCATAACCGGTTCTTTTTGTCATTTTCCATTTTGATGATTCCGCTTCAATTTCTATTCTGGATTCATGTTTTTGTTTTTTTTAAGTTATGCGCATTGGCTTACTTATGCCAAAATGTTTAGCTGCTTTCCGTTTGGTATGGGTTTCCAAAAACTTAGCTACTTCCAATTTATCTTTTATGTTTAACTCTTAATATTTTTTTGTAAACATTTTTAAAATTTTGGTCTAGCTCTAACTCTAACTGATTGCAAAACAAAACTAAAACAAACCATAAACTTTTCTTACTTATGGAATATCGTAAATTTGAACAGTGGTATCCCAATGAAAAAATTCAACGCCGACTATGGTAATAAATTACAAAATTTCATGACATGTAACAGCCAGTGCATACTGGCATGCAATAAGAACGATTATTTTATATCACATAACCATACAGAACAACAGAATTGCGTTTAAATATTTGTTTTAAAACAAAAAACTGTAATTTTTATTTACACACACCTGCAAAATTTTTATTTTATAAATGTTATAAAATTACATTTTAACTTTTTATATTCCAGGATATTTGGTCACATTAGAGAAACCAATTTTATTTGTGGTGTTCTATTGAAAGTGGTCACTTTATGTTGTCAATTTACAGAGAATATTTTTATTCAATTTATATAGACAATTGAAGGTACTACCAAAAATTGGTCAATGTCTGGAGGTGGTCAAAATAGAGAGGTGTTCACTTTTGAAAGTTTCTATGTCATTTTGAAAAATGCCGTTTTGAAAAATGCCATTTTAACCCTTATGCGCCGTTGTGAAAAATTTTGAAAAATCCATTATTGTACCTTATGTCGTTTCGTACTGTATGCCGTTTTGAAATATGCTGTTTTGAAAAATGCCGTTTGAACCCCTATGCCATTTTTAAATATACCGTTTTGAAAAAAGCAATATTAAATAATGCCGTTCTGAACGAGCCCCCAACACCAATTATATACATTTAAGTGCGGGAAATAATTTTAAGAAATATTTAAACATTAAACGATTTTTATACCGAAAAAAAAATCGTTTAATATATTTTATAAACGTCTATGTCACTGACTCACTCGAGAACGCACAGGGTGACCAAAAATTGTTTTTCTCTATCTATCTATATTAATAAAAGTCAATTGGCGCATGTATGACTGATCATCACTAGAGAACAGTTGGACTGATTTTTTTTGTGTTGTGTTCGTAATTGTCAGGACAAGGTTTGTCTGAAAGAAAATTTTGGGAAAATCCTCTGGAAAAGTCGGAAAATCCGGAAAATCTAAAAATGATGTTTTTGTACGGTTTTTTCTCACTTATCTGACCCAGATGGTCTTTTAGAAGAGAACAATTGGAAAATCTTAGTGGAAAACTCGGAATTTTCCGGAAAAACTTGAAGAAAATTGAATTGTATTTAGCGCTTCAGTTGAGAATGGCTTAACCGATTTGGCTCAATTGTTTTTTGTTGTATTCGCAATTACCAGGAGATGGTTTTTACGAAAGAAAATTTTGAGAAAATTCACCGTAAAAGTCAGAAAATTCGGAAAATCGAAAAATGATGTTTTTGTACGGGATTTTGCACGTTTCCGATCCAGATAGTCTTTTAGAAGAGAAAAATTGGAAAATCACGGAAAAATATTGTTACCACAATGCATTTCATTGATTTACTCCCTCTCGAATAAAATACATTGAAAAAATCCAAATAACAACTCAAACTTCGATAGATGCCTGAGTTTGAATTGACATTTCATTCACTTTTCAATACATTACGCCGCCTATATGGTTAGTAGTAGGATAGACAAGAATAAACGGACACGAAGCGCCTCAGAGCAACCTAGTGTTACATATTTCTTCAATAAGCGAATCGTTACGCATTTCAATGTTGAATATGATTTAACAATTTATTTGTGGATTTTGAGCTACTAGCCCTTAGCAAAATACAGCAAAATGCAGAAATTAAAAATGTTAAAGTCGGATATAATTGTGAAATACATGCCAATAATGATACCAAAAACTTACACTGTTAAATTTAAAAAAATTCCAATTGGATTTGTGTTGTAGTAAAAGTCAAATATTTTTGGACTATTTATAATTTTTATCTTAGAAACGTCTCCGAATCTCTATAGGTGTCATTGTTAAGATCAAAATTTTTCTGACTAATTGAATTGGTTACGAGCAAATTTTGAAGCAATTTTCTTGGATCCTAGGAATGTACATGGGCCTTCACTTATATGGCCGGATAGGTCAGTTTCAGCCCTATGTGTGTGGTGAACTGGATTTAATTATGATTATTTTTAGCCTGTTCATCAGGTTCGTTTAAAATTTATCTATTGCCGATCCTAAAGATGTTCACAGGTTCGTGGATTTTTTTAGAATAGGCAAAGTTCTATTGCGAAAATGAAGGTTCGATTATAATTTGCATTGACACACATGACCTAGAAGTTTCATGAATTTGAATACATTTTAAAATTTTAACGATCTTAGAGATTTTCACAAGGTCTCACTAGTTGTTTTCGTTTGGTCATCCCTCCGTAACGATTTATTGTGAAAATTCATTATCAGCTCATTTCCACACGATTCGGCATTTCAAGTCTGGGTAAGTTAACGATAATAATAATAATATTATAAATCCAACAATCTGGTCGTTTGGCCAACTGGCATCGAAGATTGGTCACTAGTAGTATCGTTTGATCATCCCTACAAATGAAAACAACTAATAACCGATTCTAGTTGACTGATAACCAAACGATTTCGATCGTGGGATTTATAAAATTGTTATTACTGGTCAAAATTCTACAGTCAGTCACAAAAGTCTACATACACCACTAAAATTTGCAAAATCGAGATAAATAATACGAACTAAATATTGTATTATTAATTAAATAATATATATAATCAAAAAAAAAAATATTATTGGACAAAAACAAAATTAAAAAAAAAAAATAATAATAATTTTCGAAAATTTAAAAAAACTAATTAAATTTAATTCACAAAAGTCTACATAAAGTAAATAAAACCAAAAGAATCATGTTCAGACACACTTAAAAACTAAAATTAACATTTAGTTGGGCTACTATTAGATTCAATAACATCGCTTAGTCGCCTGGGCATTGATAAAACCAGGTTCTCAGTAACCGCTAACGAAATTTCAGCCCATGCTCTAGAAAGGGCACTTTTTAAAGAATCCCTATTGGAAATCCTATACTTTCGGACCCTTTCTTCCAGTTCATACCAGATATGGTCTATTGCATTAAGATTCAATGACTGGGAAGGCGGATGACGCTGTTTCGGTATATTATATAGAAGCCATTGTCTTACTGCCATCGCGGTATGTTTTGGATTATTATCTTGATATAAGATTCACTGGTTGCCTAGCATTCGACGGATGGTTGCAAATTGCTATACAATCTCCATATTAACTTCTATAAATCCGACACCAGTTGCAACCATAGATCCGTGGGGAGCAAATTTTTTGGAGCAATACCTTGGTTAATTTTCCGCACTATTGTTTGTATGGTTTCTCGACTTTTACCAACAATTTTAGATATTTCATTATAACTCTTCTTCTGTTCCCGTAGCTTTATTATAAGATGTCGTATTTCGATTGACACTTCGATTCGACGGACCATTTTTTAACGCCAAAGACGAAAAATATTTCTCACTCAAGGCGAATGCAAAGTTAATACTGAAAGTGTCGATAGACATGCCTAGCTAGGTATTAATATAAAAAAAAATAACGGTACTTTGCAATAATTACAGAATAAATAGAAACGTGCAACTGTATGTAGCCTTTTATGATATAAATTTAAGAATTTTTTAAATTTAAATTTTTTTTTTGAACATTGTTTTTTTTGCCCAATAATAATTTTATTTGTTTAAATATATTATTTAGTTAATATTACAATATTTAGTTTGTTTTATTTATCTCAATTTTGATGCAAATTTTAGTGGTGTATGTAGACTTTTGTGACTGACTGTAGATTCCAAATTCCAAATCGTGCGGAAATAATTATTTTTTAACAAATTTTTGCAATAAATCTTTACGAAAGCTTAGGACCAAACAAAAACAGCCAGTTACCAATTTTAACAGACAATCAAACGATTCCGGTCATTTGATTTGCAAAATTATTAGCATTTGTCAACATTTTAGAGCAAGACTGTCAACTTTTCAGACCCTAAGATTCCAGTCGTTCGTAAAGATGAGTTTTTAATAAATTTTTGCAACAAATTGTTACGTAGGGTTAACCAAACATAACAACTTGTGGCCAGTCCTCAATGACAGATGAACAAACGATTCCGATCGGTAAATTTATGAAAATATTTTAATTATCCAGAATCCAGAACATTTTTTATTTGTAGTATTCATTATTTATTTATCGTATGATCGCAAGTGATCAAACGATGAAAACTAGTGACCAATGACTTTCAGCTGGGATGCGCCGGTTTATCCGACCAAAAATTGCAATGTGTAATAAAGAGGTCGTGAAGGTGTTTAATTAAGTTTGAATTACATAAATTAGAAGTCAAATTATTCTGTGTTTGGGTTTTTTGCGCAAAAATTGACGAAATTTATGAGGTGGATTACAATTTGAACAATTACAGAATAAAATGTGCATTCAATTTGATGACACATACGTCGTCTATTCAGAACATATTGTCAAATAAACAAAATTTCTCATAATAAATTAAACAATCGTGATTTGAATCTTAGACCATGACGCCGCCGCCGCCGCCACCATCGTATGCAATGTAAAAGAATGTAAAATATTTTTATTTATTTGTTTTTATTTTCATTTTACCGTAAACACCCGGTCTTATTCATAAAACGCGCTGCAGCGCTCTATGTACATATTTAAATTTCTTATATAAAATAATTTCTTACATTTCTGGTTACTTACCACCCAAAATTACCGTTAAACACTTTCTTCGCGCATTTTTACAAAAAAGATAAAATAAAATAGAAAAAAATTAAAAAATTTTTGGAATTTTTTACTCTCCGTCTATTTGTTAATGAATTTATGATCTAATGCGCATCGTTTTATTACAAAGAAAGTAACAGAAGAATCATGAAAAAAAATAATTTACGAGTAAGTGTATTATGAATGTTTAGAACTTTTACGAAAGAATGGATGGATGGGTCGTAGATGCGATGATATTCTTCGCCTCAGAGAAACTATTAAAAAAAAATACCGAAATAAATCGAAACAATGTTCTTGATTGCTTGTCTCTGTGTAGCTGATGTAGAGTTCTATAAAGACGCAAATGAAGAATTTTTTTTATATCTTTACATATTTTCAAAGGAATGTAACCTATATCCGGTATACTGATCTTTCCAAAGTTTTTATTCTTCTATAAAAATTTCATTTGTTGATTTTCTTATTTTATTTCTTTTAAAACGAAATGCATTTATAATAAGATGAAATTGAATGTCTATATGGATTTCTGTACGATTTCCATTTGTTGTTTCGGATTTTACTCATTGATTTTAATTATATGTTCTACTGTTTGCAAAATTGTTTAGAAGCGAAATCGCCAAAAAAATTCGAGTCATTCGGCTAAGCGTTGATTTTCTATCACATTTTCAACGAAGAATGGGCAAGAATTAAAAAATGGGTGTGTAACGAAATCCCTGTTTTGTATAAAAAAATCGGTTTGAATTTTCAAAATTTGACATGGGAGAAAATGGGACTCTTTGATCATTTTTTGACAAAATTCAAAAATGAGTTTGCGATAAAGTTCTTGAAAATCGCTAATATAATTTTTTTAATTTGTTTTAAGGAATGTTTCGTAATTTATTTTATCAAATATTAATGAATTTGCTTGATAAAATGTTCCTTTACCAAAATGTATGTAAAGCGGGATTTTATGCCTAGAATTTCACAACCTGAATTTCAGGAACAAGGTGACCCACAGGAAAAATATCAACAATGTTGTAACAGCTCCGATAAACCAAATTTAATATATACACGCAACACCTTCACCCAAAAATAATGCGTTATTACTTCCGTTTCGTACCAAGGGGTAAGGTTCCGGACAAATATCCAGCAAAAATTGGTACGAAAATGAAGGTGCGACAAATTGCTGGTGTTGTGCGGTTTTACCAATGTTGTGAACTAGATACAGGTAATACAAACAAATGAAACATCCAGTTCACAAACGGTTGCAATAAAATTATAATGTTGGTGTTTGGTTAAGTAAAACCACAACTCAAGCTCTTGATTTAATATTTTATTTTCTTAATTTATTCACAACTTGTCGCTATGGTGGTTGATGACAAAGAGAAATTTTATTTTGTTTTATAATGTTTAGTTACAAAATATTATCTATTTACCACAGAGGGTGTTCATAATCATGATTCAATTGCCGCTAGATGGCATTACATATTACATATTTGGTATTAAACGCACCTCGGTAGCACAGTTTAAGTTAATTTTACAATTAAATTTGTATTGGTAAATAAATGTCAAAACAATAATACTAATTGGTAAGAAAATAATTTACATGATAAAATTGAATTTATATTAATTTAATATTATAATTTTAGGTAAATGAGTATATTCAATATGATTTAAAGGTAAGTAATTTACTATAAAGTAATTAAGACCTTTACTATAAAGTAAATAAGTGAAATTATAAGACAATATTTGTGTTCCAATATGCTTGACATAATTTGTTTTGGTTGCCGAATTCAAGATCAAGTTCAAGGACAAATTATGTTAAGTATATTGTTTACATACACGGAAAAAAATAAGCTTGCTATCTTAAAGAAAATTTTCTCTTTATTTAATAAAAAGTATTTTTGCTTACTTTAAAAACCAAATTTCTATGTCCATACCAGTTTTTCTAGTTATAAAAATGGTTTTCTTACGAAGAGAATTATTTCTTGACGGAAATTTTAAAATTAAATTCTATCTTGAGAATTATTTTTCTTGTATTTATCGTTGCTATAAATTCTTTATAATAAGAGTAAAAATTTAGTTTGAAGAGAAATACTTTTAATTTAATCTTACATTTTCTTAAAACAAGAAATTTAATATTTTCTTAAAACAAAAACATAAATTTTTTTAAAATACAATATTTTAAAATTGAAAACGTTTCTTGATAATAAAAAAGTAATTTCTCTTTCTGATAAACAAATGAATTCTAGGAATTGCAAAAAAGTTATCTTGATTGAAGAAATAATAAATCTTCAGTCATTCTAAGTTTTCTTTATTCAAGACAAAAATTTCAAATCCAATTTACTATGTTACTTCGAGAAAAGTTTTTCTTATCACAAAAAAGTAATTTTTTAAACTTCAACATAATATTTTTTGGTTTAATATGGATGTCTCAAGCTGAGAGAATACTTTTAATTGTAGAAAATGATTTTTTAATGTATACTCTTAATTTTTTAAACAAGAAAACGAGTGAAACATTTGAGAATATATAAAATAAGTAACATTCATTATCTAGTGAACAGTTTAATAAAAACAACGTGTGTTTTTGTGATTGTCAAATTAAATATTTTCAAGTGGTTTTGAAAAATTTGTAAAGTGAAGCTAAGTAGTTAAATGTAAGTTGTATTTGTATTACATAAATTTTTAATTTAAATTAACAAGTGATCGCTCTATTTTGTGTGTTTTGTGTGAGTTGTTCGTGCGTAATGATTTTATAGTTTTGTTTTAATTTTTTTTAGTTAGATAAATTGCTGACAAAAATGCTAAATTTAAATGGCAACAGTAATTGGTTCTGTTAATTCATCGTTGTCTGAGTGTATCAATCACATCATCAATCAACCCCTTCTTCTTCGTCAAGTTTGCAATTATCATCAGCAGAATTTGTTAGAACTGTCCAATTAGATAAAGTAAAAAGCTGCTATTGATTTTGATTTTATTTCTCAGAACTTTCAACAGTTTCTCGCATCAACCAAAGGGATCACAATCTTAACCACAGCTCGACGAAAGGACCCGCAATCTACTAGTATCTACAGTTGTGGATATATTGGTCGAAGACCTGTATCGGCTGATTTATTTGATACAATTGCTAGTGATATCGAGCAATTTTTTCTGGAGAAAGAAAAGTAAATAAGAATGAGTTATATATAAAAATGATTGCTAATTATTGTTTTATTTTCAGGAATTCTTTTGTAAAGGGGGTAAAAAGCTTATACAACAAGCATAAAATCACTGATGTAAGCTCTGGAAGGTCGGCTGCTTGAAAAATAAATTTAAAAATAGTCTGGAATTTTTTTAAAACCTACTTTGTATTTTTTTCATCCTTAATAATTTTTTCAAAACTTACCGATGTTTATTTGTTCCTGCATGTTAAAACTATGTGTGAGTTAAGCTATCAAAATAATGAACTTTTCATTATTGATATTGTAAAAACTAGTTGTAAAGTTCTCTTAAAACCCTTAGTTTTTCATAAACTTCCCAACGAAACAAAAATATAGAAGCCAATTATGTCTTCTATTTAATTATGTTAGTATTTTATTATTGTAATTTGTAATATGATATAGCTAAATTATATTAAATTGAATCTTTATATTTTTTATAATAAAATAAAACATGTAATAAATTTCTATGGTTATTATTTTGGAAATTATATTAAATGTTGCTCCAATAAACAGGAAAAATAGCTGCAAACCAGAAATACTACTACAGCTTACAAGAAGTTACTTTCTACAATCTAGAAATTCAAAAGCTTTTCCAAGAAATGCGTTTAAAGTATTTAAGCAATTCCTTCTCTACAACTGATAAATGGGTTCTTCTATCAAGAAAGATTTCTAACAGAAAATTCATTTTAATTATTAGAAAATGTCTCTTAACTAAAGAAATATAGATCATACAATTATATGTAATATTTCTTAATACAAGCATCAATTTATTGCATTTTGAGATACGGTTATCTTAAAACAGGAATTTATTATCTTTAATCAAGAAATAGATATTAAAAATTGAGAAAAACGATTTGCTCTACAAAATAATATTTTCTTACTTTAAGAAATTGAATTTCTTTCAACAATAAAAAAAATATTGTTTTAATATTTAAATAAAAACATCAAATGAAGAAATGGGAAGTTTGCATTATGAAAAAGTTATCTTAGCTGAAAATCAAGTGCTCATTTTTCTTGAATCATTCAGTTTTTTCTTCGTTGTAACCAGTATTTTTTTCCGTGTATGATTTGGATTATTTTGTACTGATAATATTTAAACTAATTTTAGGTACCAATTGGCAAATTTGATTGTGATGAATAATTACTTATGTTTATTTTAGGCTATACGATGTATTTCAGGTGAATTATCTGTTTCAGGGAGAGAATTTGTTGGAAAGTGAGTATGACTTTATCCAAACGCAAACAACTTCAACGGAGAAACATGGCATACAACATTCAGCATCAGAACTACAGTATTCGATATGGTTATTGAAATTCAAGCACCGTCCCGCCACCAAGGCCGGACTTTTCTAAAGTGCCAGCACCGATCTATCTTGATTCATCAGTCCAAACGTGACAAATAAATTATATCATCCATTTCATTCCTCAGAATAATCCGATAGCAAAAAGGGAACATTCTCATCTCTACGAGTCAAGGAAGCAAGAACGAATCAACATAGGATATATCAGGGAAATATCATAACTAATTGGCATACTGCAACACCGAAAACGAATATGATGAGCAGGATATAGAAGGTAAGTCGGAGGTAAATTTTATTGTGGAATCCTCCCTAGCGTACCATACCTAGAGTACCGTCTTAAAAACGGAAATATACTAAAGTTCCTTTCCGGCAACGAAACCAATGAGAACTTTATAAAATCCGAGTTAGCCGTTAATGCCAATCCAACCAAGAATTAATTGTAAATCAGATCAGTGGGAGGTGACATCATAATCTCTCACAAAATTAGTGGACCTTTCTTCTTTCAAAAATCTATGGTATTGCCGATGTCAATACCATCGATTTTTTCATTCAGGTTCGAGATGATAAGCTTTCATCGATACCGAGGCACTGCTCAACTCGTCGTGGATGGAATTATACGACTCTCCGAAATTCCCTATAATTCTCCAATTTCAATTGTGGAAAAAAATTGTAACTATGTCTCGCAAACGAAGAAATATCGAATGGTAGTTCAGGAGGTTAAATGCTGTGATAATATCAGATTTGTAAATCCCTTTCCGGATTTCTCAAGCACACTAGCAAATCTGGTAATTCCAAATATTTTACCACAGATTAAAATGAAAGAGGTAGACATTCCGAAGAACTCATTTTCCACAATGACGTTCGCCTTTGGCGAGGGAACTGCAGATGACAATCTACCCAACGTCGAGAATATATTTTTGAAACTAAAGAAAGCCTACTTGCGCATAAATACCGAAGAAACAGGATTCTTAAAACATCAACAAACTTGAGAACTTGAAAGACTTCAAATCCTTCCTGGGGCTCGCATCGTATTATAGCGATTTATCCGAGACTTTACATTCATAGCTAATCGTCAACTAAGTTAAAGAGAGGAGAAAATGCGAAAATCAAAGCATCGCAATCTAGGACAGAGAAGATTGATCTGAACAAGAAAGATCCTGTCTTCAACGGAGATATTGATTTTTTTCAAATTTCAACAAACCTTTTCTGCTAACTACTGACGCTTTACTACACTCTAGTCGTAACGATAAAATGAGGAAATGGACAAATAATCCAAGGGAGTTTCAAGTTGTATTACACCCTCGATCACTAACAATGCGCAAACGAAGATCGATTAACTGGATCAGTAGCGCCTACAAATGGATAGCAGGATCACCAGATGCCACTGATTGGAACTAACCACGTATCATGACTAGCCAAAACAAGATAATTCTCAACAAAAATCAACAGTACAGGACTAATACAACCTTAACAATTAGAACTCAACAATTGCTTGCAAAATCTAACAAAATTATTGGTCGTTATGTAAGAAGAATCGTAAGAGAAACTCAGGGGACGACTGTTTGTGACCTAAATGGACTAAAGAAAATACAATGAACCATTTTTTCTAACAACTGATCAAAGATTTCAACGCTAAATGCGAGTACCACGATTATAATAATACGGTTCAACACTTGAAAGGATGCTTTTTGGTGCAATTTAACAAGTTCACGTTCGTAAGTAAAGAAATGAGAACATTCCAAGTTTTACCCTCCGTATTACGCACGAAAATCACACAAAAAGGCTTCTTAACCGATTCCAGCCACTTACACAATCTGTATCTGGGTAACATTGCATAATTTCAGGGGCTATCCAACGAATAAACGGAAGCGGCCTATGAGAGTGGGATCATAGTCATTTTTGTGACTTGGTCTTTATTTTGCTGTTATACAGGGCAAGAATCGCGCATAGCAGGGTACTGTTGTTTTTCCCAAAACCGACTGTTCAGACATAACAATTGAGCATTTTAATGAGATTTATATTACAAAATGATTGCATAGCGATAAATATAATGATTTTAAAAGGTCTTGGGTTCTTGCACATTTCCAGGAATCCAGGCACAAATTTTGTTGGTATCAATAATCAGATGCCCGAAGGTAACAAATTTGGTAATAATTTCTAACTTGGATGATCAAATACTGTCACGATGTCATGTCAAGAGCAATTTGAGTAGACGTTTGCACCAAACCGTTCACCACATTTCTGCCACTTCTCGAACAATGTCATCAGGTTGACGTTTCAACAAACGACAACTTATCTTTAACGCATTAAGTTGTAGGCTGGTTGTTCCCTTGATTGAGTAGCATGTCATTATCATTATTGTCTCCGATTGTGGGGTGCTTTTATCGGAAACTTCATATTTCGATAGCCAAATTTCAAACATAAATGAGAACAGGTGAATAAATTGTAAACCAAACCTTATCCTGATACGAACTGCAAAAACGAAATTAAGCACTCCAAGATTAAAACAAGCATGATTGTAATCATATGCAAGACTCAAGTTCTCCCGCCCATTGCATAAAAAATTGGTGGGGTCACTGCCGTTCCCATAGGGAATGATGGTTTGGTGCGCGTAGCTAAAATCCGTATTTTGCCTGCTAAGTAGGAAAACTTAATATTAGGTTTACTAATTTGCCAGAGCACTTACCCATATCTGCAATTGTATTTTTATTAAATTTTACCAATGAAAAGTTTTTAAATTATTTTTATGTACTGTTGATTAACGGCAACTCACTTTTATTAATTTCATTAATCTTTAGCGAATTCTCAAGGCAGGCTTATCCCTTGTCAATTCCGGCGTTTCCCAATCAACTTTGTTTCGAAAATATTTCTCTCTCTCTCTGGCACTATACCCCATCAAGGGATTTGGCCGCCTCAAACGAGGTTTCATAATCATAATTTCATTTCGGATAATGAGTGATTAATTCATTGATCCTAAAACCAGCCGTGAAATTTTTTCCTTGTCACCACCGGGAATCGAACCCGAGACCTCCGGTCGCTGGAGCAAGCATGATATCCACTTTGCCACCGGGGCGGCAAAATATTTACACCAAACTAATTCCAACAATAGGCCAGAAAAATGTATTTTAGACAAAAATGATATGATTTTTCTCCAATTCACTATTCCCAGGGAAAGCCAGAATAGTGTCACTGGGCCTTCAAACTTTGGTTTTGGTTTTGTCAGATAAATGTTGAATCGTTCCATAAGTATGCCTTGGAAATTATATTCAAAATTAGTAAAATTCCAACTGTGTTCTAATGTGTTTTTCCTGTTAATTACTGTACTAGTTAAAAAAATGAACAAGCTGTGCACCCAGGGGTTAAACCTAATTCGAGTATGCTAAAATCAAGACCGATAAACCATACATTCACATTTTTGTGTTATTTTCTTTCCATTTCGACGAAAATTTTTTTTTATCATTTTTGTCAATTTATTGACCTCTCACGTGGGTGCCCAGCTTGTCACAAAAAAAATTTTGCGATTTAAGCGTAGTGTAGTGTTAACTTAAGATTTTTATTCGATGTAAGATTGAAGTGAAGGCATCGGTAATTTTTGTCATTACAAACATGACTGACTAAAATATGTGTAACAGATTCGGACACCCCCCACTCTTGATTATGTTCATTTAAAGTCAAATGTGGTGTCAAATCCCCAAAACAGTAATTTAAATTTATAAGTCAATTTAAAAATCATTTGACAAGCTGGGCACCCACGTGAGGGGTCAATAAATTGATCTCACACTTTCTAAATGTGTGTGCTACATATTTTCATAATTTCTGATGCTTGTATTCGCAGAAAACAAACAAACATAACCACAGAAAAATTACACACAAATCCCCAAAACAGTCATTTAAAATTTAACAGTCAATTTAAAAACAAACAAATATGTTAACTGCCCCATGCTGAGCGCCGTAAAAATTAAACATATTTTAAAGTGCGGCAACATTAATTTTTTGAAAATATGTATTAGGTTTTGTTAGCCCTGAGGTTAACAGCCTGCCGTACCTGGGGGGTCGATTTTGTTCAAAATTCGACACAAAAAACATGACGTTTTCGTTACACGTATAGGAGTATACATAGTATACAATTTTATATTAGTGTGTGTAATTTTTCTGTGGTTATGTTTGTTTGTTTTCTGCGAATGCAAGCATCAGAAATTGTGAATTGGTACAAATTGGTTCAGTTTTTTAGTGCTTATGTGATTTCGTCGTCTCACCTTTTTGATATCTCACCAAGTATTTGAGTGGCGAGTTAACACGGTCGCGCAAACATCTTTCATTTTTTAAGGAATAACTCGACATACATGTCTTTAAATTCTCGCAATACTTTCCTCTCCGCCACAAAATATCATTGCAATTATAATAGTTATCAAATGTATTCGTGAGTAGCACACACATTTAGAAAGTGTGCGTCAATGTGTTAAGAAAAAAAATTAACTCCACATATTTAATTTTTTTTTGTCAATGCAATGTCGAATGAATGTTTTGTTTTCGCAGAAACACAGAATTAGAAATTATTTTAAAACTAAAATTGAATAATTAAATAAATTTTATTTTATTTAAAGCATATTTGCATTGCATTTACAAATTTTAAATAATAAATGGAAATGAATCTACAAATGTGATACCCCAAAAAATTAAATGGCGCACATTCGCACTAACACAAACACTCATACCACTACAATATATATACTTGCGGTTATTTCGTCAACTTTTCGAATTTTGAACAAAATCGATCTAAGCTATATATCGTTAGTTAGTAATCCTTATACTAAATATCAAAATAAAGTTTGTTTTATTTAGTTTCCCTTGAAACAATAGTTAAACAATAGTCTGATAGAAATACTAAGACAAAATTTACCATTATGAAGCTTTTGAATAACTTAAGTGATTGAGTTTCTTATGTTTATTCTAACTAAAGTTAATTTTAAGATTTTCCACAAATTTTGTAATCTAAATATACAATTTTGGGATGTTGTAGCATCACTCACTTCGATTTAGAATCCGATATAGATTTGAGTTACTCATTTAAAATGAGTGAAGCAAAAAAATCGAATACGTACACTGTGTATAATACACAATTATGTCTTTGTGTTTGTATTTTTCTTTTGTTCGTATTTGTGTCGTTTGTATGATGAACAGTATCGAAATAATGCGATCCGGGCGAATCGGTTTAATTGTTATGGTGCTTATATGCTGACACAGGAAGGATTTAGCAGCACCAACAATTGAACTCGACCGCTGGAAACAAACAGTATTAATTCTAGTGTGGAATAATTGTGCTCTGACGTGACGTCAGAAATAGTTCGGCTTGTCAATTTGAAAACTCTGTTTTTTTGTGGCCAAGTGTAATTGGCTTGCATATTTGTAAATTCTAAATTCATTTTTTGTTAAATTTATTAATTCTGTTATAATTTATACGCATAAGTGATTTGGTAAGAAAGTCGAAATAGTGATAAACGGTATAAAAAAAATAATAAGAAGCGGTGCGCGGTACTAATAAAACATTACTTTTAGCTACTCTGTCCAACTGAAGAGCGCTCGCCAGACCTACTGGAGGCAGGTAAATCGTAAGTTCTCGTTTGATTTCTTTTTTATTTATAAAAATGTTCTTAAAAATAAATTGCATTTATGCAGGTCGCTATTTCACACAAGTGTTTTACTTTCTTACTAAATTCCCTATGATTTTTTTTTGTTATTTTCTTAAGCATATGTACAAGTTTAAATTTTGGTTTTAACAAATATGATTTATGTTTTTTTTGAATAATTATTTAATATATTAACATGATATAGTGTGTTTCCTTTTTGGGTGATGATGATTATTAGCTTGTGGCCAATTCTGAGTATTCATAATGTGCTTATTTTGTTGTTGTAATACACGTATGGTTTGTCGATCACAAATTGTCCGGTGACATGGAACCCCCCCTATATCTACCGTTATAGTCTACTCTATCAAAAACGTGTAGTCACCGGGTGGTCGTAACACTTTTCTCAGCACATTACGTCTGCTCTCGAGCTGTGGAGTGTCATTATTTAACATGCTAACCTATTTGATTTTTAATTTTTTTTTATCATGAATTAATTTTATATATTTTAATAAAATTTTATAAATAAATTTATTTTAAATTTCATAAATTTTAAAAATAAAATGTTAACTATAAAAAAAATTGAAAATACATAATACTGAATACATATTTGCGGATACAACGATTGTCGCAATCGTTTCCACAAGATAAGCCAATCAAATTGCGTGTTTTGCTCTATGCCCCGCCTATTCTTGCCACAATCGAATTGAAATATTTTTTATTTTGAGCTATGGTTCCCTCAAGGTTGCCAACCAAAAACTACAAAAGGAACTAAATTTTGTCCTCATTGTAAGGCGCCTCTTTATTATTTTTTCATCATCGATTACAATCAGTGATGTTAATAAACACAACTAAGACCCTCTGATGGAGTGCTGAATTCAACGCCGGCCCACCGTCCACGTCAATGTACAGGTTGACATGGAGCTTGCAATGTGCAGGTGGTATACTGTAATTGTGCGAGTAGGTGAATGGGTTAATGATGTGGCGTGAATGCGTGGTATCACAATGGTCCAAAAATGGCCTAAGTGTCAACCACTGAAACCTGAAGGCGCCTTTTTTATGTTTGCTATATATTTGACAGAAAATATAGATGTATTTGACAATTATATATTTGTGATGTAAAACCAAAGATTTTAATAATATTATTAATTTTATAATATTATTATTATTTATTAATCTTTTTAGTATTTTGTTTATGTGTAAAACAGTGTGATATATATGTCTGTAAGACAGGATGAATATAACAATAAATCTAAATTATTTTTAAAAGAGGTGATAAAATTAAAAATGGATTTTGATAAGGTTGTGAATCCTGTGCGGCAACTATTCGAAGTCAGTGACTGTAACTGATGAGATGCTAATGTGAGAATCGCAAAATGCCATCAGAAATAATCGATGTCCGGGCCGAACCCGAGCAAAAGAAAAATCGAAAACCTCAATTGAGCGATTGCGTGATTCCTGGCAACATTTACTTCGTCATCGAGCTACTCGTTCACTAATTTATAACGCTGAACAATTCCATGCTTTGGAAAAAATAAAAATTTACGGCAAACGGTTGAAATTGGTCGATGATGTGAAATCAGCTATCGATACGGTAGCAGAAAGTGTTGCGGACTGGTATATAATAGGCCAAGTAAATTTCGTTCAAGCTCAAATATTGGAGAAGGATGTAGTCAACTAATGATCAAGAATGATCTAAAAACTGATATTAATAATCGAAGATCAATATGATGACCGCAAGAGATAGTTGTGTAACAAACGACACTAGTAAAATTGATTAACGGTAATGGTTTTTTAAAAATTATTTCAGTAACAGTTTAATGTATAATTTTATTTATTTATTGAGTTACTTGTACAATTTGAGCAGAACCGCACACGCCATTTTGAGCTATAAAGCTCATTTGTAATGTAGTGTGAAGACTGATAAATTAATAATGTTATGTTCCCAATCACTGTTCGTGTGAAATGCCCATTTACATTATTGTCCTGATATTTTAAATATGACGTTGATATGTGTAAGTAATGTCATCTGGAAGAGTTCATCAAGTTCTTGTTAATCCCACTAAAACCATTCATTGGCTTTTTGTGATACATGTTGACGGGAAATAAATTATAGCGAGTTCTCTGGGCTCTCTCATTTTTGATTACATGTAACGTGCTGCTCCAGGTGCTACGTGAGGTAACCATATTGATTAGTATTCCATTAATTTCCGTAATTTATAATAACTTTAAAAATGCAATTTTATGCAGTAAAATCTCAAATTAAGAAAATTGAGAAAAACCAATTTTAGACAATATTTGCTCTTCAAACGCATTTACAAGTAGTCTTAGATCAAAATACACTGGCCGATCCAGTGAACAAAACAGAGATAGGAAATTTACGGAAGCAACGTAAAAGCGAAACGAAAATTACAATAATTCCGAATGGCAACACTTGTTCCCTAACTCCCTGACCATCAACTGGATTAGCCACCATCAGTTAGAATACAAATTCATCCAACTCCATCGTCATCATTCGTCGAATACAGTATGCCTGAACGGAATTTTCTACAGCATTAGATAAACCGATCACGGCAAGCATATTTGGTAAATACGCCACTATTTTGTATTGCTGCATGGGTTTCGGGGTAGCCATTAGTTGTGTCGAGTAAAGATGGTACCCCAATATTGCGAAGTGATTACAATTCAATGAGAAGCACGTCATCTAGATTCATCATCACGGGGTATCAACAATAGTTATGAAGGGGCTGTAGTTGATATGAAATAACAAATAAAAACTAAATACGTTTTGTTAAAAAATCAAATTTTTTATTAAATTTTAAGAGGATAAAAATTTCCTGGATTTAATACATAGCATAGTTATAAAAAAATAAGGTAGGAAGCAAAATGTCGGTCTACGCAATGGCGGTCCAGGTTATATATATTGGTGTCTAAACCACCAACTAGACAAGCGCACATCACTCAAAATGTCACCATAATGTTAATTTGGCATAACAAGCACATCATATTTACGAGGATCCTGTTACCATGTTTAAGCACACATTATCCAAATACATCAAATTTCACTTCAGGATATTAAACGGCCATGTCACGACTGCAGCTCAAAACAAAACACTCCATTCGCATAATATGGGCCTTGTGAACCGCAGTCACTTTCGTGCGATTGTCTTTGGCATATTGGAACGCGAATTCTGCGACAGGCTAAGCCTCTTCCGTCATCAATTTTATAATTTGAACCACAGCATCAACAATTTCGTGCTCAATACCCGAGTATTTGCCTTCTATGTTCTCACGAATTGTAACTACGCACTGGTCATTAAACAGTTCCAATTTTTCCTTTGTAAATTTGATTGACTTCGTCCTAAGGTTAAATATCTACATATATATAGTTATAGAAATAAAGAATTCAGGTGATTTTATAGAAAAATTACCTCTAACAATATTCGCCATAATCACTTTTAACTTTTTCTCTCCATTCCGACATGTTTATCAGCCATTCGCTTGATCAATCACTTTTACCTATCTCTCTCCATTCCGACATGATTATCAACCGCATTCGTTTGAATTATAATAAAAAAAAATTAAAAATGTTACTCAGACAAAATTCTTCACTCCGAAAATTGAAACGTCAAACTAATAAAAAAATTTACGCCTACTGAGAAATATTTATATGGTGAACACGCCGTCCAAGCGAAAATTACAAATGAAAAATTTGACAATCAAAATGACGTACGAAATAGATTAATATTTTGAGCAAAGACTAACTTCAACTCAAAACTGCAGAAGTCGAAATCATGTTGGCACTCAAAGGGTTAATATGAATAAACAAAAAAAGAATGACACCTGGCTTGCATATGCAGTAAAACAATCATACGCACGAAACTAACACAAACGCAAATGCTACTACTTTATCTTTCCGGTTACACTCATTTCGTTTCACACATTTCGAGACAAAATCCGTATACTGATGTCTTACATCTTTTCCATCGTGTTCTTAGCTTACTCGGGTGTACAGTAATTATGAAAAATTTTAGTCTCGATTTTTTTGCAGATTTACCATTCGCTCTACTACCGAAGTGCGAAAAAGTGGTTTTCGAGGTAGTATGCCTGTCTGTCTGTTTCCTCTCTAAAGCCCAGAATTACTGATTGGGGCGAAACTTCATACTTAAACTATTTTCATAAACTGGGATGTTCCAAAAAAATTTGGGAATTTTAAATATATTAAATATTTTAAAAAGTATAGAATCTGCGAAAAAATCGATTTAGAACAAAAGTAATTTAATTTGTAACAAGACTGTTTTAAATAATTCATTTCTTCAAGATTTAAGCTTAACAACGATTTTGATAATAAACTAATATTTCACTTAATTCGGCCACTATACAGCCCAACGCGTTGACTGATCGTCATAAAAATTCATACTTTAGGTTTTGTGATAAATTGGCAGATTCCAGAGAAATTTGGCGGGCGGAAATTGGTGTGCCGGTAGTGTTCCCTTCCATAAGACATTTCTCCTTCAGAACTTCCCGAAAATTCGTTTATTGGGTCGTCCGGTGGGGGTCGTGTTCCATTTTTTAATTTTTCTCGACTTAAACGATTTTGATAAAATTTGAAGTGGTGCGAATGCCAAAAAATGCAGGAATCCATTTAGAAGTTCGACCTTGTTCCATATTTTGAAGAGTGGTTTTCGAATTTCAGGAATCGATTACGATAAGCCTAGTTCATGGGTGTTCTTGTCGGGCGTAGGGCCTTGTTTTAACATTTTATTTGGTTTGAACGATTTTGTCTGCTATTTCACCCGAAAATGTAATATGTAATATCAAATATTAATATGCTTCAGCCGAAACTCATCAGACGACATTTCTCAGGCGATATTTTTCAGCTGAAAGTATTTATACCAAAAATATTTGTTTTCAAACCGTTAAAAATAAAACACTAAACTGTATTTTTAATATCATTATTAATTGTTCGGAAAAAAATATTTTCCTATTGGGAAACTTGTATATATTAAATATTTATCATGCATACAAAATTTGAAAATTTCTAAAATTGACCGTTTAAAGTGTCATGACTAAAAATAGATTTAAACGAAAGGGCTTAATGATGTTCATATCCGGGAAAATTTTTAAATAAATTTTCACGTCCGGGGAGTCCGGAACAATCGATTGAATATATCTTATACAAAAAATTTGAAAATTTTTATAAATTGACCGTTCTAAACATCATTTGAATCTATTTTAAGCCATGATCTATTTGAAGCCTTTAAACGGTCAATTTTTAAAAATTTTCAAATTTTGAGAGTGCGATATATTAAATCAACTTTTCTCGGAATCGCCACACGAAAATTGACCAGAATTTTTTTTTCAGGGACCCAATTTTGGTCGAAAAACGGGAATAAAATTTATGAGTTTTACCTTTTTTTCACATACGTACTAGACTTAAAAATTGAATTTTTCCGCTGTTTCCTTTCGGCTGAAGAATATCTTCTGAAACATGCCGGCTGATGACTTTCGACTGAAGCATAATAATATTTGACATTACATATTACATTTTCCGGGAAAATTCGTTGAGAGCTGCTTCAGTGGAGTCCGATTTAATTCCTTTTACTTATTCCCCGTAATCAAGAGGGGGATCATACTTTTTTGCTGGGTTTAAATTCGTTTATAGAGTCCTCTGGTAGGGGGGTTAGTTCCGTTTTTGAATTTGTTCGGCTCGAAGGATTTTGATGTAAATTTATGAAGGCTCGAATGATTATGATGAATATTCCTGTTGCATTATGTCGTGTGATGGTGGTGGATGTTGCACTATGCTGCGTGATTTGCTAAACGTTACAAGTTGCTGGGCGTTGCAGTGGTATTTTGTACTATGTTGCAACAATTTTTAGCAAGTGGTTTCTATTAATAGGCGTTAATATTCGTAGTGCAGTTTATCGATTAAACACGATACAATTTGTGTGTTTGCCAAAAGAGTGTCAAAAACCATTTCCGAAATCTTTGGCAAACTAATTTTGGGAAAATTCATTTAGAGGTTTTTCGGGCCGAACTATTTTCTCAAAAATAGGTGAAAGAGATGTTTTCGAGTCGAAAGAATCGATTGTGATGAGCTCTAAATCGGGAAAATTTATTTAGAGGGTTATCAGATTGATTCTTGACCCTTTCTTAAAAAATGGGTCGACGAAACAACATAAAGGAGTGTCATAGAATGACTGAAATGGTTTCGGGAATTTTGTTTCAGCTACTCAGGTTTAGCCACTAAGCTTCGTCTTATTCCACAATAGTACTAAATCATTCCAAATGAGAATCCAATAAAAATTTTGAACATAGTTTTGAAAAACTGCCATATTAAAGGAACCTAAGCTATTTCTTATCTGATTAGGATGAAATCCTGTTAGTATGTTAAAAATAGAATTCCAAAATGTGTTAAGGACGTGACTTTAAAAATTGAGTGGGTTGGATGGAATTACGATTCCAAAGGCTAAATCGGAGGAAACGATGGTCCGTGAAAATAAAAAGGATGTGTTTAATTTTTTCGCGATACGCTGATTTACCACAATTATTTTGAATTCAGAATTAAAGAAACAACTACAATTTGTTTCGATTTTGTATAAAGCGTAAAATATAATCATGATTTTTGCACGATATTACAAATAAAAATTAAAGTACTAATTTTGAAATGTTTATACTTAATGACACAAAATTCAACCAAGTTTGGCCGAGCGGCGCTCGGTGCTCCGATGACGTTTCATTTAATCGGTCTTATTTATTCATAAAATGTCTGCTTCTCAACTTTGTCATTTCCGAATGAATTTAATTCTGAAATGGATTTTTACCTCGATCAGACACTTCGTCTGAACATTTAGTCTGCACGGCACTACACACGAAAACTTACCATAGAATAAATTGTTTGCTTCAAGTCACCAAATAGTAGGGAGTATGTTTAGTAAAATCACGAAAAACGTTACATAAACACTTTATGAAATTTTCAAATCAAATTAGCGATTGTTTAAACGTTTTCCTGGAACATATACTTGGCCGTTGAATGAGTCTAGTTATGAGTATATAATATTTTTCTGTAATTTAGGGCATTTTCGCGGTTGATTAGAAACATAATTTTAAAATTCTAAACAGGTCCTCAGAAATTCAACAATTTTGCGTTTCAATTTTTTACCAAATCGTGTGGCAAGCACACCAATTTCACACTCTCGCTACTTACATTTTTTAATATTCATAGCGATTACGACACATTTCCCCCGTTTACATTGATAAACTTATACAAGAACGAAACCAACCAAAGCTGAAAATTCTAATCTGAGACATGATTTGGTATATTATATTGGTTGGTATACAATTTGTGAGGAGACGAAAAATTTCGATCACGTTTCATGATAACACAAAATAAAAATGAAAATTTTTCTCTATTTTCTTCAATTTAATTTTGATTTTGCAAATTTCTTTATCTTCGGTCGTGCTGTGTAGCTTTTTTCAAAAAAATCGACCACAACAGATTACATTACAAACATCCACGTTCAAGTCTACATTACACAAATTTAGTAAGGAATAATTTGCAATTGGCACATTTGGAACCATTTTCTACGATACACCAATCAGGTGCGTGCATAAAAAAAATGCAAGTACATTGCATGCGAATACATAAAACCAGAAATTAATTGCAGTTTATTCGCGAAATGCATTTTATACGCATACATACACGCGTGTGCGAATCATAAATTGCATTTTTAATTGAAAATGGAGGAATAAAATTGTAAAGAGACCAATGAAATTATATCAATTGGTCAATTTGTATACACGTAAGTACATTTATGTTATGTAGGTACATATACGTGAAATGTAATTGCAATAACTGTGTTTGCTTTAAAAGGGTTAGAGTTATGCAAATATAAATAATTTTTATGTTTTGTTTCGTTAAATGCAACCAACCATGCAACAGTCAATATCAATACCAAACGAAAAAAAAAACCAAATTATTTTTTGCTATAGTGCGGTTCGTGCTCTATACACATTACTATTTACCTGTACATCGAAACTATTATATGCCGGTGTATATTTAGGGAGTTACTGTAATTAATTCGCCGTTAAATTTTATTAGTTGTTTCCCATTTGTATTTCGGGTGGATTGGAATATGCGCGCGCGACACGTATTTAAATTGCAACAACATTCATTAGGAAGGAGCGATGTTATCGCAGGCTCGAAATAACATGATACGTTAAATACATAATATTATGTAAAAATTTTCAAAGGGTTTGACTGTTTAGCAAGATACTAGATTAGAATTACATGTGTTTCATTTTTTTATATGCTCGTAGATTATATATACATACGTGCAATCTTAGGGTGGTTGGTAGACTATTAAAAATATTTTTCAATTTATAAGAAACGTAATCTTATGCATTTGAGTTGAGAGAAGTGTTAAGCCGATTAAAAGTTTTTTTAACTGAAAATTTGAAGAGTATAGTTTTGGAGGAAGTCTAATTGATTGATTGGACTGTACAGCCAAGTCCAAACTTGCCTCAACATAATAGGATAGGTTTATTAGTAACAGATCGACCCGGTTACAGACATTTGCTTTCCACATTATTAAGAAAAGCCGTTAAATATTAAATTTTAACAGAGTATTATCAAAATTCAACCTTGCAACCTCGGAAAATGTACATTTGTTTTCCGTAGTGCTTGTACAACATTTTCATTTCCTCTAAATTTTAATATAAAAGACGAAGATTTTAGTTTTCTGTGGGCAAATAAACGTACACTTTTCACAAGACACAAGACAAAGTCAGAATGAATAATGCAGAATGTGCCTTCCCGATTTTCAACATCAAAAACTACCTGTAGATCGTCATTGAGAGCAATCCATTGGTCAAATAACACAAAGGCAGATGCACAAAATCACCATTTAAAATCCACATACATTATTTTAAAATCAAATCAACGACACTATTTGAAAACAACAAATCTATGTCATCAACTTCAACCAAAAATAACAAATGGAAACTAAAACCGTTGTCAGCATAACGTGCATTCTAATCGAAACCAAACTTCAACCCGCCAAAATATTACAAAATGCACAAATATTAAACGAAACAATATTATGGCGAGACAACCAGAAATTACGAATACCAGACTTTATGATGCAATCGACTCATATACAAGGCGAGCTTTAAAAACAAATACGGACATATTGATAAGATTTACAGCAAACATTTAGAATTATAAGCCGTGCAAAAATTCAAATGATAGCCCTCAAAATACCAAAATCAAAAATAAAATAATAACCAGCAAAGCCCAAAGTATCATCGAAATTTTAATCGAAACAGAAGAAAACGTTCAACTCTAGTAGGCATACAAACAACACAACTAAATGAATCACCAACACCCCCGCCCTACCAACGGTCGAAAGTCAACAATTATATTCAAGAATATATCAAATTAGATGTAAGTACATACTGTCGAAAATTTAATCATACTTGGGACATTTGCCGTACTAGAATAAACACAGAGAGCAAAAAGAAAATATAAGGTTGGGGAAAAATAAATCGCCTTGTCCCAAAAACTAAGATAGTTAGTTTTCACAAGCCTCTCTTGAAGCCATTTTTACACCACCAAGAGCATTTGTCATGGACAAAAAAGATGATAATCATTTTGTGCTAGGTTCGGACTTTTAATGGATGCAAAATAACATCCCAATCAAGCTCCAGGAATTTCTGGAGGAACATGACGGGTCTCCTATTGCCTAATTCTGGCCGCTTCTAGTCAATTACTGCCTTTAGTTGGTCCAATTGCTGCACTGAGAGAAAAACACTATCCAATTAAAAAAATTACCATCGTTTGCAAAAAAAATGCTATCGATAGTCAACTGATCATAATATTTATTATAATGATAGTAATTCCATTATAATTTGTTTGCTGTTAATTTGACAGTATACTATCAGAATAATAATAAAATTTTGATTCAATAAAACGAATTTTCTATATAACAGCATAATTTTATAGATTCGATCGAATGAAAGACACATAAAGATAATCATTTCTGTCAAAGTGATTGTATTTCATGTCATATCGATGACCAAGTAGTTCCATATGAAAACACGACACTGCTTATTTAGAATTAATTTCCATTATTTATTCAACAAAAATGTTCCTATATGATATTTTGTGTTATTCTGACTTCTGACTGAGTGATAGACAGGTGAGGTGAGGTTACCAAGACGTTGGGTTGGGAGTTTGGTTTCGAACTATGAAACATTGAATTCTTTATATTAAAAAATTCGGCCGTCTCATCATACTGCAGTTACCAAACTACAAAAATATTGAAAATACTTTGAGCTTACATAGAAAGTATAATCACACTGCCTTAGCGAATTATTATGATTCGCTACGTAATTGTCAACCTCCTAGTAACCTTAAATATTGACGCATACATGAGATTTCTATGTGAAAGTTTGTTTATTAGAAAAATAATAAAAAAATTGACAAAAAAATTTTTATATCGAGAAACTCCTTTCAAATTTAATCTTTAATGACAAAAAAGATTACAATTGTTCTGTTATTGTGATAACATGTATATTGCGGAATATTAGTTGTTAATATAATAATTTATGGTCATATCAATAAATTACGATTAACATGAGAAATTGCTTATTAAGATAACAGTATCATTTTGTAGCAATAATTACAATTTCAAACTTTCAATACGAAAGGAGAATTTCTCTCAGTGTGGCAGTAGAGGTCCAAATTAAACGTTTGGCTATTGGGCAACAGCTCATAGATGATGATTCCCTTCTAATCCCACTAAATACAAAGCAAGATCTTCTTCTATCCTGGTTTGGTTACCGTTTGGGCCGCTTCGTCAGCCTTTGATCATGCTCGCTTCCGCTGGGCTTCCACCTGCTTCAGAAATGCTCGATTTCGTTCCGTTTGGTAAAGGATTCGCAAAAGGAAACACAGTCCATCAAGTTTATTTACTTATTATATTTTATCTACTTTATGCAAATGGTTTAAAACTGTTTTGTGGTCGATCTTCAGATCCTGGGCGCGTATTCTTGCAAAATTCCAACTGGGTAAATCGATGCTGTATTATTCCCTTAGTAGAGAAATAAACAATAGAAAACGTGCATACAAATTTGAAAAAACGATAAAAATAGCCGGCGAAAAATTCGAATATTAACCCATATTAGCCCAGTGATCTATTTATAGATCAATACAAATAATCTTTTAAAAAGAGAATTGGAGAAATTACAACGGAATATTTTTACTGTAATGTTCTGTTTAAATAAAAATCCTTTCGAACAAATATTTTGTATAGTTTTGCAATCGCAGCGGTACACAGGTGAATTATTCAAATTACCATAATTTTACAGAACACATTTACAATTATATTTTGTTAATTACATAATTTCAAGGACTTGCTAAGTTGGTATTTTTTGCATTTTTCGTACCAGTTACCCAACGGTTGTTTTTTATTTTTCCAACAATTGTTTGTTTTCCAAATTCATCATTCGACATATTTACTAAGCAGTTTATTTTCTTTACAAAGAAAATTAATTTGGGCTAATATGGGTTAAAAAGAATTTTATAGGAAATTATATTCCACATGAGGAAATTTCCACCGATTTTAAGAATACGCGTCCTGGGCGATGCTACGACAGCTCGCATGTCGGTCTACTTCGATAATTTTATCGACATTTTCCATAGTCCTTCCAGTGCTTGGTGTATCTTTGATATCAAAATTACCAGAACGGAATCAACGATACTAAAATTGCGCATGATTGGCTGTTACAGTATCGGGACCATAGGCACAACAATGACAAACGAATTTTTTCATGTACTAAATTTTTTAATTTTTTTTGTTTTGTCATTGTTGTGTCCCTTTTCCAACGAGTCTGGTCCATTGCGATATATGTCACTAAAGCTAATTGTCATGGCATGAACCAAACCAGGTTGGATATTACTCCTTTGGTCAAAACCTCCTTAACACTACCATCCCCCCAATTACCTCTAGCCATTACCCGTTGGTCATTACCCCCGTCATTAGAAGGAAGATTAACGTTTTATGAAACATGTATATCAAAATCAAATTGGTAAAAGTGTGATTTTCCTACTCTTATCGAAACCTTCATCTGTTTTAGAAAATCCAGATAGCTGCAAATGGCTACTCATCGGTTCTATGCAGTTCAAAGAAGTTTAATTTAAAACCAAGCCTGGAAGCTAAACACAATAGACGAGATCCATCAAATAAAATCACAGGTTATCGGAATACTAAGCACGACCGGAATGGAAGTTTGAAAAATCTTCTCTAACGTTAAGAAACTTTTGGACGACGTACCACCACCACATGAACGTCAGGAGACCATTATATGTACCGGTGTCATTAAGACATCGCCAAACAACCAGATGACAACCAATGTCTCGCGGATTTTTGCTCCGCTAGGATTAGTTTCACCTGTGATCACTTTAGCAAAACTTTTTATGTAAGAGATGTGGTGCTTGAAACAACAATGGGATTCAGCATTGCCTCAAGAGATTTTCGCGCGCTGGCTAAAATATCAAAGAGAGCTACATTTATTTAACACGCTGCAGTTTAATCGTCATACGTTGCAGCCAAACTCATCCATTGCCAACTCTTTTGCTTTACGTGTATTATCAAATGTATGTATTTTGAACGCTTCTTTATTCCAAGTCGAAGGTAGTACCAAAATCTAGCATAAAACTGACTATTCCAAAGTTGGACCTTTGTGCGGTGCTCCTAGCACCCCAATTAGCAGATCGAGTGAACATTTGTTTCAAACAGTGTTCTAAAAATTCAACAACTCCTAGACATAGCAATCTATGTCTATATGGTGACACATTGCTTCATCAGAAAATGTGGCGGAAAATGCCTTACATCAAGAATAACAATAAAACCGAACATTCATGAATAACTATAATACCGCCGACACCAATTGACTTCTCTAATTCGATTAACTAACGACATGGGTTCGTAATAATTAACAATCCGGCTATCGTAGAACGCGTGGAGTACCGAAACAATTTATGAGTGTGAAGTTTTTACCAATTAACAAAAATACGCATGTATTGGAAATCACACTGTTAAAATATTTCTTATAGGAGTTTTGAGTGAACGCTTAGATTTCATGAAATTTTAAAATAGAATAATGTTTAATAAATTAATTATATTAATACTATGGTGCGCATGTATAGAGATGTTTTAAGATGATGTGGAAAACTCTCACATTGTCCAGAAATATTGTTTTAAGTACAACTATCATCGGTTCCTTTTGATTTTCAGCGTATCCAATTCTGGAAAATGACAAGACATCACGGAGACTACACCAAAAATTAATCATATATAAGTTGTTTTTAGGGCCTGTCATATCACAATGGACTTGCAAAATATTTGACTATGATTTTTTTTATGATACAGTTTACGTAGGCGGTTGAAACTCTCTGACATCGTTTTAATTCCTTTTCGTAACGATTTCCTTGTGGAGAAATATAATTTGTTTCTCTTTATACAACAATTTTTTAAATTATCATTTAGTCTGTTAAGTTATATTTGGGTACAACTGCCCATTCAAGTCTGCTAAATGGGTTTTATTGTTCAGTCACATAAAGGTTAAGTAAAACAGCCGTCAGTTTTTTTTTGCGCCACAAAGAAACCATATAGGAATAACACCTATGGGTTTAACCTATCAAATGAAGCATATTTCGTTCAGCACGTGGCTCAGCACGTTTTTTCGAGCAAACATCTCATTGGCTCCTTATGATTTTTGAGTGAATCTCATTTATTCTCTCTCAATTGAGCCTGATAACGTTCAGCAAGTGCACCGTCACACTTTCTTGGCATGAATATTCAATTTTGCAACTGATGTTGATGGCTGGCTTGGGATCAACCCATGGTTTTCTGCGGTTAGGATTATCGTACAAAATTGTGAAAAAACTTTTTTCTTTTGTACCGAGAAAGCAAATTCACACAGAAGTCAACTCTTCGGATTTTGTTTTCTTCGGTCAGTTTACGAGGAACCTATTTTCCTTCCTTCTGTGTTTTTTGAATACAGAATGGAATGATATTACGTATTGGTGTATGCATTAAAAAACGGAATTTGATACTAGATGTCATTATTTTTTTATGCGTTATAGTACATCATGGACATCTATGTCTTTTGAAAGCCTTATTCAATACCTGTCAAAATCAGCTAAAAGTTTTTGTTTTGATTTTGCACATCCAACTGATTTCAACGATGGAAAATATATCAAATTTATCAAAATTTATCAAAGAAAAAACAGTATTTGAGGGAAGTTTTGTTGAAGCACTTTTTCGCAAACAAAACTGCAACTGAAAGTCATCGTTTGCTTGTGGATTTGTATGGTGAGCATGCTCTTCCTCAGTACTTTGAGAGGTTTAGTCGATCAAGATTCATGTCAAACGCAAGAAGAACTTGCAAAATTATTGGGAGTTGACCAAGCAACAATTTCCAGACGTTTGAAAGCCTTGGGTTTCATCCAAAAGATGGGAAATTGGGTGCCATACGAGTTGAAGCCAAGAGACGTGGAAAGACGATTTTGCATTTCCGAAATGCTGCTCGAGCGCTACAAAAAGAAGTCGTTTTTGCATCGTATTGTCATTGGCGATGGATCCATTACGATAATCCCAAGCGCAAAAAAGCGTATGTCAAGAAAGGCGAGGCCGGCCCATCGACACCAATGCCGAATATTCACGGGGCCAAGGTCATGCTGTGCATTTGGTGGGACCAGCTAGGTGTGAACCACTGTGAGATGTTGCCAAGTGGCCAAATCATCAATGCCCAACTCTATCTTCAACAATTGATCCGATTGAAGCTGAAAATGCAGGCCAACGTATGCGACCGTCAATCATTTTAAACCACGATAAAGCTCAGCCACATATTGCGGTGCCGGTCAAAAATTTCCTGGAGAATAACGGGTGGGAAATTCTGCCTCACCCGCCTTATAGTCCAGACTTTGCTCCTTCCGACTACCCCCTATTTCGATCCATGTAGAATTCTCTATCAGGAATACGTTTCACTTCAGTTCAAGGTATCGAAAATTGGCTCGATCCGTTTTTGGCCGCCAAGCCGGCGCAGTATTTCTGGGATGGAATCCATAAATTGATAGAAAGATGAGGAAAAGTAGTGGGTAGCGATGGGCAATACTTTGAATAAAAATTCTTGTAACATTTTTCCACAATAAAGGCTCAAATTTCATAAAAAAAATCCGGTTTTTAATGCATTCACCTAATAAAAGTTGCTTATTGACATCCATCTCTTAAACTTGATGTACACGAAACGGCAATTTGGCTTGCTAATGACTGAAACGTATTTAATAAAAACAGCAATGACTAAAAGTTACATATATCCAAAATGGCAGGATGCGTTCAATTATATTTTCATACAACCAATCTCAGAGCCGAGTTTCTGCTTTCACACGTAATATATAAGGAGTTGGGAAAGCAGTTATATTCTCGACCGAAACCCTTATAAGTATTTAAACGCAAAGGCGCTATCCATGCATTCGATTCACTGAAGAACTGCATAAGGGACAGAAGATCACCGTCATACGTCAACTGCATACAACGAGATCACCTGAAAATAATGTTTCCATTGCGTCAAGTTGCTAAACTCACAAAACGCAAATTTCGTTAAAATCAAAAGGAGCCTGATGTTTGATCGGTCCAGTAAATAGGGGTTACATCTGTCTGATTGCTTTTTGGTGCAACTTCTGAGATGCCTTGTTATTGGTCGTAATGAGTTTCAGAGAAAAATAGTAGTAGTTCCGTTGCGAATTTTGGTCACAAAAATCGTACTGCGCAAGTCTAACTTCGTTTGATAGGTTAAACCAGTAGGAGTTATTCCTATATGGTTTCATTGTGGTGCAACCCTCTCACCGCCCTGCTGGAAAAGTGGTTGCATGCTTGCTCCAGCGACCGAGGGTCCTGGGTTCGATTCCTGGTGGTGACAATTAAAAAATGTCGCTGCTGGTTGTTACAGGCTGGCTACTGCCAACCTGCAGATTTCACTTAAGCGCATGCAGAGGCCTCCACGGTGATATCTTGCCGGCTACGTTCTCAGCGAGAAGTGCGAGGGTCGTGGGGTTTGAGGCATGCATGGCTCCTGGCCTACACCGTGATGATACAGATATTTATAAAAAAATGGAAAAAAACGCAAATAATAATAATAATACCCGAATGTTCCGCCGAAATTCGTCGGCCGGAACCTGAGGAACGAACAGCCACAATCAAAAAAAAAAATAAAAAAAAAAAAATAAAATAAAATAAAATAATAATAATGGTAGAGAGGCGCCCCGGTGCGCACATCCGCCCGAACTCGTACGGTGGTACCCACTGGTTCCGAATCCGGATGCGGGCACCAAGGAACCGCTTACCCTACGCCGACACAGGATGGGAAATCATACCCAACCGCGAAAATTTAATAATTCAATTTTTATTTTTATTTAATCAAGCACAAAAACTAAACACAACTTCCCAAGAGAAAAGCAAAGAGAAAGGGAGGGAACGAGGGAGAGAAAACGAGAGAGAGGGAGAGCAATGAGCACCGAGCGCGCGACCGGCGACCGTTATTTCGGCGCTCGATTACAATCCAAAAATTTTTTAATATATATATAAAAAAAAATAACAAAAATTTAGAAATAAAAAAATTAAAAAAAAATACCAAAAATGAAATAAAATAAAAAATAAAAAAAATCGTACCTTAATACCAACCGGTGCGACCTTGGGCGGTCGTCATGCCACAGGTGCCCCCACCCGGACCGTTGCGGCTTGATATAGCCGATATCACACACGAATAGCCGGCTGGCCACCCGTATTGTTGCGGGGCCTTTCCCCGATACCAAAAAAATACCAATGACGTGACGAGTAGCCGGTTGGCCACCGTTAGTTGCGGCAGACCACCGAAATAGACCGTTGCGGGGCCTTCCCCCCGATCAATGATACCAAAATAGATAACCGGCTGGCTACCGTTAGTTGCGTTGTTTTACAGATAAATCACGAATGGCCGGATGCCCCGTGCACTTTGCAGCACTCGTCAAAAATGCGGCACAATATAAATTGCGGCCTCCGTAGTTACTTACGGCCACCGTCGAAAATATGGATTCTTATTATTGAATTAATTTGGATAGCGTTCTTTAGAAAAAAAATTTTCCACTAAATTTTCACCCAACAGAAAAATTGTTTATCAACTTGAGAAAGGAAATTATTGTTTTAAGATACTCGAACTGTTAATAAATTCCGTAGCCAAACAAAAATTTAGGATAACTCACACGCTTGAACTTCGTTTTCTGATTTATTTTATTTCAACATAGCTTATTAAAAAATTACAATCGATAATTAATTAACATTAACAACCATATTTTATTATTTCACGAATAATCAACGTTTCCGACCAAAAAAAAAATCGGCCATTTTATATATTTATTAAACTAGACCGCTTAACAAAACTTAAATCTCAACACGACTCTATGATTCCAAATTACCAACCAGACTTTTTGACAACCAAAACTCGAATGCCTCAATAGAAAAAAAATTCTTACGCTGAAATAGCGCGCAAAACATTCCAGAAAAATTGTCTTTCTTCTCTGTTTCTCGTTTACATCAATTCGCATTGATGTAAACGAGAGGCATATAAGAAAAACATTCTTATGGAATGTTTTGCTTTACACACACACTCGATGCGCATTGCTCTCTCTCCCATCATCTTTCTGACCCTCGCGCCATCACCACGACGTGTACAAACATCAAACAACTCCGAAAGAGAGGACACAAACCGAGAGGAATAAAATACAAACAGCGCTTGTTACGATCATGTAATCGTAACATGGTTTAGGATCAATGAATTAATCACTCATTATCGGAAATGAAAATATGATTATGAAACCACATTTGAGGCGGCCAAATCAATTGATGGGATACAGTGCCAAAGAGTGAGAGAGAGAGAGAGAGAGCAATCTCCGTGATGTATTGTGATTGCTCGAAAAAGTTTGCTCGAAGAAACGTACTGTACGTCAATCTACTCCAACGTAACATTGACGAAATATGTTATTTATTTTATTTGTATATTATTTTATATTTTAATTCCTATTTTTATTCCTATACATACATAAGTCTAATAAGATAAAAACATGGTGCCCTGTTTGTCTCTTTCTAAAATTTACTATTTGTCTCGCTCAATTTTATACTTAACAATGTAAAAACTAACACATACTTAGCTTTCAAGAATTCTTATTGGATTCATATACGTATTGTTGTTATTTTTTGACATCACACTCATAAAAATTTTTAGTATGGCCTATGTGATGCGATATTTTAACAATCTAAAATCTAGAAACACTCAGAAGTTTGACGAGTTGACACTGAGTGAACTAGGGTGCTGGTAGAGGAATGACAGCCATAATCAAAATAATGCAGAGCTTGAAATTTAATCTGTGGTGAAATATATTGATACAAAACAAACCTCTGAATCAAATTCTCACCTAAACTCACTTTCCGTTTCTCTTGATGGCAATAATATAATTCGGGTAGGATGACGCCTTTATAATTTTTCCTTGCAATATGCACCCGTCTACCTCCCTTCCCCACATTCCGTTACGCGTACAATCTTTAAACATTCCCATCTTTCTCATTTACTCATTTAAAAACGATTTACACAAAAATTGTATTCAGTGTTCACGATTTCAACCACGAGATCTAACACAAATAATGAGTAACCTACCTTACGAGCGAATCGCTGCTGCGCCTTCATTTTAGTTAGAATACATGCCTAGATTACTGTAGACCATTTTATGTATACATCACCGAATACGAGAAAAGGGTTGTGTTTGTTTTGCGGTTCAAACCATCCACTTGAAGTTCACGTTGAATCTCACAACAGCTTCGTTCCTGGCGGCCCTTAAAACATTTTGTGCCGGCCAAAAGCTTCGTCACAAGTGGTTCGCTCGCAACCCTATTAGCACTCTGGCAAGCTATCTCCGTGCTAGGAAAGCCACAACTAAATACATTGGACAAAAGAAGCGCGATCATATGAGATACGGAACAACGATATTCAAGGGACAGTTTTGCTAATACCAGGAATCTCACTAAAGACTTCTGCCTAAGAAGTACAGCCATGAAAGACGTGGATGGAGAGCTAAGAACAAATGACGGAATGTCGAAGTGGTCTTTGTCGAATATCCCACAGTGAATCCCTGCAGAATTGATCAGGCTCGGATCAAAGCACACTCGCATGAATTCTATGCGATCTCATCGTCTCTATATTTGGGATCAAGAAGAGCTGCAGGAAAATTGAAAGACCACGCTCATAAGTCCGTTGCGCAAAAAAAACGAGCGTCTTAATCATGGGACCTATCGTGGTAAAGCTCTATTGAATATTATTATTTATTTACACCACACAGCATGTCTATGCAATTGGATTATTTACAAAATTAAAATAATAATAGAAATTTACAAAGAATAAAGTAGGCCAAGTAAATTAAAAATTTACAAGATGAGAACAAATAAATGGCACTAAAATGCATTAACAATAATTAATAATTCTAACTTACAATTTATAATTAAAATCATTTATTTATTAATATGAACAGGAACAACAGTGGTGGCACTAAGTCAAAACTCCAGTGTAGCGATTGCCCTCTTAAAAACATTGCGAGAAATGTGTAAATCAAAATACTCAGCAACAGAGTTGAGATCTCATTGGATTCGCGTTACAAGGCCATGGTAGCTGTAGTTACTGTCGGCAGTTAGAGTAGGAAGAAACTCACGTGGGCGTAAGGCGCGTTGAGGAGCACAACCAACTTTACCACAAATAATTTCACGTGCAAAAGTAGCATTGCCACATGTACGCCTACAAGCCAGTGACTGAAGGCCCAGGAAACGACAACGGTCAAGGTAAGGTGAGAGACTATAAGCGTCGCGCTCTAAAGAAGGTATTTTTTTGAAAACAAACAACAGAAACTGCGTTTGTATACTCTCAATTCTCTTAGAGTGACAGTCATAGAACGGGAACCATATGAAACTTGCGTACTCAATCTGAGAACGAACCAAAGAGATATACAGTGACATAAAAGTTAGTGAGTCGTGATAATCTTTAGAATTTCGTTTAATAAATCCCAACATTGAATAGGCTTTATTGATAATCGCATCGATGCGCGAGTTAAACGTTAAATCAGAACTAAAAGAGTAAACAAAAACTTACTTGGCATTTATCCACATTCAAAAACATATAGTTTGTAACACTCCAATCGCAAAACATGTTCAAGTCCCTCTGAAATTGAACCCGGTCTAATTCGCATAAAATGTTAGCAAATATTTTCATATTTGAAACAGTCCACAATGTCGTTAATAAATAATAAAAATAACAGTAGGCCCAAGTGGCTACCTTGAGGCACACCAGACTCAAGGAATAAAATACTCTGAGTACTTAATATCAATCTTGACACACATTTTACGATTTGCTAAGTAGGACATTAGCCAACATAAAGGAATAATGTCGCAATTAAGATCCCTCAGCTTATTCAACAATAACCGGTGATTGAGTTTATCAAAAGCTTTAGCGAAGTCGGTAAAAACCACATCGACCTGAATTTTTGAAGCAATGGAGTCGATTAACATAATAACATATTTAAAAAATTACGTTGTTGATCATTGACTCGGAGAGTTTTATAATGCAGAACAGAATAGCAATGCCACGATAATTAGTCACATAACTGCAAGATCCATTTTTATAGATTGGAATTACATTTGATATTTTCCAAACATCGGGGAAAACGCCTTGCCTGAGACTCAATTGGCATAAAGAGGCGGCAAAACGAAATGCGCACAGCTTCAATGCCTGCAACACATCAAGCTCACTAAAAACAATTTTTTGCTTATCATTGATAAGTATCATTGGAATTTGTGAGATATCCTTAACAAAAACGCTATTGAAGTAATCGGCAACAATTTTTTTTTTTTTTATTTAAAGCACGCAGGCTTATCTTTGACAAAGAAAAACTATGATAAAAAGTTGTGAAACATTACAATTAAAAATTTAACTGTAAAAAAATAAAAAAGGTAAACAATTTGAACTAAATAGGAAATCGATAATAGGGTGCTCAAAAAGCCAAACTTTAAGTAATTCGAGAAATGATTTTGAATATATTTGTTGTCGAATGCTAAGTGGAAGTTGGATAAATAAGGAAGGGGCAGTTACCAGGAAACATTTTCTGAAAAGTTCGCTAAATAAATGTGGAACAACAAATAAGAGCTGATCATTGTTCGGTCAAATTGCAGATTGTTAATGCATTATCGGATTTTTGACCACCGAATTCCATAAACAACTGTAAGCCGTTATTATGGTTCTTCAGTTTCACATCACTCATGTAGTTATTGCAGAGGAATCGGTTAGGACAGGAGAACTGCCTGCGCTGAAACTGAGTAAAGTTAGACCAGTACGCCTATATCTCCAGTTGTTTGAGCACAACTCATTGAAGGTTACTGCACCATTGATATCCATGTTTGATAGAACAACTGTCTAATCAACTTCAGCTAGGAAAATGTTTATAGAACCGTGGTCGGCATTCGCATAATCAAAAACGAAGCAATTCTTAACGAAATTTATGTTATTTGAAAATCCGTAGGAAACCTAGATTGAAACTGGGGTTTGATAAATACTCGAGGATCCGGCAAGGTCATCGCAGGGCTCAAGTTTATAAGATCGATTTTTATTGGTGTAAAAAATTAAGTCCAGATATAAGTTATGCAGCTGTTTGGTATATTGTTAATCTGAGAAGCGCCTATATTTGCCATACAATCACAGATTAAGACGGAATGATCGTTAGTATTAGCTGGAATGAAGAGATTGTCCATAATCCAGACTAACTCTGGAAAGTTGAAATCGCCAAAACTAATAAAGTCAACTTTCTGATTCATAAATGGTATTAAATTACTAGAAATACTATCAAGAAAATCGTATCAAAAAGCCATAGTCGGATTAAGTGGAAAGTAAACTGTGCTAATTATTATTAAATGAAATGTATTAAGTTTTAATTTAACCGCAATAAAAGTTCACAACAATAAGATTTACGTACTGCAATAAGCACGCGGCCACCTTTACGATTTGTACTAAAACTATACCGATCACGACAAAAACGCAAACGTCCGAAACTCCCCATTAGTAAAATCGTCTGTAAGCCATGTTTCCGTTATGATTATAATATCGTAATAATTGGATTTAAAATTCCGAGGTAAAAATTTTTAGATTTAGACCGCAAACACTGCAGTTAAAATAAAACATTGATAAGTTGAATGAAATGAAACTGTTGCTATACCAATGATGTTATTGCTAGAATTAGGTATACAGGAATTATAATTATTAGTATTTTAAATAGTTGGTTGACACGGCGAAGTCCGAGATTCATACCTCCTCGCGGTGCTCTCTGGGTAACGCTAAATGAATCAGGCGGTGTAGTGGACACGAGCAGCTAAATCCTGTTTATAGTCATGGACACTACATGTCAGGACGAGCCATTGGCGCCTCAAAACCAATGCCAAACCAGCGTCTGTTTTCCAGGTTAGGAGCGGCTGAAGCGGGCGTCTGTCTTGTATCAAGCGGCTCGCTATATAAATGTGTTCAAGGTAGGACTGGATGCCTCAAGATTCTCACCAGTACGTGACCCACACACGTAACAAGCGGGTTGAGCGGAAGGCCAACAACCTCCCCTCATAAAAACTCACCAAGTTATGAACCCTAAACAAAGGCCTCGGATAACCATATCGGATTCATTACAAACTCGACCTCGGATATTGTACACGGACAACGCTTTAAAAATGGGAACATGGAACGTGCTTAGCCTCTTAAGACCTGGAGATCTCCAGAACCTATCGAACCAAGCAAAGAGTTACACATTAGACGTACTTGCACTACAAGAGCTTAGATGGTCTGGGAGTGGGATCCATGACACCACCAATGGTTACACTCTTCATTACAGCGGCCATCAGAACGGAGGAGAATTTGGAGTTGGCTTCCTCATCCATCGGCGCGTGAAGCATCATATCATCGATTTCCGCCCTATCAACATGCGGATATGCACGGTCAGACTTCGCACTAAGAAATTTAACATCACGATCGTTAATGTGCATGCACCCACCGAAGATAAATCAGATGACATCAAAGATCTTTTCTTTGTCGAACTGGAGGAAGTTATCAATAACATACCGCACCACGACATCAAAATCATCGTGGGCGACTTTAATGCAAAAATCGGTAGGAGTGCAGAAAATACATCGCACATCGGTCCTAACAGCCTGCACCTAACTAGTAATAACAACGGCCAACGAGTCACCGACCTGGCAATAACGTACAACTTAGTTGTATCAAGTACGTTTTTCCCACATAAGAGAATCCACAAAGTAACGTGGAGATCGAATGATGGGAGAACGGAAAATCAAATCGATCACGTCATGGTGTCTAAAAGACACTCCACCAGCATATCTGACGTTAGATCTTACAGGGGGCAGACATGGACAGCGATCATATGCTTGTCATATTTAAATATAAGTGCAAACTGTCATCTACGTTTAACAGACAAGCACAAAAGACCGTTCGATGGAATATCAATGCTCTAAAAGACCAAGCGTCATTGCAGAGTTACCAATCAGCTGTCACTAACTATTTAGAGCGGCCCAGCAACAACGAAGAAGCTCCCTCTAACATCGAGGAGCAGTGGCACGCTATACAGTCAGCCATAACCACCGCGGCGCAAAATACCATCGGAAGAAGACCTCCGAGAGCCCGCAATGATTGGTTCGCCACGACTAAATACCTTCGACAAAAAAAGCGCGAACATATGAGATTATGCATCGAAAACATCAGCTTCCAAGCGGAACTAGGAAACTCAAGGGACTGTTTTGCCAACGCCAGGAATCTCACTAAAGACTTCCACCCAAGAAGTACAGCCATCAAAGACGGGAATGGAGAGTTGAGAACAAACGTGGCTGATGTTCTCTCAGTATGGCAAACCTACTTTCAAAATCTGCTAAATCGGAATGACGACGTGACCCCCATTAGAGCAATAGCTCCTCCAGGTGACGAGGTCTTTGTCGAATATCCCACAGTGGAGGAAGTAGACGCAGCTATTAGTCGATTGAAAAACGGAAAGGCACCCGGTCTCGATGGAATCCCCGCAGAATTGATTAAACTCGGAGGCGCTACTCTTGCAACAAGTCTATACGACCTCGTCGTCTGTATTTGGGACCAAGAAGAGCTGCCTGAGAATTGGAAGACCGCACTCATATGTCCGCTGCATAAAAAAGGCGACCGTCTCAAATGTGAAAACTATCGTGGCATAGCTTTATTGAACGCTGCTTACAAAGTGTTGGCTAATGTTGTACTTGCCAGACTCATCCCTTTCGCCGAAAACATCATTGGCGACTATCAATGTGGTTTTCGACCCAACCGATCAACCACGGACCAGTGTTTTACCATGAGGATGATCTTGGAAAAATGTTGGGAGTACAACATAACCATACATCAACTATATATAGACTTCCGGCAGGCATATGACAGTATAAACCGCGACAACCTATGGGTCGCGCTCATATGCCTAGGAATCCCAGAGAAACTCGTTTCGCTGTGTAAATTAACAACGTCTGGGTCTGTATGTAGAATCGTAATTGAAGGAACTGTGTCAGACTCCTTTGAAATAACATCTGGCGTTCGACAAGGTGATGCACTCGCGCCTTTGCTGTTCAATTTGGCGCTTGAGTACGTAGTGAGAAAAAGCAACATCGAAACTCCGCGCTGTATATTTAATAAATCCGGCCAAATTCTTGGATATGCAGATGATATCGTGCTTCTTGGCCGAAGACCTAGCGATATCAAAGACAGTTTCATACCGCTCGATCGCTGCGCAAGAAGACTTGGTTTGGAGGTGAACAGCAGTAAAACCAAATATCTAACAACACCCAGGAACATCTCTAGTGCAAATATCGGAATTGGCGACCACAAGTTCGATGGTGTCGAAAACTTTAAATACCTCGGGTCAGTTATAACATCACTGAATGAAATCCAGGCAGAAATAAAAGCCCGAATCGCTGCCGGACAACGAGTTTTCTACGCCCAATCAAGATTATTGCGTTCGAAACATCTATCGCAGTCGTGCAAGCTCGCACTTTATAAAGCACTAATAAGACCTGTGCTGACTTTCGGAAGCGAGAGCTGGACCATGACCTCTAACGATTGTAGATTGTTATCTACATTCGAAAGGAAGGTCATCCGTTCAATTTTTGGTCCAATTAAAGTTGCGAACAACGAATACCGGATTCGTATGAATCACGAAATAAAGCAACTCCTCGGAGGCAGCGATATCATCGGATTCATTAAATCCAATCGAGTGAGATGGCTCGGCCACGTTACAAGGTCCCCACAACAACGGATGATAAATAAAGTGTTTCACCAACAACCAGCCGGAGTACGTCGTAGAGGAAGACCCCGACTACGCTGGCGTGACGACATTGAACAAGATCTGCTAGCATTAGGATGTCGAAACTGGAGGACGAGAGCAATGGATCGGGATGGATGGAGGGCCATTGTGCGGGCGGCGAAATCCCTTCATGGGATGTGAAAGCCAGAGAGAGAGAGAGAGAGGTTGACACGGCTGCGCCACAGATTTACAGTACAAATTTAAATCATTAAGGTGCCCATAGGCCCATACACCTGCAAACATGCTTGACAAGCGTGCTCGTCAAGCATGCTTGACTTTAGAATTTAATTTGAATTATAGATGGAAGATCTGCAAGAATCGCAACAATCAGTTTCGAACCTAATGAGATTATTGATTTGAAAAAATCAGTCATCTCATCAGGCCGCGGCGACTGACGTTGATATTTTTTACATAGGAATATTGTCTATATATAGAACAATACTATGTAGTTGTACTACTAGCGAATTACTGCATAGCGTACGAAATTCGATTCTTTCATATTCTCCATCTATACTTCATTTTTACCAATTAACTTTTCGTTGTGTACGAATTACTTTTATATTTTATGTTGTTGTTGTATTGTAATGGTTTTGTTGTGATTGTTCCGTACATTGGTCTATTTCAGTATATCTATAAATTAAAATCTATAAATTAAATTCTAATTTATCCGCGATCCAGCGTTAAAGGAAAGAAAAAGTATGGAGTGGTTGGGAAGTTGATTGTGTATAAGTAAGTATGAATTATCATAGTCGTTGTCATACAGATTTGACGCCAAATGGAAGAATTTCCTACGAATGTGTATTTAATTCGAGATATACTGAAATAGACCAATGTACGGAACAATCACAACAAAACCATTACAATACAACAACAACATAAAATATAAAAGTAATTCGTACACAACGAAAAGTTAATTGGTAAAAATGAAGTATAGATGGAGAATATGAAAGAATCGAATTTCGTACGCTATGCAGTAATTCGCTAGTAGTACAACTACATAGTATTGTTCTATATATAGACAATATTCCTATGTAAAAAATATCAACGTCAGTCGCCGCGGCCTGATGAGATGACTGATTTTTTCAAATCAATAATCTCATTAGGTTCGAAACTGATTGTTGCGATTCTTGCAGATCTTCCATCTATAATTCAAATTAAATTCTAATTTATCCGCGATCCAGCGTTAAAGGAAAGAAAAAGTATGGAGTGGTTGGGGGAAGTTGATTGTGTATAAGTAAGTATGAATTATCATAGTCGTTGTCATACAGATTTGACGCCAAATGGAAGAATTTCCTACGAATGTGTATTTAATTCGAGATATACTGAAATAGACCAATGTACGGAACAATCACAACAAAACCATTACAATACAACAACAACATAAAATATGCTTGACTTTATTTCTATTTAACAACGTCAATCATAAAGTACTTAAAATGACGAAAAGAAATATCTGTGTGGCTATGATTATAATTTTGGCAACTGAGTCACAAAAAAAAAACAAAACCAAGAAAAATGTGGATGAAAGAATGGCTTAAAAACCGACCTAGGTTTTCGCATGAAAACCTTCTGAAAGAGCTGCATTTATCGTCGCCTGGATATTATCAAAATTTTCTACGTATGGATTACACAACATTTTCAGAGTTGTTGCAAATGGTTACCCCACCCCAATAACATTTTTTTTTTTTATTTAAATTATTACAACTGAATGCAATTCATCTAGTAATTTTTCTTTCTTAATTTAGTCACTTGTGAATGAGAATACGCCCATTGGCCGGCTCCATTTATAGGTTATTTACTGAAGTAGTCTTTGCTTTGGTGTCCTTAATCTATTAAATCAATTTGTTTCGTTCTCTGCAATCGTCTTACTGCATGTGAAGGGTCCAACATACCACGAAGCTCTTCATTTACGTGTTGATAAATACATTGTCCATGTATTACTGCAAGTTTTTTTATTTCTTCTTGGACCATTGGGATATTTAGATCCCTATGAAGGTCATCATTCCTAATGTACCACGGAGCGTTAACTATACCACATAGCACTTTGTTTTGAAAAGTTTGTATTATTTTAGTGTTGGTTTTCTTTGTACAGCCCCAGAGCTGTATTCCGTAAGTCCATACAGGCTTTAGCACCTGTGGTTATAATAGCAATTTATTTTCGGTTGACAATTCCGAGATTAAGTTGTTCTTTTTTCTTTTTAACGTGCTCTTTCCATTTCTGAGCCTGGTATCTAAGGTCAGCTCTAGATATTTAGCCTTATTTGCATACGGAATCTGCTGACCTTTAATAACTACAGGTTTGTAACTGACTTTTAGACTAGTAAAATTCACATGCGTGGTTTTCGATTCATTTCGATACACCACTTTTTTGTCCATTTTATGATTTTGTCACTTGCTTCTTGAAGTTTCCTTGTCGATTCCTCGATAGTGTCTCCTACTGAGAGAACTGCAGTATCATTAGCAAACGTTGCAACGGTAACATCGTTTAATTGAGGTAAATCTCTGGTGTAGAGTAGGTAAAGAATACGTCCCAAAACACTACCCTGCGGGACTCCTGCCGAAATCTTTTTTAACTCGGAATATTCATCTTCATATTTCTTTCATCTTCGTATGATTTTAAAATCATGTAATATTGTTTTGGTAAATCTCTATGTAGTTTGAAGAGTAAACCTCTGTGCCATACCTTATCGAAAGCCTGTGCCACATCTAAATCTAAGAAGATACCAGAGCAAACCTTTTTCCTTTCTAATGTATTCTCAATGACATCTGTAAGCCTGTGAACCTGCTCAATAGTTCAGTGTTTCTCTCTGAAACCAAACTGATATTCTGGGATAAGATTTCGTTGTTCTATGGTTTTTTTCAATCTTTTCCTCTCAAACAATTTTGCTAGTGTTGGTAGAAGTGAAATTGGCCGATAAGATTTTCTATCATTCGATGGCTTGCCCGGTTTAGGAATCATTATTACTTCTGCTACTTTCCACTGCATTGGCACATGTTTTTTCCTGAGGATCGCATGGATTATGTGCAGTAATTTACTCGTCCTTTTTTCAGGCAGCTCCTTTATTATTTGCCCTGTTATCAGATCGTAACCATTAGCTTTCTTTGCTTTTATGTTCTTAATTTCAGCTTTTAGTTCTTTCAATGTTACAGGCCTGATATCTTCGAAATCAGATATTCTGGGCGTATCAGCAGTGTTTTCGTAACTGGTCTTCCAACCTAGAGGTTGAAATGTTTCTTCAAGATGTTCAGCAAATAGGCCAGCTTTATCTTTCGCACTTCTAGCCCAATTCCCATCGTTTGTTTTGATTGGGGGATCTGCGTTTTTGGTCGTTTTAACCCTTTTGTTGCTTTCCAGAGGGAATAGTCGGTATCTTTAGTTGGGGCTAGAGAACAAAGATATTTTCCAATTGTTTCATTTCACTGCTTTTATGAGTACCTTAAGTTTGGTGCACAAGTTGTTTAAGTTAGCACAAGTATATCTTGCGGCGCACGTGTATTCTGCCATTTCTTTCGGGCTTTTCGTTTTTTCTGCACTAATTCTTTTACTTCTATTGGGTAAATAACGGCGTTTTCTTTCCTGGATGATATGTCTGGTTTCTGTTCCGCAATTATGAGTTGAACTATGTATTGCAGACATTATTTATTTTTAACTATTTTGGAACTTGGTATTTCCAGCAGTTTAAGTCGATTCAAAATTAACTTATTTAGTTTATTCTGTTCCTCAAGGCTATTTAGAATTGCTTGGACAGTGTTTTTGAAATTTTCGGTACCGTTTGCCTCATTTTCTTTCGAATTTGAAGCGGCCTGTGCATATGTATAATTCTCCCTACGCATAGATGATTCGTTTCTTGCTCGATTCTTATTTGGATGACTTAGAGGGGGTTTGCGTGCCTGATCCCTCATTTTTTGTAGCTGCTTGGCAACCTCACATCCTCGGTAGCTGGCTGGATGCTGCCCATTACAATTTATACATTTTGCTGGTTCTTCTTTTGATAATTTGCAAGTTTGTGTTGGGTGCTTTTCAGCACATTTCTTGGCATTTTTTACATACTATTCTTGTACTGCCTCTTTTAACAGCTTCGATCTTTACTCGCATGTTGAGTATGCCAGTTATATTGTAAATGTTTTCTATTTTCTCGGATTTATCAAACGTTAGCATAAAAAGGAGAAGCCCTCTTTTTGAAACGGCTTCTAGTCGGTTCTCTCCGCTACGTCCCTCTTTTTTAAATAATGTTTACGGCATCAAGGATTTTAATTCTTTTATTTTCTAGATCCTCCATTATTGAATTAGTTTCACAGGTTGGATGTAGCCCTCTTGCCATGACCTTGATGGGACGCTCGTTTTTATTTTCGTACGTGTACCACTGATATTTTTGCGTATTCAGTTTCATTGACAAGTTTCTGTATGCGTTTGGATTTGAAGTGTTAATCTTCCATACATTATTGTTCAGAGCAGTAATTTTATACTCTTGTTCCGTAACAGTACTCATTACACTTTGGATTTCTGAGTAGTTCGTTACTCCTATACTATGAAAATCGGTACTGGGACTTTTACCGTTGTCTGTGCTTCATTTTGTTGAGCTGGTTGCCGTTCGGATGATTTTCCTACCTCATCGAGATTTATTGGTGAAAGTGATTTCTCCTTTGGTTTAGCTGGTTGTTGGTCTAGAGCTATTTGTTTCTTGATGATTAACTGTTTTCTAGAAACCTCTTTTGAAGTTGATGGTAAAGTTTCTGCCATTTCTGGTGAGTGTTGAGTTTTCCTTATCTTACTTGGTCTTTTACTCCGTTTCAACATCCAATTTGTTTCTCTTTCCAATTTTTCTTCATGCGTTTGGAATAGATTGATGTCGTCATCGATTGCAGGATTAGGTTTCGTCCCAAGTCCTGCAGGTGTTTCAATTGCTTTTTTGAGTTCTTCATTCTCTTTCTTTAAATTTGTAAATTCTTCTTTCAATTTAGTTGTAAATTTGTTTATTTCTCGTAGTTGTTGACGGAGTTCAGCATTTTCCTTTTCGTTCTGAAATATATTTTCAGTTGAAGATCTTGGTGATCTTGGTAATTTGGAACTTCGTCCAAACGGGTTAAACAATGATTGGCCCACCCCAGAATCTATTGGGCCTGCCTCCGAAGAGTGTGGATTTGTCAGCATATCTGCTGCTGTACCATCTGGGGTATTACATTCCGTATTTGTTGTATTTATTGTTTGTTTTAGCCAATTTATACTACTGGCATTTGGTCCCCGGTAGCACTTTGCTACTGCCGAAGCAGTACCCACCCCCACAACGTGGACGCGGCTACCTTGGTGTTACCTAGGTATACACAGAAACAGCCGAAGCCCTCTGAGTACCCTAGGCTGAGAGGTAATAACATTGAAGCAAGATACAATTTTACGAACTGCAATATCACCAGCTGAAATGTTATCTAGCACATTACGATTTCTTGCAACAGGACAGAGTTTTGAAGATCTAAAATTCAATACGGTCATATCTCCTCAATGTCTCGGTAAAATAATCATAGAGACATGTGATGCTTTGGTATCAGTGCTACGAGGAAACATTAAGATATATAAAAATTATGATGAAAAAGTTGTAACGTAAAATTCTTTATTTTAATTCATGAATTACAAAAATTTGAACACATTTTTAATCTTATTAAATACTGTAATTTTAACCATTATAATTAGGAAAAAATTCAGCAATTGAGTTTGAATTTAGATCATCTTCATTATTAGGTGTGTGAAACACTACTTCATAACGTGCTATTTCCGAATAAGCCACAAATGGATTTGGAGTTGAAGTTGACCTCGGAGATGACAAATGGACTCATTTATTTTTACACTATTTCTGTGTAAAGTGCTTAAACTTGCTTCAAACAGAATATCATTAATCGCTTTTCGTGCGAAAATTTGTTGTTCCGATTTCAATTTGGAGAATTCTTGATCCCAGTGCTTTCCCAGAATATCGTATTGGTTATCATTATGATTTAAATGGTCACAGGCCTGTCGTAACAAATCCATTTTTTGTTGTTCTATGCTATCCATTATTTTTCGTTTTCGCACCAGTTCTTTTAAATTAATGCGTTGAAGATTTATATTTTCATCCCCAATACTTGATATCTGAAATAAAAAGTGTTAACTATTATTATACACATATTTATTCACATATTTACAAAAGTAATATTTTCATCATAGGTACCAAAGAGCGATGAGGAGTGGAAAAATGTAGCGGAAATATTTGAAAAGAAGTGGACCCACACTGTGTCGGCGCTATAGGGGTGGTGAATGGAAATTATGATTTCATAATGATGGATGTTGGTGCTAACAGGAGAGTTTCGGATGGTGGAGTGTTCGCAAACATAATTTTTGGAAAAAATTAAATATTCCTGAGCCCAAAACAATTGGAAATAGTGATTTAATAATGCCGTATGTTTTTGTTGAAGACGACGCCTTTGCGCTGTCGGAGAACATAATGAAGCCTTACTCGAAACGAGAATTAACTTTGGCGAAAAGAATATATAATTATAGATTATCTCGTGCTCGGCGAATTGTAGAATACGTTTTCGGAATACTAGCAGGTCGATTCCGAATTCTGTTGACGACCATTAACCGTAATCCAGAAAAAGCTGCAAAAATAATAATGACATGTTGCCACTTACATAATTATTTATGAAGAAAGAAGGGCCCATATTTGGAGCAAGATGTAGATGTGGGAGATTGTTCTGGCCAAATTGAACAAGCTAGCTGTAGCTCTAGAACACAACTTTTTGGTTTGAAACCTTCAACAAATCGAAATTCTTCATCTACAGCTAAATTAGCACGGGATATATTCTGCGAGTATTTCAATAATGCAGGCGCAGTTCCATGGCAAGCTAATATGATAAAATAACATAAAACAATCCTGAAGCAATCCTTGACATATTGATGTACTATTTTATTAATAAATATTTAAAAAAAAAATACACTCACTGAGTCTGTTTCAAGCTGCAAGTTCATATCTTCACTTTCCTCGTCCATTGTAGAATTTACGTCGTGCTGTCATGAATCATGATCTTGTAGAAATGACAGATCATCAAAATACCACAAACTGGGAATGTAAATGTCTTCTGTATCCGTGCCACTTTTTTCTTTACTTTGAATCACCTTTTTTAATTCGCGTCTATATTTGGTACGAAATACGTTTACTTTTTCTACTAAAACGGAGTAACATTCGTCTTTTTTATGTTTATTCTTGTAGTCATCACTTTTTACTTGCCATGCTGGAAAACTTCGATATAAATTCAGAAACTCAGAATAAAATTCTTTGTTATTTACTCCAAATGCCGCCATTGTATAAATAATAATGCAGCTGTCATAAATGATTGACCAGCAAGACAATACACTCTCAATCATGATTGCGCAAGCGTATGATTGAAGAGCAAAAATCAAACATGTTTGATTTTTCGTCAATCATTTTTACAGGATTGCGCAAGCTTTGAATCACCCCTTTGATGTACACTCACAACAACGCCACAAAAAATTTGGAATAACGGATATAGCGTCGTACACAGTTTTTTTATACCCGTGCAATCAAAATGTATTGTTTTATTGCATTCACCAGAGCAAGTAAAAAAGTTATCAGATATAATAACGTTACATTTGTAGGGTCCAGGTCGAAATTGCATATTTTAAAATGACATTTTTAAAAATGACATGTCTCAAAACTGCATAAAGTACAAAACGGCATAAGGTATAAAATTGCATTTTTCAAAACTGCATATTTCAAAACGGCATAAAGTACAAAACGGCATAAGGTACAAAACAGCATTTTTCAAAACTGCATATTTCAAAATGGCATAAGGTACGAAAGGACATATGTACAAAACGACATTTTTCTAAACGGCATTTTTCAAAACGGCATTTTTCAAACCGGCATTTTTTAAAACGGCATTTTTCATAATTGCATGTTTCAAAACGACATAGGTACAAAACGGCATTTTTCAAAACGGCATTACTTAAAACGAGGAGGTCCAAACGATGGAGGTCCATTGTGCGGGCGGCGAAATCCCTTCATGGGATATGAAAGCCAGAGAGAGAGAGAGAGAAATTTCTTAAAACATCATTTTTTAAAGACATTTTTCAAAACGGCATTTTTCAAAATTGCATTTTTCGAAACAACATAGGTAGAAAAATTTAGGTGAAGGAGAAATTATATGCATACTACATCTTCAAATAATTTCTAATTTCCATGAAGGTCCTTTCTTATAACATACCTATACTAAACCTAAACATGTGAAATTAAATCTTACTTGACTAAGAAATAGTCAAGTTCGTTTTCATTTGACTTTATCTTAGAATTTAATCCAAGAATCGTTCACAAATGTTCAAAAATTTCATTCATTTCAAATTTCATCGTGTAATAAATAACCGTACCTGTTGGTTATATTCCAGAAATTAATGAAAAGATAATTCTAGACTCATAATCGATTAAAATATTTCATTCTGTCTTGTGCAGTTTTAAAAATGACGTTTTGAAAAATGCAGTTTTGTACCTATGCCGTTTTGAAACATGCAGTTTTAAAAAATGCCATTCTGAAAAATGCCATTTTGAAATATGTCGTTTAGAAAAATGCCGTTTTGAAAAATGCTGTTTTAACCGTTATGCCGTATTGAAATATGCAGTTTTTAAAAATGGAATATTGTACCTTATGCAGTTTTTAAATATGCCGTTTTGAGAAATGCAATTATAAAATATGCAGTTATGAACGGATCCCCATTTGTAACACAAAGCCATTATCACAAATCGTAAATCACAGACCAAAATATAGCAAAATTTATTTATTGAACACACAGTTATGTACAAAAGTTGTTTGATATTATTAATAGTTCGATCAATTACACAAACAAATTAGTAGGCACAATACTAAATATTAGCAAGATGCACTATTTCATTAATTATTTAATTTGACTTTATAAAGTATAATTACACTATAGATATTACAAAATTTATTTTATTTATAATATTTTGATATCACAGAAATACGTCCGTTCACCTCAAATGTCGAATGTGTATGATACTAATACTGCTTACAAAGTGATGGTTGGTGTTGTACTTGCCAGACTCATCCCTTTCACCAAAAACATCATTGGCGACTATCAATGTAGTTTTCGTCCCAACCGATCGACCACTGACCAGTGTTGTACCATAAAAATGATTTTGGAAAAACGTTGGGAGTACAACATAACCATATACATCAACCATTTATAGGCCTCCCACAGTCATATGTCAGTATACCGCAATATACCGCGAGAACCTATGAGCCACGCTCATATGTCTAGAAATTCTAGATAAACTCTCTGTGTAAATTAACAATGTCTGGGTCTGTATGTAGAATCGTAATTGAAGAAACGATCGATCGCTGCGCAAGTAGAATTGGCTTGAAGGTGAACAGTAGAAAAACTAAATTTTTAGCAAAACCCTGGAACATCTCCAACTTCGAATGATATTCAGGCAGAAATAAAAACTGGAATCTCTGTCGGACAACGAGTTTTATATGCCCAATCAAAACTATTGCGATCTAAACATCTCGGAAACCCACACTTTATAAAGCACTTATAAAAATTATGCTAGTCAACCCCGGTGAATTGTTATCTACCTTCGAAAGGAAGGTCAATCGTTCCATTTTTGGTGCAGTTAAAGTGGCAAACAATGAAAATGAACCACGAGATAAAGCAACTTCTCGGAGGTTGCGATATCATCCAATTCACCAAATGCAATCGAGTTAGAATTTTCGGCCACGTTAGAAGGTCTCCACAACAGAGAGAGAGAGAGAAACTGATTACACTTGTAAAGTAGATAGAAACAGTGTCAACTCCTCAGATCCAGACGATCTCCAAGCGCTTACTCCTGGATCCCTTTTTGTTTAAGAGGCCTCTTTTACCTATTGTCCAGCCTAATATAGAAGATGACAAGGTCCCAATACTAAAAATTTGGCACATTCAACAACAATTATATCAGCACTTCTGGAACCGCAGTCTTTAAGGACTATGCAATGCGTAATCAAACGCCCGATTGCTAAGGTATGGCCTTTTGCATATGGATGACTTGGAACATTTATTTAAAAATCGATACTTCTATGCATTTGACAACTACACACTCCACGTCAAGCAACCGTTCCTTGCGTTAGTTGAATGACTGCAAATTTGGATAACCGCATGGCAACAGCATAAAGTGATAGTAAAATGGAAAGAAACGAGATTATCCTCGTCCAAGCAATCTGCCCCTTCCAGCAGCCCTGGGAACCTCGGCAGAATTCAATGGGCAAAGCACACATTAATTCAATAAAAATTTGATTATCTAACCTCATTTAATGAGGCAACCAAATCTCGGTATGGGATGTATCGCAAGCAAAAAAAAAAAATCTTGTTACTTATATATAACAGTTACGTATATATAAATGTCAACAGTTCAAACTTCCCCATACACGCATCAATTTACAATCATTTTCAAAAAGAAACTGGTAATTATTCCCAAATCCCAATGTAACACATCTCGTTTCCATTTCTGTGTTTCCGATTATTTTATGTTAGACAAAAAAAAATTTAAAAAAAAAATTCCCGTCCCGTGCACATAAAACCTAAATTCTAAAAACTAACAACATTTTGAAGGGATAACGCATACACACACCATACAATATATAAATTCCGATTCTAAATATACTCGAATGCTTTCCCACTTTTAAATCTATTTCTGAACAAATATTCTATAATGGGACCTTTATTATTAGAAAATAATAGTTTTTTTTTTTTTTTTGATTAGTTCTAGAACACATATACACATCATGTATGTGTATGCATAGAGAATACTGTGATCCATATATATAAATGAAATCCATTAATTATTTTTACCAAAAGGGAAGAAAAAAGGTCGTGTGAAGATTTTTGGTTTCGATGTTAGAAGATTAGAAATTTTTATGATTTTTTTTTTTTAATTTTAATGCGGCAATGATATCCTAAAATTTATGATGGGGTATCATATCACATACACTACATGATGATAGAAGAGCTTGAGAATTATATTAAATGTTATATTTTGCATGCAGAATACAAACGGTCATATAGGGGTGACCATATACATTTATTCTGATACCGGACAATATTAAAAAAATGAATCAAAGGGAAACAAAAAATCGGGTCAAGGAAATAAAATTGTGTGAAAAAGTATTGTGGTTTTTAAGTCAAATCTCACATTGAAATAGATCCTCAAATTTTTATAATTCCATTGTGCTCTATTGTTACTGTACTGCAAACATATCTCCTTTTGATGTGCGCGGAGACGCGATCCTCGTCTTATTTTTTCTTTGTATTTTTATCTTATCTATTTCTTGTTAAGTATTCAATTTTCATGAGAATTTCAATCAAAATTTTAAATATATTATGGGCAACAACAACAACACTAACAAGATGGTTTAGGTCCTAAACAACGTAATCAACCATCACTAAACTATTTCCAAATTATTATTTTCAACTCATCGTTAAGAATGGAGTGTTTTCTTTGTAGTTTCTTGTTTCTGCGAAAAATACTATATATCAACAAATATTAGGATTAAAACCCAAAACACACACACACTGATATACAATTTCATTACCGAAGAAAAATGTTTATTACATAACCGGTTCACTTAGCAAAAGAGTAACACGAAAATTTTCACCAAAAACTAACCGTTTTATGTGTGATGAATTTTTTGTTTTGTTTTTGTTTTGGGAAGCAGCGAGTCCAATCCAATTATATTTTCATCGCGACACAACAATATGTATATACGGCGAAAACCAGGAAATGCACCCTAATTTATAAATATTCAAAGAACACGACCTTTATGGGTCAAGTTGAGACAAGTTTTTTTTTTAAGAATGAATACAGAGAAATATAAAACTCAAAACAAACTTTACTGAATTCTTGAAACCGGAAATTGATTTGATTTTTTTTATTTGTTTTGTTGTTTGTGTAGTTTATCTTTATCTCACATATGTAATATAGGAAAGTATGTATATGAGCACTAAAGATGTTATATAAGATTATTTGGTATCCTTAGTTTGTGTATTAGATAATGCATGAGAAGCCCTGAAATCAGAGTAGATTTTTTCCCCATATGCTAAACTACTCTGTACTTGGTTAGTGAACGGAATGGTTAAGCATTAACAAATCGAAATAGTTCAGGAGAAATTGTTATCATTAGATAATGCATTATCGTGAGGGAGATAAGTAAATGTAAAAACATTGTGAATGACTAAAATGGAATTACGATAATCGTACAAAGAATCTGTGTGAGTAAATTGTGTTGATGGATAAACGTAGGATACGAAAAAAGTTTCAAGCTAACCTATGTTCACTCGTTTGAAACTACGTGATACCAATGGTTAGGATTGGTGCTGGATTGTATCTCTATTATTCTGTTGGCCACGTAAGTTTTATGATGTTGTGAATCACTCCAGAAAATGTTGATAGGTTTACAAGTTTTGAAAAAGCAAAGTGGCATTCGGTTCTAATCTTGACAGTGATATGTTTTGGTTTAATGGTGCAACCTTTGTTTTGACAGTAATTATTGATACTTCATTGTATGCCATGGCGGCATATGCCTGATTAGAGGCGTCACAGAAACCATGTAGTTCAATTTTTGAGCCGTTCTTGTAGTTCATCCAACGATGAGTTCTAACCTTTTCGAACCGTTGAAATTCTAGTTTATAGTGGTTAAACTACAACCTGTTTTCAAAATTCTAATGGAGTTTATTATCCTATCCTACACCAGAAGCCAGATCATTACTGGTGCTAACCATCCTAGCGGATCGAAGAGCCTAGACGCTTCTGATAAAATTGTTCTTTTAGATACTGTCGTGTTTGTATCTGGCATTGAAACTTTAAATTGAAACGTATCTGTTGTGGAGTTCTAGAGTAGCCCATGTGTCTTTCAAATGTTTGTCTATTTTCTGAGATTAAATCCTCCACTGCGAGAGGAGGTTCAATAATTCCTTTTGCGCGATTATTGCTTCTGTTATTGTATTGGCTCCAGATAAGAGGTCATATACATAGAAATCTGTTTGCACAATCTTTGAATAAATTCAAAATTTTCCTTTTCAGCAGTTAGTTTTCTTTCCGGGCGCAGTTCTTCGGCTTCCCGAAAAAACCATGTAATGTGACTTTTTAATCGAGATATCTATACACTGCTATTCTGGGTTAAGAGACTAACCTGGCCTGATTGTTGAGCTATACACTTATGGAGCGGATTTTTCTTTATCCCTTCCAAAAGTATTTCTCCGTAGATGTCGGCAGTTATTAAAAGATCAATAGGTGCGGAAGTGTCGAAGCTTGGATCGAATAGGATTACTTCCCTTTGTAGTTTATTATCTAGTATTTGGTCTATCAGGAAGCGTTTAGTAATAGTTGTTATGACTAGAGCATTAGCTTGTTTCTTAAAGATCGATGAAAATTGCGGACTGATGTTTATTATTCAATACCTGTTGGTGCGTAACCCTTGTCCTTGGTAAGCCGAGTTGTTGTGCTGCTTCTTTCGTGACAAAGATGGCCTGTAATCCTGGATCTATTACTGTCCGCAACATGATGAAACCACCGTATATATTTTGTACTTTTACTATAGCTGTTGCTAAGTTCACTGGGTCACAATCCTTGTCCATCGTTGATGTGCTCAGTTTTGTACAACTGTTTTGCTGTCCGGGTTTTTTGGGTTTAATGCTGCAATTTGTTGTCATATGGCTTTTGCTTAGAAAATTTCTAAACAAATTGTGCAGCATAACCATTTGATTCCTTTCCGTTCTGTTGAGAGGGTACGTAAATATAATTTGGTTGTGTTGCAGCTACGAAAGCATATTTATGTGATCATGTTTCATGCATGGGTGTGTTGGTATTGACTTGTTGGTACCAATAGATTCTAAGGATTGAAAACGCATTTCCAGAAATGTTAAAAACTGGCTTGCAACTCTTGGAATTCTATTGCCAAGAGAAGTTTCATATAGACGTCGTGATTCGTTGTCCAATTTTTTTTTAAAAAGTAAAGATGATGAATGGACTCCATGTGTCAAATCCGTTTTCCTTATTGCGCATATCGGATCCGCTCGAAACGCGATATTTCAAAACGAGATATGGTACGAAACGCGATATGGTACAAAACGCGATATTTCGAAACGCGATATTTCGAAACGCGATATTTCGAAACACGATATGGTACTAAACGCGATACGGTACAAAACGTGATATTTCAAAACGCGATATGGTACAGAATATGTGTTGCGAAGCGGCGGGAGCGCAGCGACCCACCAGATACCGATCCTATATACTATCGTTCCTATCGATTTTTAAATTCCTATAAACTGAAATTAAATTTCCCCTTCACCCGCCTGATATAACCCGATTCAAAACTCCCGTTTTGTACCATACCCCGTTTTGTACCATATCGCGTTTTGAAATATCGCGTTTCGAAATATCGCGTTTTGTCCATATCGCGTTTTGTACCATATCGCGTTTTGAAATATCGCATTTTGAAATATCGCGTTTTGTACCGTATCGCGTTTTGTACCGTATCGCGTTTTGAAATATCGCGTTTTGATAATTCGCGTTTTAAAATATCGCGTTTCAAATGGGACCCTGCGCATATACATTCGGTTGTTGAATCGTGTAATCAGGCTACATCGTAATTGTTTCCGATAGTAATCCCTTACTAATTTTCCAGCTGGCTCTTGAATGTGGATTTTTAAGTTTGTGCGTGTTAGTAAGCTGATTGTTTTTATGCGAACTAGTTGTTTGAAAGTATCAGCGAAATCAACCCATTTCGTGTAATCTCCATAACAGGTTTCACTCTGCATTGTTCTTCTTCTCGAAGTTTTTGAAGTGTTGTTCTACCAAGTATTTTAGGTTATCTCCGTGATCTGCATCATCATGCTCTCAATATTTTTTAATTTAAGCCGTAATTATAGTTTAGATCTGTTGGCAAGCAATCAGTATGTCGCGCAGCTGAAGGCACGGTATCTCTATATAAACCTCGCATTCGAACGTTCTGTTGTTTTAATTGTTGAACGAATTTTTGAAGTCGATTTTGCTGATATTCAGTGTTTTTCAGTGACTGTTCAGGTTGGACAAAGTTGGATGTTGAAGATGAATGTGGTGTTGTTGTTGATGTCAAGGATGATGTCAACGTATATTTTGTAAAACTTTCCCGTACTATTTGCCTATTTTTATAGTATTGGCACAGAATATATCAGAAACGACAGTAAGAAACCAATTTTTTTTTGACAATACTCCTAAAATAGTTCCCACGTTCACCAATAGATGGCTCTAATTTAGAAAAAAAAATATTTTGTAAACATTAAAGTTTTAGAGTGTAAATATAAATTCTCTCTCTTCGATTTCTGTCAAATTGTTTGCGATCATTTGTCAAACAATGAGCATTATTATTTATTGTTATGAAAATGATTCAAATTTACCACGGGCATATAATATATTATATTCTTTAGCACGGGTATCAAATATTTTTGATGGAATATGCCCGGATTGGGAAAAATATTGTGTCCACGGACTACAAGCTATATCAGAATGAATTTAGTTCATTCGGCATAATTGTACCTTGCAGTCAACATTGTCGTATTCGAGTCTGACATGAGAGCCCCAAAAGTTGCGTCTCGAAGAATTCCAGAGACAAGACATTATACTCATTTCAACCGTACGCTTAACGAAACAAGGGCGATTAGACTGGCAAGACGCTATTGGATTTGTCGATGATGTAAAGCGAATCAATGTAGCGATTTCACGTACTCCAGCATTACTTGTAATTTTTGGTAATTCCTACTTATTGTGCATCGACCAAAATTGGCGGTAGTTATTGTGTTCAGAACAACACTTACGCCGGATGAAGTTTACCTGAAAATTTTAAAAATAAAACAACTGATTAATAGAAATTTTCGGCTTTTTATTAAAAAATTTTCATAAATGCCGTTAGCTTGGGTTTCTTTCTACAATACCAGTGAGAGCTTCCGAACGAACCGAGAGCGAATCAATTACTTATTTTAAATAGATGTTATGGTGACAAAGGTAGCGTTCCCATTATAACATGTCCCAATTTCTAGTCAATTTTAACATCGAATCCAGCATTACGGATTAAAGCCACAATCTAGCACTCATCGGCCAAACTATTTTTAATATAATTTCGTGTGGTGTTAAATTGAAGACTGTTTGGAAAACAAGTTTAGTATGCTTTGGTATTTGTGTGGCTTGGCCTTATTCACATCAATGAGCCAATTCACGGCTTGACCTTATTAAACTCGTAACTAGAATATAAAAATTATAAGATAACACTTTCATTAGTACCATATACATATAATATCAGGACTTACGCAATATTTTATCGGGCAAACATTTGATTTAGAGTTCCCTCGGATAACAAAACTAGCGGTCACAGATTAACAGCGTTAGTTAAAACATTCATTAATGGTGTTCCAGGTTTTAGTATAATTTCGATCATTTCACGTGCGACAAGATAAAATGAAAAATTTGACTTATAGCCGAAAATTCTCTGAACCCAGTGTTCATTTATAACATCCAAAATATTTAAAGCGGGTAACAGTATTTATCGATAGCGAACATTATCTGGCGGTACAAATACAAAGAAATTCGACTTACACCTGTCCAGTTGAAAATCAGTATGTAAATCATAAACATGGATTTCCCGTTCAGCTAATAATTCAGCTCTAATATATGAACTAGGAGGATTACGAATTACCAATTTGCCGCATAGTTCCGTCGAAACGGCACACATCCCTAGAAATAAAACAATATTATAATAGTTAATTCATTTCTAATAAATTATTAAAACTCACTTGTGCTGGAACATCATCATTTGTTGTAATTTTTTCATTTTCCTTCCTAATATGCATATAATTTTGTGTGTTGTGCTTGTGACAAATACCTCGTTGCTGTTCATGTAGCCAAAAGTGACATTTCTTATAGAGAGAGCCAATTGAGAGGAAATTGTAGTTGTACACTGCGAAGATATTTTAATTTTTTTGAAAACTGCTAGCGCTATCTATTATCTACCATTTAAACAATTTTACCACTCCTATTTTGATGTAAAAAATTTAAATATTTGAGACGAAAGAAATTCATATAAAAATGGAGTTATGTCGCTTCTGTTATATATTCTGTGGTATTGGTGTGTTGGTTCCAGTTGTAGTTGGATTTCATTAATTTTGTTGTCTACGTTAACGTACTCGTTGTACGTCTTTTTAACGGTTATTATTTTCAACAATTCAAGATATTTTATCGTTTTCTGAGCTGCACCATCTTTTTTGTAGTTCGAGATGATGTGCTTTATCCCTGCTGCGTTTTCTTTTCGATGGTGCAATAACTGCTCCATGTATTTGTTTTTTATTTACTGGGTTTATTATTGGCCTGTTGAATTTCGATACATGTTGTTGAAGGATCGAAGTTTCAATATATCTTGGCCTATAGCTATATATTTGTTTGGGCATTAATCCCTTCACAAGCGGTTTTTATTGACCGCCAGTTGTTGTGGTGGCTCGAAGTACCAATGTTTATTTAGATAGGAGAAGGATGACAGAAGAATGCAAAGAATACTAGAATGTACAGAACTGCAACTTGGTTTTAAAATGAGCTGCTAAAGAGCACTTAGTAGTATAGAACTCATACAAAGACGTATATATATCGTCCGGGATTTTTAGGAAACGGAAAAAGTTGTTAGCAGTCCGTTTCCCAATAGTTATGAGGAAAACCGCTCTGGCTTGCTGGGACGGCTATATAGAGCTTATTTAGCCTGGCGCTAGACTAGAAGTAGTTGCTAGAGAAGATATCGCTTTCAGACCTAGAGCCTAAAAAAATTCTAGAAATGCTACAAATTATCAATCCTGAACCGCAGATCACCGACTGGAGAGTGGCGAAGTTTGAAGAAGCTTAGGCCGATTATAGGTCAGCTATTATGTTATTAAATAGAAAGTCGTGCGCTGGAGAGAACTAATGGCATAATTAGCTATGGTTTCAGTGCGGTCACAGTTAAGATTTATAAGAAAGGTGAGAGTGACATGTTAAAGGCACCGATACCGGTGGAGGGCTCAGCTGACAACCTGAACATCGTGAAAATAAGGGAGGAGGTAGAAACACTCTCTGCAGACAATATTGAGGTTCCTGTAGCTAAACCTCCATCACTCCAACGCAGTTTTTACTGCACTAACGCTCGGACTAAAAGCAGAAAAAATAGACTTTGGCCTACTCCAATAACCTTGGATTAACGGTGACTGTATATGTTTCTGGTATTAAATTACATAAATTCAGATGTGGTCACAATAAGTATTGAGGTGGATGGTTAAAATGCTTGGCTAATATTAGGTTACCTTCCACATGATGGGGAAGATCTCACACCTATTTTTAACTCATTTCAGGAGGTTTAGAAGGCAAAATTGGAGTGTTGTTTATTGGGCATTTTAGTGAATTAGAAGATGTCGAAGGATCATTCCTATTATCATCATTGCCATCTCCAATTTGAATTGGGAACAAAACCCATCAAAAAACTGGCATTAGAAATAAAAGGAAACCCAACTGGGATAGTTATAGAACTATTCTAAGTAATTCACTGCCGGTATCGGTTCTGAACCCAGTGATTCAACATAAGAGCTTGATGTCCTAGTGGCTATCCGGCGGCCTTAATAAGGCTATTTCAGGCTCCTAGTGCAACTAGGAGTAAACCTCAACTACCGTGGTTGTAGAGAAGAGTTCGAAACACCGGTAAAACTTTCAGAAGACTCTTTAGAAGAGCCTTCTAAATTAAAGGTGCAAAGGGCTGGGACTGCCTCAAGGTAGTCCTCAAAACATACAAATATTGATTAAGAAATGCTAAAACAAATGTCTGCTAAAACACTTTCTTGGCATGAAAATTCATTTTTGCAACAGATGTTGATGGCTCGCTTGGATCCACCAATGGTTTTCTGCCTTTATGGTTATCGTATAAAATCCACTTTTCATCGCCCGCAATGATTTTACACAAAAACTTCATTATTTTGTACCAAAAAAGCAAATCCCTGCATATGCCAACTCTTTGGTTTTTGTTTTCTTCGGTTAGTTTATGAGGAACCCATTTTCCTTCCTTCTGTATTTTTCCTCAAAAATACTCAAATATTCACAGGAGACTACCAGAAGGACGATACGACGTCACTATACCATTAAAAAATGAAGTGGAAATAGGAGATTCCAGGAAATGTGCGGTTTCAAGACCTTCAAATAGAGAGCAGATTAGAGAGGAACCCACAATTAAAACAAGAATACCATAACTTCGTGAATGAATACATCGAGCGAGGACATATGGTTCCGTTTAATTCAAAAGATGCTAAACGACAAACATGTTACATCATACTGCGGTCAATTTATCAAGTACAACAACCAAAGTGAGGGTAGTTTTTGATGCATCAATGAACTCAACAAACGGAGTTAGTTTCAACGATATCCAGATAGTCGGTTCAGTAATACACCAAGATCTATTTTCTATTATAACACAATGAAGGAAATTCACAGACTTTGAGAAAATGTACAGGCACGTCTTGGTAACAGAAAAACAACAGAATTTACAAAGGATCTATGGAAACCTGACCCCAAGGAGCAAATTAAAGATTACAAGTTACAAATGGTCAAATCCAATGAAAGTTATCCAATTGCTGCGGAAATTCTGTTGAAGGATTTCTATATCGATGATGTTCTCTTCAGTGTAGAATAGAATATCCAATGAAATGTCAACAACCATAAAACATACGGAATCCCGTATGTTTTTGGGTATTGTTTCAATAGTCATGACTAAGGGGACTATCATGGGATAAATAACAGCCTGAGAAAATGAAGAAAAATGGATTCAATATGCAAATATTTTGGATTCCACGATGGGCTCATAACAAAGACAAGTGCAAAAATTTGGGGCTGCATGGGTTTCGTGATGCATCGGAATTAGCTTACTTAGCAGTGGTTCACTGCATGGTGACAGAAGCAGGAGAATCATCAATTACACTTATGTCCGGGAAAACTAAGGTTGCTCCAAAAAGTCAGAAACTAAGTCTTACAAAACTAGAATTTTGTAGCGCAGTACTGTTAGCGCTGCTAACATCGCTGATTCATGCTATCCTCAGCCCGGCACATTGAAAACACGTAAAATCAAAGGGAAATGTCGCTGATTGCGGGATTTTCAACTCGTGGTGTAGATCCTGACAAGCTGAATGAATTAAATAAATTATGATGGTCAGGCCCAAATCGAGCCTTCAACGAGTAACATAATAGCATAAACCGATTTAGGAAAAAACTGCGACATACTCTCTGCAGCATAAACACAACTACAACAGAGTCGAAAATATTAGAAAGGTTTTCATTTCTCAACAAAATAAAACAGTTCGAGTACTCGCATATATTTGGCGTTTTTATTGGAATAACCACAATAAAGATGAAAAACGAGCTCAAACAGTTATAGAGTTAGTAGCAGCTAAAATAAAGATTGTAAAGATGACCCAAGCTTCTTCATTTAAGGACGATGTAAGACAATTAAAGGAAAAGGGACCAGTGGGCTGCAAGAGTAAGATTCTCTCCTTACATCCATTTCTGGACAAGAAAGGCCAACTCACTTGTTTCATCATCGATTGGGCACAAAAATTAAATTCTAGGAATTAAATTCTAGACCGCTATGTCCACTATCCGAGGAACTTAACGAACTTGAATGTTTAACACCCGGGGAATTTTTAAATTGGGGATTCTATGCTTGGGACTTCTGAAAAATGTAGAGCAATAATTATTTCCATAATATGCAGCACCGAAATGAAATGGACAAAACAACACACAAATATAAAAGCAAACTAATTAGTTCTCTTAAGAGACGAAAAATTGCAACCAATTAGCAACCAAGTTGCTAATAGGAGGAGTATTAGAAACTCAATCGGCACATAACAAGTTATGCTCAAAAGGTCTATGAGTCTAGATCATTGAGTCAGAATCTGTATAATCATTGGAAATTCCGAAGTGAAACAGTTTATAAAAAACAACCAATATCTCGAGAGAAAGTTCATGAACCAACCCGAAGTCAATCCGCAATGCCATTTTGTGTTAATCTTATTTTTTATTCGATATGCATTTGAGAGATGGTCAATGAACCAAAGTGTAGCATAAAGTACCTCAACACCAGGGATTATATTTTGGAAAACATGCTGAAATAATCCCGCTTGCTTCCAATTGGAACATTCATCTACTATGATCTCAGAGAATTTGAAGAACTGAAAAATAACGAATATAAATTATAAGCAATTCAAACGCTTCTGCCAAGAGCGTAATAACCACACAAATGATCCCGGTATTTGTGCTGCTATCATTCAATAATTTGAGTTCGGGGATACAGTGGGGCATATGATGAGAGATTTATTTTGTGTTTTGAATGCACGAAACCCTGATAAATTTAGCAAGAAAACAAACCTCGATGCCACTGTAAACATTTTCAAACATAAGTGTTCTAACAAGAATCCAACTTAATGTTATGAGCGTGGTCATTGAGCTTCTACAAGATAGAGTAAACCAATTAATCAACAAGTTATCCATACAACTCTATTCATCAGAAATGTTGAAGACACTCAGAGAACCCTGACATACTCATTCATACCCATGATGGATTAATTATTTCACAGTTAATTTCTCCTATACAGCTTGAAAATGCAGTTACAATTCCTGGTTATCATCTCACTGATTTTTATGAAGCTGACAGTAAATGCAAAGGGTTATTTCAACATTCAAATACCTTTGATACAATCAAGTGTCTACAATAACATCAAGATACCAATATCAAGGATAAACACCAACCAACTGGAAACACTAATCGAATAAAATAATAACAATCTTCACTGAAATGCGGACCCTAACGGGCACGGTGTTCATCATTACAGCGGGTCATATGTCAATCTCGCAGTTTTAATTATAATCACAGCAGGTTTGCAACACAGTTGCTTATAAACAACTTATCGCGTCTACAACACGATCACACAAGATTGCAAGGAGAATCAAATTTTGTTTTAAATTTAAATTAAATCATATGATTTGAAAAGATTAGGTCCCTTTACCAGTTCATTGACTTTTAAAATCTAAACATTTAAAATCAAATTAGGATCGACAGACCAAATCCTAATAAAGATCAGGTAGCAAATATTTTTTTTTTCCTTCTATGTATATCGGTTGGCAGTTTTTAAATCTTTTTTCTGTGATTTGTATTTTGTTTTGTTTTCGAATTCCAGGTCAAAATTTAAAAAGGGTCATTTTACGTTTCTGTTAGCTAGATAAAAATTATCGTGCGTAATAATTTGAATTTATATGTAATTAAATTTTAAATGATCGTTTGAATTCAAATTATTTAATTTCCCGCATAATTAGAAAATTCAAATAATTTTCCGTTTAAACCGTGAAAAACGTATCGAACTAAAAAACAATTAATATATTTTTTGTCCGCCATGATTACGCATATTATCGACTACCACTTAGCTTTTTTTCCGACCGCCATTTGATAGCTCATGTCTAAGCGAGACAACACGATATGATAGCCACACACGAAAAAACAAAATTTTTATTAATTTAAATTAGTAGTTGCTGGTATACGTATTGTAATTTTTGTTTTGTTTGGTTTCTTTTCTTTTTCATTTTTGTCGCGCATGTGTGTGTTCCTTCTCCACTCCACTATATTTGCTATACACATATTATATGCTCATATATACGATTCGTTTTTATTTTTATATATTAAATGCGCAAAATAATATGCGTGATAGAATAAGAATGATATTACTATTACAACAATACAAAATATAAAAAAAAAAACTAAAAACACACGAAAATACGCAAAATAAAAAACAAAATGTATGATGTACTCATAAAAAATTTGCAAATTCGGCACAAAAACAACAAACTAAAATTAACGCCCACTTCAATAGCTGAACCAACTAAAAATAATCATAAAACAAAGGTAATAATAAATTTTGCAAATAATTAATTTTTATTAATTTAAATTTAATAAACAATCGAATTTGTGTAGCGCATGTATTTTTATAACATAAAGAATTTCAAATATTTTAAAATGGCTGTCATTGGTAAACGCACGTGATATTTTAAAATGTGTAGGATCATTGTTTTTATTTTGAACAAGGTACTATTAAATAATGTAATAATAGTAAAACATATCGTATATTTTATGATTACGAGTATTTTACTAGTATTATATCTACAAAATTGGATGACAGATGTTTTTATTTTTATCCCTAATTTTGTGTTTTCTATGTGATATTAAAAATTATGTCGGGCCTACAAGCCTATTTCGATTAATATTTTGTTGTTGTTTCTAACGTTATTAGAGATCACAGATCGTATTTAGACTTTTTTTTATGGTTAGAGTTGTAATTTTGATCTATATCCATCCCTTTGCATTACTTTTTACTGTAACATTTATTGTATTGTGCTGCATATCGCATATAACTGTAATGTAGGTATGATCGTTCATTATATGTTATGCTGTTCATGTAGGATTGTTTTATAAAATTGATTGATATATATTATAGTCGTGACATGTGCGGAGAGTGTCATGATGACAGATGTGATTATATCTTTTGTTGATCAGGATTTTTAATACATCAATAGCTGAGTGGCATGTGATTTAATTGGTTTCATACGATACTTTGATGTAGTGACATCTGGAGACTATGTTACAATTAATCCATATTATATATAACTTAGTGGAGGTATGCTTGCACAGATTGTATGAGCCTGCAGAAATATGTGCTCGCAAATTTCGTGAATATGATTGTATACTAAAGCGGGTCCACGAGCGCAAGACTCTAAATCGATGTAAAGGTAATTTCTGCAAGAAATCAGCAAACGAGAAAAATAACGTATCAATGAAATAAATTCGGGCTTACATCTTTATATAGTATAGTTGATTGAGTTGAGATAATGTTTAGGGCTATTTATGGGTCACCATGCTGAAATAAACTCGATTTTTTTAAATTTCGCTGTACTAGATGCTTCTACATCTGCTTTTCTTCACTAAAGAAGATGATTGATAAATTTAAGCAAAAGAGAGGGTCTCCCTCGTTCTCGTTCCTTGCTATAGAGTTTCTGTTGAATTTAAAAATAAATTTACTTAAAATAAATTAAATTAAGAGATCCTTTTTAAAGGATCCTTTACTTACTAAGATTAGTATCATATTAATTTTTTCTTTCTAAAATCAATCTTCTTGAAAGATTTTGAAACTAAACTCGTGCGAAGCAATAAAATTGAATCAATTGTTTCTGGAAATAATACTTACTTGACTCACTTGACATCCAATACAACAATCAATTTAGATTATTCTAATATGCTGAATCTACATCAGGAACTTTTTCCTGCCGCAGCTATCAATCATTAAAATAACAGCCCAACTTCTTCATCTCAAATAATTCCTGCTAATATTGATACTATCAAATAACTCTCAACACAGCAACAGCCGTAGTAAAGTTAATTGGGGTTGTCGAACCTTTCCACATACCAAACACCTACCCAAGCGGAACCAACACCCTTACAAATTTTAACGCACAATTATTTACCTTTTGTCAGTTTCCGTACCTCAACAGCATATATATCTTCGTTTGAAATTCGACCATATGCCCTTACAACTCTTACGATCCATAGAACCAAGGCCATGCCAGGCATCAATTTAAAGTGCCAGAAGTTCCTGACTTAGCTAGCAGAGATGGAATATCGGAAATTTTATCACTTCGAACTCAGAGATATGTATAGGGAGAACGACGTAGTGTAAGTAATTCATAAAATGTCAATTGCTGTGATCCGCTCGCTAAAACTTCAAGAGGAAACACTCAGTAAATCTATTAATGGACGTAAATGATGTACTAACGCAAAGAGATAAGTTATGCTATTTTTATCTTCTGAATTTTCATCTTTTACATTACCAACTTGAACTTTTTCGTCTCCTAGCTCGTGAATTTCCTCGGATAGTTATTTTGAACTAACATATTATGTAATGTACCGCACATAGTGTTTGTTCTGGAGAAATATTTCTCGAGAAAAAAATTTTTCCTTCAGTTAAAAAATAAAAGGTCAAATTTACTAAAAACAATCAAAAATGTAAATGTTTGCGCTTCTCGGAACAAAAGAGATCTAAAATTACGTTAAGGCAGATTCGGAACTGCACTCATTACAATTTTTTTTCAAGAAACAACAGTTATTGATGTAAGTAAAATATTTTATGTAAATAGTTGCTTTATAAAATTGTGACCATTTTCATCAAATAGCCATTAAAATGAACAACCCAAATCAATACGATGATGTTTGGAAACATTTGACCAAAAACAATAAAGATGCATCAAACTGCAATATTTGCGGTAAAACCATATTATGTAAGGATCTGCAATCACTGGTCTTCATAGAAATTCGAGTGCCACACATTCTGTTGAAAACACAACATGCAAATAATCAGTCTGCTGCACATCCGTATACCGTACACCACCGGATATAATTTAATTTTAATTCGCTTTAATTTGGAACTCATCAAGGGGGTAACCAGCTAATGGGAAATCTACCATCTCCAAGAGTGCAACCGTCAAGGCGATTCACTGATACTGGCATTGATTATGCAGGTCCACTACAGTTAAAAACGAGCAAAGGTAGAGGACATAAAACTTATAAGGCCTATATGGCGATTTTTTTCATCTGTCTTGCAACTAAAGCCATCCACATAGAGGTAGTAACAGATCTTACTACTGAGGCGTTCATTGCAGCTTTCAAAAGATTCAGCTCTAGACGAGGATTATGCAGTGACTTGTACAGCGACAACGCAACAAACTTCATTGGAGCCAACAACCAGCTAAAAAAAATGAAAAAAGAAGCTCTAGCGGATTTTAACAAAATTATATCAGAAGAGCTAGCTTCAGAAGGTATAACATGGCATTTCCAACCACCAGCATCATCGCATTTTGGTGGATTATGGGAAGCTGGCGTGAAGTCAGTTAAAACCCACCTGAAGAAAATTCTGGGAAATACGACACTGACCTAAGAAGAATTGACAACCGTTCTAAATCAAATAGAGGCAGTGCTAAATTCTAGACCTTTATGCCCAATATTTAATGACATAAATGATCTAGAAGTACTCACACCAGGTCATTTCCTAACAGGCTCGTCAATAACAACAGTGCCCGAAGGTGATCTAATGAATTCAAATATTAGTCGGCTTTCAAGGTGGCAGCTACTGGAAAAATTAAAACAAGACTTTTGGAAGAGGTGGAGCAACGAATATCTTCGAAGATTGCAACAGCGTCCAAAGTGGATTCGAAGCCACAAATCAACGTAGGGGATCTCGTTCTTCTAATAGAAGAAAACTTACCACCTTTTAAATGGATTCGAGCCAGAATAGTTGAAGTACATCCAGGCGCGGATGGACATGTACGAGTCGTCTCAATACGCGGCGCAGGAAATTCTATATACAAAAGGGCCATCACAAAGCTCTCAGCTCTGCCAAAACAAGAACCATTAACAACAGATACGTCCGAAGATCCAGTTCCGGCCAGCACCGAGGAAAAGCAACCGAATTTACATAGACGAGTGACAAGAGCAAACACCAACTCAAGGCTATTGCTGCATACACTCTCAGTAATCTGCATACTGGGAGCGGTATTAGGCCAAGGAACAACAATGAAATACAACATATCGCGGTTCAACTCTCATCCAGGAATTTACTTTGATAAAATAGGTCAAGGTAATCTAATCAACGGTGAGTGGAAGATTATAACGTACTTTAATCTAACACAATATTTAGCTGAACTAGAATATCTTGAGCACTGCACTCGCCACCTGGGCAGGTTATGTATAAACGGAACTAAACATGGGGCTGTGCTGATAGCTCCAGCCCACACGGATACCATGAACCACTGCAAAACTATTGTATCCCAAATAAAAGCGTCCCACAGTGAGTTAAGGGAGCAAAATAATATACTAAGCTCTTTAGGCGAAAACAAAATTGTGCGCCATAAACGGTCTCCTTTCGATTTTATTGGCACGATTGCTAATGAATTATTTGGTGTGCTTGACCAACGTGCCGGTAACGCCTACAAGGACAGCGTCGAACAACTAAATGCAAATCAACAACACCACCAGAAATTACTACAAAAACAGATGTCGATACTGGAGTCAACGATCAATTTGATTAAGCATAATTATGAAGAAACCAGTCAAAAATTCGAAACATTTACAAATATTCTGAACAATATAATGTTTCATGAAGAATTCACTGATTTAACTCTTCACACTATGATGGAAATAACACTCTGATTCTAACACCGCACCAGCTCCAAGGACAGCTCGGGCAAATCATTCAAGGTCTGAAACCAAATCAAGACATACCCTTTCGAACCAATGACATAGCTACCATGTACAAGATAATTCGATCCAAAACAATAAAAATAGGAAATTTATTCATTTTCGAAATCAAAATTCCACTGGTTCAAAGAGCACAATTTAATTTATATCGAGTCATACCAGTTCCTACCCTTCATCAGCTGGAATATGTATACATCAAACCAACCTCGAACTACCTGATAATCGCATTACAACAAAATCATTACATGACACTTTCTGCTGATGAATTCAACTCATGCACTTCCCTCAACGGAGAATACTTTTGCGACATACACCAACCACTATACGATTATAACACAAATACAAGCAACTGTGAAGTGCAACTGTTCAAACGACCAGGAGATCTCTCTACAAGCTGTCAAATCAGCAAAATGAATATCATTACACTATTTATCCCTCTGCGTAGATACAACGCCTGGATCTTTGTGATGAAAGCCAAGACGCTCTGCAACCTCATATGCGAAAACGATAGCAGTAGGACACCTGAAGTAACCACTATTTTCATTGAAGGAGCTGGAATTCTGGAACTTAATCCAACCTGCATCTTGAAGGGAGACACATTCACCGTGACGGGATTTAGGACATTCAGCAGTAAATTCGAAATATCATTTATGCCAAAATTCAATCTAAGTGATTTGATAAAGAGAAACCACAGGATAGAGATGAAATCTACCTCAACATCAACCTTATCGGAAATTGAGGTTATAGAGACCTCAATTCAGCAGGAAAAGCGACTGTTAGAAACCACAACAGCCGATGTAAACGTACATGACTATCACCATTATGCAGCGATATATTTGTTCCTCCCAGTAATTCTTGTCATTATCATTTACATAATGCTAAGAAAAATAAGACATCATGCAGTTGCAGCCCAGCAAGTAGATCCACTTCCGGATGCATGATGGCCAGGGAATATGTGGAAAACGCAACATGCAAATAATCAGTATGCTGCACATCCGGATGCCGTACACCACCGGATATAATTTAATTTTAATTCGCATACTAGTTAGAAACAATTTTAGTGTTTACATAATATTTTTGTATTTCTTTATGTCTACGTATAAACTGCTTAGGCAGCAGTAAATTTTATATATCTAAGAAATGTAATGAAAAGTAAGAATAAAGTAAAAATTCAACAAAAGTGCACTTGTTCTTATTTATAGGCCTCACCAGTGGTAACATATTAATAAGTATTCTCACAAGACATCAGACATAGCTTATGCGAGTATAACCGCAAGCTGTCTAGTCGCAACACATTCTTTGAAAAGAAAAGAGCCATAGAGCCAAAGAAGATGCCGCGCGCATAAGAGATGTGTTCGAACCAATTGTGATATTCTGCCTAATCAAGGCAGTGTCCGTCGATGAGTGAAGTAATTGCTCAATTAGTTGCTGGTGATGGGGTTTCTTTCCACAGAATTAGGATCGCTAATGGATTTAACAATTTTCCGAAAAACCCTTCAGATGTAAAGTACCTTTATACATCTGAAGGGTTTTCAGAAAATTGTTCATTAAATTTTTTGAAACTAAAAAACTTGAGTTGCTAAATTAAACTAATTTGCTAAAAAACAGTAACAAAAAATTAAGCATATCCCTATATTATAATATCACTCAATCGGATAATTTGAGCCTAATCCCTGTAAATAAAAGTTGTTCGGCGAAAATGATTTTAAATTTATACAACGAGAATTGAAGCGTTATGTCGGATGGGGCGGCTGTGATGTCACACAGTCTGTAAATAGTGAGCATCAGAATAGTTCAAACTCAGAACTAGAAACTGTCAAAATTTCAAATAACTTATTACGACCAACAATGACAGTTACCATCACTCAAATTAGGAAAGTTGTAAACATTTTTCGAAACTCTCCCGTACGGAACAACATCCTTCAAACATATGTCGTCGAAGTCGAAAAAAACAATTAAAGTTAATTGCAGACTGTAAAACCAGGTGGATTCATTAGAATTCATGCTTGAACGATTTGTGCGACTCAACGAACCACTCAAGAAGGCATTGAGTGATTTAAAGTTGGAGAAAATGATAAATAAAGAAGACATCAAGACCGCAAATACATTACTAGGCATTCTCCAACTCTCTCTATTACTGTAAAAAGCCTCAGCAGGGAAGATGCCACTTTGTTAACGGCGGAAGGGGCTCTTAACTTTTTATTTAATAGTCCTGAGAAACAAAACACTGAGTTGAATAAAGACGTGATGCTTTCATTAAAAATCGAGAAGGAGTATTTGTATCTCTAATGAAGTATCTGAATAATCCACAATCCTTTTGAATTCGGGAAAAGGATATATTTTTCAGTACATTTTCTAAATCTGAAATTTTAAAATTAGCAAGGGATTTGTTAACTCAACTGAACGAAGCAAATTAGGTAGGAAGAGTAGTTTATCGATGGCTCCGAAAGTTTAGTAAATCCGAACTGTTCTGAAACTCATACGTTGTCATTGCAAGAGCAGTTGGAATTTTCAATTTTGGACATGTCAAAAGAGTTTAATAATATGAAAACTTTAAGTAAGGAAATAAGTATTGAATGAAGGGAATTTTAACACGGATGACGAATTTGTAACGAAAAACAGACGATTATCTAACAAGGCTCTAAATAAATGCTTTATGCTTTTTAAAAAGTTATTTTAAAAGAAAGTTAAACTGAATTTGTTTTACTTTCAATTGAAATCATTAATGATTTATGATTTTAAGAACTAAAGATTTTATTAATTTCATATATGTAAATATACACAATTCAAAATGCTGTGAATTTGTACGTCAAAACAAAATACAGGTAACCCTTGAAATATGCGGGTTTAACTAATGCGATTTGGGTTTTATGCGATTCAAATTTGAGTCGTAATTTTTAAAGTATGCGGGAAGTGCGAACTTTTTTTTAGAAAGCCGTGCGAATTTTTAATCATATCAAAACCGAACCATCGACTTCATCCAGTCAGTTAACAGAATTTTCTGGAAGCAAAGGTTGGCTTGAAAATTTTAAAAAGAGATTTTCGTTACACAATTTTAATTGAAGCAGAAGCTGCCAGATTGTATCCACCAAAACTTCAGGGAATAATTGACGAGGGTGGTTAAGTTGACGGTCAAATATTCACTTCCAAGCTTATTTTGTAAAAAAATGCCTGATCGAACATATATTTCCAAGAACGAAAAGCACAAGGATTTAAAGTTGCGAAAGATCGCATTTAACTATTATATTATGCAGTAATGCCTCGGGGATTTAGTAACAAAACCAATGCTCATTCATCGAGCATTAAACCCTCGAGCTTTTAAAAATGTCGATAAAAGTAAATTGCCGGTATATTGGAGGGCAAACCGAAAAGCCTGGATGACGTCAAACCTGTTTAGAGAATGATTTTCTGAAATGTTTGTTCCAGAAGTTGCGCAATACCTAAATAGAAAAAATTTAGGTTTCGAAGTTTTGCTTATTATTGATTATACACCCTTCCATCCACCAGATCAAAATCATCCTAACGTGAACGTAACATTCTTACCAGCTAATACGACATCGTTGCTGCAAACATTAGACCAGAGTATAATAGCCACCTTTAAAGCAATATTTTTACGGATCACATTTAATTTCATCATAGATAAATTAGATAACCGACCAGATGTAACAGTTACCGAAATATGGAAAGAATACTCTATGAAGAATTGTGTTCAATTAATCGCCAAAGCTATTAAGGAATTAAAGCAGAATACACTCCAAGGTTCCTGGAAAAAATTGAGGCCAGCGGGAGTCGAAAGCTTACATGTTGTACCAGAGGTAGAACCTGAATTAAACCAAGTGGTCTCTTTAGCGCATTCGGTCGGAGGTGAAATCCTTCATATCACTTTTAATGAGGTGCACGAATACATGAGATTACAAGAAGACTTAACTGAGGACGATCTTCTGAATTTATATGATGAAAACCAGAATTTAATGAAACAGAATGCAGATGTATTGGAATCCGAAGAGCCACCAACATTTAAACTAAACATATTACAAGAGGGAATTGCCATAGCCCATAAATTAAAAACTTTTTTCAAGGAGCATGATTCAGATATTGAGAGAGGGCTAAAGTTTCATCACAAAGTAGACATATTCATGGTACCATATTACGAAATTAAAAATCAGTTTGATATGTCTAAAACGCAGACATTAATTACAGATTTCATAAGTTGCAGCACTACATCTAATGATAGTTTTTCGAGCGACGAAACTGTTATTATGCCTGCAAAACGGTAAAAGCTTATGACGAGTTTTTTTCCGAGGAAGCTACTCTACTGATAGCTCCGATGGCGACGAAATTATTTAATGATTTTTTTAAGTAAATCGCACTATGATTTGATACAAACTTAGTTATAAATGAATAAATGCAGCTGTGATCATATTTACCCCCCGATTCTAACGTACAGTCACAGACGTATTTTCAGTCTTAGCGAAAACTTTTGTCTTAACGAAGACTAGATACTTTAAATTCGTATTCTGCACTTAGTCTTATCTGTCAGTAGTCTTAAAAAATTGTCTTCGTTAATATCAGCGAAATAGGTGGTCTTAGGAATCATAATTTTGGCATTTACACAAAAACAATAATTATTTGTATTTGACTATAAAACCGGAAAAATTATTCAAAATACAATATTATGTACTCTCTCAGCATATATAAAACATAAATTTGAGTTTTTTTACCAATTTCGAATTGAACTGTCGCTTTTCGTTCATAAATTGGAAACAATATGGTAAAAATTTGGTTTCGACAGCTCTACAAAAGTCTTTGGAGAGTTTCTAATATGTTATTTAAGACTACTGTCTTCAGAATTTCAATGAAGACTTTAGTCTTAAAAAATAAAGTCTTAACAAAAAAGTCTTAGCTAAGATAGTCTTAGTAGTCTTACCGTCAGAATCGGGGGGTTAGTTACGAACTAAATAAGAGAGAAATGAATTCTCTAATAAATTTAGAAAAATGGAATTTTTTATTTTTAAACACATTTTTTACTTTTTTTCAGCACGTAACCCACTATTTTCTATTGATTCTAAGTCTTAAACTAGGCGAATTTGAATTGTGCGCCGTTTTTGTGGAACCGATTTGCCACACATTTCAAGGGTTACCTGTATTCTGAATTGGTATAATTTTAAAGATGTAAGTTTGAACTAAATTTATTATTTACAATTAAAAAAAGTAGTTTCATTTAATATTTGTAGTTCAAAAATTACTGTAACGATATGTTTGTTTTTAATTTGATGTTATAAACGAAGAACTCTAAGAAAATATATTTTTCGAGAAAAATATATTTCTCGTTTTCCTTCTCGAGAGATTTAAAAGTCGAGAAATCAGAAACATCAGAAGTAGGGCTCAAACAAATTTTCATACACTTCATGTTTTTTACTTCAAAGCAATTCAAAACTGTTGTAAGTTTCACTGATTTTAGAAATAGTGAATAGAAATAAAAACAAAATTTCTTTTTCTGGTGTCTGGGCAGCAATATTATCAAAATTATAATATTTTCGTTTGAAAATAGGGAGTTCCCGGATAAAAAAGTTTTTTGTGATTTTTTCCCCTTATTGATAGGAAAACAGTAAGCTTATTTCATTTCATGAAATTTTGTGGCTAAGTTTTAGATTAAATACGGTTATTATTTCAGAAATATGGGAAAAGGTGCAGAAATTACTGTACAAGAGTGCAAGCTGATTTTGAAATTTTATATGGAGAAAAAAGCCGTTAGACAAGCAGGAGATATAATTGGCAGAAGCCCTCAATATTAAGCCCTCAGTCCTAAAATACTAGCAAACTCTTATTAGTATTGTAAAAGAGGCACCGAAAACTTCAGCTCCTAATATTACACAACAAATGCAAGATTTTAATGAAGAAAACATTATATCCACTGGGGGTTTGGGTAATATGACCTTCATTAACATTACCTGAATATTTTAAAAAGACTAATTTAATGAATAGTGTGGTTAACATTAAGTCTCAATAAACAGCAATTTATGTTTCAACAAGCAAATAAAACAAATAGAAAAATCAAAATTGGTTTATGGCCTGAATAATCGATTGGAAGCTGTTATAAAGGCGAAAGGCAACCAAACAAAATATTAATCATTTCTATTCGATTTAAGTAGATAAAAAATGATGTGAAATTGGATGTGCATATGAAAATTTGTTTGATACCAATCTTAGTTAAATTAATAATATTTTTATTTATTTTTTAATAACGAATGTGATTTAAATACTTTATTTGATGTAATGAGTATAAAAATTTAAAAAAAATCGATAAATATCTGCAATAAAATTTTATTTACAAACAAATATCGATGAAAATAAAAGGTGTATGAAAACTTTTTTGACCCACTGTATATGATGTTCGCTGTCTTCTCATGTGTGGTGTAGATGGCCTGAAGCTTTTTAAGGAATCAAAATCTGCATTTTAATACACCACTTCGTATTTACAGAGTTAAGTGAAGCGAACCTCAGCATTTATAACCGGACATCGTGTATGGCTTTAAGGCGTGTTTGTTTAAAGTTTCGGTTTTTTTATAGATAAAAATATTATTTTAATGACATTCACAATGTTTACGACTTGTAAGTCATTGGAAACAAAGAGGCCATCTACTCACAATATGGAGGGAATGAATTTTCAAATTTTTTTTGGTAGAGATATTGTGAGTAGATGGCCTCTTTGTTTCCAATGACTAGCAAGTCGTAAACTTTGTAAATGTCATTAAAAATAATATTTTTGTCTATAAAGAGCCGAAACTTTAAACAAATTTTAATACAGACAAACTTCAAACTTCTTAATTATATTAGTGTAGGCTTAAAACAGACATAATGAGAATTTCTTGAAGTTTTGATTTGGTGATATAATTCGCTAAATCGATATGTTATTGTGTTATGCTATAGGTATAAACAAATGTGAATTTTTGCAGTTTGTTCGTTGCAACCTGATGAGTACCTGTTGTCTATGAACATTTGCATTAAGGACGCATTTTTACAAATTGTTACATAACGTTAAATTCGATTGATTTAAAAATCTAAATTGGTAACAAAATCAAATTTGACATAAATTATTCTAATAATCCTTTTTCGTCTTTTTTACCATTAGTAAGACGGAATTTTATTAAATTATTTTGTATTTTATAGCTATAACAAGAATGGCCCTTTATTAAATATCTTGATTGAATTAAAGCCGAACACGTATCAACATGAAGTCGGTTGCGGCATTTAGTTTTTATAAAGTTCTAGTATGGAAAAAAAATCGTTCCACATTGGCTGAGCAATATGAAATTGGCAAAATTCCTGTATATATATTTCCAAACCGGTTCATTTAGGACCCGTCCGAATTCTGTGATAATTTTTAGTACTGTAGTAATTATGACAGAGTTCTGGATGCAACCAAACTGTTATAGCAAACTCTTGTTATAATTTTGACATTTCTGTAATAATTTTCGTGAACATGTTTGATACATATCACTGTGCCTGTGCCCACGAAAATTTTTACAGTGTTGTCAAAATTATAACAAAAGGTTGCTAGAATAGAAACCCTTGCTAGAATAGAAATTACGCCAGAAAATTACATAGTTGTGCACTAATTCTGTGCTAATAATTTTACGGATTTATGCCAAGCTGGTTGCTATTTTACTTTGGCTCATCACTGCAAAATCATTTCTAATTGCTCCCGCTGGCATACAAGTTTAATGCCACCAAAACTTATAAAGGAAAATATAAAGGAATTTTTAGAGGATTTTCACTTTCATTCAAGAGTGGAGCTATCTCCTCTATTAATTTGTGTAAATATTTAGGTAGCCAGTTGATGAAACTGTAATAAAATTATGTAAATAATTTTAAAACTAACGTGTTTTATAAATAAAGGTGAATTGTGATTTATGGTATAATTATTATCGGTCGGATATGGGGAAAAGATCCAAAGAATCCCGCAAATAATCATTGCAAATTCTTGTCTTGACATTACGGACGTAATACAAATATAGAATATTTCCGAAGTTTTTACTAAAATGCCACCATTTTTTTTACAAAATATAAAATTTGAACCGCTTTTTACAACGGCACAAGATTAATTAAAAAGGCGTTTTTTGAACACTAAAAATTAAAACATTGCGAATGGTGTGACACAGATGCGCAGTAATTGGACGTGTTTGTTACTAATACAGAACATTTATCAATACTATTGCGTTCATGGAATTCTTTCATGCCATTCTTTTTGGACCAAAATAGAGATTCTGGATGTTCGTTGTGTTACAGTATAAATGAGCGTATTGATATAACAATGTCTGCCACTGCAAGTGCTGAAAAAAGTGCACCCATTTGGGCAAACGGACACTAAAACTACACAACTCTAACACACAAAATTATCACGAACACTTAGAATACTACGTTTGGACGTAAAATTATGAACAAACTCGAAATTTCCTACTAACAGTTTCTAGATGCATATTGAACAATATGTTAAACACTCGGTTTTGGTTGGCGTAGAAATTGGCTAAGGAATCTGAATCAATGTTCAAAATTTAAAGATAATTCTTGTATTTGGCAATCTCACGATGCAATACTTAAACCTCTTCCAAAATGTTATTTCATTGTCCATTTATTTTTAATTATTTACTGTATAACGTGAAAAACATTTCTTTTGTACATTAATTTATTGGGTTTACAAATGAGCCTATACGCCGTTCGATAAAAAATAATGCCACTAGTAAGTTATGTATGGTTAAAATTGCCCGATGAAAACGTCATATCCTAAGGTTGGACATCTGTCTGATCTGATCTGAATCTGATTATTTACTCAATTTTTTGTTTTCAAAATGGCGTTAATTTCTTACATTGTGTCTTAATTTAATATTTTTTTGGTTTTTTAAGCCGAAGAAGGTTTCTTAAGAGGCTTTAATCGAAACATTATTGTAAAACTCAGTTTTATTTATTTTTGGCTGTGTCAACCCGTTTATAGAAATGTATTAGAAAGGATGGAGCATGTTTCAGTTTTTATCCTTTCCGTCACAATAATCATGAAGTAACAGGCCACCGGAGCTCATTTAGCAATATTTTGTGTTTCACTTAGATTTGTGATAAGACAATCTACATGAGGGAAAGTAGAACCGTAAGTGTTTGGATTTGCAAAATGTATAAAAATCTGGAAAATTAGGCTCTACCCTTCTAATGAAATATGCTGGTTTTATGAGTCGTCTTTGATAGTTTGTTATCAGACAAGCTTCTACAACCGGTTTTTGGGGAAACGCAATAATAGTAAAAATACATCACAACATGTTTGAGAATAAGGATAATCTTTTTTTTATGATTTGATCTTTGCAATCAAACCTTACGTAGTTGCGTGGCAACCTTACGCAAAGCCTATAGTACTGTTATGGAAGATGGGTCCGCCTAAGAGTTCTGATGCACTCGGACAAGGTTATAATTGTATTCATTTCCATCACCGATCGTAATCAGATGATGAAAAATCCCTTTTGCATCCTGCCCCTATCGGGATTCGAACCCGGTACCTCTGTGCCGTTAACACTGTGCCGTTTGGTCGGTCAAGGAAAATCTTAATGACAAAAGATCGTCCGATCATGTCAAATCGCCAGTGTCCTGAAAGCGTCATAGAAACTATCTAATATTATGAGTAATATGTGTTCACTAAACTATTTAAATAATCGCATGCAATAAATATTTGTCTTTAAGTAGCTCTTGAGCCGAAAATTCTTATTTGTGTTTCTAGAGCAAATAAAAAAATCTTATTCCCATCCAACAAGAAAACTATTTTTATAATTCATCTAATATTTTGAAATCTTGCCCAGATGATTGACTGCGAGAAGTAATTTCATTTTATATAAATTTGAACGTGTTTTATATAATTTTCGAATTCTAAAATCTTGGAATTATAATCGGCAATTTGTAATCAGTATCAAAATATTTTCGAAATAGTGTTAATTATGATGGTGTACGCGCATATATAGTAGAAACTCGACTATGAAGTTGGTTGCATTAAAATATACTTGAACGCATCCAAATTGCCCGCCGTTCTGTGTATATGTAGCTTAGTCTGTGCTGTTTTTATGACATAAGTTTCAGTAATTTACATGTTGCATTCTATTCAGTTTTCAAATGAAAAAAAAATGCTGTTCAAGCTACGGAATTTGAAAGATTTCGTGATGGTAATTTTAGTCTTGAGATCGATCCACATCCAGGTGCAGTAAAACAATTTGAAGACGAACAACTTAAATTTTTACTGTATGACAATCCATGTCAAACTCAAAAAGAGCATGCAAAACAGTTAACAGTTACTCACTAAGCAATATTACTTCGATGCAATGGTAAAAACACAGAAGGAAGTAAAATGGGTTCCTCATAAACTGAACGAAGAAAACAAAAACCAAAGAATTAATAAAAGAAAGAATTTTTTGCACAAAATCATTACACCTTGATGAAAAGTGGATTTTGCATGAAAATACTAAATGCAGAAAACCATTGGTTGATCCCGGCTAGCCATCAACATCAGTTGCAAAAATAAATATTCAGGCCAGTAAAGTGTTACTGTGTGTCTGGGGGGATTGGAAAGAAGTCATTTACTACGATCTTCTGGAACCTGGTCAAACTGTTACAGCTGAACGTTACCAGGCCCAATTGATAAAATTAAGTGATGCTCTGGAGGAAAAAAACCATTTGCCTGCCAAGGAAGGCGGAAGGTGATATTTTGCTGCAACGTTCGTACAGCATATAGTAATGGCGAATATTTCGATAATTAATCTTTGTAACAATTATATTTTCATTAAAGTTGAATTTGACCAAAAAAGCAGAGTTCCTACTTGCACACCTAATATAATAACGAGCATATTAAATGCAATTTTGTATCGTTACTCTCAATTTCTCAGACTCGTTTCTGACTCTGAGTTTCTTTTTATAAATGCCTTAATAAATAATAAGAAAAAGATGGATTGTGGTTTATAATTCGAATAAAACGACTAAGAGATCGTATGCCCGATTTAAAAATTCCGTTTTAGACATTGAGTGTCTTTTTTGTTATTTTGCCTGCAGGAATGATGAGGTTTTCATCTTTCAATTATAATATTTCTCAAGAGACCTTATTTTCTCGTAGCTAGCTGTTTAAATATTTTAAGCCTTTCAGTGCAAAATTTTAGTTAGCCATTGCATTTTTTTTTATTTTTATTATGAAATTTCATGTCAGATTTACAAAAATATTTGATTCATTACAATATTGAGCCCAGGCACTGAGAAATTGGACTTTAAAATTTGTCCACAAATGATTACAAATACCGCCAAAGGTCATGCAAATAAAAAAAAATAAAAAAAGTAAACTTAAAAATATAAATAAAATTTTGGAAGTTCAGTCTCAACCATAAAAACAACGACCACCTACAATATTCAAACTTTTGAGTGATATTCGTAAAATCATTTATTCTTACTTTACATATTGTGTAATAATTCCTTGATTTTTGGCAATTTGTATTTTGGTGCATTTTCATGCAATGGAAGACGGTTCATCTTATCCAAACGGATTTCGTCTATTGGGCGAACGTCATCGTCATTCAATTGGTTTGGATAGTAGTCGATCTCTTTTTTGAAATTTTATTAGTGGAAATCAAAATCTTGCACAAGGTATTTAATCTAAATATCTAATGATAAGACCTACCCCCCCCCCCCCCCTCGCTTTAGAAGTGAGAAACCTACGCTAATAATTGTCCACTCATAATTGTCCAATTATATTTGGGTACTATGTCTGGCTGTTTTAGATCTACGCACTTTTTAATCCCATCGGCTTACGGATTTTTCAACTCAACTCCGACACCCATGCAGTTTGATGCTAATAAATTGGTTTATTGTTTTGCCACTTCACAATACAACTGCTATCATCTAAGCTGGTCACTTCATCATAAGAACCTCGCCGTTTTAACTTTAACTGCTTATCATTTGCATGTGGGGGATGCGCAAACCGATTAACTCTTATCGTTATCCGTTATCTTTTCACATTTTATTTTTGACTTAATGAGAAACAGTAAAATTTATAAAATTTTGTTTTATAATGAAGCATCGTGAAATTATATTGTAAACTGGGATTCTCGTGCTGAAATGTAAGATAAGTGTTAATTAAATGTAGCCAAAAAACCAATGGGTCAGTTACATAAACGTTCGCACTAGTCGGGTTGCCAAGCAAATGAAAATAAATAAAAATGGAATAGAAGTCGAAGACCAATTTTCGTTGTACAAAATTGTAATGAAAGAAAAGTAAATAAATAGTTAGCTGGATCGATATCCAGTGGCATTAATTTTTAATTGTTTTTTTTCTCAAATAATTAATGAATGGTGAAGAAAAGTGAAGTGGAATCTGTTTAGTTAGCTCTAGCACAGCTGCCGGCCCAAATCTAAATGTGTGTTTACTTGCTAGGGATATTTCAGCATTTGAACTTTGGTAAATAAAAAAATTATATGGTAATCCGCTTTTCCTGGTAATACCTTTATACTCCACGGATACGCCCTGCCCATTATGTACTGCTTTCTATCGATATGCTATTTATGCGGTATGATTTGCACTTTCACGTGCGTTTCTGCTAAGGAATGTTCCCAACATCGTCTTAAAATAGAGTCGATTAGTGGTCGGACTAACTTGAATTTATATTTGCTGTGAGGATATAAATTTGTTTTGTAAATGTAGGATGTTTCAAGGGTGGTCTCCTTGAAGTTTAATATATTTGATTGGTGAGCGTACAAATTAATATCAGCAAGCATTTCCCTCGGAATATATCGAAAAAATATTAAAATATATCGAAATACCATCCACGTCGTCGTTTAGCCAACTAAGATTTAAAAAATTTTCATTGGGAGTTTTGCACAAAATTATTTAGTAAATTTTGATTTTAAAATCTAGTAATCAGGAAAATCCATAGTTACGTCACATGAAGTAATACGTCTAAGGGAATTCAGAATCGCATTATCAAATTAATCGAAAATGGTTATTTTATTAGATACACCGGAAAGTACGATATCCTACGGTATTTTCTTCATGGGCCTGATCTGTGGAAAAAGGTTTTTTGTACTCTATAGTGTAATTCGGATGCTCGGTACATTAAGTTAATTATTTTATGTATAGTTTTCATTCAGAAATATTCATTTGGTATCTAGAAATATTGAGTAAAACCAAAAAACTGATAACTAATTTCGATTTTTGCGCAAGAAAGAGACAGAAAATAAGTTACCTCACCAGCATATTTATTTGAATAAGTTTGGTTCCACAAATAAGTTTTCGTTTCGAAAACAGCCTAAATAAAATTTTAAATATAATTACAAAAATAATTTTTAGTACGCGGACTTTTAATAATAAAAATGTAGCTGTAATGTAGTAAGCCTGAAGCCTCTAAATCGAAAACAATATTTTATTCACAAAGCAAAAAATAACAAAATTGCATTTCCTAATTAGAACGAACTGTTTTTATTACATTATACCTCAGTCCTCGCTTGGGTCTGATTGGTTGTTTTTTAGATGTGATAATCAGATACAAGGAAACAATTGAAAAAAACAACTAGAGTATTCCAAACAGGGGTGGGATGTTGTAACATCGATACTATCGAAATTTACATCTTTCATCACAAATTAAATTTATCGTTTTTCCATTTTTCATTTACATTGCTTCTATTGCGATCTCTACCTATTCGAATAAAACATTATATCGTTCTACTCTTATAGTATCACCTACTTATTTTAAGAGTGATACTTTATCGAAAAACAAAAAAGAGATAAACAGCAAATTTATTCTAGTAGTGTGCGATCGCAATAAAGAAAGCAAAATTGAAAAGTGAAACGACTAGCAATTTTGTTTTAGGAAAAAGAGATATAATATTCGATAAATATCGAAAAAAGTGATGTTACAACATCCCACCCTAGTTCTTATCAAAATTACCGGTTTTTTATTAATTCTGTTTTTTTCGTTTATTTACCATTTTTATGCATTTTTTCGTTTACTCGGAATATTCCGAATACCTTCTTTTGAATTTATAACGAAACGTAGAATTAAAAGATATATTCATAATGTTAATAAATTTGAATCTAATATATTGAAAATCGATTACGCCATTAGTTGTATATTATTTGGAAGATTGATCAAACTACGGTTTTACATTTTAAAATTTATATACTAGCGTTAGGACCTTAGAATAAGAATTATGTATTAATCTCGGGATCCCGAGAAATGTAATGAAAATTGGTGGAGATCCATGCGTCAATATGAGAGCTTTTTGGTATACCAGAGGTGTCTGAGATTTATTCAGAGCTTTTGTTTCCTCTTTATATTTATTGTGAGCAGTTGCTCACGTACGATTTAAACCAGGTCACAAAATAATTGCCGAAAAAAATATGTACAATTTATTTTCGGTTTCCCCACAATGTAATATTAAAATATCATAGGTTAAACAATGAAATATCATAGGTTAAATATTAAGGAAAAAAGCCGTAACCCCTATTGTTTTAAAATTAAGGCAACTTAGAAAGAAAATATCAACTAACATATTACATGTTAAAAACACCTAGTCGCACTTTTTTACAGCTTGCAACCAGTTTCTAGAGGGTGATAAATGTATGCGTCATTTGCCAAAACGATTAACTCCATAAAACAAGAAAACATAAAACTACAATTTTTTTTTATTTTTATTATGAAGTTTGTTGTATTTTCTGGGGCGCTATCAACTAATACACTGTGACGAGTAGACTAAGCGGTCTGGGAAAACGTACTCAAAATGCTCGCCAACAGAAATTTTTCAATGAGTATATTGGAGGCAGCACTAATGCACCGGCCAGTGCCTCGTCGGATTGGGGTGGGATTTCCTCAAATAACTAAAACTCATTGAACTTTGAGAAGTACTGATCCTTACTAGAACAATTAATACATTTGTAACAGATTTTCTTGATTCGGGGTATTTGCTGTTACATATAAGGACGTGGAACAGACCATGTTCGACTCTCCGAAACGACACTATCACCTCTCGCATTTTAATTTTATTTAGCACACCATATTACTTAATTATTTTGAGATAAATAAAAATATATTATTTATATTGACATGAAACATTTTATTAATCAACTAAAACATGTTGTCGTGAAATTTATTAAATATAGTAAAAATTTGGTACCTTCAATTTTATTTTATCCAGTTATTCCGGTATGAAGCGCTTCCACCATTCACTGTTTGATTAATTATTATTATTTTTGATTGTAACACTAGCTTACATACTTAATATAACTTATCACTAAAACTTATTTAACATATATAATTTTATTTAGAATTTATTTGAATTTTTCTTTTTTTTCTATATTTTCTTAACTTTCTTATAGATATCTTTTTTTTTTTATAAATAGCACACTAGTTGCACGGACATAACAAACGCATATATATTTTTTTTATTGGATTTTTCCTTTTTATATAATCACTTTAACCACGACCGAAAGTATATCGAACCGTAAAGCTGAAACCGAATGTTGAGCACGTTGAACAAGTTAACGGTGTAACGTAAAATTCGTACAGCAGCAGGACAGGTGACGCAAATGCTCTACCTTGCGATACACTATAACCTTTATATTTATAAAATATACCGCTTTTATAATCAAAAATTAATATCGAACGTCTTTGGTTCGGATTTATTAGAATTTTTTTTTAGCGGCAATTCTCACTATATACGCAATATAATATAATAGATATTTGGTGGCCACTTAGTGTTATGTGTTTTATCGATGGGCTTCCGCACGCGGTTTATGAACGACAGCTTTTGGGACCAAACAAAATCAGTTCATTTTAGTTAGTTTATCAGTTTAGCTTAGTATAGATAAATGGAAAACGTCGGTATTTACTTACGTGTAGTTTTAGTCTTTTATAAGACAACCTTTTGCGATCCTCGCTGCTCTAGTTGAGTTGGTTATCGCCTAGCTTATTAATTAGAAATAACTTTTTATTTATTTCTAAGTACAATCGGACAACACGGAATACGGTCTTGCTTGTACCACAGTAGCCACCAAAAAGAATTATTTTCTATAAGCAATTTTGCAGATGTACAAATCGCGACCGTTATTTCAAACATCAAAAAAAAAAATTTTATAATTACTGTGTACAGTGCTGTCCCAAACATGCAATACTTGCTAATTACTGCAGTATGTTGTAACGTACGTGTGCATTACAACACAGTAAAGTCACCATTACTGATAATAATTGCCTGGCTCCTTTTGTTAGAGTTTCAACTTTTCTAATTTTATCCAGTGCATTTTGAGCCAATTTACTGGTATCCCTGTAACTGTTATCTTTCTGTTATTGATAGTATTTTCTAAAGTGCTTGTAGAGGAAAAGTCCTGATGCGTCATTTGAACCATATGCAACGGCGCTTTCTTTTTACAGGTTTTTATTATACTATACCAATCATCTTGCGAAGAAATGTTCTGGCCTTTGTTTGCTTGAAATATGATAATAGCTAATTGTGAATCATTAGGTAAGTAACTGTGTGTCTGTGTCCACTTACCCTGAAATTTCATTTCATTTGATATAGCTTATATTTCTGTAGGTAGTTTGAAGCAATTTCAATAAAATTAAGACAGTTTTAATATATATTTCGGTTTTATCCCGTACATGCGTCTGAATAGGTTATTATTATTTACAGTTTTTAGAACAAATCCTTATATACTTTACTATAGACATGAAGCAATTTCCTGAGACCCGTGAGATCCTTCAGTTTCTGACTTATATTTTGATTAAAACCCGAGAATAAGGTCGGTATCCAGCTCGCGCTAAGAAAAATTTTACTTACAAATTTGACGTAAAATTTAGCTAGCGAAATAACAAAAAAATATTTAGCTCGCGACTTCGCGACTATCTCATTCACGTATAGACTGTGCTAGTGAAAACTTTACAAACGTTTTCGCAGCAATTTATCTGCCTAGAATGATAAAATTGAGATAAATTTTGACAGCACAACGTTAAAACTAATTTTTTTGTTTCCATGGATGAACTAATTTCTATAGATTATGAAAGTCTCGAATATCAAGAAGAATACTTGATTGAATGCGAAGAATTGGATACAGAAAATTTAGAAAGTGTAAAAAGGAAGAAAAAACTAAAATTTTAATTTTAAATGTTTATAAAAATACTGTTTGTTGTAGCAGAAATAAAACAAACGTCAAAATTTATCTCTACATACACTTTTTAGCTTACTAATTTATCTGTAATTAAGTGGAGACTTGTGGAGATCGCGTTAAAATTTATATTAGCGCGAGCTAGATTGCTGGATACCTAGCTATACCACGTAATTCATTTTTCTTTCACTGGCTCTATATTTTCTTCTGTACATTGCACGAGACTTCGTACATTTTATTAATATTTAAGCCGGGATTTAAGTATTTTCTCCGTGGATTATTAAGCTCTTGTGTATTGACTTTGGTGACCACGATGATCAATCAACAATGAAACTTGTACTTTATAACAGCAGCTTAAAATAGTTTTTACAAACCGAAGTATCATCTTTTCCGCATTTTCAAAAACAATGCGTGATTTTGAAATTTACAGTTATCCTTTTTATTTCTTTAACTTTAATACACCCTCGTAAAAAATATTTTGCTGTGTTGGGTCTCTAACTGATCAAATGCCACAAATAAGGCAGCTTTCCTTTCATCCGACACGAATTTTTCATCGCACTTCTGACAACATTGACATGGCAGATTTTCAAATATTTTTTCAGGTAATTAATGTCCATATCTATTTCTGTATCTTAAACCTTTTATTCTTTTATGATTATGGACATTTCGGTCCCACTTAGTAGGATTACGGCTTCTTTTCAGGGGACGAATCCGAATAAATACAAAATCGTTTTCTTGAGCCGAGCTTTGTGCCAATAATATGTATTGAAGAATCATTCGATTCATTTTTTTTCCTTACTAAAATAATTCTTATTAACATCTTCCATCTTGTATTATAAAGGTTAAATTTTTTTTCTTAAAAAGCAACTCACAATAAAATTGAAATTTAATGTATTTGTTCCTCTATCAGTTCGAATACAACTGATTTATATTTTATTTTTCTCATACTTGGTTCATTTGAGCGGTAACAATTCTAGTCAGCATGTTAAAGAGATCCAACTCATCAAAGAACAGAATATGGTTTGATAGAACTCGATTAATAATTGAGGCTAGACCGAGATTTATTCTTGAAGTTATTTCGTGGAACAATATGTTAATTTCGTGTTCTATAGGCCGCTACATAAAAATTTATACTTGATAACAGTGGTGTCTCAATCAGACCATTGATCAATTTAAAGAGTAAACTTTCATCACGTAACATTCTTCTGCTTTCTAGTGTCAGTAAATTGAACTTCTTAATACGAATCGCAAACGTCATATAACCATTTGAAGGAATATATTTAAAACATAAAAATTTCGAGAATTGTCGTTGAACAATTTCAATTCTGTTGCAATACTAATCGTAGAAGGGCTTCCTAATGTGTGATAAGTAGTCTTAATGAATCTGAAGAAAAGTAATACCAATATCGAAGGGTTCTTAAAGTCTCTGGCATGCCTAAAAGTGTATCCCAGTGTCTGATATGAATGGCGACAAATTATATTATTTATTATTCAATGGCTAAATAAATTTTGTCATTTAATGGTGTTAATACTTATTATTAGGGAAATTTGTTTTGAATATATACAGTTAGGAGCCAATCAATACAGTTAGTAGACTTTGATATAAAAATTTAATAAAATTCAAAAAATGGAGTTAATCGATTTGGCAAGTGAAGCATCCAAATGTCGTTAATGACGAATGTTGATAATGATTCGGGTACATTAAGGGTATTCTGTGAATTATTTACTAATTAATTAATAGCTGATTCTATTACGACCATCTGATTTCACTTAAATTAGAAATTACCTTAGCATCTATGAAGAGACAATCAGTGTCCGGATTCGTAAGTAGAATTTCGTCAATTTCACCATCAAATAATTGAAGATAAATAAATATCACCTGTTATTGGTGTAGTGCCAGAGGGATTGGCTTTTTTGTTGATTTCTCTTTCCTTGTTGGTGAATCTTATGGACTAGTTAAGATTGATTCCTCAATTGCTAAGAGTACACCTCATTCTGTTTATTGTTTGTTTGTTAAAAGCGAACGATCACATCTGTACCACATATTGGGATAGAAAGAATTGGGAGTTGTGTCTATCTTTGATGAAGGACGTTTCACATAGAACGTAACTAATTATTCAATTTTATTACTGTAACTTACAGCAAAAGTTATCTATTCATGTGTAAAATATCAAAAAATGTGTTTAAAAGAAATTTAAATATATGGAGGTTACAAAAAATTATTCTGTTCATAAATAATGTTTTTTTTATTACATTTCATACAATATAATCTGAGGTGTGAAGGGATTAGTTATCCATTCCTTCTATTGAAGGAATAAAAAACACCCATTAGAAAGAATTTAATCTATCTAGTAGAAACTAGAGTAGTAATACGAAATAAATTGTTGTAGGATACTCAGTATATTTTGTTGAAAGAATTTTTGAAATTGCTAGAATTAGTGTTAACAATATTGAAATATTACTAAATTGCCCTTCGGGGCAAAACTACTTTTTGTGGTACTAAAATAATTCGAAGACGCCTAAAACTAGCCCCGAAAGGACTAGGTTGACAACACTCGCACTAATATCCTAATTTAAACGATATAACTATTAAAACAATGAACACGTGCAAATAGCATAGTTTAGTGTTTTAGGAGACATATTTTGGATAGTTAAATTACAATTTTATATGAACATTTCCTAAAAATACACCACTAAACCTGGCTGATACATGATGATTAAGCAAATTTAAATTGATTAAGAATTTATAAATTTTCTCACATCCCCACCCTAATTTAACATCATATTTCTGACAAACAGAGCAAAATTAATTTTAAATACAATTTGGTGATTGTTTCTGTCGGACCAAATGGAAAACGCTGCATTGCACAAACAAATGAATATAATACACCAAAAAACCATGTCATCATTTCATTACCACACTATCAAATAATATTTCGATCAACACATATTCAACAATAATACATATATGTATTTTTCAATTTTTTTTTTGTTTTTTATTTTAATTGTATTGTATCGGAGTTTCGTATGGGAATGTACGAGTAAAAAAAAAATACATATCTTTAATGCCGGGTCTCTAAAACATAGACACGGACGCACGCATACGGAAGCATACCATATCATTTATATAAATTGTGTTATTGAAACTATAATTTTTTCTAAACATACATATTTTCAATTATATTTTTGTTTTTATAAAATTACAATATAATTAAAATTATTAATTAATATTAAGTTTTAATTTTGTTTTTTATAAAATATAAATAAATAATTTTTAGCGTATAGATACTAGCAATATATCTATATAAAACAATTTTAAATTTAGTTGTTAAGAGTTTTTCTAGAATTGAATATATTTTTGTTTTGGTTTCTTATTTTAATCTTTAAATTGATAAAAGAAAATTGTACATTTAACAAAAATTACAATTAGAATTGAACAATTTTATTTTCCAAAAATGTATTCAAGAAACGTTAGTGCAACAGGTACGTTTTATGTTTTTCATAAAAATTTTTAAGATTTTCAAATTCAGCGTTTTTTTCTGTCGATAGACATAATTTTATTCAAAAATATTTTAAGTCACACAAGTAAAAATAATCATTTTCCAACTTAAAAATAAAAAACAAAAAAGTTAAAACGTGGGATTTTTTTCATACATATTATATTTTTTTTTGTTTTTTTTGGTTGTTAGTAAGTTCACCCGTTCTAATTTCAGTTTGTTGAGTAAGGTTAGGCGTAATATGGCCTAATTTATGGAATGAATGGAATTTTATTTCTAAATAATCTGAATTAAATTAAGATGTTGAAAGACTAGTCGTCAGCGCAGTAAATTTCAATGTAGTTTCAGATTGAAATATTTGCTATGAAAATAGAAGTTATCTAAAGCGTTTTTGTAATTTAAATAGGGGAAGTATTAGATAAATTCCTAGAAATTAGTTTTAATGTGGTACACCGCAATGTATTTCAAAACATTTAAATAATTTATAAATAAGTGAGGTAAAGTATTACTTTCAAATCACTTTAGATACTCTAAAATGTGTGGTAAGGTAAAAATGATCCTCATATATAATCAACTAACAATGACAGTCACAGCTTGTTAGCAGATTAGTGCACTTTACTTACATATTTACAACAAATAGCTGAATTGGGGTAAACGTAACGTTGTAAATAGGGCTCCATCAACCAATTCATTTCAAACTTAAAAAGAACTACCAAAACAGATAGATTGATTTTTTTGCTTCTGATTAGTGATATCATCGCCAATTTTCACTGTTGGCTGTCCTGAACGCACTTAGCGTGGTTTCATATAACGCGATTTTGATTTAAGTGTTTTACCTTTTTTTCTCATTTTGCTGGTAATATTAGACATAATTTTTGTCTAATTTTACTATGTTTTGTTCGAATTCTTTATTTTATTTTGCAATATCCAACATATGCTTTTGTACTATATCTAGAAAACAGTGCCACATCTATAATTAAACCATAAAATCACTCTACTTTCTTCTGAACAAAAACGATATCGTTGAAATTGCCGCGTGCGAAATAAACACAAAGAACGAGAAAAGTAAATTGATAGAGAGGAGAGTTTGTAGTAGCACACGTGTACAAAGTTTAATTAACGGTTAACTATTTTTAGTTCTTGGTGCAATATCCAATGTGCAATCAAATCATACCTTTTCGTTTGATTTTGGATATCATATTGTATGTACATACACAGTTTTTAGTTAGTGATAGTTTTATTTAGTTAGTGACAGTTTTCTTTGAATTCGTAGTGTTTTATTAAATACCGATACCAGTATGGGCCCAAAACGAACATCGAATACTGCTGGCCTGGCAGTGACACTGGCAATATCAAGAAAAGTCGTAAGTTTGTCGTTAGATTTGGAACTTAAAGTTTTGCAAATAAAAATTACAATAAAATTAAACAATTTTCTCGAACAACAACGCCGTTTTCTGCCATTAATAAAACCAGAATCAGATCTACAATTATGGTGGACATGGAAAGACTGTCCACTGCGCAGCACTTGGATTGATGAGTGCGATTGTAGTGATGATAGCGTCGTATTTCATTAAGCATGAGATACTACATAATGTGCTCACGTCGACGGTTTCATTGTTAGTTCTGCTTTGTTTAGTCGATTTAAACAACGTGCACAACTTCACAACGCGGCAGTGAGTGGTGAATGCGCTAGTACCAACGTGACATGCGCTGAAAATTTCAAAGTCATCTTTGAAAACGCGGGGTTAATAAATAAATTTGAAAAAACGGAGAAATTAGTTGCGCAGGTAAACAATGAAGTTGGCGTGCTAAAGAATGAAAACCTTATGCTAAAGGAAACAGTAAATAAACAACTCACAGATCAAGTCGAATATCACAATGAAGAAGATGAGCTTGAAAAGGAAAACAATTGGATACTACAGAAATCCAAGAGAGCAAACAAGAAACCAACCTAAGCAAGAGAAAAGCTGAATCATCACCAGAAGTTGAGCCAATTCAAACTCACATTAAAACTGCCAATGCAACTATTGCATCAAAAGTGCATGAGCCAGAAAATAAGAAACAAGCTCCACCCCCGATCAATATTCTCGGAATAACAAATCACGGTAGTATTCAGAAACTGATGAAAGAAGTAGTAAGGACTGAGTACAAAATAATATCGCTCAGTAGTAATATTTGAAAAATAAACACAACAGAGCCTGAAGATTATAACGCTCAAGCTAACAAATTAAATTCTGATGGTCACCAGTGATATACCTACGAGGATAAAAATGATCGACCAATTAAATTAATGGCAAGAGGTCTCCATCCAACTAGTTCAAACAATGAAATTATTGAGGACCTGCAAAACAAAGGCCTGAAAATAATCGATGCAGTCAACATCATCAGAAAAGAGAGAAGAGAAAACAGGGAGGGAAATGTTGAAATCATGAGAAGAGGTATCCCACTATTCATGCTTACCTTCGACAACCAAGAAAAAATCGAAAATATTTATAATATTAGGCTATCCTCAACCTCAGAGTTAAAATAAAAACACCGAGAAAGGTCATTCGACTAATACCTCAATGTAAAAACTGCCAAGATTATCATCATAGACAAAAGTACTGCCATCGTGAATCATCTCCCGAATTACAACACCGAAGTGTATCAACTGTAATGCCCAGCATCCAGCCAACTACAGAGGATGTAAAGTAGGTAGCAGTAGAACTACAAAAAATGAGAGATAAATCACGCAAACCAGATACACCAAGAAATGTACGATCTATAAAAAAAACACGGAGGTTAAATCGTCAACTGCTAATTTTAACATACAAAGATAGCGAGCAAATGAAAACGTTACTTATGCACAAATAGTTCAGCAAACAAATCAGAAACATTTAAAAGTGGATCTCGTTTTACAGGACATACTGAGAAATCTAGAGAACCTCAACAAAAGACTTATTTCGCAGGAAATGAGTCCGCAAAACACACTCGAAGAAATGAAACCACAAACTAGTTTCAATAAAATAGTAGAAGTAAACTATGATCGAGTGAATCAAAATATAAATTATATAAAATTGGATTATAAACAAAATAAATGAATAAAACATTACGAATTGTAACCTGGAATGCAAATGGGCTATTGCATCATATTCAAGAACTAGATATATTTTAAAAACATGCATAATATAGATATATGGCTTATATCAGAACCCCATTTCACCAAAACTTCATTCTGTAAAATAAAAGGATATAATTGCTAGCATGCATTACATCCAGAGAATAAAGCTAGAGGTGGATCAGCTATCATCATAAAAGATTATATAAAACAACGAAGAACTTAAAGTTGAGAAGCTTTCCATGCAAGTCACACCAATCAAAATACAATTAAACAATATTAAAACTTGTAGTATCTCAGCAATATACTGCCCTCCAAGATACAATCTCAAACAAGTAGATTATACTAATCTTCTCAAAACACTAGGAAGTGTCTTTTTAATTGGAGGGGACTACAATGCAAAAAATACCCATTGCAGATCACGGTTAACGACTGCTAAAGGAAAATAACTGTTTGCAACAGGCAAACAACTAAAATTGCGAGTTACACTCAGGCGATACACCAACCTATTTTCGTACGGATATCAGTAAGATTCCAGATCTAGACTTCTTTATTACAAGAGGGATTTCAAATAATTATATCCATATAGAGAACAGTGAAAGTCTATCATCAGGTCATTCACCAGTTATTATGATACTTAGCCAAACAATGATGATGAAAGAGAGCAACCCGAAATTAATGAACTTCAAAACCATTTGCGATCTCTTACAAACACAGTTAACAGAAAGAATTAGTCTGCAGAACCCGATACAAGGACCAGCCCAAATAGAACGCGAACTAGATAAACTCATCCATAATATAAAAAGTGCTGTTTGGGAAAGCACTCCTAATAATAGTAAGGAAAGGAAGCGCTATACTAGCTATCCAGAGGCAGTGAGAGAACTTCTTAAAAATAAAAGAAAAGCATGGAAGAATTGGCAAAAACATCGAAACTCGGAAAATAAGAGGGTATTTAACCATTTGTGCAACAAATTAAAATACATAATAAAAGACATTAAAAATCATTCAGTTAATAAATACCTCAGCACTCTAACTGGGCAAAAACACTGATTATTCTTAAAAAACCCAAACTTCAGGTTTCTCCAATAAAGAAAATTGGGTTCGAAATGCTAAACAAAAAGCAGATTTGTTTGCAAATCTCCTTGAAGAAATATTCCAACCTTACCCCAAACGGAAGAAGAAAATAGCACCCTAAATAAAAATTACACCTGTAACATTGAAAGAACTAAAATGGTAAACCAAGAATAATCTGAATGAGTATTGTGGGCTCCAGGATATGATCTTATAACGGGTCAGGTCAGATAATAAAAGTGTTACCGGAGAAAGCATTGAAAAAACTAGTGCATATAATTATCGACTAAGATATGTACCAAGACAATGGAAAGTTGCAGAAGTAATTATGATACTTAAGCCGAACAAACCTCCGAATGATAAAGCTTCATATAGGCCAATTTCTCTGCTTTTATGATATGGAGACAATCTGAACTAGCGATCCATAACAAGCTGCTGCTATACAAACAAATCCTGAAACCTGTATTGGCATACGGTAGCCAACTCTGGGGTTATGCCAAGAAGACAAATATCAAAATCATACAAACAGTTCAAAATAAAATCCTGCGATGTATTATGTTAATGCACCGTGGTACATTCGAAACGACAACCTCCATCGAGGTCTAAAGATGGAGCTTGTCGCGGATGAAATCAAGCATCATGCAACTAAATACTTACAATGTCTGCTTCAGCATGAAAACCTAGACATACGCTGTATGCTGACTACCACACCAATGAAAAGTCTGCAAAGAACCAAACCACTGGACTTATCGCGACCAGGAGGTCAGTAGACTTACTGTGGCGAAAAATCTGAGGAGGAGTTACACGAAACTGGGGATAATCACTTGATTACGCCGACTAAATACTTTATTATGCAATGCAAATTACCAAATGAGTGCAAGACTCATTCGAAATATGAATAAATAATTAAAAAAGAAATCTTTAAAACGCTTATTGTGGAAAACGGCTACACATCGCAGCTTTTATTCAATGTTGATATAGCGGGTTTATATTGGAAGCGCATTCCCAATAGGAGTTACATTGCAGTCAATGAGAGAAGGCTGCGAACTAATATAAAATGTTCCAGAAGATATTATTATTATTAATATGGGTAACAAACTGCAATTGGGTATAAAGAAGGCAGATATTGAGGAGCTATTGCTTTTTCACAACACCCAATGACAAACGATGATCTCATGGCACACTCACAACAATGAGCATTTGAGGAAAAATTGGATGTAACAGACGTACCAACAAAAAATTGCTGAAATCATTAAGCTTCAGGATCATGATCCTCAATTAGAACGAATCACGTCAATAAGAAGAACGGTCGAGCAGGCATTTAGCTGCTACCGAATCTCTATCGAGGAAAAAAGGGAACTTGCTTGGCAAACAAGAGCTGACCAATATTTTAAAAAGATTCCATCATTGGTTGAATCAATCACTGCCAGCATAGAAACCGAATCTACAAATTCGTCAAATGTTCTTTGTTGAATTTCTTCTGAAAGAAATCAACTGAATATGGGACTTAAAATATAATTGTTGGAATTAATTCATGGATTTATTAATTTAGTTTTATCTTTTAAATTAATTTTGTATATACATATTTCATATTTAATTAATAAACACATTTTTATGTTAGTTGGAATTACTTATTACATTTTATATATGTATGTGGCCTGGACGGTATATCATTAGTGGAGACTTTTTTTGTGATAAAATTCAAAACATAAAACTTTACAAACACAACTCTGCAAAATGAATTTTGAGAGGAAATGTTGGACTAAAAGTGATAATTTGACATTTGTGGTTTAGTCATATGAATGTTTTTTATGAAGTGCTCTTCATGTAAGTGATATAATATATGCACATAAAAATTCGTATAGTGGGGTGCACAATTCATGTCGTTTTGACGTTGCATTTCTAAACTACAAAATCCTATTTAATATCTCCAATACATACATAAAACCACATCAATTTTGATTTTTTGTTCAATTTGAACCATAAATTTTACATTGATTTGGAAAAGTAAATAGAATTTTACATAAGATTAAAAATGTAACGTCAAAACAACACGAATTGTGCACCTCACTATAAGAAATTGTATGTCTATATTTCTGAACGAACAATTGTCACATATTTATTAATGAACGATTAAAATATATTTCAATTAAATTTAAAAATTTAAATTAAAATATATTTCAATTAAATGCTTAAATTTAATTAACATTTTTTTAAAATTTACGTTAACTATTCAATTTCTTTTTATCACACTTTTTATCGCCAAATGTGATAAAACACCACAAAATGGCCGTCCTGCTTTTGGAAAAGGGGGCTTACGTGCGAAAACAAGTTATCGAGAAAACAGCTGTTAAAGATAAAGAACTCGTTGCGTCAGTTTCGCGTTAGTTATTCCCTTTTATCTGCGTTGCCTGGTCTCTATCTATATTCAAGGATGATAAATTTTGTTTCTGCTCGGAACATCATTATCGTAGTTAATCGCGTTAAGTTGAGTTTACAATAATGTTATCATTGTATCGCGCCGGCCGTCTTTTTCGTTATCACGTTAATGTAATCGTTTCTGTTGATCTTTTGCGGAAAAATGAGTGTTGATGAGAGGAGTTTAGCGGCGTCTACAGCCAATATTTCCTTGAAAACGATAAAGACAATGACGGGCCTGATGATGATGTTAGATCGAATGGCGATGATAATGAGCTATATTTGTCTCAGGCAGAAGATGAAATGGAAAAAAGTTTCGTTAGTAATATTAAATAACGTTAGTAACATTAATTACTTAGCAATATCTTTCTGGCATATAATAATGGTTTTTGTTTCTTTAAAAAATTGTTTTTATCTTTAATCTTTAAAATCAGTTTTTTTCGTATTTGTACTCTGCTTTCTCTTCGTTTTTAGTAAACTTATCCACAAACTATGATTTTCTGATTTTCATCATGTAAGAGAGCGTCTATACTCTATCCGAATCAGCAAAAAAGTGGGAAAATGATTTTTTGACACCTAAGACCCTTTTTCATAGACTAGTGTATCGATTTTGTCCCGTGAGTTACTCATTTAAAATGAGTAAAGCAAAAAAATCGAAACGTACACAGTGTACAATACACAATTATGTCTTTGTATTAGTATTTTTCTTTTGTTCGTATTTTTCGTGCGAATCGGTTTAATTCTTATGGTGCTTTTTCTTTTTCTCAACACATTTCGTCTGCTCTCGTGCTGTGACGTGTCATTATTTAATTTGCGAATATATTTTATATTTAATATTTTTTTTATGATAATTTAATTTTATATGTAGCTATTAATAAAATTTTATAAATCAATTTATTTTATATTTCATAAATTTTAAAAATAAAATTTTAATTATAAAAAAAAAATCAAAAATGCATAAGTTATTTGAAAAGTAACGCGTAAAGCCGGATTCAGTGTTGCGTTCTGTCGTTTATTCATTCTTCAAACAATTTTTTCCACCAATAATATTGCTCCAAAATGACGAATGTTTGCTTCTGCATTTTTAAACGGTTTACAACACAAAATACGGCGTTTATAATGGTTAACTCAATGGTTTTCAGTGCCTAGGGGCGCGATCGCGGTACTCAATACACTGTCCGGAATTATGATGGCACTGAAAGGGCAATATGAAAAAACAAAAAACAACGACACGTGACATGCATGTGCAGTAAAGCAAAACAATCGTTTCACACATTTTTTGACAAAATTCGATTAATGCGGTTTCACTTTACGCGGTGTTTTCCAGGAACGAATTAATAACGATAAAAGTTTGATCGATAATCTCATTAATGTTTCATAAACGTTTTTCCGAACGGTGGATTTGAAAGTTTGACAACAGCAATTTTCCATTGCAAGTTTGAGTAATTTTTCAAACTGGATCAATAACAAACAACTCAATATTAGAGATTTGGGTAGTTATTTAATGCAGTTTAATTATCACATTATAAATTTTAAAATTTTGAGAAATATTTTCAATAATTCCATTTCTTACCTTCCACTTCCATTTCTTCTTATTTTACCTGATACCCCCCTACTATTTATTTTCATATTCGCTCGTTTTGGCATCAATCAGCTTTCTTTTCTGCCTTCTTGAATTATTAATTTCGGAAGATATTTCCAAACTGTTGATGTCAAAAATGTAAATTCTTGACTTTTATTTGTTCTTTAGTTTTGACCGCTTTTTGGCAAAACATCTCACCATCCTCTAGAACGTAGAAAAACCAACCTGATAAATCTGTGTGATATAGGAAACCTTAACAGATAGAAGTCGATTAAATAAATTAATTCCTCCCAAACAGGGGAAACTCTAAAATATGTGATAACAGTTATTCTGCATATAGTGGTTTTATTTTGACGACTGATGTTGATTTGGTCAAATGGGAGTGCACTGACTTGCTCTTACTTTTTAAGTTGTTTGGTGATTTCAAATTATATGTTATTTAACTTCATCATTAATTAGATGTACAACAAGAATCTGCGCCCTAAAGATTTACCAAACAAGAGGAGCCGTGTTTAAAGTATAAACCTGTGGCCTTTGAATAAAGAAATATACTGGGTTCGAACCCCATTAGCGTCGATTCATGGTTCATGTCAGTTTACAGGATGACATGGAGCTTGAAACGTACAGATGTGATGGTTGAGTAGGTGAATGGATGATGTATAAGTGAATGAAGAACAAATTCTTAAAAATACATTAAAATGTAGCTCTTGATAGATAAATATCGCAGGTTATGTTTTATGAAAATGACTACCCATATTCAAGTAGAATATCCTGCTACAGAAGCCGTTACTCGGTTTAACTTATTGAGAACCCAAATTGAAATAGCAATTGGAAAACTATTAAATCCATTGAGAAATCAGTATGATCGTACGGACTTCCCAATGGATTTAATTAGATTTAATGGTTTATATTAAAAAACATAAAAGGACATATTTGTGCACTAATGATCTGAATCGCAACCTTTAATCTTAAGAATGATTAAACTTAATTTTTCTAAATCTGGTTTATTTTTTATAGCCCACAAACCTTACCACACTACTTCCTAAAATTTTGAATCTCAGTACAATTCAATCTCTGAAACTACATACTAATTTTGATGATTTTTTTCAAACTCCTTAGGTTATAAAGTACCTAGAACCACGGTAAACAATCATTTGTTTACTTGTTTTTGTGCCTTTTGGGTTCGGTGCCTTACAGTGCACTTTTGCAACAGTAAAAACAAACAAATGGTTCAAATTTAATGGTTCAAGGGAAATTTTGCAATACTCTTTTACAAAATGGCGGTTTTGTTAATGGCGGGTCCATGGATCTTCAGGTCGTTGAAGATTGTTTCTTAGTACGATAAGCGAATTGGCGATTTTTAGGCATATTCGTCAATTGCTGTTCAGAAATTTCAAAATCCAGTTTACAATATCAAATAACCATACCAATAAATAAGGAATATGTACATAGTTCAAAAATCGTATCGTCTAGACAAAAATAAATGCGGAACTATTTATCAGTCCCAAGTGTCGCGCTGTCATAAAAGGGAGTGACATTGCTTTGAGAATAAAGAACAATATACATGTTTTGACTCATGATAAATGTACGCAAAATTGTCGCCGATTTTGTACGCAAAATGCCAGCGCGAGTTTGTGAAGTGACGAAGAATGTTATGTTAGTACATACACGCTGTATAATATACAATTTTAAATTTGTATTGCGTTTTTTCTGTCTTGTACGTTCTATTCGCCAATTTTACGATGGTAGATACCAAAATTAATTTATCCGGTTGAATTTTTATGATGTAGACGTTCACCTTAATTCTTCTATTCGCTTACGTATATACAAATGTCAATCTTTAAACAATGAAAACAAGATAAAGGGCATGCGGGAATTCAAATTCATCACTCAGAATTTTTAGAAGAGTCAATAATACGATAAGGATTTAATAGTGCTTCATGTCAACTTTGTGGTACATGGTGATCATAATAAAATTCATCAGTCATCATGAAAGAAAAAAAGCGTAGTTTAAAGGCGCACGTAGAATTACGATTGTTATATGCTTGATTGGCAGCGGCCAAAGTAAACAGAGACTGTAAGTATCAACGATGAGAATGATCCTTGTCGACAAATTATTCGCATATGAGGAGAGTTTTTTAAACTTTATCGAAGTCATCGTCGTTTTGATAGTAAACCAATAACAATCGAGCACTCGGAGCCCTGTGGTGACATGTTATAACATCACATGTTCGATACTTTGTCGAAATGTATGTCTCCTTTTCCTAAACTGAAATTGGCGACTGTTTCGTTTATAAATTATTTCTTTTCTATTGCTATCACAACCTACTAGAATAATTTTTTTTTTTTTTTTTTTTTTTTATTTTACATTGTTCTTGTTTTATTGTAATGGTTTGTTGTGATTGTTCCGTACATTGGTCTATTTCAGTATATCTCGAATTACTGCATTTCGTACGCTATGCAGTAATTCGCTAGTAGTACAACTACGTGGTATTGTTCTATATATAGACAATATTCCTATGTAAAAATATCAACGTCAGTCGCCGCGGCCTGATGAGATGACTGATTTTTTCAAATCAATAATCTCATTAAGTTCGAAACTGATTGTTGCGATTCTTGCAGATCTTCCATCTATAATTCAAATTGTAATATCTTTTTCTCTAATTTCGTTGAAGTATCATTGTAAACAAATTATTTGGTGATAGAAATGAAGAGATATATCACAAATTTTTAATCTAGCAGGCCGAAAATGATATAATATATGAAATAGTATCCCAATTTATTCTAGAGAAGCGAGACATTAACTACGATAAATCATCGCAAATGTGACATTATAATATGTCACCCTGGATCAGATTTTCAAATACATGCACACCAAAAAAAGTTTTCCAACTTTTGTTTTGAATGACACATAGACTTTAAAAACAGAAAGTGACCCCGTATTTATATTAAATATTGAAAAAGATCAAAATTTCAAAGATTACCACAAAAAATTGCGACAATGGTGGTTCCCGGTATATTATGTCAGAGAGATGGTTTCTAAATCGTGAAAACCACTAGATTCATTGGTAATCGGTCTACTGATAGATTACTAATTTGTATGGTCAATACCCGACTTTCATACACGACAATCAATCACTAAATTTTTGATAAAAATTGTCTTGCCTATTCAAAAAATATTATTGCTGCCTAAATTTCAGAAAACCAACAAGGTTAAACCTTGTTAAAAAATTTAATATTCATTGCAAACATTTTAAAACGCTCCTACAGAAGCCGTCTCTTCTAGTAGACAGATGTCCACCGCATTTGGCATACACAAATCTCTAAATTTATGGTAAAAGCTTATGTATGAAGTTTTCCGTCATTTCCGATTAAATTTAAAAAATGGCCACACCTAATTTTATTTAAAATTTAATTTACAATCTTTTTCTTTTAATCGATTTTTTGTAAATGCTATTTATACTTTTCAAAATATTTGCATAAAAAGAAAAACCTCCTTTGGAAGCTGCCACTCTCGAGGGGCCAATTTCCGCTAAAATAACTGGGATCTTCCGATTAATGGTAAAATCTTAAGTATAAAGTTTCATCCCGACCAATCAATCCGTATGGGCTGTACTGGAACCAAATTTTTACTGAAACCCTTTTTTCCATCGTCATTTCCGCTTAAAACTTATTTGGACCGGTATTGTTGCAAAATAATTTTAAATCACTTACTTCATAACTGTTTTTTTCGTAAATGATACACTTTTCAAAATACATGCAAAAAACTAAAAGCTCCTGTTGGAGTAGTTACTTTCGGAGAGGAAACGAACAATCTCTTAGGCTCGTATTGACAGACGTGACTACGATTTTTAGCCGGAGTCGCGGATTTTTCGAAAATGATATTCTGAAACATTATTTTTAAACGCGGCTAAAATCGCGAATTAATTCGCGAATTTATTGTTATTTTTAAACGCAACTAAAAGTACATCTTTCGAAAACAAGAAACCAACATAATAAAAAAAAGATTCAATTATCTGTCAAAACAAAAACTAATTGTTTGGAATCGAAGATGATGTAAACAGGAATTCCTTATTAATTTTTAAAAAATAGAATACAATATCCTTTTTCCGGCCCGCGATTACAATTGTGTACGTAAAAACCGTATGCGAAAGAGAATCGGGGGTGAGGGGGGGGGATATACGAGTAGATATTGATAAACACAAAGTACGCACTAACATAACCAAGCTATAAATTTCTTTTTTTTTATTATGAAAACACTAGCATTATGATGTGAATGAAATAATAGCTTTTCAAATGAAACACAACAAATAAATTACGTATTTGGCAATTGATAATGTTAATGTAGACGTATTTAAAAAAATTATGATCGAAATTCGGAATAGAAAATTCGGTGTCAAACGTCAGTTGTAACCGCGGTTAAACCATCGATATCCACGATTTTTATCCCGGCTTCATATTGACGTTTTATCCTGGTCTAAAAATAATAAAAGAATGGCTTTAGTCGCAGTTGCAATTTTAGCTTCGTCTGTCGATACGACCCTTAGGGACTGTCACTTTCGGAAGATCGATTTTGACCAAAATTTACTGGGATCTATCATTTTGTGGAAAAAGTTTAGGTATGAAGATTCAGCCCAATCAATCAGTCCATCTGGAATGATAAAACGGGTTTTTAACAAAAAATCTTAATTTCCGTTTAAATTTTGGAAAACTGATAACCGTTTCTCACGTGAATGATATACTTTTCAAAATACATACAAAAAACGAAAAAGCTCGTAATGAAAAGCATTTGTCTTTTCTTTTCCACCAGTGGCACTATTCTGGTAATTCCCCGGGAATAGGGAACTGGGGAAAGATTTTACATAGCTTTTATGTATAAACCAGTTTTTTCTGGCCTACTGAGAAAAAAATTTTGATGTAAATATTTGTAAATTGGGAATAATTTTTCCATAGCGAAATTATCAGGGAAAGTTATTCCCAATTTTATTTTGTTTTCAAAAAAAATGCCACTAACTTTTTACCTTAGTATGCCAGAAAAAAATTATTTAAATAGAATTTATTGTGGTCTTACTTTGGGAGAAACTATTCCTATTCGGTTGGTACATAAATTTAATAAAATCAAACGAAGCATGCGATTTTCTTTAATGTCATAACAAATATTTATGAAAAAATAAAATGCGTTTTCGACGTAAATATTTCACAGATTAATTTAGTATCGGAGTTCATTTTTTGTATCGCTGATTTATGCCATTTGCTTCTTTATCCTGTATGCGATAAAAATACTACATTACTCCCAGAGTGACAACTCATAAAAATAAAATTATTTTATTAATCAACCAGGCGGTGAGCCTATAGTTCAAATATACGAAGAATGGAATAATTCTAATCCTACTTTTAGGTGGAATGAAATTATTCATTCTGGATTGAAATTTATATGGAATTGTTGTTGTAAAATTCAAAAAGTAGTTCCCTATTCCCGGGGAATCACCAGAATAGTGTCACAGTAAGATGTTTTGTATTTTCGCGTATTTTGAGTAAAAGATTTATTTTTCATTTAACTATAAGAACAAATTTTAATTCTTACACTTGGTACACAGGTTTGTAGAGAGATGGTTCTGGATTTTTTTTGGGAGGAACAGAGGATTTTTTTTTGTTAGTGAATCAGTCCAGGTGCGGACGTGAGAATGGGAAGCGATGGTTTGATTTAAATTTGATACAATATTACTTGGAACTCATTTGAACGCACACTTCTATTATAAATTAGCTCGTATACTCAAAATAGGGCGTCTGGACAGTTCTTAAAATTTTTGTATAAGTAAATCAGTTTAGGTGGGAATAATCTGTCATTTCCGGTGTAAAACAAAAAAAAACTCTTAAGAACGCTGTAACCAATTTCTCTTAAAATTCACTGGAATCTCCCAATTTTTAGAAAAAGTTTCGGTATGCGGTTTCATCCCGATCAACAAGTCCATCTGAATAGTACAGAGGCCGAATTTTTGTTGAAAAATTGGCAACGGTTGTAATTTCCGCATTAATTTTGGAAAACTTTCGGAATTTTTTGATTAAATTGATGAGGACCGCTATTGTTGCAAAATTATTTTAGAATCTGTTAATTCATTACCGTCTATCTCGTAAATTAAATTCTTTTCAAAATACATGCAAAATACGAAAAGCTCCTATGGCGGCAGCCACTTTGGTGGACCGATTTCAACCAAAAATCATTGGGATTTCCTAATTTATGAGAACAGATTAAGTATGCAGTTCCATCTTGATCAGTCAATCCGTCCGGGCTGTACAGAATCAACAGACATTAAGTCTGCACGAAACCACATACGCACACACAGAGATTTTCTTATAAACCACTTTTTTGACTTCGGCTATATAGTGAATGGTAAATCTGTAAAAATCTCGATGTGAACATTTTTCATAATTTTACTACGTAAAAGCAAGTAAAATTCGTGTTATCAGTGGCTGGTCACCTCAGGATAATTGGTGTACGGAGGACAAACTAAAGAAAAAACAACATGAACTTATAGAAAGCACGTAGTTGCAAACTAAATACGATGACCTAATGCTCATTACAAAAATTATGAATGAACATTTTCTATTTAACTTTCATTTCAAAAAATGAACTTAGGCCGCGGTATGCATAATTGTGGAGCTGAATCATAAGTAAAGTAGTTCTTATAAGTTCTTACATATTATTAGTTACTTCAATATGATGATACTTTCTCTGGTTAGGTTTAATTTTGTTAGAACGAAGAAAAAATTGATTATTACTGAGCCATTGTCCTAAAAGAGATTTGTAAATAATGCTATAATTTAACCTAGTATAAGATAGACGCTTTTAATGCTTCTTGTACTTCTATTGTAAGAGAAACAATTAGTTCCACGGAGCTGAACATTATAGTTAATACAAACCACTTGGCCTTATTATTATGTTCCGTATTTTTGCGGAAGCAGAATATAATTTTCTGAGAATGATTGATTAACTCTGCTAATAATTAGGCTCTCATCTCACTTTTTAATGCAAAGCTTTTTAATATTTTTGAAGTCAGATATTTTAGTCCCTAATCCTCACTAATTCCTTCCCACATCGACCTGAAACAATACAAATTCATCCCTACCAGCAACGCGTGAATCGTATGAAAACGGTCATAAACAAATAAACTAATTACGTTACTCTTTATTACATAATATTGCATTGCTCAATAATTTTAAAATTCCAAAAGAAAAAAAAATTTTTAAACTTGATCTTGACATCAAAACGGCCATCACACTATTTTCGTAAACAAACACGCTCGTACAAAATGTGCAATAATAACAATGTACTAAAATTATAGGCCTATATGTATCGTATTTTCCCCGTTATACATACATGTTATTTCTTTGCCTAATTTGCTAAATATAAATCTATACATTTACAAATAAATAAAAGCATTTGTTTTCGTACATACGTACATGCATGAATACATATATACGTCAAGCTATATACAATCAAATCAAAATGCACATTAAATTTTTTTCAGCTAAATCTCAATTGAAAATTAATTAGCATTCCTTAAAATAAATAAAACATTTTTAATTTTTCAGTAATTAAATGTCATTTTCTGTTGCATTAAATAGCACGATGCAAATAAATTAAAAACAAAATTTTACATGTTATAAAATAGTCACGCGTGTATCATGGCCGACATAATCATTTCTTTTAAATTTTTTATTTGTAATAAAATCGTGCTACTAATACAAATAAAAAACTAAAGAATTAGCCATCCAAAGAACTTACACACAATAATACCGCCACGATGCCATACAACTACACAAAATAAGATTAGATTTTTTACTATAAGTTGTTTTATTCATAAACACATGTACAGCCCAATAGTATTAGGCACATATACGTAAGCACATATCAAAAATTGCACACAAATACATCGTAATTATGAATGTGTATTGCGCTATAACCAAGGTCATGTGTTATAAAATTTATATCAAATTATTATTAACAAAACGCGAACACAAACATAAATTATATCAACACATGTACATTGTACATAGAATTAGAATTTAAATAAAAAAAAAAACAAAAAATTTTCATTTGCATATGACCATTAGTAAAACTGATTAGAAGAAAAAAGTGTATGAGTTTTAGTAAATGATGTATTTTTTGCAGAATAGTTTGACAAATTTTGTCTAGTAAATTTCATCGAAATGCTATAATTTTGTATAACAGTTATGTAAACGTACATAAGAACATCTGTCATTTTTACTTAAATTGTTTGTAGACTTGTTTTCGTCTTGTTTAGGACATCATGCCTGGTTTTGTTTTGAAAATTTGTAATTGAAACAAAATAGTCTACATTGTATAGGTTAAGGAAGTGCACATTACATTAGCGAATTATATGAATAATCCACTAAAATTACAAATTTCATGTTTATTTCATACGACAATCATAGTAAACTGCAAGAATTATGAATTTATGTGAGAACCAAGGAAATTAGAGGGATATTAAGATACAAAATATTCAGTTGAGAAACTATATCTTTTTCAGTTCTTATCCTTAATGTAATTTTGTTTACTACACTAAAAAAAGGATAAAATTAACAAAAAAATTTGAAAATTTTTAAGTAGCGCAAAGTAAACTTTACAAATTTTGGTATATGAAATTAACTTGCGATGTAAAAATTATTTATAAAAATTGTATCATTGTTGTACGTAAAATTTACATTGCATTTTGTAAAATAATATATCGGGTTAAGTAAATTGAAAATAAAAATGTAAATAAAATCCAATATTGTATATCAACTTAACATATGGCTTAGTAGATAATACTTGTTTAGCTTTACTAAGATATATGTTAATTTTACCTTAAGTAAAATAAAATAAAAATAGAAACTAGTAAAATCCTTAATTTATCGTCGTTCAATAATATTGAATTCTTTATGTATATGTATGAGCACAATAGAAAAATCACGTCGACAATGTAGAGAAAGTCGACAATGCCAAAAAAATTCTTTTGTTGCCAATCAGCAAGTCATGATTACTTCGTAAAAGGAACTATTTTAAAATTGAAAACTTTCTTCTTACCTCATATTTGAAAACACCAATGTTTTTTAATATAATAAGTACTGTAATCCCGCTATAGATATTTCAAGCAATATAATATTGAAAAAGAAACATGAAAAACAATCGTCGATTGATTGGCTTCTAGACCAAATATAATTTTAAAATTAGCAGAAAAAATATTTAAATCACACATTAAAAAAATTTCTCCCTGTAAATCTATTCAAAGAACGACTAATCCTAGCTATCGCACTGTAACATACTTTAATCTGAATAAACTACACGACTACAGTGTATGTCTGGATTTACCAAAAAATCGTTTTAACCATTCGTCTAAATATGATAAAACTGAACTTTTGGTTGCAGCAATAATAAAATACCATTTATGAATATACGGATTTTTGTTTGCTATAATCCGATTTAGATGATTTTCATCCTCGCATGTTATAAATTGTAATCAAGTCCCATAAATTACATTAAAATTTAATTAAAAATTTCATTATTAACCCGGGGGTGAAAATATAATATATTAACGTGTAATAATAATAATAAATAAATATTGTAAAGAACAAAGCTAAAAGTGGAAAATTAAAACGAATTGTATAAAACATAAAACGAGTTGTGTTATAAATCGAACACACATAATTTTACAGTGGTTTTATCTTGCGGTGCACGCGTAGTATTCCATTTCTTTCGGGCTTTTCGTTTTTCCTGCACTAGTTCTCTCACTTCTATTGGGTAAATAACGGTGTTTTCTTTCCTGGATGATAATTTGAGGGGGGGGGGGGCATTCCTAAGCCGACCATTGTATGACATCCAGGAGGGTGTCTAGTTCCTCTTCTATTTCATTTTAACTTCTGTTTGTCCCTTGAAGTTCTATTTTATCCCCTGCTAACTGCTTAAATAATTCCCAATTTGTTGTAATAATAACAGGAGAATGATCACTATCAGATATTAAACTTCATCATTTTGAATAATTTGAAGATGTAGCGTTTCGATATGCCTTTAGTGATGTAGAAATCTACAAGGTCTGGGATTTTGTTAGAATCAGATGGCCAGTACGTTGGTTACCCTCCTGAGTAAAATTCCAGCCAGCTGCAAGTAATTCGTTGTTACTTCCTAATTTCTGGAACAAGTTAATGTAGTCTTCTTTCTTTAGGTTATTCCGTGGGGGGACAATATATTGAAGATTTATGACAGGTGTTGTGATAACCAAATTTAACCGCAGCGGTGGTTACTTGCATGGATTCGTTTTCTATTTTTAATTCTTTATGATGATTAATATTATCCTTAATAAATATAGCTGACCCTCCTCTTGCCCTTTTTGCTGGATGTGTATATCTCGGCTTTAAGACATAGGAGCTGCTGGTAAAATGTGTTTCTGATATTAAGCATAAATGTATCTAATATTCTCATAGTATTTAAAAATAGTTCTAATTCTGCTAGCTGTTGTGTTAATCCGTTTGCATTCCATATGGCTATTCTTAATGAGTATAGTTTTAATGTCTGGTTTCTGACCCGGAATTATGAATCGAACTATTTTCCAGACATTATTTATTTTTAGCTATTTTGGAACTCGGTTTTTCCACACACTAAAAAATTTACATATAAAATGAATACACTTATAATATAAATATAATTCCGTACGAATTTTTTATAGATTTTATATAAGTTTAACATATGACTGGATGTTATAAAATATTGTATACAATTTATAATACTCCCTCAGAACTCAGTTTTCAATACTGATGAAATTTTTGTCACATAAATAAAACAATTTTAGATTATTTTATAAAGTCGATATATTTATCAAAATAATATTATTTTTTTTAACATAAGTGTTATGATTATTTAATTTTACTTACAAAAGTGTAAAAGAGCTACGATTAAATTATGTAAGTGTAAAGTAATTTATATGCTACTATATGTTTTGTTTCTTTTTCGTGACACGGCAGTGTCGGAGCTTCTGTTGAATTTAAAAAGTTTCAAATATAATTTATTTAGTATTGACTGTGCCATAGCTTGTATATCATATGCATTATGAAATTTGTCAAACGTGGCAACTAAATAATTCTATTGAGATAAAAATACAAAAGCTACCCTCATTCTCTAAAACTATAAACTTTATTTCATAAAATTCGTTATGGTTATCGTCATCATTTTTTGGTGAGGTTAAGACTAATTCAGGGCGATAGTGTGTATTATGGTACTTGAAAACTTGTATTGTTGGCGAATTGCTAAGCTTCTGTAAACATTTTTAAAATCCCTTTGATTTTTATTTAAAATTTTAAAATATTGGTGAAATAACTCATAACGGATAGATGGCATGTAAGCTACAAGACCCATTTTCAATATTATACTAGGATAGTGTGTTAAAATATGATGTTTTGGTAACAAGTCTACCTTAAATTCAGGCACTATAGCCGACAAATGATCCGTTGTGAATTTTCGTAAATTATTTACAGATGAAACGGTGACTATGTTTGCAAAAACTATGTCTATTATTTTTAATGCCACTATTTTATTTTATTTGCCACTTGGAATGCAGATCTTCAAAATTTATAACTCCAAAAATAAATGGATAGTGGTTGATCAAGCACCACAATTGAGATGTTGAGAAAGTTAACGAATCCTTAGCGACTAAACCAGCCGGAATATTTCTTCTCGATTTGTACCCAAATATAAAACATTTAATCCTTTCATTTATTTGGTTATAAGTAAAATATTTCTTTGAAACCAAATAGTTTAAGAAATGTTTTATATAGTAAAAGGAACAATACCTCCACTGAAAAAAATAATCGGTAATATTCACAAAAAAGCGGAGTAATATTTAAAGAAAACTGATTAAAAATTGAGCCATACAAGCGCTTTGTATTTACTGCGATTTTAGCAAATCAATTATTACAATTTACTGAGTAAATTTAATTATTATTATTTCACTGCAGTTTGTAAAATAATTTAGAAGTTACAAAGAAGACGTTTAGAAGAACGAGCGCATGGTAAATAATGACAGAAAGGTTGATAATGGTTTACAATGCACTTTAAAATTTGAGGATCGACTAAATTGCAGCGCATAAATATTTACTCTGCATAGAAGCAATTACTCGAAACTTCTAGATTGGAGGAGACAGAATTTAATATTTAACATATTATCAATCAATTTTAATATAACACGTTTTTTATAATTAATTTATTTTATTCACTTTTCACAAAAGGCAATCGATTTTTCTTAAAATAAAGATGATAATTAATTACATCTCTGGATTGACAATAAACTTACGTGTGAATTTTGATCAAACTTGTTTTTCTTTAATGCCTTGAAAGATATTGAATTGTTGTAATGTTGCTACTAATTAAATTCTCTTCATATAAGCATTAATGTTCAAGGAACTGAGTTGGTCCGGTCCTCTAAAATTTCTTTATAAAATTCTGAAATTTAAACAAGAAAGCAACAAACATAATTTAATGCACATAAAGTTTTGTAAATTTGTGTTTACAAAGAATAAAAATAAATATAACTTATATTTTATTTTATTTTGAAATAATTACCATTTTCCCAGCAAATCCGGAAACTAGACCAACTGGCATTTTTGTGGCAATTTGTGTACTGGTTTAAATTCACTACTAATTTTTGTTTGAAATTTTAAATAAAATTTCGAGTAAAAAAAACAAAATTGGATAGAATAAACGATTTGATTGGTTATATTATAATCTCCCCGTAAATTTTGAAAAGTATTTGAACATTTTAAAAACACTTTGTATTCACAACGAAAAAAAAAAAAATTTCATTTTTAAAATGTTTGCATTGAAAATGATATATTCAAATTGCGCAGCTCAAATTTTCCTAGCAGCATTGCAATATGATTAATCTAATTTATCATAAGACGCTGCTCAGCAATAATTTTAATATTTAAAAATGCACGGTAAATATTGCACTGCAAATTGCAGGCTCGTACTTTATTAAGACATTATTCGTAATAATTACAAATTTGGGTTTACACAGCAAAATATGTAAATATCTCCGCGCGATTTCTTTCAGTGTTCCAGTAAATTAGTTAATTATTCGATAATAATAAATCGAATAATTAACTAATGATATCTCAATATACAATTAACAAATTATATTAGTTACCACTATTAACAACTTCACAAATCTACAATAAAACTTAAAAACACTTGTGAGTAGAAGTTGTGAGACTTGTGAGACACGATATCCACAGAACCGATAAAAAAAATCAAACGATCCTGAAGATTCTCGTATAAAAATCCCGTTTTTAACAAAAAATATTCGTTTTCTATTAATTTTATAAACCTAATCGTATAAAACAAAATTTGTATATAACAAATATATTAATTTTGTACCAGTCTATGTATAAAAAGTGAAATTTTGTACTATAGGTTATAAAAAGTATACAAATGGAAGTATAGAAATTGTATGTATACTATGAATTTGTATAAAATATATTACAGAATTATATTATAAACGAATCATATAGGTTCAATATTTATAATTTTTATATAGTATTTCATATAAATATAAATTATCTGAACAAAAATATAAATAAATTTATAGAATATCAATTTTTAGTGTGCAGCAGCAGATTGAGTCGATCCAGAATTAACTTATTTAGTTTATTCTGTTTTCTCTCTCTTTCTCTGTTTCTCTGGCACTCAATGGATTTGGCCGCCTCAAATGAGGTTAATAATATAATCATATTTTCATTTCGGATAATGAGTAATTAATTCATTGATCCTAAACCAGCCGTGAAATTTTTTCCTTGCTATCACCGGGAATCGAACTCGGGACCTCTGTTCCTCAAGGCAATTTAAAATTGATTGTACATTGTTTTTTAAATTTTCGGTGCCGTTGGTGTCATTTTCTTTCGAATTTAAAGAGACATGCGCATATGTATAATTCTCCCTATGCATAGATGCTTCATTTCTTGCTCGATCCTTGTTTGGATGACTTAGAAGGGTTTGCGTGAATGATCCGTCATTTTCTGTTGCTGCTTCGCAACCTCACATCCTCGGTAACTGGCTGAGCCTTTTTAGATAGTTTGCAAGTTTGTATTGGGTGCTTTCCAGCACATTTGACGCATCTTGGCTCGCGCGCGCTATATCGTTACGTATGGTTATAGCCTTGGTATTTTTACTTTGTACTATTCTTGTACTGTCTCTTTTAACAGCTTCGATCTTTACTCGCATATTGAGTATGCCAGTTATATTGTAAATTTTTCTATTTGCTCGGATAACGTTAGCATGAACAGGGGAAGCCCTCTTTTTGAAACGGTTTCTAATCGGTTCTCTCCGCTATGTCTCTTTTTTAATAATGTTCACGGCATCAAGGATTTTAAATCCTGTATTTTCTATATTATTGAATTACTTTCACATGTTGGATGTAGGCTTCTTCCCTTCATGGGATGATCGTTTTTATTTTCGTACGTGTACCACTGATATTTTCCCGTATTCAGCTTCATTGACAAGTTTCTGAATGCGTTTGGATTTGAAGTGTTAATCTTCCATACATTATTCAGAGCAGTAGTTTTGTACTCTTGTTCCATAACAGTACTCACTACACTTTAGATTTCCGAATAGTTGGTTACTCCTACCATAGGAAAATAAATTTACATAGATTTCTCATTTTTATAAATCGAGAGATAAAAATGAGTTGTGTAAAAAACATCTGATAAATCCAATGTCATGATTGTATTTGTGGCTTAACATTGCGCGCAATTTCTAAAAATTTATAAAAATGAGAAATCTATGTAGACTTATTTTTCTATGCTCCTACTATAAAGATCAGTGGTGGGGCTTTTACGTTTGGCTGTACTTTATTTTGTTGAACTTGTTGCCGTTCGGGTGTTTTTTCTACCTCTACGACTCAATTTTTCTTTTTTTATTTCTCTTGTGTTGTTTATGTTTTCCCTTCGTCAACATCCAGTTCCTATCTAACTCTTCCCCGTTCGCTGAGTATTCAGATTTCTGCGTCTTGTCTCTCGTTTTTGTATTTGTTTTATCAGTTTTCAGGCAGATTAACTCGGGTTGAAGATTGGAGATTAGAAGCTCCATGTCTTTAATTTTTTGTTTTAGTGCTTGATTTTTTTTTTGCTAGATTAGAATATCCATCATTTGCATTCATTTTCATTCTGTACCAATCGACGTTGAAGATATCGGTTGCAGAACTGCTTTTGCTTCTAATTTTGGCATACGTTCTAGCTGTATTTGGTCGCTGCGTTGCTGCTGGTTCCCCAGAATCAATGGAAGCGGCTTCCAAAGAGTGTAGATTAGCCAATTTGAAAAATGGTGTACCACATGGGGTAAATCCTTTTGTGTTTTGGTCCATTGCATTGTGTTGGATTGACTATTCTCTATATACAACCGTTCGTGCTACATTACCTTGCCCAAGGTGCGCCTGTATCCGAAAATACTTCGTGGAGGCTGTCAGTCATTTGCATTGCACCCTTTCAAAAGTATTGAATTACTTTTCTGATGTGAACTGGAGCTTATTGCATGCGTCTGTAAATGTCTTTCTGATTTTCAGAATTATATTCACTACAATTATTTGCCAACTAAAAAAATAGCCAATCGGCTGCCCCAAGATTTAACTGTAATATTGATAAAAGTATGCTAGGGAGGGACCATGCATATGCAAAGTATAAAAGAACACGTTGTGACGAATCTAAAATTATATCGTAGAGAACACAATAGGGTAACTAGCTTGATAAGGGTTACCAAATGCCTGCAGCTCAATTCTGGTTTTTCCTATAGGAAAAGGAATTAAAAAAATATTTTCATAGTATTTTTGTCAAAAATACCAATTTCTGGCCTCCTGAGAAATCATGTTTGATCTAAAATTTTATAATTTAGGAAATATTTTTTCCGTATTGAAATTGGAAAGGAAAAATATTCCCAATTTAATTTTGTTTTTGAAAATATTTACAATAACTGTTTACCATAGTACGCCAGAAAAAACATTTTTGTGACAAAAATACTATGAAAATATTTTTCCTAATTCCTTTTCCTATAAGAAAAACCAGAATCGAGCTGTTGGAAGGAGCAGTGCATGGGAAACACCGAAAAAACTTATATATAACTGCTATATGGAAATTATTCATAAGTTATTTTTGACTTAATTTATTCATATCTCGTAAATGTGGCAGAAAAATAAATTTTCATTCTCCTGAACATGAACTTTGTTTATTTACTTTCAATTATGATAAATTGTTTTTAATTTTTAAGGTAATTTTCATCCAAGGTTTTACCATTTTCCGCTATGATGTCTTTAATTTAATGATTGTCGTAAAATATTATAGAGCAAACTAGGTGTGTATGTGTAAAGATAAGTTATTTTTTCCTTTTTCTTCTCTATGTTGTCTTCTCTCCATGCATACACACAAATTTTGCTCATCATCAAACTTACAAGTCAGCAAACTTGCTGTTAAAAATACACAGCCCTAATTATGAATGAATTATCATTCCATAGTAATAAGAGGCAACCCTGTATTTAATTTTGACGGTTGATTTTGATAATAAATTCATTCATGTGAAATACACAAAATTACAAAGACGTGTTTTCATTAATTCAACAACAAATGATCGGTTATTGTTTAAATTTGTGCAAAAAGATTGAATAATTAATTTTTAAATCGTATATTGTGTTTTTCTTGAATTTTGTCGAAATAAACTTTCGATAAAAAAACACACGTGGAACACATGTTTACTCTCCGGATATAAAAGAAAGACGAAGGATACAGAATGTCGAAGGTGGATGGTAATTTGGAAAAGCTAATAGGCAGCGAAAATTATGATTCCTGGTCATTCACTATAAAACATTTCCTGGCATTGCACAAGTTGAAGAATTGTATTGTAAAGAATGCTACATCAACCGAACAAAATCCCGTTGCTGTTGAACATAAAGAAGAAAATCTTGATCAGGCTTTGTCATGTTTGGTTTTAAATGTTGCAAAATCGATTTATCTATTAGTGAGGAAATGTGAAACACTACTTGTTGCTTGGAATACATTGCGTCCAGCATGTGAAGACAAGGGAGCACAACATTGTGTTATTTGACTAGAAATTCATGATTTGATGCAGTCGTATATGGACGAATTATTGCACATAGAAAGCAAGTTAGAGGATTTAGATTTCCCAGTTGGTGACAAATGGTTGACTGGAATCATGTTATTGGGTTTATCAGAAGAATTCAATTCATGCATTCTGCGTTTGGCTGGTGGTAAAATGGAGTGGGCACCGAATCAATTGCGGTTAAAATTACTGGATGTGACTTTTGTTCAAGCGCGTTTCTGAGTAAAAACTAAAAACCGTTTTCAGACGAAAAAGAAACAGCAGGATTTTCCCCTTTCAAATGCAATGAAAAAGGCCATAAGGCAGCAGATTGTCCGAATAAAAAAAGAGTGAGTCCATTAGTACTCTCAAGAAGATGTGTAAACATTGCGTGTGTAGAGTGCGTCCGTACACTATCAGTTTACTTTGTAATTGTACTAACCATAGTTTTTCATTTGTTTATTATCGTTAAATTGGTCTATTACTCTTTCGGTATAATCGACGCAATTGGATTATGGTAGCTAAAATAAGATACATATACTGTCGACTCTAACTTTTCTAATTTTTATTGAAAAACTGCACAATGGTCGTTCCATATCTCGTATTAGATATATTTCGATCTGAGTTCATGTGCAAATCGAATTCGTCTCACAGGAAGTTTATAAGTGGTTCAGCTTGAGGAACAGCAAAATTAATATTGAAATCCCCGCTCATAATCATCGGCAAAAGATGATAGTCTCCTTAGAATTTTTGAAATTCTTTAAGAATATGGAGCAAGGACGAAATGTACGAACTTCATTATGTCAAATTATGTTAAATACAACTATACAAAAAACATCTTATTCCCATTAAGAAGCTGAAGTTCAGTCATGTAGATATTATCAATGGGTTGTGTTGTTACCCTCATATCATTTGTTAGTCCAACGATGATTTCCTTATGTGAATTGACTGTATAAGTTAAACTTGTATTTTTATATATTGCTACTACACCGGCAGCCCACTGACCATTTCTCTTGAACTGAACGCATTATTCAAAATTAATAATATTAACATGCTCGTCATTGTGTATCCAGATCTCGGGAAGCAAGAAAATTGAGCATCCCTGCGTGACTGTATCAGTTAGGTCGAGGTGATGTGACTTGAGACTCTCGCAGTTCAATGTTAAAAACCAGACGCCATTATTATCTCCTACAAAATTCGCCATTACAACCTGATTTATAGTTAGCGGATTTGTAGTGAGGTGCGATAGCTCATTTTGAGGAAGACCCATTGAGGTCCCATTTGTTCGTCCATGGTAGAAAACATGATCATCGATAGCCGACGTGATGAACAGTCCTTCGAGACTCGTTACTCGTAATAAAGCAATATGCACAAGTTGTGGACTGAGTCTTTTATCGTAAGAGTATATACTGACTATCTCGTTATAGGTACCACCCTGTGATGCATGAATTGTGACACATGCAGATACGACTGGAAAATGATTACGCTTAACATTAATTGTCCGATTGTTGTTTCGATTAATAGTTGAGCTTTTTATAGAAATGGGCACCAAACATCGGTCGATATTCGTTTTCTGCGCCCATCCAGATTTAAGCCGCCTGGCCTTCTTGCCTTGTGAATTTGTACCGAAATCCATCCAGAGTCGTTTGACATTTTTTACTGTTGACGTTTTCATCGTTCTCGTTTTCCGGTCAGAGTGGCTGCATTCGGTATACCTCATACAGCCCATAGTTCCATTCACCAGTTCATCTGTTACGTCAATATTGGTTTTCAGAAAGTAAGGCCGACCGACAAGTGAAAGTTCGTACGGCAAAATATCTGTGTCCACTATGCTCATTTTATGGATCTTTTGACGGAATTGCTACACCGGCAGCCCACTGATCATCTCTCTTGAACTGAACACGCGGCATTCAAACGTAGGAATATTAACATGCTCGTCATTGCGCAGACAGGTCTCGCAAAGCAAATGAATTGAGCTTATCTGCGTGACTGTGACCTGAGACTCTAGCAGTTCAATGTTAAAAACGAGACGTCATTATAACCCCATTTAGTAGAAGACATGATCATTGATAGCAGACGTGATGAACAGCTCCTAGACTCGTTACTCGTGATAAAGCAACATACACAAGTGTTGACTGTGTTTTTAATCGTAAGAGTATGTAATTTCGTAATCATAATTCGTATTTCGTATCGTAATGTTTTTTTGGATTTTTCTGATCGATGGAAATGTTTATGGTTTCTATTTCATTTTTTAAATTAGTTTTTGTTTTCCCTATACTATATACATACATGCAAGCAAGCCATGTATAGTACAAAATTGTTTTATTGAGCTTGTTGCTTTTTTTCAAACGAAGTAGGTACCATACGTCATTTCCGTTCGTTTCATTTACAAGTTTACTCTAATACAAAAATTTTTGGTAGGCGCGAGCAAAGATGTTTACACATCAAAAACTCGTTTGAAACGAATAAGTCAACAAGAAACCAAATTTCAAGAAGGCATTCCTTGCTTTCGCATCAAATGATAGTATGAAAACAATTCAAGCGACTGAAAATAAAACAAAAAGGATGGACCAAAAATCGTGTCACGTCTGCAGTAAATTAAATTACAGCAGCACACAATTCAACGATGAAGATAAATGGAAAAGGAAAGGTGAACCTCAAGGTAAATAATTTTGATATTAAAGTAGATGAAGTTTTATCTGTTCCAGAGCATCGTCGAATTTACTGTCTAGTGAGCCGTAGTGAAAATAGACTGAATCTGATTTACTCAGATTTAAGTGAGCCGATGGAAAACAAATCAATCGGTGGTGTTAGGTATTTTCTGACTTTCGTTGACGATTCTAGCAGAAAATATTTATTTCCTGAAGTCTAAAATGGAGGTTTTTACAACATTCATCGAATTAAAAACGTGGATTGAAAACCAAAGTGAAAGAAAAATTAAAATTTTACGTACTGATAATGGCATCGAATATTGTTCACGTGCGACTCACATGCGAATATTGTAACATCAGTTGACGAATGTTTACACGCCACTGTAAAATGATACAGCTGAAAGAATGAATAGAACGATTGTCAAGCATTTGTTGGTTACGATAATGAAAAGAAAGGTTATTGGTGCATAAACAAATCAACAAGCCAATTAACTGTTAGTAGAGACGTAATTTTCGATGAAACACCGGTTGAAATATATTCAAAGGGTATTGATACGGAAGAAGAAATGGATTTAGTGAGGGATAATGCATGCGATGTTAATGACACAGATGAGCAAAATGAATCATTATAGGAAGAGGACAAGGTACGACAATGCCAGATGTATTATTTCGAATAATAACACCACACAGTGAAGTTCGCCGTTCATCAATAGTCAACAATCACAATGATCAACAATCAAGTAAATGATTCAGTTCCGGTTAATCATGCAATGTCGAGACATGATGCTGTCAATTGGAAAAACGCAATGCGAGATGATAAAAATTCATTATTGGAAAATGAAACGTGGCCATTGGTCGATTTATAATCAGGTAGAAAAGTCATAAACTAAAAACGGGTATTTAAAATTAAAACAGATGCCGATGGTAATATTGTGATACACAAAGCGAGATTGGTTGGCAAGGGTTGTTCTCAGATTTATGGTCTGGATTATGAAGAAACATATTCACCTGTAGTAAGGTTCGCATCGATTAGAGTATTGATGGCAATTGCTGTTGCACACAAATTGAATGTTCAGCAGAAGGATGCTGTTACTGCCTTCCTTCAGGGTGAACTTCATTAAAAAAAATTTCAACCAAAAATTTAACAACCTGAAATGTATAATGATGGAACCAAGCGAGTGTGCAGGCTAAATCGGACACTCTACGAACTTAAACAGGCTGGTAGAGAATGGAACATGAAACTCGAAGCAGCACTCAAGGCATTTGTTCTTGAGAAATCAAAAATGGATCCGTGCGTTTACTTCACCAAAGGTAATCATTTAATTTAGGCCATTTACGTTTATGATATACTTATTTTTTGGAAATAAAAAGCTCAATTGAAGGAAATAAAACGGACGTTTAGTTCAGTGTTCAAGATGAAAGTCATGGGAACGGCTAAATTATATGCTGGCATTCGTAGCTTATTGGAAGGCAGTCAAAAGAATTTTTCGGTATTTAAAGAGCACTATCGACGACAAGTTAACGTTCACAAACGAAAGTGATGATGAATTGGTTGGTTATTCAGATGCGGCTATGTTTTTAAGCTGTGCAATGGGACAATAACGTGGAGTAGCAAAAGACAACCAACGTTGCCGCATCAATCACAGAGGCCGAATGTATAGCATTGGCTTCGACGGTACAGGAAGTAATTTGGCTGAAATAATTTTGTTCAGAATTTGATGATTGACTTCAATACTGCAACAACGATTTTCTGTGACAATCAGGGAGCTATTATCGCTATTAGCGATATTAGCAATTAAGCATATTGATGTCAAGTATCACTTCTTACGTGAAAAAGTTAAGGATTCAGCCATTAACATCAAATATATTTCGACTAACGAAACGATTGCTGATGGTTTAACGAAGACCATCAAAATGTAATTTCATCGTGTTTTCAATCAACGTAATATTTTTAATTGATTAAAATTTCTTTAAGATTTGAATTAATGATAATTTAATAAAATTATCTGAATATTTTTGAAATTTGAGGGGTTCAGGCAACCCTGCATTTAATTTTGATGTCTGATTTTGATAATAAATTCATTCAAGTGCAATATACAAAACTACAGGGACGTGGTTTCATTATTTCAACACTTGCAAATAATTATAATGAGTTCTACTTTTTTGGATCTTCCGCCAATTTATTTGTCCAAAATGGAACTGGTAGCCTTTGATAGTTGTTTGAGGTGAAAACGCTTTGGCCGATATTTTTTCACAATATTTTTTCTGGATCAAGATTCAAAAAGCAAATGGTACTATCTCTTCTCCAACGTTTCCACGGATAAAAGTTCCGTCCATAGTCCAATAACTGCATTCTACAAGAAGCGTTAAAAAGGCTTTAGTACCGAGTAAAATAATTGTTTCTCTTACAAGATTGTTATGAGAGAACGAACAACTCTCCTTCCATGCAGTTATTTCTCAGGTATATCACCTTTTTCAGATACTTTGCTTGGTAGGTAAACGGGTGAAAAGCTTGGTGTATTCACAATTGATTCAGTAATAATACGAGAAGGCGGAAGATCTCAATTTTTAGCTGTGATTTTCAAAATATAATTACTTTCACAAATAGTTTTCTCGTGCATCATAGGTGCATGAGAATGCGCGGATCGTGCTTTAATAGTTTCGTGATTCACATTTATTAAACGTGTTACTACATGCGCATTGCATGAACATTTCTTTCGCTGGCTACGTACCCAATTGTATCATTTCGAAACAGGTCAAAATGGTCTGATTCCGGGATAGTACACTATTGGTTCGAGTGACTTCATTTTTTTTAAAAAACTGTTTTAAATAAAATATTAAAGCGACTTTATTGGTTCATGAATTTTATAAAATTCGACCATGTCTTAATCGATTAAGATCAGATTGTATGTTGGATGGTAATGAGATTCTAAAATTAGTTTTGAAAGAAGTCCTGGAATATGGGTGAAAACAGATGATCGGTGGGAAAAAATAAAGGTATTAGAATGTCGCAAAAGACAAAGGTAAACATGATTGCTTTCCTATAAAATATTATAAATTTTATTATTACAATAATAAATATGAAAGAGTTGCTATTTAAAAAAAAATTGGATCTGCGTCGGACCAGACGGTGGAAGTGAAACTTCTTTGGCCATTCGCTCACACACACGCACACAGACAGACAGACATGATACATAAATGAAATATAACACATTTTTCCCTGTTATTCAATATATTTCTCTTCAATAAATTATAAGTGACTTCAGTATTATATGATACACCAATATATTATCATTATCAGTAATTTCTTCTATAATCATTCTTTCATCGTGATCATTTTCTAGCAATTTATCACAATGAAAGTGACCATAATAATATAGTCGCTTCTCACATGGATGTTCATTCAAGGGCATCAGAATCTCTTGTTACAGCACAGTCTGCTATTGGAGAAATTTGTATTAGTAAATGCGTTCCAAAAACTGGTCGACAATTCGTTGTTGTAGCGCTATACATCTCTCCTGGTAAAACTGTGAAACAAATCATAAAGTTTATACACCTCAATTTATTAATTTATACCAGAGAAGGTTCCGCACTGCTCGATGAAAATTTTAGAATATTTGTTAGTTACTTTAGTTATCATAAGCTGATTGTGTCTTTCCTGGAATACAGTACGATTTCTAATGACTAGGGCAACCAAAAATATGCTCTTAAAAATAGGTTTTAGGGTTATATCCTCTATCCGGTCGCAAATTATTTAATTGCGAGGCGAAATATGGTTACTAGATTTATTTTGACTTGCCATTTGACACATTTTTTTTTAAATTTAAATTTTGTTTGCGATTGTAAAGTAGGAATACACAAAAAGACTGTTGCGCATTTTCCGAAGTCATGTATTTCTACTTTACTATCGCAAAAAAAAAAAATTTAAAAAAAATGTGTCAAATGGCCAGTCAAAATAAATCTTGTAACCATTTTTCGCCTCTTGCGATAGAGGATATACCCGTAAAACCTATTTTTAAGAACATATTTTTGGTTGCCCTACTAATGACCAACCAGAAAATGACCAAGATGAATGAATGATTGATTATATATGAAATTACTGATAATGATAATATATAGGTGTATCATATATAATACTGAAATCACTTATAATATATTGAAGAGAAATATATTGAATAATAGGGGGAAATGTGTTATACATACTGTCTGTCTGTCTATCTGTGTACTACCTTCCAACGTCTGGTCCGACGCAGACCCAATTTTTTAATTAAGAGACTAACTTCAAGAGCCTTTTCGGGCTGAAAAAACTTCTTGCTTAGTTATCATACGTGTTCGTCCTCCTCGAATGTAATGACACAGATAATCAACGGAGATTTTTCATTTGTACTAAAAAATTAAAACAAAATTTATGTCTGATAATTCCAATGTCATCGTTGTATCTGTGATTTTTCGTTAAACTCCGTGTACGTATACGCAAAACAAGCAAAACATTTTTGATTGTATGCGGCTAATTCCAGAAAATGAACACGAACTTTAAATTTAACGTAATTATCTCTTTTAGGTTGTCTCTGGTAATGACTTCAACCAGAATCCATGGAGCTTTTTTGAGAAGGTGTAATTTTCCAGAATAACACCTAGTTTTCCACCTGGAGTATCCTTTCGGTGTGTTTTCCGTTCCATTGCTCATTGCATTTGGTTCGCGTGGATTATTTTCCTCCCTACACGTCAGTATTCGTCAAAATTGACGAGGTTTCCCACAATTCGCCACTATGAACCCGCTTCCTAAAGGTTACACGCTCCGCCGAGACGGAAAAACCTAAATATAGGCCAATCCGACCAAATATAGTAGTATCTTGTCCCAATTTTTGGAAGTGGCTTATTATTGGTCCAGATTCATAAAATACTCAAGATTTACTTTGGAAAATTGCTATAATAAGGTTACATCTTTGCTCGGGAAAACCAAATACCCGAAAACGTTCTCTAGAGAAAGGTCTATTCGACGTATAAGTGTCGTATTGCCGCAATCTCTGGAAGTAGCTTAATTTTGAACCAGATTGTTAAAATTCTAAGAGATACATTAGCATTTCAATGCTCGTATTTATAAAGTTTCATTTTCTCTAAAAAAAGGCCGATGCGATCTTTTTAGTGAACCCTTGCCACAATCTCTGGAAGTGGCTTTTTATGGAGACAGATTAATAAAATACACAAGATATACATATATAGGATACGGGCGAATAGTCGGGTAAATCGTTTACTGTGGTAAAATTCGGATTTAGAACAGATTTTTCGATCAGTTTGCCATAGAGTTTTTGAAAAATAAATGAATTTACCGAAAAATTTACTTAAAATTGACTTTTACCCGACTATTGGCCCGCAGCCATAGTGAAAAAATATAACCAAGGTTATATTTTCGCTAATCGGAGAAACATAATACTGGAAAATATTCTCTAACGTGAGGAACCTATCTTGCCGAAATCTTGTCGAAATTTCTGGAAATTGCTTGTCATTTGCCCACATTTATAAATTTATAAATTTCTTCTATTTATTCCTTTAATAATTATTTTATTTCATACATATTTTGAATTTTTAAATAAATTATATTTTAAAAATTATAATTTTGTATTACGTTTAAAAGTACATTTACTTGATTTGGTGAATAATTTAACAGTATAATAAAACTCGGATCCGCTCGAAACGCGATATTTCAAAATGCGATATTTCAAAACAAGATACGACAAAACGAGATATGGTACAAAATTCAATATTTCAAAATGCGATATTTCAAAACGCGATATGGTACAAAATGTGATATAGTATAAAACGCGATATTTCAAAATGCGATATTTCAAAACGGGATATGGTACAGAATCCGTTTTCTACCATATCGCGTTTTGAAATATCGCGTTTTGAAATATCGAGTTTTGTACCATATCGCGTTTTGTACCATATCGCGTTTTGAAATATCGCATTTTGAAATATCGCGTTTTGTACCATATCGCGTTTTGTACCGTATCGTGTTTTAAAATATCGCGTTTTGAAATATCGCGTTTTGATAATTCGCGTTTTAAAATATCGCGTTTCAAATGGGATCCAATAAAACTCACTCAAATTATTCGAATAAGAATTGCTGAATTCCTTGCTGAGTATAGTAAACACACTCTCTCCACCTGCCATTAACAGCAAGTTATACCATTAAAATTCTGTCAGTTGTAGGTGGAGACGCCAAATATTAATGTCTTACCAGGGGCGGTATGTTGTACCATCACTTCGAATCGAAAAAAGTCGAAATTCGAAAAAAGTCGAAACGAAAAAGTGAAAGTTGTATCATTTTCGACTTTTACCGTTTTTTAATATCGCAATACTTTTTCTAGAATGAAATGTCAGCTTCATTTATTATTACTTTGGTTATAAATGATGAAACTTTATCATTTATCGCGATTCGAAAATGATACAACATACCACCCCAGATTTGATAAAATATTTTCTACCGGCTTTGCACTACTTCAAGTTATACCAATTTATGTCAATTTTCAAAATGGCGGAATCATTTAATTTATGTGATTTTTTTGTTGCGACGCTCTTTTTGTGTGCACTGAGAAAAACAAACCAGTAAAAATAAAAAAATATACATATAAAATCAAAAAAAATACATATATTTTTTAGGCGAAAAGTCTCGTTTTTAAAATCAAAAAGATAATCTTTTTAATTTTAAAATAAATTTTTTCGCCAAATTTGTTTATAAAAATAAAAAAATTGTTTTTATTTTCAAAAATACATTCCTTACATTTTTCAAAGAGTTTTTTTAAATTTTAAGAGATTGTTTTTTAAAAATAAAAAACTATTTGCTAGTTTTAAAAGTTTTATTTTAATTTTTAAATAATTATTTTTTAAGCCAGCAAAAACAAAGAGGTCATAAACTCATAATATAATATATCTACCACAATAAGTAGAAAATTAACTCCCCCTCCCCAATTCTTAACCCCCAGGGTCATTGTGTAAAAATACACACAACCCTTAAAAAATATAATGAGAACTTCCGCAAGTTCTTTCTTGGCAGTTTGGTTTCGTACTGATAAAAAGTTGGTAATCGACCAAAACCAAACTGCAAAAATTCAAGCCTTCCTACCTTTAGTATAACACAAGAACATATAGATTTGGCGAATTATATAAAATATAGACGAATTGAAAAATAAAACAACGGGATTTCTGGCAAACCAATAAATATAAACATTTTCATAAGGTCAAAAAAATTGTTTTAAAATTCTAAAAATCTTCTTTTGAAATAAATTATTCTGCTTAAATAAATAAACTTTTTAAATTTAAAAAGTATTTTATAAATCATTTTATAAAATATGTTATTAAAATAAAAAAACTATTCATTAGTTTATAAAAATCTCATTTAATTCCAAAAAAATACTTTTTAAATTCAAAAAAATTTGTAACTTTTAGAAATTAAAAACTTCGTTTTTTAATTTTACAAACCAAAATTTTTCTCAGTGTGTGTAAGGATCCAATTCTTTGTGTTTGTCGTAATAAATCTATTATTAAAATTGCGTGTGTTTCTATTATATCGTTAAAAATTTGTGTTTTTAAAAAAATTTGAATTTAGTTTTGAAGACAATAATTGTTTTGATGAAGTGATGAGTTCAAAGCAAGAAATTTTAAAATTAATTGAACTGCCTGTGGAATACAAGCTCCAAATTTTGCCGCTGAACCGATATAAAAAAAATGCGTACCATAAAATCGCCACTGTTCCATCTTCTTATACGGCATAAAAACGGAAATTTGAAAATTCCAAAAAATCGGGAGCAGGACTTGCAGATGTGTAAGAGCCAAATTTATTATATTATGAAGAAATGTCATTTTTGGACCTCTGCATTGTTTATAGGAAAGGGCAAACAAATTAAGGCTTAAGTTCTTATTATACTTCTTTTAATAAAAGATTTTTTACCTGAAGAGCCGCAATACAAATTGGACCGCGAAGCCAGTTTTGAGAGCGGAGGCAATCAAACTTTGATAATGAGCTAACTAAATTTAGATCGGCTTTGAATTCTGATGCTGAAGATGAATTCCATTTCTTTGGGCTTCATTGGCCTCAAATCTGCGAAAGCTACCATTAGGACACGCATTATGGCACATTTCTAGCAACACATGACTGATGTAAGAGTTTTAGTTTTAAATTCGCAACAGGGAACTAACGACCGTCAATTTTTTTTACCTGACGATATCTACACCAGTCACTGTTACTTCTCCACTTCCCAGCTCATCATGGACCTCCATCAATTTCTCCGCCACCATTATCATCATCATCCATGGACATTTATTGGCAGGATAAATTTCAACAACCACCATATAGAAGCCAAAAATTAAATGTGATCACCGAACCGAAGAGCAGTTCCAATTTAATAAATATCGCAATGGAAGAAGCAGACATCGAATATGAAACCTGTTAGTAATCAATATGAGATATATTTTTTTTATTTTGTTATAAGTTGAGTGAATTAACGTTGAAATTGAATTGGTAAATGAGTTATTAAATGGAATCAGTTTTCTGTATTTTTGAATTTTTATTGTTTACTTAAAACGTGTACATATTTAACATAATTTTTTTCCATTGAGTGTCGATCGCAACATTGCCGACCACCAATTTTACAATATATTCTCTGGTCGTATTTGCAATCTTATTGCATTCAACATATTGTCTTTCGACTGAAGCAAAGTTGTTAACGGGTGTGTACTCCTCATCCTCTTGATTGATAAGGTGATTTTCTTTAACTAACAAATTATGAAGTGCACACTAATCCTTCACAATTAAATCGGTAGTGTCTAGTGATATTTCAATTGGTCTTTGGGATATTCGAAACCGTGCTACTAATCTGCCGAAAGCGCACTCAACAATCATTCTGGCTCGACATAGCCGATAACTATAAACTTTTTGAGGTACGGTTAATGCATTATTACGGTTAAACGGCTTCAACATTCGCCGCGATAATGGAAAAACATAATCTCCGATAAAAAATATTTCAATATCCTGCCCTGGTATACATGTACGCCGATGGAATATCCAAATGGCCATTGATCAAGACTTCGTAAAACAGGATTTCTTTGCTTATGGAACTGTGGTTAATTCTTCCGCTTGACACGAACATCACGAAAAAAAATTTGCAAATTTTGAAAGTGGTTGCTGTACCCCAGTCCAAATCTTTTAACAAATGGTTGCCACGTTAAATTAAAAATGGATTAACCCAAAATACTAGTGCACTGAGAAAAATTTTGGTTTGTAAATTTAAAAAACGAAGTTTTTAATTTCTAAAAGTTACAAATTTTTTTGAATTTAAAAAGTATTTTTTTGGAATTAAATGAGATTTTTATAAACTAATGAATAGTTTTTTTATTTTAATAACATATTTTATAAAATGATTTATAAAATACTTTTTAAATTTAAAAAGTTTATTTATTTAAGCAGAATAATTTATTTCAAAAGAAGATTTTTAGAATTTTAAAACAATTTTTTTGACCTTATGAAAATGTTTATATTTATTGGTTTGCCAGAAATCCCGTTGTTTTATTTTTCAATTCGTCTATATTTTATATAATTCGCCAAATCTATATGTTCTTGTGTTATACTAAAGGTAGGAAGGCTTGAATTTTTGCAGTTTGGTTTTGGTCGATTACCAACTTTTTATCAGTACGAAACCAAACTGCCAAGAAAGAACTTGCGGAAGTTCTCATTATATTTTTTAAGGGTTGTGTGTATTTTTACACAATGACCCTGGGGGTTAAGAATTGGGGAGGGGGAGTTAATTTTCTACTTATTGTGGTAGATATATTATATTATGGTTTATGACCTCTTTGTTTTTGCTGGCTTAAAAAATAATTATTTAAAAATTAAAATAAAACTATTAAAACTAGCAAATAGTTTTTTATTTTTAAAAAACAATCTCTTAAAATTTAAAAAAACTCTTTGAAAAATGTAAGGAATGTATTTTTGAAAATAAAAACAATTTTTTTATTTTTATAAACAAATTTGGCGAAAAAATTTATTTTAAAATTAAAAAGATTATCTTTTTGATTTTAAAAACGAGACTTTTCGCCTAAAAAATATATGTATATTTTTTTGATTTTATATGTATATTTTTTTATTTTTACTGGTTTTTTTTCTCAGTGATGCTTTTCGCTTTTCCTCAATTTATTTTATCGATCATCACGATCATCATGCAAATTTAATTTAATGTTAATGGTATAAAATATGTCAGTTGGGGTAGCCATATAAGGCTCGAGCGACAAAAAAATTTGAGAAATGTTTCTATGATTGCGCTATGTGAGACAAATAATCAAATGTCAGCAATCTATTGAGCAATATGATTGAGCAGATGTGAAGTTTGCTTTTTTAATGGAGAGCAGAGGATTTTCTACAATTGTTTGGAAAAACTTCGAATTTTGCTTATTCCAGTAGTTTTAGTATTTAGTTATAACAAAAATCTTCGAGTTTCTTCAGAAATGCCTCCCTGTGGATATGACGGGCATATGTCTGTCTAACTAAATGCCTCCCTGTGGAAATGACGGCTATATGCCTTTTCAAAATAGAGGGCGGAGAATTTCCTACAATTGTTTGAATTAACTTGGAACTTGACTTATTTGAGTATTGAAATGATAGCCAAATGTCTGTCAATCAAATAGGCTATAAGGCCTTTCTAAATAAAGGGTGGGGAATTCGACATCAGAACGACTTGCTTGCTGTAACTAAATATTAAAACTATTCAAACAAGTAAAATTCACAACACTTGTGGGAAATCCCTTGCCCTCTAAAATGCATATGGCCTTGATTAGATAGACATTCTCGTGTAGATGTCATTTACATAGAGAGGTATTTTAGAAGAAACTCTGAGATTTTTGTTATTCGCTTTTTAAAGCAAAGTAGCTTTCATCTGTCGGATATTTTTTTATAACTAAAGCCAATGGTGGTATACATTTATTTATATGTCAAACTGCATAGTAAAATAACGTCTTACTTCAGTAATTTGCAAATTAAACTAATTTGATAAAAATGTATTTACCAAAACAGTTAGTGCTAGTTGCATTATAGCCTAAATGGTACAAACATAAAATATTTCAACCAAGTTTTTTAAATATTCATTAAATATTTTGTTTTTCTACCCGTGGTACTTATTGGAGTATGGTAACCAAAAGTAAAAGAATGTGTTCTGTGGCTGAGTTTCATAATTAGGCTGACAAAAGAAACAATATTTCATTGCATCAATTCCCGAAGAATGCCCGTTTAAGAAAAGTATGGCATCATGTCATACTAATCCCTAAACACATTTCGTAAATAGTGATGACAGAAGTAAGTTTCTTATTTGTTTATGATTTAGTACTTTAAATTCGAGATCTATTGAATTAGCAAAATTTTTGGCGAAACACACAAACTTTATTTGAAAAACACAGTCATTCCAATAAAAATTTACCCATGCGTAAATTTACAAAAAAACCACCAAAACGGATGCTGTATAAGATAGCGGAATTTTGACAGCGGAAAATAAGAGATTACGCTACTCACCGCAAGTGGCAGCACTATCACTAAAGAGAATTTTTTGTAATGTAATTACCAGCGGAAATTTTTTATTCATTATGTATATATTTTTTCACGAAATAAAACATCTCAGCGGAATAAAATATTAGAAGTGATCCTTAAAATGGCAAATAGATTGATCTCCGAAGTAAAGGAACTCGGTATATGAAATGTTGAAATTTAACAATAATCCTCATTTCTTCCACTAGTAACCAATATTTTCGGTTAGTTTTCTAATAGCTTAGGTTTTACTGATACTATATGGAAAATTTGGGGAAAATTCATGGACTAGAATTTTCACTAAAATTTTTGATTTTCTGCGGCCATATAAGTTATTTTCAGTTTTTGGCCAATATCTCAAAAACTTCCACTAGTAACCAATACTTTCGGTTGGTTTTCTAGTAGCTTAGGTCATAGTGAGACTACAAAGATAATTTGGGGCAAATTCATGGACTAGAATTTTCACTAGAGTTTTTTGATTTTCTGCGGCCATATATCTTAAAAACTTCCACTAGTAACCAATACTTTCGGTTTGTTTTCCAGTAGCTTAGGTTATACTGAGACTATATGGAAATTTTGGGGAAAATTCAAGGACTAGAATTTTCACTAGAGTTTTTTGATTTTCTGCGGCCATATAAGTTATTTTCATTTTTTGGCCAATATCTCAATAACTTCCACTAGTAACCAATATTTTCGGTTGGTTTTCTTGTAGCTTAGGTCATACTGAGACTATAAGGAAAATTTGGGGAAAATTCATGGACTTAAATTTTCACTAGAATTTTTTGATTTTCTGCGGCCATATAAATTATTTTCAGTTTTTGGCCAATATCTCAAAAACTTCCACTAGTAACCAATACTCTCGGTTATTTTTCTTATAGCTTAGGTCTTACTGAGACTATATGGAAAATTTGGTGATAATTCATGGACTAGAATTATCACTTAAATTTTTTGATTATCTGCGGCCAAATAAGTTATTTTCAGTTTTTGGCCAATATCTCAAAAACTTCCACTAGTAACCAATACTTTCAGTTATTTTTCTAATAGCTTAGGTCTTACTGAGACTACATGGAAAATTTGGGGAAAATTCATGGCCTAGAATTTTCACTAAAATTTTTAGATTTTCTGCGGCCATATAAGTTATTTTCAGTTTTTGGCCAATATCTCAAAAACTTCCACTGGTAACCAATTGTTTCGGTTATACTGAGACTATTTGGAAAATTTGGAGAAAATTCATGGACTAGAATTTTTACTAGAAATTTTTGATCATAGCTCTATCTCTTGTAACATTTAAGAGCCATGGACTATGATAATTTCCACATAAAATTAATGCATATGCATCGGACAGGTTTTCTTAATTATCACAAGGCAAGACTAGGTCCTAAATTCTCCATAAAATTCAGAGCAGTTACTGAATTTTTATTCGCAAAGCAGCCATTTGTGTTCAGTTAAATGTGAAAGGCAGCAAAAAGTATTGGTTACTAGTGGAAGTTGTTGAAATGTTGGCCAAAAACTGAAAATAACTTATATGGCGGCAGAAAATCAAAAAATTCTAGTGAAAATTCTAGTCCATGTGTAACGAAAAAAAGTTTACTGTCTTACGACAGTATACCCTATCGTTAAAGAAATTGTCCCCATTTCATGCCCTAGCCCCATGTGCGGCTTGGTTTCCCGCAGCTCAGCCTGGTAGGGGATGTGGTCGTGGGTTTTTGGGGTTAGGTGAAATAAGGGACCTAGATTACCGCACAATCATATTAACTTAGGGAAGATGGCCTAAAATTTACCATCTAAAATTTTGATCAAAAAAAAGAAAAGAGGTCATCGGACCCAACACTGGCGGATCCTAAACATATTTAGGGAATGGGTTTTCACCCATGGTTGTTATTTCTGGCTTCTTAGGGTAACATAATTACCTTAAGAAGCACAGACACGTAGTATTAACAATAAAAAAAACTAAGGGTTAGTTGCCTATTGAAAGTGGAGGAGGTCCTTAGCAGAAAGAGGGTGTCCAGCCAATGGGCCGGGTTACTCTCGATGCCCTCGCTCCTAGCAAGACTCAGCTTTGCTAGAAGCAACTAAGGTACCTCGCCACTATTGGAATGTTTATTAATCACACATCAACACCATACTTACCAAAATATATATCTGTGGGTCCAACTCAAAATAACACGCACGCAATTATGGTTTTGAAATATTGCTTGCTTAACAATTTCTGCAGGTTGGTGTTGTTATATGTCCGCTAAATAACCACTATTATTTCGTATAATATATATACAGGCCCGATATAGCTATAGCAATTCACAAAAACTCAAACTCTTTTTTTTCAGGTTTAGCACAATCTCTCAATTCAATAAGATTATTTTTATTCTTGTTTATGGATATAATAGATTCACTTATTCCACTAAATTTCACTGCTGGTCCATTAAAGATAAAAAAAAACACACAAAGTTTCTGTATTAAATTATATTGTATTATTAGTAAAATGGAAAATGCACACTGATTTATTCTTAATATTTTACAAACTACTTTTCCGAAAATTAAATTTTATAATTAAGTATAATTTATTTTTTTGAAAACAATCCGACCAAAAAAAACTTCTAAACAACTTGCAGGTTTGCAATCGACTTCTTCCCTCCACCAAATATTTTTGCACCTTTTATATTAAATTATTGAAAAAAAATGTTGTACATTCATCAAAAATGTACGCAAGCAAAAAAAATGTACAAAAACGTGACATTGGTTTTTGATTACCCAATGCACTCGCTAAAATTTTCTTATATCCAAAAAATATAACTTGATCGAAATGTGCAATTGGAGGTATTTCTAATAGCAAAGTCCATTCTCATGCTATTTACCTCAAAACACATCGATAAAAAAAATTGATAATGTTGCATTATATTATTATGGTTTACGTTAATTCACTTACTGCATGGATATATACAGTAATCTGAGTAACATAAACAAACAATAACAATGCGAAATACGGCATGGTTTTTTCTTTTGGTAAAATTTGAGGTATCACCTCGAAGGTTATGCCGAGTGTTAAAATTTGATGATGAAATTTGGGTTGATAACGGAAGTGAATAAAATTCCGTTACACATGAATTTTACCCATATGTTCCATATAGTCTCAGTATTACTTAACCTTTAAGAAAACAACCGAAAATATTGGTTACTAGTGGAAGTTTTTGAGATATTGGCCAAAAACTGAAAATAATTTATTTGGCCGCAAAAAATCAAAAAATTTTAGTGAAAATTCTAGTCCATGAATTTTCCCCAAATTTTCCAAATAGTCTCAGTATGACTTAAGCTTTAAGAAAAACAACCGAAAGTATTGGTTACTAGTGGAAGTTTTTGAGATATTGGCCAGAAACTGAAAATAACTTATATGGCGGCAGAAAATCAAAAAATTCTAGTGAAAATTCTAGTCCATGAATTTTACCCATATGTTCCATATAGTCTCAGTATTACTTAACCTTTAAGAAAACAACCGAAAATATTGGTTACTAGTGGAAGTTTTTGAGATATTGGCCAAAAACTGAAAATAATTTATTTGGCCGCAAAAAATCAAAAAATTTTAGTAAAAATTCTAGTCCATGAATTTTCCCCAAATTTTCCAAATAGTCTCAGTATGACTTAAGCTTTAAGAAAAACAACCGAAAGTATTGGTTACTAGTGGAAGTTTTTGAGATATTGGCCAGAAACTGAAAATAACTTATTTGGCCGCAGAAAATCAAAAAATTCTAGTGAAAATTCTAGTCAATGAATTTTCCCCAAATTTTCCATATAGTCTCAGTATGATCTAAGCTATTAGAAAAATAACCGAAAGTATTGGTTACTAGTGGAAGTTTTTGAGATATTTTCCAGAAACTGAAAAAACCTTATTTGGCCGCAGAAAATCAAAAAGTTCTAGTGAAAATTCCAGTCCTTGAATTTTCCCCAAATTTTTCATATAGTCTCAGTATAATCTAAGCTACTAGAAAACCAAACGAAAGTATTGGTTATTAGTGGAAGTTTTTGAGATATTGGCCAAAAACTGAAAATAATTTATATGGCCGCAGAAAATCAAAAAACTCTAGTGAAAATTTTAGTCCTTGAATTTTCCTTATAGTCTCAGTATGATCTAAGCTACTAGAAAACCAACCAAAAGTATTGGTTACTAGTGGAAGTTTTTGAGATATTGGCCAAAAACTGAAAATAACTTATAGGGCGGCAGAAAATCAAAAAATTCTAGTGAAAATTCTAGTCAATGAATTTTCTTCAAATTTTCCATATAGTCTCAGTATGACTTAAGCTTTAAGAAAAACAAGCAAAACTATTGGGTACTAGTGGAAGTTTTTGAGATATTGGCCAAAAACTGAAAATAACTTATATGGCCGCAGAAAATCAAAAAACTCTAGTGAAAATTCTAGTCCATGAATTTGCCCCAAATTATCTTTGTAGTCTCACTATGACCTAAGCTATATACGTGAGCTATATTCGAATATACGTGACAAGGAAAACGTATTTGTTCCGCCGAAAAATAACAAAATTCTACTGCCTACGGGTTTAAACGGTCCGCAAGATTTGTTGATTTATATAAGAGACTCCTTTGGTCATCTATAAAACCTGCCCATCTATAGATCTACCCATCTATACGAATCTGCTATCCAGCTGATGGGATTGTCGTGGCACTTGTCGAAATGTGCGAATAGCCCTTTTTTAAATGCTACAGACGGAAATCTTATAATGATAAAACTGTTAAATTTTTGAATTGAAATTGACATGAACAGACGCGGTACATATGGCTGGTGTAAAATGACCAGAGCGTAAAAATCCTAACTCTCACTCAAATTTTAATAGTGAGAACTCCCTTGTTAAGTCGGTCTACATACTCGCTCGTTCGGTTGCTATAGGAGCCTAGAATTTACCTAAATTAACTAATTTAAAGATTTTTTAAATTTTATGGCTGGAGAATTTCTCTATTTTTCAACGAAACACTTCCCGTGGCGCTATGTCAAATTTTCATGAGGGTGTTCTATTACTTGCACCGTAGATGGTCATTGGAGTATAGAAGTTATCTAAATTAACAAATTTGCTGACCTTTTAAATCGTTAGGCAGTATAACTTTCTTATTTTCAACGGTACAAATATATTTCCCGTGTCAAGTATATTTGAATTGTGATAGTTCCCACGATCTACGGAATTTATTACTTGGGCTCGAGACAGCCAGAAAGTACAGCACACAATTTTACTATCCAAAATATTACTTTAAATAAAAATAAAAAGTATGGGATGAGAAAATCAAAAAAGTATGAGATGAACAAATATCGTGGGATGAGAAATACGTAGAATGTGTATAAAATGTAAAAAGGCTCGGATGAGTTTTTAACACTATAGAGGTATTTTTTTTTAAATCGTGGGGTGAAAGTCTGGGATAAGGGAGGTGGATCAAAATACCCTATCTTGCGAACAAATCTACCTCTTCACAAGTTGTGTGTTACTCTGCACAATAAAAAAAGTTTATCTGTACAAACTCATGATCGGAAATAAATTTATTATTTTTGTCCAATAAGGAAAATTTTGCTTACTATCTTTTGCAAAAATTCATATTTTATTTTGTGTGTTCGTTTTCGGGAAATAAAAAAGAACTATAAAACAACTATAGGCCGTCATTTCCATAGGGAAAGGGCGTATGGCCCAATAAAAAAAAAAATGCCTTACTTCTTTAGGTACCGGACAAGTGGTGCAGTGGTTAAAGCTTCGGCACTTGGACCGGGTGGTACTGGGTTCGAATCCCATCAGAGGCACAGGTGTGAAGTTTTTGGACACTTTTAAATTTTTGGACACTTTTATAATTTGGACAGAAATTTACGCGAGTGTCCAAAAATAATTTTTTTTCACATAATTTCGATTTTAGACAGATATTTCAGCACATGCACATTTCTAAAAAATTTCAATACAACAAAAATTGTATAAAAAATATCAATTTTTTGTACTTCATATTTATATTAAACTTTTGAGAAATTAATTTAATCATCAGGAACATGCGGAATATGAAATTTTTATAGCTTATTTCATTCATAAGTGCGTCTAATTTAGGAAACAAACTATCCCTATAGATTTCCTTTGTTTCCCTTCGAATTAAAATATATTTTGGATGCCAATTACAGGGATGCCAATTCACAAAACCAGAATTGTAAATCCTTTGTGATTGCTAGGACAAATCTCATTCAATTTCCCTTCAAAGTGACCCACGAAATATAAATTCGCCTTTAGCGATAACTGAAAAAGTAGAAAATTGTCGACATTTCCATGTAATTTTGCTACGCTATAGGAACCAAAATAATTAAACGCTTAGCTATGAAAATTTGGTTAGAGCAGATCTTCTAGAATGTAAGCTCTGTATCGCATGAAGAATAATCTTAAGCTGCATTTCATTGAGAATAAAGTAATCGAGGCCCGTTTTGAATTTAGCTTTGCTTGCTTAAGAAGTTATCGTACCAAAAAGAAGCTAATGGTTACTTTTAGGCCAGAGTATCGAAACAAGTACTATACTATCGGCAATATCATCCCTGCCCTACACTCTATTTAGAAAAGGCATATGTTCGATTGCATTAGACTCGTATATGGCCGTCATTTCCAAGGGAAAGGGAAAGGGCGTATGGCCCAATTAAAAAAGAATGTTTTACTTCTGTAGGTACCAGACAAGTACAAGTGGTGCAATTGTTAAAGCTTCGGCACTTGGACCGGGTGGTACTGGGTTCGAATCTCATCAGGGGCTAGATGCAAATCGAATTTTTATCATCGATTACAATCGGTGACGGTAATAAACACAACTAATACCTTCTGATGGAGTGTAGGGTTCAGTGCCGACCCACCTTCCATGTCAATGTGCAGGTGGGATACTGTAGTTGTGTGAGTAGGTGAGTAGGTGAATACGTTAATGATGTGGCGTGAATACGTGGTATCACAATGGGTCAAAATTGGCCTAAGTGTCAACCACTGAAACCTATTTCTGTAGGTATTCATCTTTGGTTATTCCTTCATTCTTTCATTTGATTATTCCTTCCGAATAGTGTCAACATAGAAAAATTCCTCAATTTTTTTATCGCTCGAGCCTTAACTACTCAACAAGAAAAACTTTTTCTAAAGAAAGAAAACTAGGATAGGAAAACACACCAGGCATGTGATATACCCACCAAGACCAACATCTACTTACTTACTTCCGTCACATCCTCCATGCAAAGCTTCCGATTTATTCCATTTTATAGAATTCATGATAAAACTGTTCACTAAACAATCCCGCGTCGTACCAAATTTACCTTTCTATATCAATCGCAAACCCCGTTAAACACCCCATTTTCTCTCTCGTTTGAGACGAGTGATCATCATCAAACCAATACACACTTATATACATACACCGGCAAAACGATCGAAGCAAAATTAATAATCAGTGCTGGGTAAACTATGGACAAATTGGAGCGAAAAATTTCGTTACAACCTCTCAACATTATTTTATCCCAACCCATTTGATTCAGAGATTCTCCGAAAATTTTATATTTATTCAAATAAATACAATAAAAACACATTAATAAACAAACAATTTTTTTTTTGAGTAAAATTCCAAATAGTTAGCCAACTGTTTCTAATTTTATATATGTGTCGCGATAAATTACATATTTTAACAGTGTAATAGAAATGTTCAAAATCCCAATTGGAATATTATATTTGAGAGTTATTTTCTTGTTATATATTTCACATCCACTGTTATCAGCAGATTCCTACTATTTATTGTGTCATCAATTTAATAAAGTTTATTTCTATTTTCAGGTTATTACCCTTACATCTTTATCACTAATCGGCAACCGCATTTTAATGTTATAGCACCGAGGCATTTGTTCAACAACAGGTACGCAAATAAATTTTACTTTTACATATATGATTTACTTTATTTAATATTATTGTTAATGTTTATTGCTGGTAATGCGATAAAAGTTTACCAATTAATTTTCATAATAATACCAGCGACAGAAAAAATTTCACTAAATTAGCCATTACTCTCTGTATGATGTCCGTTTTATTGCTTCAATTCTAATTATGGCCAACTCCACTTTTTATTTTTTTTCCTATCTCTTCCTTTTAACATAATATAATTTCCATTCTCAATTTCACCCCTTTTTTCTAACTAATTAGCTAACGATCATCAAAAATTTTCGACGGCACTATAGAAAAACGCAGTGTCAAACAAACATCATAAACGTGTATAAACTATAAAAGCAATCAAAAAAATTAGAAAAACAAATAAATTACGCGAGAGACACACGTAAACCATGCTAATTCACCTCGAAATTAAAGAGCCCCTCGAACCGCAATTTAGATGCAGTTTTAGGTTACTTTTGACAAAGTTTAGCTTGATTTCGTTATTATGTTCCTTTCAATACACTTATGCACATTAGATTATTGTTATTATTCTTTGTAACTCCTTTACTTTTTGCTTATCGATGATACCATATATACCTATCCTCGCAAACGAAGGTTTTTTTTTTTTTTTGAGAAACAGTTGTCCAATTACAATTTGTCTTGCACCTGTCTCTCCTCGGCTTGTATGTACACTTATATCACATATACAAAAGAAGCAATAGACTATTAAAAAAAAAATCGTTTGAAAGTGTATAGAAAACCAAACCAAACTGCGGTATAAACACGAGTTGAAGAAACACATTTCATAAGACCATGACGTTTTAATTCAGTTCGTGTTGCATATGTGAATACTAAAATGTATGTTGATTGCTGTTGTTATGGTTTGCGCGACTGCATTTGTTATTTGACAATGGCCTACATATTTTATCTATTGTGTGTGTGTGGACATAGACAGATTCGGTGACGTAGGTTGTGATTATGCGTGTAGTAAAAGACGATCGCATGCATAATTACGCGGCGATCGCGCGTATACAAATCCTGTAGGTGTCTTACAGTGTCTTTTTGTTTGTCTATATTCGTCGTCGCGTTTCATGACGATCTGACCAATTTAGACTAAAAAATTAAAATTAAGTAATGTTAATTTTATTCATATAATTAAATTTTTTTATGGTTTGGTTTTGGTATTTTTTTTACAATCATATATATGATATAAGATGAGACAAATATGATGATACATATATGGAAGTGTTTAGTATTTATTTCCGTTCCGTATCTGCATGATTCATATGGAAATAATCTTGATAATTTTTAATTTTTGTTTTTATATTTTGGCGTCCAACAAAAAAAAAAAAAATACGTAATTTTGCGCAACTTTGACATTTGTAAATGCATTTCTGATAACTTATTTTATACATATAAACACTAAACGATTCAAATTTTCTTATTATTCATGGTGTACTTACTATAATTTATCACGTGCCATGAAAGGGTTCATTCAAGAAATTTTTCATCGATATGAATCATCCAATTTTTTTATTTCATCGTTGTGTTGGATTGCGTGCCATTAGGTTAAAGGTTTAACATATCCTGTGTTTAGTATTTGGAGCCAGTCAAAAACTAAAAATAATTTTATTACACAGATTCATTTAAATGAGATTTTATTTCGGACATGCGTATCTTGGGTCAGATAAAGGTTGATTGCTCATACATTTCAACAATTTCGCATTGACAATATTTATAGAGCGAATCTCTACTATTTGCAATCTTTATATTTTCTTTAAAAATTATTAATTGGTTACAGCCTGGGCGTTGTGTTTTTTGATAAGCGCGTTTGTTGTACAAATTAGTTGTTGGTGCTCAGCTCGTCGCCTGATTGAATGCGGAGGCAGCCAAACAGCAAAATGTTTATGCCACCACAGAATACAGACCTATCTTTCAGCTATTGCAAACTGAATTTTAAAGGTTCCAGTATCTCGTAACAAACCATTTAAATCTCTTTGATTGAAGACAACTCCATGTTACGCTATTGCATATTTTTAAGTAAATGCCAGTGAGATTTAGCAGACCCAGTAGCTTCCATTGTAATGAACCTGCAATTAAAATGTTGAGTGCCGAACGCGACCAGTAAACCAACCTTCATTGAATCATTTCTCCTGAACGACGAATCTATTCCTCAGGGGAGTTGAATCAATAGATAACTGGATCGGTCAGCTGGAAAACGATAGTTACCCCGATTAATTTAATTTTCCAGCTATCGATTTCATTCTCCGCGCGTGAGAATGTTTTCGTTTAAAATGAAAATTTTATTATACTATAAAACAGTGATTCAAAGTTGGACATCGGTTTTGTATCGAGTAGACGCTTCACATAGCGTTTAACGACATTTACAAAGCAAAGAATTTTGTAGCGCTGTTCATGTGCTTATTGAGTTGGTTGAATCGGTAAAAGCAATCTCACTCGGAAACAAATTTTAATTCTGATATTGGAAAGCTTTGCTAGGGTTGTTGACTTCTTGGAGCAACTTTCGAATGACCGTAAAAGCTGCTGTACGTACAACGCGGTGTACTCGCCAAGTGGCTTTTGTCACGTTATTTCCGCTTGTTTGGAATGTTTTTGTATCCATCGTGCATTGCAACAACTTCGCGTTGTAATTTTTGTTGAAATTTTTTTTGGTTCGTCCTCCATTTTTTATGAACTCGTTAGAACACGGGGAAGTGAATCAGTTCTTGCAACACAACACGGTGCGATGATATCCTTGAATAACTTACTCCAGAATTTACATTTCGGGATTGCGACCTCACATGTCATAATTTTGTCGATTCTGGCAATTCCTCTCGATTAATGGAAATGGATTGGAGCTTCACAAATTCTGTATATGTCGAGATAATCCTATTCTATTATTTTGTTGTTATGCTGGATCTTTTTCGACTATGATTTTACTCGTAATTACATAGTACACGTAAATGGAGAGTCCGTTGAATTGGTTATCGATAAACTGGAATATCATGGGTTAATCCTTGATGAAATGTACACAAGTTGGCGATCGTTATCAATTTATAAATTTGCATAACCGTAACCGTGTTTACTGCAAATGGTCCTGTTGGTTCACATAAGTTAAAAATGGCAAAAGATTTATTCATCTTATGCAATTGAACTGAAAACCAGAATGTCCGTTGAATTGAATGATATTGTTCGTCGTCGTTAATCGAAAATCAGGTGCCGACCATTATAAAATCGATTGGAATGGCATTGAATTTCGCTGTCACTCTGCTATGTCAACAAACGGATCGTCTCGTAATTTTCTGGTGATCAAAGTTTTCATTGACAATGTTAGAATCCTATGCTGTGAAAGTGGGGCGAAATAGTTGATCGAACGATGGCTTCAATCGCCATGTTGCAAGATTGAATGGTGACAATCATTGAAAATGATTGATTGAAATTCGACTTTGAAGAGGTGCTGGGAGCGAAAAAAAAACTCTGATGAGTTTAAACAGCTGAGTGGTTTCGTTATTACTGCACGCCATGACACAGTGTGCTGTTCTTCGTCCAATCGCTAGCAGCGCTCACATTACTACGTTTCACGTGATAAAGGGCAAATCCGCAGAATAACGGGATCGAGCCATCTCCGTTGAACGATTGCTCCTGCGATGTTAGTATGTCTTGTAACGATAACACAGAAGGCGCTGAGATTTGTTTAAATAGATAGAAAATAAAAAACTGTTTTTTTTAAAATCTCAAAAGTTCATATCTTGATTTGAAAATGGCTACGGTCTGTAAAACTAAGTTACTAAAACCCTAGTAAAAATGATGGAAAATTACCTTCCTTCCCTGTTCCCAAAAATGTAAAAAAAATATGTCTGGATGTCTGGAAGGACGGCTTATGCGATTTGAATTTTCACCAATCTTGTTTTATTTTTAATTCCGAGATTTGGATAGTTTTTCCTTACCTCAAGGGAGTCGGGTACCTCTCATACGAGATCACTCAGAAAAACCATCCTATTCCAAAATTTTGCTTTGATTTTTTCCCATATACTCGTGCAGTGGCACTATTCTGGTTTTCCCTAGGAATAGGAATTGGGAAAAATATTTTCATAGTATTTTTGTCTAAATTGTATTTTTCTGGCCTACTGAGGAAATAAGTTTAGTGCAAAAATTTTGAAAACAAAGTGTATTGGGAAACTTTTGTTCCACAAAATTTTTATATGGAAAAATATTTTCCCATTTAACTTTGTTTCGAAAATATATAATACACCAAACTTATTTCCTCAGTAGGCCAGAAAAATACAATTTAGACAAAAATACTATGAAAATATTTTCCCCAATTCCCTATTCCCAGGGAAAACCAGAATAGTGCCACAGGACAGCTTTTGAAAGGTCTTGGACCAGACAACTATTTCGATAGATCTTTAGTTGAAAATTGACTGTTTTGGCACTAGTAGCCAATTTTTCGTTTACTATAGAATATATATACTTATCGTGAATCGTTAAAAAGTTCTTCAAGAAGGCCGTAAATTTTTCTTTACAACTTAGTCCAGAAAACTACCATTGTGGACTGGAAGCAGTTACAACTTTTACTATTCCTATACAATTATGTAACATATCATTTGAAAGGTCTTGGAAAAAACTACAATTCAGTAACCGGCGCTTTAGTTCACAAACCCACCATTTTGGCGCTGGTTATTCAATTATCATAAGGTTTTGAAGAATGACGTGCATTTTTCTAAAGCATCAAACTACCGTTTTAGCGCGGTAAGCATATCATTTGGAAGGTCTTGGAAAAAGAAACAATTTTATTATTAGTGATTTAGTTCTTAAATCCACCGTTTTGGTGGTAGAAGCTAATTTTTGATTTATTATAGAATATAGAATATAAAATATCAATGAATATGTTTTGAAGAATGTCCCAATTTAGCATATTAGTACTCTAAATTACTATTGTGGCGCTGATCACAGATACATATTTCTTATACTGATATGATCTTGTGGTATATCGTTTTAAAGATTTTGGACGAAATTTGTGATTTCAATTTCCAGGCCGGAATTTATGGGTTTGCCAATTTCCAGACCAAAGTTTTGATAAGTCCTAAAGCCGAGTGACGAAAAATGACTAGCAAAATAAATAAATTGGTGTAAATTCGATTAAATATATGTGCGATTTTTAACGATTTTTTGAACAAAAATTGTCGAATATTTTATTTTCAAATGTTAACTAAAATATTCGAAGTTTTTTATATCGATATTAATTTTTTCGGCTAAATAGGGCAATCCCTCAGATCTGGGTTAAATGGCTGATTTCGAAAACATCGAAATAAAAATATCGAAAGATTAAATGTTAAAAAAATAATCAAAAAAAAAAACAATTTCGACAATATTTACCGTAAAAAAATAATATCGATATTTTTTCATCGAATTTCGACTAAGTCACGGTATTATTAAGACTAGTTTAATTCATTGCCAATATAATAGTTTTAATATAGTTTTGGACTTTAAATTTTCTATTTTATACTGAGCGTTCGACCTCACTTCGAGTTTATCAAAACACACTTGGGTGCAAAAATTCGCAAATTGAAAAAATTCAAAAATATCAAAAAATCAAAAATCTGTATAATTTTGTTGGTATCAAATTCAAAGTCTATTTCAACACCTATCCAGTGGTATGTTTTTCTACTTATACGGTACCAAAAAAGTGATTCTTGGGGTCAACATATGAGTTTTTTTGTGAATTTCTCATCATGAAAATTAGTGGTAAAAACCGAATTAAAACATTAAAATCAGCAAAAAAAAAAAATATAATACAATTTAAATAATTTAATTTTATAATACAATTTTTAAGGAATACTTCTTATTGTATTCCTTTCCTAATCCAAATTACAGCTTTCATTCGATGTTTCTTTGATTTCACCAAAGTTTACAACAAATTTTAAAGTATCGCCTCTTGCATCTATATCTCTCGGTCGGACTATTTTTTTAGCTCGTCCCATAAATATTCGATGGAATTGTGGTTCGGGCTTCTCTCTTTATCCAGAATGAACAGGAAATTTTCTCCAATAAACCCGGCAAAATGTACGACGTCGTCCTCGAGTACTTCGTCAATATACCGTTGAGAAGTCAATCCTCTTGATCGACGGCCATTGTTCGCTTTGGAAATGAATACAAAATCTGTCTTCGCATCCAGTGACATGCCTACCCAGAACATGAACGATCCATCGCCATACGAGACACGTTCTTCAATGCAACATTGTGCAAATCGCTCTCATGATCTTCTGTACCCCTTCCTCGCCCATCTTTGTCATGTAAACCCAGCATGCACTCGTCAGATAACCGGACTGTTCTTCATTGTTCTTATGTCCAATCGAAATGCTTTCGAGCGAACTGAAGGTGGGCTCGTAGTTGAGCTGGGATCAATTTTGGCCAGTTTTCTAGTCTGTGTGCAGTTAGATCACCTTCTTGAAGTCGTTTTCTAACTGCCCACCGACTGCTTTTGATTTCACAAATTTCTTGGAGCTGCTGTCCCAGTTGCACAACACTCAAATGACGATTTCGCGACGAAGTCGTCACAATAAAGCGGTCATCACGCTGTGTTGTAATACGAAGTCGGAGAGATCGTTATCGCCCTCTGCAGCAGACGGTGTCTTAATATCTTTGCCACACTCGACGAACCAAGAATCGGCTCAAATTTAGTTGATGAGCTAACTTGTTGTTGGTTCTGCCCCTCATCAATTGTGCAACTACTTCAGCAGCTACTTCTGATGTGGTATTCATTTTCTTGTTCCGGATGAAGACGTAATCGGTGGAAGACCGTTCAGGCTAATCGTTGATATGCGAATGATAACAAGTCCCTTAAAACGCACCATTTTATACCTGCCACAAGTTCCGCCCTGGGTTTTAAAAGAAAATACACACACGTGGTATCATTGGATAGGCACATACGGGTACATTGATTCAAAAAATATTTCAATTCGCGAGAAAATGAAAAAAGAAATGCAAATGTGCGAATTTTTTGCTCCCAAGTGTATGTACGACAACATTTTTCTTTCTACAGTAAAAATATTTTTAAGGCAAACTTAACTATAAAATATTTTTTCATAGAAACCAGAATCTAGACTTGCCCAAAAACTCGCAGAGTGACAGAAATGTTACTGTAAATTTTTCAATGAAATATTTGTAGTATTTTGTGGCCAGCAACCAACTTTCTTTTACCATGAATCTCTACTTTTATCATGAATATAGATCTAGAATACGCAACGCTGGATTTCTAAAGCATAATCAAAAATACATTATCCCTGCTTAAATATCAGAAAACCTACAAAGTTAACCATTGTTCGTTAAAAATTTGACCTTAGAGTTTATTTTAATGTTTTAATTCTTTGTAGTTTATTTACAAAACTTTGTAAATTTTGTATAATTTACATGTATTTTTCGTTTATTTGCTAAACTTTTCTACATCATTGCAAAAATTGGAGCAACTCCCATTGAATAATGAAAAAACTTAGTAGTTTCCGGGGAATGGAAATTTTAAATTTCGTAGCAGTTTTATTCCATTTCCCCCGCAAAGTGTATTCTGGCTTTTGGGAAAAAAATTTTTTGGGAATAAATTATTTCCCATTATAGCAGTTTTGGCGTTTATTATTCCATACCTACTTTAGAAAAAAATTAACTGAGAATAGAATTTATCGGAAATGTATTGGATATATTTATAGCAATATTATGGCTGTAAATTATACTGAAAACTGGTCCAATATCAATTGGAAATATCAATATCCAATTTTTCACTTTAATAAATAACCAATTAAACGTAGTAAACTATGTTTAGATGTTTGCTTTTTATTTTATTGCGATCGTGTGTCGGCCACGAATAATTAAATTATTTTCCAGTAAATTTTTTCTCCAATCGCCAGAATTAACTTTTGGGAAACGGAGAATTAGGGAAAATGTCTGGAGAATGATACAAAAAAAAATCAATATTCCCGGGGAATTAACGGAATAGGCCCACTTTACTGTAGAAACGTCACATTTTAGTGAAACAAAGTTTTTTAAAACTTATCATTTCTGGTAAAAGAATTTAAAAAATGATCTGAATTAAATTTGTTTGAAATTTAATTTACAATCTTTTATTATCTTTTATTCTCCAATTGGGTTACAACAATTAGTTCTATTTTTCTCTAGCTTGCACTACCCCGGCCTGTAACTATCTCAGTTTATCGCACGCTCCAACGTCCCGTAAGCTAGCAGAACCCATACAGCAGAACATTACAAGATAGTATGGATAATTATAGGCTAATTAAATGCTCTATTAAAAAATGTTGGGCTCCATCCCTTGCAACTAAAACGCGGGTTCTGCTAGCAAGAAAAAGTTAGCAGAACCCATATCAAAAAACGATTTCAAAACAATTGGAAAATTAAAGGTTAATTTTAGGCTAATTAAATGCCCTATTTATTTTTTTTACTATGCTCGCTCTAGGAGAAAAGTGAGGCTTTATCACTTAAAAGCTAATAGAACCCAAATTGAAAATCGGGCCAAAAATCAAATTCGAACGCAAAACAAGATCAATTGACAACAAATAATTTTAGGTTCATTATGGCCTAATCAAATGCCCCATAAAAATTTTCGGGCTCCACTTTTTCTTCACCAAACTTCAGATTATTTTATCTAAAGCTAGCAGAACCCAAATAGAAAATCGGACCAAAACCGAAATTAGATCGCAAAACAAGAACAATTGACATACAAATAATTATTTTAGGCTCCTCTCGTTTTTGACCAAATTTCAGGTCATTTAATCTAAAGCTAGCAGAACCCAAATCGAAAATCGGACCAAAACCGAAATTATGCCTAGCTAGCAGAACCCAAATCGAAAATCGGACCAAAATCGAAATTAGAACGAAAAACAATAACAATTGACATACAAAGCTTAAGGGATGTACGCTCCATTCAGTTTCGACGTCATATTGTTCGCAGGTCGAACAACTTCGTGTTGCCGGCATAGTCTAGGTCATCACCTGCGAAGTACGTCGAGTGATTGCTGATGGAACACTTTTTCTATCATTCGTTGTGATGAGGGTCGTTCAACATGGTCCAGCCATCTAACTTGGTTTGATTTAATGTATCCGATAATGTCACAATCTCCAAGGGGGCGTTTTATATTCTACAAAGAAATTAGAAATAAAAATCAAAGAGATTGGCATTTTTAGTTGAGATATTTATTTAAACGCGCATTGTGTTTATGTAAATCAACCCTTTTTGTCATAAAATTATTAAATTTGAAGGTATATTTGTATAATATTTTGAAACATGCTTAAATTCGGAAGCCGTTCTTACAGCAATGCCTATAAGGATAAAAAATTTTCTGAAGGGGACCAGCTGTCTATAAAAATTTATAAAGAGGAGCAAATTGTTTGGAATTATCCCAATATTTCATCACAAAAAATTAAAAATGTTCATCAGGCACTACTAGTTATATTTCATCACAGAATTTTTATTTTCATCCCACAAAATTTTGAAATGACACGAAACATAATCATACTCGATCGAAAGTGTTAATCCTTCAAATATAAATGATAAAATGATAAGAAGACCAGAGGTCTGTTGGGATTGACGCTATGGGGTCTCATATGCGTAAATGACCAACACATTTTTAAGACCAAAATTCGGTTTAAATTAATGGCTCCCAGGAATGTGTAATGTCGTCATCGATCGCTTCTGATTTCGATACAACATGATGACCTCTATTTACAAAAAAAAATCCAAGGCCAATTGTATATTGGGATTAGCGCAATAGGCCCATATGTGAATGACATGTTCAGTTTAAGTATAAATTATTGATTAAAATCTGAAATCTATATTTTATTTTAAATGGGCCATCCCAGGATGCTTTAGCACCAATCTCAACATACGAATCGTCATGTGATTTTTATTTTGGATAGCGGACATGATGCCGTGTTGAAATCAAAAGAGGCTGGTCACGACAATCGTGGTTCTTACTTATCATTAGCTTAAATCAATAATCTTACATAAACTGAATGAAGCATTCACATAAGGGCCTAGTGTGCCAATGCAAACATAAAGCTTATCTTCTTATCATTTTATCATAGATATAATAAACGCTTTAGAAGAATAAACACTTTAAATCAAGTATTATCATGATTTGTGTCATTTCAAAATTTTCTGGCATGAATTCAAAATTCCTGGGATGGAATATAGTATTGCCAGATAACACATTTTATTTTCTAGGATGAAATTCTGAGATAGCTTCACACACTTGGAGGGGCAGTATTCCAATAAGAAATTGCCAGGAAAATTGGGCGTTCTAAAAGCATTGCTCATATTTTTTTTATAAAGGGTAAAACAAATGGCATAACAGCCCCAACGAAAGGCCGTAGCAAAATCTCGACTTGCCAGAAAGGCCAAATTCATGAAGAAGGTACACGGAATCGACTATCATGCAGGCAAATAATGGAACAATTTAATCTTTCCATGGCGACTCGAGACAAGACTCGCATTTTAAGCAGTTCACCAAATATTAAACTGACCAATCTACGTTCAACTGCACCCTTGTGAAGTTAGCCCAGAATTTCACATCAGGAAAATAAAAAAAAAATCATCGGGTAACACTAAAACTGCAATGATATTCCAGCAGAATTTAATATAGTAATTTCGTTCAATCTCGAAGTTTCATTCCAGCCCAGAATTTTTTTCTAATTTTAAATATGAAAATCAAAATTAAAAATTAAGTAAAAATTATAATTCTGGGATTTTATAAAATAACAAAGAGCCTTTTGTTGTAATTTAAAAACATGATCAATAAAAGGAAATTGACTGAATGTATTCTATGCGACGTTAAATCGTATACATGAGCTCCAGTATAGAAAGGGGATAAAAAGGTTTGCCTGATCTGTCTTGATATATCGGTGGCTAGTAACGAAAAGTATTATATTATAAACAAGGTTGCACAGTTAGTTCTTGTTTTAATTTCAAACCGATTTGCATGTTGTGAATGGAGCTATGATGTTTTGGGTCAGTATGGTATCGATAAAATAACAGGCCGAATCCCTTTGGATATTATATGAACTCGATACCATACTGACCCAAACCATCATAGCTCTATTCACAACATGGAAATCGATTTGAAATTAAAACAAGAACTAAGAACTAACTGTGCAACCTTGTTTAGAATATAATACTTTTCGTTACTAGCCACCGATATATCAAGACAGATCAGGCAAACCTTTTTGATACCCCCTTTCTATACTGGAGCTTATGTATACGGTTCAGCGTCGCATAGAATACATTCAGTCATTTGCCTTTTATTGATCATGTATAAAAACACAACAAATGGCTCTTCGAACTATTAAAAAATCCCAGAATTATAAATTTTACTTAATTTTTAATTTTGGTTTTAATATTTAAAATTTGAAAAAAATTCTGCGCTAGAATGAAATTTCGAGATTGAACGAAATTACTAGATTACATTTTTTTTATTCTCCTGGGATGAAGTTCTGGGCTAACTTCACATACATTCCAACTGCCTTGCATAAGTAACTACATGTCGTGTACAACAGTATGAAAGAGAGAGATTTTTTCTCACGAAAAAAAATTAATCTAGATGATCCCGACCCAACTACAAATGCAACTGGCATAATTTGAAGGAATAAGACCTCGTTAGCTTGAAGCGAAATTTTGGTGGCGGAATTGTTATGGTATGGCGAGCATTTTTCTTTCAAAGGATGCTTCGCATTTGCTTTATCACGACTCGAATGAACACCAGTTTAACTCTTCGAAGACGCTTTTTAAATTATCTGGATATTAATGCAGACGAAAATTGTATTTATCAACAAAACAATGCTGCATGCGATTCATGTTTTGAAGGAGACCAAACAGTTATACTAAAGGTCTATCTAAATTTTCAACATGGTTTAAATAAACCTTAAATTTTCAAAGATCAAAATAATTTACTTGTAGAAGTTAACATTGGCTATCACTGTGTATACCTCATTTGCCCAAGTAATTTATTTGTTGCTTACAAAAGAATGTGAGAACAGACTGCGGTGTAACAGTTTAATTTCCAGTCAAAAGCAATATTTTTTTTGTAAATGACTGATCGGGGGTACAATGTCATCTTACTCCTTAATGCACTGAACGTTTTAAAAACGAGAATAGAAATACATTTATGCATGTATATTGTACGAGTATATTGCAAAATATTAGAATAATTAGAACTGTATAACCAACTGACTACAGTTCTATTCAGATTGGCTCGATTACACCACCTGCCATGGAAATAATTTTTGAAGCAATATTTATCGTAATTCTTTTAAGACTTCTAATAAAGCATAATCAACAAGAACAACAATAAAATTTACAAATCGAACAACTGTATTAGAAATTCATTTCCATTTTATGTGAAACCAATGAAATACGTGCACAGGTAACAACAGCCAGTAATTTATGTACAAGAAGAAAATACAATAAATAAAGCAATGACCGACACGGGTTATTTAGTATAAAATGTAGTTGGAGGTATTTTTCGGACATTGAATTTTTTGTTTCGTCGTTTCCACAAACAAATATATAAAAATAAAAATTTTGTTTAATTTAAATAATAGGTAGTCTATCGGACAACTTGAAAAAGAAGGGTAATTGCTTTAAATTTTTTGCTTTTATAATTTTTGTATTGGTAGCAGCCGAATTATTTAATAGCGAAAGCCCCTAAAGGGATTTTATCAGCATGCTCACATATATCATTAAATCTCATGAACATTATTAAAAATGATGGGATAAATAATTAGGATGACGAGATCCTACCTGATTATATTTTATCTGCGATTGCCGAAAACGAGTCAACCAAAATCTTGTTTGACTGTTTAACTGTCGAACGTTTATATATGGAACCGTGAGATTTTGGCAATTCAATAGAATGTATCAAAAAATATTCAGTTTTCTCGTAATACCTTAATCAAACAGAAACACGCATTAAATCAGGATTCATAATTTACTTAATACACGCAATTTATGAATTTTTAATATTTTGATTAAGTGAAGAGCGCATAATAATAAAAAAAAAAAAACGAAATCCTTTTACCATTTCTTAATTCGGTTTTTGGGAAGAAATTAAAGGGTTGTTCGACTCGAACACAATAAAGAAAATGTTATTTTGGTTGTTTACATTTTTGATTAATTCCACAATTTTATATACGTTTCGAAGTGAGCCCCGCGGCCATAATATACACACATTATGTATATTGTTCTTTGCCGTCCGTTCGAATCTCTTCTAAAAAAAAAACGTAATAAAGGTAAATTCTGGTAACTCCAAAAAATTAAGAGACTTACAAAATAAACTTTTGTTTTTGGTTCTTAACTTATTGATGTTGTTCCGTTTTAATTCACAAGAAATATAAAAAAAAAAAAAAAAAAAATAGTGCAGCTGACGGTTACCGACTTTTAGCAATACATAAATGTGTTTAATTTGAAATATGCGGTTTGAGTTTATTCCTTTTCTTTTGTAAACAGACGGTTCTTAACAATATTCTACCTGTATATACGAATTAATATTTTCGAAACAAGTATAATCTGGGTATGCGATATTGAATAGTTTCTAGATAACTATGCATGTAGTGGTAGATGGTATAAATGTAATCTAAGTTAGGCTATTACACAAAATTATTCAATGATTAACGCTTACGTGTTGTCGAGTGCCAGGCACATGTTCAATTACTTAAAAAATTGATTTTACAAGAATGTTCTATAAAGTTAAAAATTACGCCCCTAAAGCTAGCAGAACTCATACAGAAAAACATTACAAGGTAGTATGGAGGCTAATTAAATGCCCTATTAAAAATGTTGGGCTCCATCCCTTCCAACTAAAACGAAGGGCTATGCTAGCAACTAAACAGTTTAAATGATTTAAAAACAATTGAAAAAATCAATTGTTGTAAATTTTTTTATTCTGCTCGTTCTAGAAAAAACAATAGGCATATAACTTCAGAGCTAGTAGAACCCAAATCAAAAATCGGGCCAAAACTGAAGTAAAACGTAAACCAAGATCCATTACATACTAGTGGAACGTTATTTAGGATCTTCTGTCTAAGAGTAAAATCTGTATAATCATTGCATATAATTTTTGTTCTATTACGTCAGCTGCGAGCGTCTACAAATTACGCCATTATTGCAATACCTATGAAATTTGAAATTTAATGTTAGTAACAGTTGAAAAAATACGTATTTATGTTTTGATATAATTCATTCTCAGTTTCAATCTTTCAATCTTTTCATGTTTTTCAAGTGAATTTAATGATTCAGTAAATTAGTACCTCCGCGTGTAAACGACGTATTTTGTAAAAATTCTTACATCATTTGTTAAATGCCGTTGGGCATTATATTCGGAAATCTCAAACTATTGAATGATCGAACTCTACTTGCTGCGACTTACAATTGATCATGTGTAAAATCTGGCTGCCTCAATAGAATTCCAATTTTTCGAATGTTTGTCCCTGAGACTTATTTATTGTCATCGGAAATTGTGTTCTTTAAAAATTAAATGGTAAAACAGTCCCGGAATGTGTTAAACTTATACGTGGAATCTAAATTCTCTTATTGCGTGCGGTTCCAGTTAAAACTTTGTAACCAATAGCATTACGATGCATACACTTGATGCGCATTCTTATTCCATTGACTAATGCTTCCTTTGTATTTCAGTTTCTGATTAGTAAAACAATGCAATTAACATTCAATACTAACTTATGTGGTGGTAAACCACTAATCGTCAAAAAATTCATAAACTCGACTGGATATAGTTATTGATTTCATTGTCATCATCACAAATTATTTTATCGTGGCTGTAGCTATGATATGTTTTCTGTTCACCTGGTATTCGAATAAGTATATCAGTATTAATAAAAGTACAATCATCATGTTTTAGATAGGTGCTAAAATAACTGACTTCAATATGTCATCTGAGCTGAGACTGAGAGTATGTTTTCGAAAATAGTTTCATACACTTTTGGTATTTCAATAATATTTTCGCCAAACTGAGGGAATTGTGAGACATTACCTATATTTTTCAAGAATTCGGCAAATTCTATTTCACTTGGTAGGGCTCTCATATTTTGAGTAACCGATAATTTATGAAAATAAACAAATTTATGCCAACTCGTTACACAGTTTTTAATTAAAGTTGCACATGATCCATGTGGAACAACTCCAAATGGTTTATGTTGATAATTTTCATTGCATAGATCCTGGAATAATCTATCTATGATTTTCAATACTTGCAGTGGGCACATAGAAATTTCATCAATAATTACACTGTGCTTGAATCGCAAACTTTTTTTGTCCACCATACATGTGTCGTTAACTTAGGCCAAGGTTAGGTTAGGTTAGGTTGGAGTGGCTTCCGCATACTTAGACCAGTAGTGGTCCGTTGTGATACAACAGGGTCCTATTTCCCCTTACCCCTGTTCAAGCCAAACACTTATGCATAGGAAACATTTATAAAGTCTCTTCCTGCTCTTCGTCCATGTAATTTCTACAAAGTCATTCAAATGTAGACCCACCATTCTCGCATGTTCGCCAAAAAGGCAGGGTCTTGTCAGTTTTTGCAAAAGCTTCTCACAGAAGACTCTCGATCCTACCTTGCCGTGTAGAGAAACATGGGTCCACCTGTGCAGATATCCGTATACACAAGTAAGGCTAAATATAAGTGGAGGTCGACATACTTAGGCCAAACAGGACGCTCATTTCAAATAAGATACAAAGAACACATGAATGACATAACCAAATTTAAAAAAAACACATAAAATCAAGTCTCCTACAACACAAAAAAAAAAAAAATCATAGGTACACTAAATTCAATAAAAATTTTGGCACAGAATCAAAAAAGGACCGAAATTAGACAGGTTAGAAGATCTTGGCATAAATTTTGGGCACAATTTGACTCATGAGACATTTGTACTCATGAGACATTTGTATACTGTACGTATACAAATATCTCATGAGTTATGGAGTCAAATTACGGCCAAAATGTACACCCTGAAATATACAAACACAAAAACACCAACAATTTAGTTAACGACAAAATAAACACAAAAACGAATAAAATTTACGAGTAGTTGGGGTAGATACTCGATCCGCTAGAAAGCAACTATTTGCTAGCCAAAATCCTGACTACTCAATTAATTTTACAAAGGAAATTTAAATTTCAAATTATATTTTCAATACGCTTTTTGTTTTTTTGTGCGATTGCACCGTAGAACGACACAACATTTTTGAAGCCGTAAATTTTACTGTAATTTCGCAAAAATAAACAAAAATTTTATGAAAAATGTATTTTGAAATTTAAATTTCCTTGGTAAAATTAAATGAGTAGTCAGGATTTTGGCTAGCAAATTGCTTGCCTGCTAGCGGATCGGGTATCTACCCCATTATCCATAACTTAAAAACAAAGAAGGTGCGAAAGAGCAGCGGCTAGCAACAGTATATAAACAGCTTCAAACTAATTAACCGAAATAAACCGAAGAAGAGATTATTCTCGAAACCGATATTTCTAAAAAAAATAAATAAATTGGAACAATAAGTAAGAACGAAGTTATTAAAAATGTTCTCGGAATTAATCGATCCGATGATTGGCGCAAATATATTGAAAATATATTAGATCTATTAATATACAAATAATAACTCTAAACGAATCTCGATATTTCTAACACATACTAATACGAGTATGTAGCATTAGACACTACTATCAATTGTTTAACAATTTTTAAAAGCAAGAAATTTTGTTGTGAATTTTTTTTTAATATTATCGCTCGTTTAAACTTTAATCGAGATTTTATTAAACCGAATGACACGCTTCCCACACAAATTATATAAACCGGCTACTTTGACCTACATTTTTGTAAGTTAAGTGGGTGCATAACAGCAGAACAAATCACACTTGCTTAACAACCATGCTAAAACATACTTGTAATTGTTTTTGTTGTTGGTTTGATAAAACAAAATTTTCTTACATTCCTGTACTCGTACACATAGTCCCTTATCAGAAATGCAAAGCACCCACATGAATTTGGATTTTGTTTCTTTATGAAATATAATCGAAAATACATATTTTTTCAACATAATGATGACAGTTCTTTGATGGTTTTTAACTTTACAAAGTAAATGTTCTTAGCTTCTAAGTTAATAGTAAAGAAAGTCGAATAGTATGTCGAAAGAGTTAATCATATTTAAAGTTCACACGTGATATTACATATCGGATGGAAACTAATTTTAACAACAAAATGCTGTAAACTTCATATTTCAGACGCTAGGGTGACTTTTTAATTATTTGTTATATATCGTTTCGCCATTTGTTACATATATTACATAGCGTTTTTTTGTGTCGCTTAAGTCGACAATGTAGACAACGTCGACAACCAAGAAAATGTTATTAGAAACTCAATTTTTTCATTATTAGTTAGCCGATCCGATAAAGTAGCCGTTCAGCTATTAGCTAATCATCAATATCCTAGTGACCATCTCTTATCAAATATGCTTATTTATCGTGATCCACATTACATCACGTCTGTCATGTACCTTCTGGGTGGGTTCTTACAAATTCGTTTATAATGCTGCGTGTGACGTACTTCATTTCTTCTCATTGCTATTAGTGAGCTGATAATCGGGATTGCCAGGCTTACGAACATTTATTTTTGGAAACGACCAAACATCGCCAAATCTAATGATTGCGACCGTGCAATTACGAAAAAAACTGTCCATTTATAGACTACGATGTCAAAAGCAACAGTAAAACGTAAATGGGGTAACTAGCGGAATTAAAAGTTCATTTGAAAGACGAACCAGTAATAGAATGTAACTACCATTAAATATTATCGTTAGTTGGGTTGGTCCCGAACTCTAAGGGCATATGATAATTCGTCTACAGGAACGAAATTTCAAAACAAAATCCGTCAAACATGTCATTAGAGGGAGTGCATGCTCTCTCTACCTGTACAATATTCTCAGCGTGTACGGCTAGTAAATGAACACACTTAAATTCCACTACAATCAAAAACCAATCACAGATTTGAGAAGTGATGAAAATGAGTTAATATATACGTTTCAGCTGACCCAGTATCATCCCTAATGAATCTGGCTCACATTTAGTTAGCTCACCATATGTAAGGAAAAAATACATACGTCTCTTAAGCTAGCAGAACCCATACAGCAGAACATTCCAAGATAGTATGGATAATTATGGGCTAATTAAATGCCCCATTAATGCCCCCATAAATTTTGGGCTCCATCCCTACCCACTAAAGCGTGGTTTCTGCTAGCTTTAGAAAAAGTTAGCAGAACCCATATCAAAAAATGATTTAAAAACAATTGGAATAATAAAAATTAACTTTAGGCTAATTAAATGCCATATTTAATTTTTTTTTATTCAGGTCGATCTAGAAAATGCAAACGGCGCTATCATTTCAAAGCTATAGCAGAACCCAAATCGAAAATCGGACCAAAACCGAAATTAGAACTCAAAACAAGATCTATTGACAATCAAATAATTTTAGGCTCGGTATGGGCTAATCAAATGTCCCATTAAACAATTTTGGGCTCCATCCGTTTTTGATCTAATTTCAGGTCATTTAGTCTAAAGCATAGCAGAACCCAAATCGAAAATCGGACCAAAACCGAAATTAGAACTCAAAACAAGATCTATTAACAATCGAATAATTTTAGGCTCGGTATGGGCTAATTAAATGCCCCATTAAAAAATTTTGAAGCCCAAAATTTTTTAATGGGCCATTTGATTAGCCCATACCGAGCCTAAAATTATTCGATTGTCAATAGATCTTGTTTTGAGTTCTAATTTCGGTTTTGGTCCGATTTTCGATTTGGGTTCTGCTAGCTTTAGATTAAATGACCCGAAGCTTGGTCAAAAACGGGTGGAGCCCAAAATTTTTTAATGGGCCATTTGATTAGCCGATACCGAGCCTAAAATTATTCGATTGTCAATAGATCTTGTTTTGAGTTCTAATTTCGGTTATGGTCCGATTTTCGATTTGGATTCTGCTAGCTTTAGATTAAATGACCTGAAGTTAGGTCAAAAACGGATGGAGCCAAAAATTGTTTAATGGGACATTTGATTAGTCCATACCGAGACTAAAATTATTCGATTGTCAATAGATCTTGTTTTGAGTTCTAATTTCGGTTTTGGTCCGATTTTCGATTTGGGTTCTGCTAGCTTTAGATTAAATGACCTGAAGCTTGGTCAAAAACGGGTGGAGCCCAAAATTTTTTAATGGGCCATTTGATTAGCCGATACCGAGCCTAAAATTATTCGATTGTCAATAGATCTTGTTTTGAGTTCTAATTTCGGTTATGGTCCGATTTTCGATTTGGATTCTGCTAGCTTTGGAATGATAAAGCCTTTTGCATTTTCTAAATCGACCTGAATAAAAAAAAATTAAATATGGCATTTAATTAGCCTAAAGTTAATTTTTATTATTCCAATTGTTTTAAAATCATTTTTTGATATGGGTTCTGCTAACTTTTTCTAAAGCTAGCAGAACCCACGCTTTAGTGGGTAGGGATGGAGCCCAAAATTTGTTAATGGGGCATTTAATTAGCCCATAATTAGCCTATAATTATCCATACTATCTTGTAATGTTCTGCTGTATGGGTTCAGCTCGCTTAAGGGACGTAAATACATGCCAATTTGACAACATTTATTTTTTACTGTGAATATTTTGACAGTTGACTGAACTGTTAAATTAATTTATGCATGAAATACATGTCAGATCAATTTTTAGAAGATTTCAGGAAAATATATATGGTTCCCATTTTTTTACTACCATTTTTATAAAGATGGCACTGTGAATTCTTAGTTATATGGTTTCCAAATAAATATATTTTTTTGTTGTGTGTATAGGAAATATTTGCATTTATAATTTTTATGCCTGACACAGATTTACTTGCCTATATTTCCGACTAACTAAATTGATGGTTAATTTTCTCCAGTCGTTCATAGATGGCACAATAAACATTTTGTCTGATTTATAATTAAAAATGGCCAAATAAATTAAAATTGTTAATCTCCATAATATTTTTAATCAGCGATTGATAAATCTGAACTAAATTTTCAGTTTAGAACTAGATGTGAGCACATTTTGTTATTTAGCCTACTAAAAAAAATTGGTGTTAAGCCCACAGTATGAGTGATGTGTTTACGTTTAATGTCGTGTGCCGCACGCCGACATATTTGTCTAAATTTCCGACTAACTAAATCGGTAGTCATTCGTAGCAGTTATTGATAGATGTCTCTTATGTGCATAAACCAACATGATTCTGATATTTAATTGATAGGTTCTAGAAGTATTTTGTGACATCTACGAGCAACGGGTATGAACTAACCATCAATTTAGTTAGTCGAAAATTTACGTAAAATAATCAATCCAACAGTGATGGTATAAAAACTCTAATACTGTGACGGGTTTTTCGTCCAAATTACTGACTAAATTTTAAACTTAGTTTATTCTAATTCACAATTTTAATTTTAGTTTAATCAACTGTCGAAATGTGTTTGTTACGTTGTCTACGAGTAGTTGATCAACTCTAGTTAGGTGCCTCTCTTTCTAAAAATTGTTCATTTTGATAATGTTTCGTACGTTATTCTCATGCCCACGGTATTCTGTTGTGCCCGGGTTAATAAAAAAAATAAAACCAAGGATTGTTTCGCACAACGTTTCCAAAAATCTTTAATGTCATTATCAAGTGGGATAAACCAACAAGTAGGAAGGAAGAAGTTATTTTCACTTTACACATTATATTTAGTATAAATAATAATTACATATTGTTTTGTTATTTATTTGCCACTATTATTACTAGTTCCAGTAGTACCGGAGTAGTATTTTCCAACAATTAGGAATTTTCTCAATCCATTCCTGGTATTAGAAAACCTTTATCATCTCAACTCAACCTATATCTAAATCGTTCGAGTCGAAAAACATTTACAAAATAGTCTCAGGCTCCACCGGAGGACCCCCTGAATAAATTTTCTCGACGTTAGCACCAATCCAAATCAACTCTTGGCTTTTGAAATCCCCCTTCACCAGTTTATATAAAACCCGTGCGAGCCAAAAAAAAAATAAAATAATGGAATCTATCCTCACTGGACGACACCCTAAATGAATTTTCTTGAAATCAGGAGTCATTGCGATCGGGTTCTGGCACTCGAAAGCAAATTTTTATAAAAATTGTGCGAGTCGAAAAAAGTAAAATACATGGACCCGAGCCCCACCAGACGACATCAAAGTATTTTGAACCGAACGAAAATGTAAAAATGGTTCCAGTTCAAACTGTTAATTAGAAAACGATTGCTACAAATCAATATTGCCATTCAAAACAACCAACACGATACCCCCCCCCCCCTCCGCCACATTACGCAATCTGAAAGAACTTAATGACAGATATCTAATTAAAGAAAACACAAGGCTCAACACGAAGTAACATGGTAGAAAATTGTGCAGCATTGTGCAATATTACGAAGCAACATTTTGCAACATAAAGCACAAAGTGGAACATCACACAACATCCCTCAACAATTTGTAACATCAGCTAACATGGTGAAGTATGACAAAACATGATGTAACATCTCACAACATATCGTGTAACATCCCACAATATGGGGCAACCTAATGCAACATTGTGCTACGTCAAGCAACATGGCGCAACATCATGCAAAATGGTGCAACATTAAGAAATCAAAACCCCATGTAATCGTAATCGAAGAATGTCCAACATGTTTGAATTATCCAGAAATTAGAACTCCTTATAATCGTTACGATGCGTTCGAAAACTTTATCCCGCAAACTTTTCTTTGTTTAAATCATTTAAACAAAATAAAATGTTTGGAGAAGGCCTAACTCCCCACCAATAACCTTCATGAATAAACACGGCATCAATTACTGGCACTCGAAAACCTCTTATCACCAATTTGTATCAAAATCGTTCGAAACGTTCATTCACCAAATTTTATCAAAATCGTGCTTGCCGAAAACAATTAAATAATGAAGCCAGTAAGTTTTACAAAAGCCTTCTGGCGCTCGAAAACCCTTCCTCACTCCTCGCTGTAGGACCCCCTAAAGGTTCTTTCCAGAAAGCAGGCCAATTGCAATCGATTCCTGGCAATTGGAAACCCCAGCCAAAAAATTAAAAAATGGGACCTAGGCTCCACCGGAAGACTATCTTAACGAATTTTTCCGAAATCAGAACCCATCGCAATCAATTTCTAGTAATCGAAAAAACTTCAAACTGAGCAATTTTCATTCAAGTCGTTTGAACTTAGAAAAAATTATAAAAAAGAACCCGGGCCCCACTGAAGGCTCCCCTAAACGAATTTTCCTGAAATTGAAACCCATCGCAATTGATTTCTGGTATTCGGAAACTCCCTTTTAACAGTTTCCATGAAAATCGTTTAAGCCATCTATGTGTCTATGTAGTTGTAGCTCGTAACCAACTTTCGCTATAGGTAAGGTCCTATTCCAATGGAATTCTAATTCGCTACCTAAACGGACAAACAAACTGGTGCACACGACCAAATAAGTTTCCTTTTGATTTTTGGTACTTGATATGTCAAAATAGACAACCTCGAAATCCAAAAATAAAAGAAAACTTTAAATCAACCGGAATTCTCTCTATTTCGATATCTTCGACCATATGGAAGAATTGGTTCTGAATTATTTAGTTAAACCGTTTCAAGCAATAGGAAAGCAAATATTAATAAACTTTATCTTCTCTAATAAAATCGTCACGCACACGGAGTTTTTATAGTCTGCTAAGATCTGTTATGCTAGGCATTAATTAGTCTTATTTCAAAACAAAACCCGCGATAGAAAGGAGATTCGAACGAGTTTTAAAAGTGACTGAGCTGTGGGTAGTAACATAACTATTTATAGGCAATTCTTCAGATGTGTGTAGCCTTGGGCGAGAGGAACATAAATCGGAAATACGAAAGTCATAGACTAAGTCAGGAAAAGAAATGAAAGTTTGCGATAATAGAGTGCTCGCCAAGATGACAGATGGAAAGAATTGGTTTATAGAGAAAAAGGAAATTTTTTGATGGAACCACCGCCAAAAATGCATGTACGTATGATGAAGATGAATCCAACAATGTAACTGGTGTAAAATCGTTAGCGGACCAGAGCGTGTATTTGATCCGAATGAAACCAGATACTAAATTAATGAGCAGAACTAGATACCGGATCAAATTAAGCAAGAAGAACGATTTAAATAAAAAACTTATAAAAATTTAACTTTGAATTAAATTTGAGACCAATAAAATGATTTTAAAGAGAACGTCACGAAGCTACTACTGACTGAAAACTAGTTCCGCACACGTCAATGAAGAGAGCCGACAGAGAAAAATAAACGTCATTTGTGTCGTTAATACAGGGATTTTTTGTTAGTTGGCGCAACATTTAATGGCGGCAGACTATGCACAACCAAGTATTTACAGAATAAACCTCAGAAGTAAATGGTGACTTTTCGAAGAAAATCATCTTCCCCGATGATGTGCATTCCTAACTTGATGGCTATGTTAACAAGATTGATCTTTCAACATCCCATGCATCCATCACGAGTCACTGTTTGGTTCGCATTTTGGGTTGGTGGACTGATTGAACCGTTCTTCTTCGAGAATGTGGCTGGTGATGCCGTCACCGTCAACGGCGTTCGTTACCGTGATATGATAAACAACTTCTTCTCCTCAAATTATTGATATTGATCTCGAAGACATATAGTTTCAACAGAATGATGCAACCTGCCATGCGGTGAACGAAACAATGGAATTGTTGATTTCAAAATAGCCGGTCTTAAGGTGCTCGACTACATTACGCTATCCAATGCCAAAACGAACTGCATTTTGAATTTTTTACCTATCATACATGAGAGGTAAAAAATTCAAAATGTAGTTCGTTTTGGCATTGGATAACTATAGACATATTTCAAAACTACACCCGGGAAAGGTTTGAGTTATGTATGAACCAGTTTTAAAAAAGTAAGTTAAGATGAGTGCCGGAAGTTCAAAGAATATTGATCGACCTCGCTCCCCTCCCAAAAAAAGAAGAAAAAAGAAAAAAAGAAGCAATTCAAACATCAAGTATGGAATGTAATACCCGAAATCCACCCTTTTCGGAGACAAGCTTAAAGCATGGCCCAACTCTAGCCAATCATTCATTACTTAATCCATTTGGATGAAGCTCCAAATTACTTTGATCACAACTGTAAATATTTTCCACTACGAAGACTATAATAAATTATTAGAAAGAATAGAAAGACGGAATAATGTCAAATTTCAAGATTTACCGAGTTGGCTGGTATTTTTATAACAAAAAAAAATTATTTTGTGATAGAGCTGCCACTTTCGGCGAGTAGCGTTATCCATTATCTGCCGCTATCTCATACAGCATTTCAATTACATTATTTCAAATATCCAATATAATGAATGCAATACGAGTATCATAATGAATAATCTGTCGGATCTCAAAAACAGCAGAAATCATTACAGAAACCTTTGAGGGTTAAGTTTCTCCTAAAGATGTGATGAAGATAAAATTAGGATTCGTCTAGATCGAGGTAATGAACGCTTTGTTCTAAAAGCGGCATGTTTCATTAGACAAGTATATATGTCAATTAAAAATAACGTTATAATGTATTATGTACATGATAAAAAGATGCCCCAGCACAGAGAACAGATACATCTGATGTTAATTTTTTTGAATTTCTTTATTAAAGATATAAACATAAAAATTAACGATCACGATCAACGCGCGCGCAATACAAATTTTATTCATAAAAAAATTTATCCATTAATCGATTTAAAAGCTGTTAAAACTCGCATCACACTAATTTAGTTATTAAATAATCCGACGTTCATCGTGTAATTCGAACATTAAATGTTTTAATCTGCATTAATTGCATGCTCCATAAATACGACTTACGGTGAAAATTGCACTTCACAAAGTACGAGTATTTGGATCCAGTGTTCATAAAAACTGCAATAAATTGATTTGTAATTGCTTTAAAATTATTCAGATATAAAAATTTTCGAAGTAATCGCGTTACAAAAGTAAATAATTCGCTGACAAAATTCGTAAGTGCCCCGAGAGCCGCACAGTTTATTGGTATCGTTTTGCTCCAAAAGTATATTTTTTTTTTTTTTAACAATTTCAACGTTTAGTGAGCTTTAATTTAAATTATACTTGTTTTAATTGTTAATCTGTTTCTTTTTGGCCTGTGCACGTACCTTTTCACGAACAACATTTAAAAAACATTTCTTCTGTGTTGCTTTCTTCACAAAGGCAAATTGACATCTGCTTCAGGGTACAAAATATATTTTTTGATTATACGATGATTTTTATTATTAATTTTAATGTTTCGGTAATTTTATTATGGCTCCGAACTATAATAAAATCAGATATAATTTTTTTCTTCGCGGATCCGCGGATTATTGAGATATTAATTAATATTTTTATAAATTGATTTCAATGGGATATTGTTGTCGGCTAATGTTCATTTGGAACATGAATACTTACCCGCTTCAAGTGTCTAACGTTTGTTGCTGCAAAATTTAACAAAAAGTGTAATACAAGATATAAGGTTGGGGAAAAAGAAATTCATTATTTTTACGTGTATTTCGGGATTTATTTAATATGGCTATACTCATTCGTTTTGGCTCAAATATGCGCCAGTTTTTTCGATAACTCATTAAGCCGCTGTTAGTAAAAAAACTGAGATAGCTCGTTTTCATAAGCCTCATGGCTGGTCTCCACTTGCATATTTTTCTCGTGACGAAAAAAAAATCTACTCCATTTTTTTTATGACATTTTTAGCACATTTTCCAAAATACTTATTTCATAAGCGTAGCGTTGCGTAGTTGAATTATTTCCACCTAGGCTTCGAATTGATTGCATGGTAAACTCAGAACGCATGGTAAACTCAGAAGGCAGATAGTTGCTTGAATGATTTTAACACGGTTGGGTGGCTTGTATTGATAGGCAGTCTGAGAATTCTAAATTTTGAAGCTAGAGTTCCAAACGCATTTTCAATTGTACGTCGACATTTTGATAAACGATAAACGGTAATTAAAAATCTTATTATCAAGTGGCAACCTGCCTGTATTACGTCCTGGATAAGGACGCATCAAATTAGGCAGCAAACGAAATGCTTCATCACCCACATAGACGAAAGGCAAAACTTTTGTCGTACCTGGTAGATTCATGTCTGCTGGAAAATTCATATTTGCTGATCTATTTAGGATTCCAGATCAGAAAATGGACTTTTGGAAAATACCTCCAACACTATTTCGGCCTGCACTACCAATATCCACCATAGTAAACCTGTAACGGGCATCGTATACAGCCATTAACACACACTCAGAGAAAAGCTTGGATCAAAAGAAACAAAAATCTGAGTCTATTTTGCCAAAATCTTGGTGATTTTTCGAACCAAATCACTTAGTTAAAAAAACGAACAAGATCTTAGTTGAATAAAATTTTAATTTAAAATAACCAAATTGTGGTTATTTAATTTTTAACTTAGTTAATATAACCAAAAGCACATGGTTAATTTAATGGTAACAGTGACTAACTATTTTGTTAAATTAACCAAGGGAAAAAATTATTTTACTTATAATTAGTTATTATTATTATTTTACTAGTTTAATTCTTGAGGAGCTTGAGGAGAAATTTCTTCTCTATAAACTAAATTTTGTTTATAGACAAGGGGGAAAAGAAGAGAAGAAAATTTTGGTTGAATCACAACTCATGTAAACTGGCGGAATAGTTGTTAAAAAATAACATTATTCCAAAAGTTCATCATGCTGTAGTGGTGCGTTCTGTAAATTGGATTTTAGAAGTTCTTTCGGTATTTTAAAACTATGGCAAGATTCCGATTTTATCAAGTCTTTAGTTTGGATTAATACATGTTTCAATTTGCAAACGATTTCGACATTTAGTCTTTATAAGGTTTTGATATGAAAATATTCTTTCCACATTGGCAGATGTATTGCACATTGGCAGAGGTATTGATAACACACCTTGTACAATTCTATAAATATTACTAAACATCGGTTCGTTTAACTCATTTTTAATTGTAGATACTTCTGCCCAGAACTCAGAAATGGATGAGTTTTTTAATTTTTTCAGTTTTTCGCAATCAGCCAGTGCCCGAAACTCATTGTTTATTAATTCAATCTGTTTCAGCTCGTCGTCCGGAAAACACTTGAATACTAAAGGCAAAATTGAATTTGTTTCACCTGAAATTACATATTCGGGTGAGAACTTCGGCAGGAAATTTAAAATCTCATCATTAAAATTTATTTCTTTTCGTAAATTATCACAAAAAGATATGCAGAACAGTCTAACGGTGTTTTTAAAATTTAATATTAAGTCATCTGATAAGTTTTTTTGTATATAGTAAATTTCAGCGTCGGTACCACAATAGATTTGATCGGTAGGAATGTGGTTTTCTTGTAAATTAATATTGGAGATAGCGGTTTCGTCTAAAAATTTTTTAGAAATAAAATTTCTGCAAAATTGTCGAAATAAGTATTTCATACGAGGAATAGTTACATGCATGCTCCGACTGCATTTCTAAATTAATATCATTAATTATTTTTAATGCGTATGATATAAATAAAAAATATAAATGAATTACATGATATGTTTTCATTTCCGTAAGTATTTTCGAACTCTCCTAGGTTAAAATATGCTTGGAGTGCGGTCCACTGCTCGATTACTCGATCAATTGCAGCCTGTAATTTTGAAATGATTTTAATTTAGAATTAAAATAGATTTTGATTTTAAATCATATTTAATATTTATTCATAATATTACCTGACGTGATAACCAGCGTGTTGCAGCAAATTTTTAAATTACGTGCATTTCAACACCGAAAAATGACTGAAAATCTTTGAAATCTTCTATTCTGTTGGGACTGTGGCAAAAAATTTTTCATCCGTAATAGGTATCAGAGTTAAAAACCTATCATTGCATTGTTGGTCAAATAAACGAATAATGATGGCAAGATTTTTCGCCATTGTGCTATCAGTGCTTTCGTCTATAACGATGGAAAAGTACTGCCATCGTGCTATGGCTAAGACAAGTTGTCTATTGTATGGTCTTGTTAGATTTTTAATTATTTTTTGACCTTTGTGGCGGTTGATATTCATTTTTTTTATGGTTTTTGAATCCGGAACATTAGCTTTTAAAAGCAAATTAAGGTGGTCTAGGACTGCAAATGACAAATTGTGTTCCGCCACAAATAATCCAAAAGAAATTTCCAATTTTTCTGCTCCGTCTGAAACAATTTCTATCCCTTTCTCCAATAAGTTTTCAATTCTAGGGGTATCATTTACGCTTTACCATGCTTTTTTGTGTGAAGTGCTAGAAGCGTGGCGCTCAATATGCGTTTTACCATCTACAATAGCAATATTACACAATATACACTTCTTTCGCTGTCTCGAACTATCTTGAATCAGCCATTTATATTTCGTTTTCCATTCATCTCTAAAACAAATTGCATATTTTTTCTTCTTATCAGCTGGCTCTTTATCTGATGAGATGCATTCCCTTTTTTAATAATATAACATTTACTAAAAGAAATCAAATATACAAGATTAAAAATGTAAACTTACTCTAAAATTTCTGGTGCATCTTCCAGTATTACTGCCACCGGCGATGTCGACGTTGTTGTTGATGGTAGACTAAATTTTCAGACACACGATTTTCCGTTTTATCTGCCACTTTTGTAATTAACCACCTATCGATTTTTAGTATTTTAATCAATCATAAAACACAAAGAGGAATTAATTTAAACTTTGTTACAATTGTCACGGCACTTAAAAATATTTCATATTATGTACTACCACATGTAAATTATTCACAAAAGTTATGAACCGTACTCTCCGAATTTTATTTAGTAAAAATTACACCTTATTTTAAATTACTGTTTAAGTTTTTAAATTTAGCAAATTTAAAACAATAAAAAGTATGTATCTTGAAAATAATTATAAATCTATATATAAATAATAATAATTGTATATACCTGTCCATTTTATTTGAAATAATTTTATATAATCCAGACACACTAGCAAACTAACCACAACAGTTTCGAACTGAAGGAACTGTCTAAAATTTAAATTCACAAAATAACTTTGTTGTTCGTATTATTTTAAAATCACATTGATTTGTTTTTCTAAAGTACCGCCTTGCTGTATACGTACAATTAAAAATGTTCATAGAACTACCATTGTAAGCAATTTTTAAATGGAAAAATTCGTTTGTCAGCATTTTAAAATGGAAGAGTTTTTTTCTATTATTTTGGTTTAATTCAGCAAACATGTAAGCAATTTAATTTAAAAAAATTTTCTATTTTCAAATTGTATCGAATTCGGTTGAATTGTACTAAAGTACTTTTAGGAAATAATTGTATTGAAAAAAGTACAATTGTATCGAAAATTCCAACAGTGGACTGCAGTGATCAAACTACAAAAATATTGAAAATACTTTGAACTTCTATTCAAAGTATAATGTCAATGCTTTAGCGAATTTTATTGATTCGCTAGAATTTAAGTCTTAGTTTATATGACAAAACTTATAGGTCAAAATAACTAATTAAGATAAACCAAAATACTTGGTTAGTTATAACAAGAATATTGTTCACCTAACAAAATTTATTTTGGTTAAATTAAACAAAACTACGTAGCAACATCCTGGTAAAACTAATTTCACTCACTTTTTGTAGTAACCAAGTACGAAAATACCAAGTTTCTAAATTAAACAAGAGATTTGGTTTATCTAGCTTTAACACAATTTTGTGTTAAAACCAATGGACCAATATATTTACCAATGGACACCATCAAATCGCCACTAGCTAAGTATCTGGAAATATAGAAATGCATTAACAAAATGTGGATAAAATTATGAAACAACAAACTTACCTCAAAGTTAAAGATAATCTTTCGGCTGGTGTAATAATTTCACGTCGCGTCCCGTTGCATGCGCGGCCCCAATATATTTAGAAGTTTGTCAAATTCGAATGGATACATCCGATGGAAATTTCGAAAAGTCTCATGATCTCGCAAACGCAAGTCTTTCACAAGATGGTGGAAAAAGCCTTGACGTTTCTTCTTTACTCCCAAAGGATGTATCCAATACCGTCTGGCAGGTCTTTCGAGACAATCATCTGATAAATCAGCTAATAGTGACAACAGAAATATATGCTGGGAACATACTGTGGTAAAAAAGTAAAACAGCTTATCTCAATTATACACAATTTTCAGAGACCAAAGAAAAACAATTTTTACAGACCAAAAAAATGATAAATTAATTTTTCAATAATTTTTACGAATATTACACATTCGTAATAATTATCGAAAAAAAATAATCGTTTTTTGTTCGCCTGATTTTACAAAATAATTTGAACAAGAATTTGAAACATTAAAAGAATTGTATAAAATTGAGATAAGACGTTTTACCTTTTTACCACCGATATAATGTCGTATTCCAATATAGTATCCATATCAAGTTGGTCCATATTAAATAATTAAAATTTTAATTTATTTAAATTATTACACAATTACAATTTAAATGAATATTAATTAATAACAATAATAATTTTTATTAATAATTTATGTAAATTATTACACAGGCACAAATGAAAATCTCAATTTATTTTGTCGCAAAATGATTCCTGGAACTAAAATGACAAAAGCGAATAATTTTTTTCTACGTAATCAAAACAGACAAAATATGTCTAGCTTTTAAGAGTGTCGTAGTAAGTATATTATATGTACTAATAATGTCATGAGCCGAAGCCATTTACTTTTGGTCTCGAGAAAAATATGCAAGTGGAGACCAGCCATCATTGAGGCCATATTTACACCACCAAGAGTGTTTGCCACGGACAAAAAGAGATGATAATCGCTTGGTGCCAGGTCCAGTGGATGCAAACATGACGCCTCTCCTATTGGCTGATTCTGGCCGCTTTTGGTTGATTGCTACCTTCAGTCGGTCCAATTGCTGGCAGTTTGGCCATTGGGCCGAACGTCATAGTAGATGACTCTCTTCCAATCCCAATAAACAGAAAGCAAATCCTTCCTGGCCTTCAATCCTGGTTTGAGCACCGTTTGGCCCGTTTCGCCGTCCTTCTACGATCGTTTCCGCTTGATATTATCTTATGTGACCCATTTCTCATCGTCAATCACCGTTCGCTTCAGAAGTGGCTCGATTTCGTTCTGTTTGGCCAAGGATTATCCGATAGAAACACGGTCCATCAAGTTTTTTCCGTAAACTCTTCGAGTATAAGTAGTGCCTACTGCGACAAATACATCACGAGATATATGCCACTAAAGCCATCTGGCGAAAAAATAATGAATTCCTTTTTTCCACAAATCATTATATTAAATCTTCGCACTCAGTCTATGGGGTCAATCCAACACAAAATAAGTTTTCATACGTTTTGTTCCAATTTTTTTTTTTTTTTTTGAATTTTAGTTCTCATAAAAATATTTAAATCAAATTTTAAATAATTAAATGTACAAAACGTCCCGATCCATCTTTCATCCCAGTATAGGCTGGCATGAAGCATGGAATGTGCAGATGGTATTAAATCGGTCCTATTACCGAACGTCCTCGAGTTGGCATCGGAGGCGTAAAGTAAGGACGTAAAAAACATAACCGCGGTAGAGTAGGGTGTTCCTTGAGGCGCAAAACAGATCGCATAGTTAACAATAAAAATAAAATAAAATAAAAAATGAACAAAATTGAAATTCAGTAAACAATGTTCCGTTATTATAGTTTACACAAAAATATTCATGCTTATTATTAGAGACCTCCATTAATCCAGACATGTCTACAAACGCCAAATTTGAGGTGTGCAGCCAACTGCTCATTCAAAAAACTCCAGTGTGGGAGAATTTTTATCGTGACACTTCAGGCGAGCGTGCCAAGTGCAAAAAATGTGAAAAAATATTGAAGACATCTAGTGGAACAACAAGTTCTCTCCATAAGCACATGTTATCGATTCACAATATTGTTGCAAAACCTGTGAAGAGACCCGCACCTGAAAGTACAACACCAGCAGCACCAGAAAAACGATTACAAAAAACATCGATTACAAACTACCTCACTGTTCGTGATGACGACTCCCTCGAAGCTGTACTAGGTCGTATGATGGCTAGCGATGGTTTACCATTCAAAATTTTTATAACATCAGTCGAGATGCAGAAATTACTGATGGCTCGTGGTTTTGATATACCAAAATCGGCTACCACAATTCGAGGCATGGTAATGCAATATGGGAAAATTCTGCAACAAAAGTACAAGATTGAATTTCAAGACTTGCAATCTCAAGGTAAAGGTTTCAGCCTCTCTTTTGATGAACGAACTTCGTCTAAGGACCGGCGTTATTTGAATATAAATGCGCATATTGAGTGTAATTTTAACATCGAAGATGTTTTTGGCGTCGCATTATATAGAAAAAGACGGGAAAGGTTCGGAGCCGAACTCTATAAGCATTTTTGTTGCCTATAAAGTACTTCTATGCAGTGTGATTTGCGTATTTCAAATACTACGACCACTCACTCCCATACCCACCTAACCCCATCTACACCCACCCCACCCGATCCCAATTCACCATATCTCAACTACTCCAATCAACCACAAACCACCACATTTAAACATTATTACCAAACTATCCAATTCAAACCCAAAAATCCATCTCACCCGCACCACCCTATACTTCACCACCCATATTATCACCCTTTAAAACCTACATACCCACTTCCACACACACACACACACACACCACCCACACAAACCCTCATCCACCAAATGAAAATTCCGACACCAAACCCAAAACGCCTCATCCCACCCCCTCCACCTCCCATACCACCACCACCCCTACCACCCCCATAGCCAAACCACCCACACAAACCCACATCCAGACGAGATATATTATTATTCCACATTCACATGCTCGATGAAACCAAAATAGAATAGAAAATAAAAAAAAAATCTATCAATTTTAAGGAGGGGGGTTGACAAAACCCCACCTATCTCCGAACACCCTAAACACAGAAATGTCCAAATCAATAGGGATCATTCCCATGAATTGCTTGAACTTTTAGTGAAGAAATTAAGTTGATATCTCCATCCGTTCTCAAGTTATCGTGCACACAGACGGACAGACGGACAGACGGCAAACCGAAAACATATAGCATTTTTTTTAACAAAAATGCTTAAAAATGCAACGAAATTTTGTCCCAAGAATATGCAACGAAATAAAAAAAAAAGTAAATACGAGAGAAGCAAAACACCAGCGCCAATTTTGTTTTGTGCTCTCTCTATGCACCTTTTTCTCATCTACGACATCAATTAGTGAGTGTAATATAATGGGTGTTTTTTAAGCAACTTGAAATTGTAAAAAATAAAACAATAAATAAAATTTTTATGAAAAATATACTCTGGTAGATCTCAGTATACTCTGGAAAATCATGAATAGACTGACGCTTGAACAACGCAACGAAATTATTAAAATTTACTTTGAAATTCAGTCGTCGGTTCGCGCAACTTATAGACGACGTCAATGGAGATCATTACCTCACCATGATCAATGATTTTTTGTTTGAAAATATGGATAACATTGATCCAGACGAGATGTGGTTTCAACAGAATGGCGCTACGTACCATACGGCGACCACAACCATCAACTTATTAAACCCAAAATCTGGCGATAAATTGTCGAGAAATAGATCTGTCAATTGGCCGCGCGATTTGACACCTCTCGATTATTTCCTGTGGGGCTACGTGAAGTCATTGGTTTATGCTGATGAACCAGCAATAATTGACGCCATGGAGGCCAGCATAGTTCGTGTTATTCGTGACATACGGCCAGCAGTGCTCGAAAAAGTGGCCCAGAATGCGCTTCGTCAAGAACAGCCACGGTGCCCATATGCCCGAAATCATTTTCAAATATTATTGCCATGCATTGTTCTTTCAAATAAAAAAAAAATTGATTAATTTTTTGTGTTATTTTTTACAATTTCAAATTTTATCGGGCTAAAAAAAAATAAAAATAAAAAACCAAAAAATAAAGTAAATACCAAAATATGCTGGTGCGCCGAAAATCAATTTTTGGGGCCAAACTTTTTTATTTTAATTTTTATTATATAAATACAAGTCTAGCCCAAAACAAATCAGTAGGCTTAAGCTTTTTTAATTAGGCATTAAGGAAAGTTACAAGCCCCACCTTCGATGTTTAAATTTTTAGCCTTAGGCTCAAACTTGGGATTTTTTAATTTGGGACTGTATCTAGTACGGGGATCTTTGCCGGCAGAAAGTTGTATCAAACTTATTAAAGAAAGGCTGAATTTATTTTTTAAATTTACACGAAGGATTAAACTTACACGAAGAGATTGTTTGCATTACGACGGATGGTGCCGCAACGATGCAAAAAGTTGAAAAATTACTTTCAGTTTCATGAGAGCGGCAACTATGCTTGGCACATGCTATCTATCTAGGAGTTTTGGATGTCCTAAAACCTAAATCCGTACCAAATGAAGAAGTGAATGATGATAAAAATGAAGAAGGTCGAAATGACGGATTTCAAATTGTTTGCACCGAAGATGAATGAGAAGAACTGGTATAGATAAGCTGTATTCATTGATACATAAAGTAAGAACTTAGACATTCTTCAAAAATACATTAAAGAAGAATTTGGAAAAGAAATTCAATTATTGATTGACGTAAGGACACGATGGAACAGCCTTTATCTTATGCTAGAACGTTTTTATAAAGTAAAAAACAGCATTTTAAAATCCTTAATCGATCTCAACAGTTCAACAATTTAGTTTGAAGAAAATTAATGGGACATGATTAATATTTTGGTGACAACGCTCGTACCTACAAAGTTAACAAAAATGAAGCTTAATGCGGAAGCACTAAGTCGCCGTGATGCAATATTAATATCAGCTGATGCAACTATTTCCTTCATGATCGATAATTTGGGCAGCAATGAATTGGCTCTTCAAATGAAGAAATCACTTTCCCTCCGAATGAATGAACGGCGAACTAATGCAGCGAGTTTGCTGCAATATTTGAAGATTATAGCTCTGGAGAATTAGAGCTAGACTCCCCATAATAAAAGTGCAAACTCTAAGTAGCAAGACGATTTTGTGCATGATTACTGACATATCAAAACCCCACAGCAGCAATCTGTCATCTGCCTCAGAAAATGATGTCGTTGTTGACGAAATTGGATTGTCTTTGGAAGAAAAACTTGATATGGCAACTTACAAGGAAATGAATTCCACGATTACTCAGCAATTAATAACCAAAAATATTATAACCAATATTATAAAAAAGAATTGGCTATTTTTGAAGTTCAGGGTAATCTTAGAAAGAATCTGGATAGGTGCTATGATAGCCTTAATTCAATACCACCTACCAGCGTGAAATCAGAGCGCGTATTTTCTGGTTGTGGAAAAATTCCCACCAATATTCGGTCACAGCTAAACGACAAAAGTTTGGATATTTTGTGCTTCCTCAGATCACATTTTAAAATGGAAGCAGAAGTTAGGAACTGAAACATAAAAATATATTCTTCCGATTTCAAATTTATTTGTTATTGAATTTGTATGTGATTTTTTGTTAATAAAAATGGATTTAAAACGTTTATCTAAATTATTACATTTTTTAATTGTTTTTAATTTAAAAATTGTTAGAACCAGTTCCTGAACCGGGTTTAAAAAATTCTAGCACCGAAAAACCGGTTCTGAGAAATGCTTCGGTCCTGGATTCTATAGCTATCAGCGTATCTTTGGCAAAAGTGGCATTTTGGCTAAACGTCCATTGCTGTTTTTTTTATTGTTAACTATGCAATCTGTTTTGAGGCTCAAGGCTCCATGCTCCATGTCCTCACGCTCCATGCCAACCTATACTGGCATGGAAGATAGGTTATAATTAATTCTTTAGTTATTTAAAAAATCATCGGCCATACCGCCGTTCGATTATGCGTGTCTCGAAGTTCAAACTTTTTCTTTTAGTAAAGCTACACTTTTTCATTATTTGTGTATTTACACTTTTTGAGTCTACGCTTTTCCTTAAAAAGTATAGCTACACTTTTTATTAACGTTAAATACTTCAATCCAGTGGGGTTAGGTTAGTAGACTCGGTGTATGGTTCGAAAGTTTAAAGCTCTAAAGAGCCAACCATAAAAGAATTATAAAATTAAAAAAAAATATAAATTTTGATGACACTAATTTTTAGTGACATTTCAGCGCTACTAGTCGTAACGAGTATTTTTATTGTTTGTTTTATTGTTTGTTGTTTCTAACGAAGCTTCGTTAAATTTTTTAATTTAAATTGATTTTTCCATGGGCAAAAACACAGAAACGGCATTTATCGCAAAGATAGATATATTTTTTAAAATTTTTGTATGGTTAGCCCTTTAGAGAACGAGTACGCCTAAGCTGTCTGAGGAACGTAATCTTTGCACTTTGCGTAGAAATATAGACGTATTCAAAAATGGTAAAACATTTGATAGAGGCTCAACTTTTGCATGTTGCAAAGTTGCATCAATTTAGAAATTGCAACACATTAACCATCCCGCGCAATGCAACTTTTGATTTATAAATTTCCCTGTACCCTATTTCGTATAAACAAGCACATGGACCTAATAATAATAATAATAGAGAATTGGCGGCTAATAAAATGATTATCCGCTTACGTTTTGTTGTAATTACATTGTAGAAAATTGCATTCCTGATATGCATATATGTATGCACCCCATAGCTAGATGGACGTGTATGCGCGCGCTACTTACTTTAAGTTTTAATAATAATGTTTACATTATGTATGTTGCGCGACAAGTGCATTTAGTTATGTTGTATTGGGGTTTAAAATGACATGATAGCAGCATACATTGTACATTCTCCTCGAACACAAATTTATTGAACGCGGTGTGCCGATGTTGATGAAGACGATGATAATGATGCATAAAGAATTTTTATATCTTGATTTCAATTGCAAGTATATGGTTTAGTGAAAATACCGGATTTTTTGTTGATTTTTCTTTGTTTACTACAATGCATAAGCACGTGCTCTTGTCTTTTATTATACCTTGTGATGCACTCACCACCTTAACATAAAAAATGAAAATTACATGCGTTATATTGCAATTGCAATTTGCACTTGTTCAATTATTTTTTTTTTGGTTTGGCTTTTTAAACCAGATAATAATAGAGGAGGAATATTTTTTGTGTTGATGTGCGACCGACGAATTGTTGTTGCTTATTGTCCTCTGTTGCTTAAGAAGACATCGGTTTACAGAAGGTTTTAATACGTTAGGGCGTTACTGTTTGTAAGCGGCATTATATTTTCTGATCTTTTATGGGTTTTCTGAACAAATATTGTGCTTGTATGTGTGCTTGCTACAGTAATTTTCGGTTGTAAACTTATATTCTTATTTTGAATTGCCATTTAAATTATTTATTGAAAAGTTGTAAAGATACTGAGGAAAACTATAGTCGACATCGATTTTCCAAAGTTAAAGGAAAGTAAGGAATTTGATAATTCTTCGGGTACAACATAACAACTCCTAATTTTTTTTTTTTGAATTAATTGAGGAAAATTAGTTAATTTTACAAAATATGCAATTGCTTTTAACTCGAGAGCATGTTTAGTCGAATACGTGTTTCAAATCTAATCTAATTTTAAAGCATTTAAATAATGGATGGTTTAACAAGTATAGTCTATAAGTAATCAATAAACATTGTATGGTAAAGCAGACTAAAGTAAAATTCCAGCACAAATGCTTGTTCTCATTAATCTCAACCGTGGTAGTCTTAAGATCTCAACCGTGGAAATCTATAATAAAATAAAAATATTAATCCTTTAAACATAGTTCCAGCATATATAAACGCAACCTGCTCATCACCATAAACATTAAAATTACAACAAGAAAATAATAATTCGCCACTACAAAACAACGGGTTTCAGTCGATAAAGATGGATTTGGACAAGCTATTGAAACAAAAAGAAGTGGCAGACGAGAAAACACATCAAATTTTATACCAATTATAAAAAATGTGAACATGTTTTGATCAACGCCCGACTTTTCTTTTTCACGATTGTATACTTAGATCTCGAACATTGGTGGATCAACACTTAGAACTCGAAACACTGCTGGTCAAACAGCAAAACTAATCAATCGCCTTCATACCATAGACGAAAACTATAGGAAACATGGCGGGTCCAAAATGACAAGACATCCTACATTTATGTTACAAGGGGATCATCGGTACTGAATTTGCTTCTGCCATTCGCTCATTATAAGATACCGACAATGGATGCCTACTTACAATAAGAAACATAGAAGTCAGCATCGGCTTTTGGGATCAAATCAGCATATACGTTATAGTATGATTCTTTCGGCAAATAAAAATACTTGCATTTGGGAGGTAATTATCGGATTGTGCATATTTTACTCCAATTCCGGATAAAGTTGGGTCAAAAATATAAAATATTCAGGAAATTTAAATAATAACGAATTTTCGGTAGGAATGAATTCAAATCAAAAACCAAAATTAATTCGATACTTTATTGTTAAAATTTGCCAATGTTTGCTCTAGCCTTTTCAGTTGATTAAAAATGTCGCAAATGACTAAAACCCCCTGTCAACATCACAGCTCTAGCTCTTTACTTAATTCTGGATATCTGCCTTGCGCTTCAATCCAAAATTGGAACACATCTAAACTCGATAAAATACCGACTAAATAACACAGTGGTTAAAGCCTTGGCGTTCGGATCGGGAGATACTGGTTTCGAATCCCGATAGGGACAGGATGCAAAGAGAATTTTCGTCAACCGATTACGATCTGTGGTGAAATGGAACACATCTATGACCCCCTGTCGGACCTATGGGTCGGACCTATAACCGTGCGTCCTCGAATTGGCTGGCACTGGCGTAAAAATAAGGGCGGAAAAAGCAAACAGCGAGAGAGTTGTGTGAGAAAATTTCCCCAGAACAGATGCAGGTAGTAAAAAAAAAATAACATTCTGATAATTCTGTGTTTAAAATATTCTGATAATCCTGTGTTTATTTTACTGGTTATAATATTTTAAAATTTGTAAATTTTTCTTAATTAGCAACCTTTGAAAGTGTCAATAATCGAAGCTGACGTTCGAAATTCCATAGTAGCAGTATCAATATTTCGCTATATGGTAGCATTCCATTTTTCACTTAGCATAGATATCTGATAATGTTTCCATTATGGTCTCCTAAATGTATCACAAACTTTCTATGTCAACCGCAACATGAATTAGATGAGGGACATCTGTTATGTGTAAATAGATTGGGTTTATTATCACCAGCTCGAATTGTACGAGGCATTGATTTCATGTATTCCGCGCTGTCCTATGATATGGAAAGCAAACCTTTCATAAGGCTCCTGCAATAGTTGCACTGTTTGCCTTAGTAACAAAAGTAATGTCTACCAAAAATAAGAACATTTTTTGTTGAATTTCATTATAAACTGTAATTAAAGTGTAGGTCAACCGGCAACACACTACTTTCATCAAAAATGAAGTTAATTTTTGCTTCTCTAAATAAATTTTAAATTTCATCCAACTCGGTATAGTATACACCTGTCCTAGGGCTTAATCCAGAATGACACACTGCACGAACAAAATCAAAAATCGTCTATATTTTTTAGTCGCACTAAAATATCGTGCGTCGGTTGCTGAAGGGATGTAGAACAAACTGGATTTAACGATCGTTGTGAATTTTTATGTCTTGTTTTTGACACATGTTCTCGTAATCTATCGTACGTTTTTTTGCTGGATTCACACTTATTTTTAAAAAGCAATATTTGCACACAACGGCCTGCTCATTGTCATTACCGTCGGGTTTAATGATTTTAAAATCTGGAAATTGTGATATCAAGATGGGATTTTCCGTTTCTTTCCTTTTTTCAAATAACTACGAACGAATACATTTTTTTGTTGTTTAATAACTTTTTTATTTAATCTTTAAATAAATGAATAAAATTGATCGATTTCTGTATTTTACGTGCTGCACTGGGATTCCCAAAATTAACTAAAAATGAATAAAAATGATTTCCCTTATCATTCTTATTACAGCGAAATAGAAAGAGAAAGAGTAATAATATTTGATCTAAACGTATAGAAAACTCTCGCTCTTACGAAAATTACGGCTAGAAACTTCTAAAATATTTGTTTAACAAAGTATATAGATATATGATTATTTTATTCCTATGCATTTTCGATGCATTCCGATAAGAATAATTTTTATTGATTTCGATTAGATATCGGGCTTAAACCGAATTTTAAAAACTGCGTTCAGGAGGATAAAATAGGGAGGACATCTGGAAGTCATACCCCAGTTATAACCCAGAAGCTCGACTCCGAAACTTTAGGACTGTATGATGAGATGTCGTAGCACAAGCCTAAATGAACTTCAAACTGTAGCTAATGTTATGAATTTTTTGAAAGAGCGATTTACCGCATTAGAAATCAGTGTTTCGTGAAAAGACCGTCAATCTCCGCAAACCTTCAACCCATACTCCAAAATATAATCCAACAGAAGTAAACTTATTGACAATAAATACGCCTTAACGGTCTACCAAAAGCGTCGTTACATGCAGGACTTTCGAAAATTCAAGACAATGAATATTTGCAAAATAAACAACTCGTTTCGATATTGGAACTGTGCAGAAACCGGCTATAAAACAACCGCAAACAAGTTTTATTACTTCGAGTGCTACCAACAGTTTAAAAATAAGGTCAAGCGAAACCGAAATGAATTAATGAATATTACGGGAATCTGCGGAAACCAAAAAGAAACAATAAAAAGTTCAGCTACATTATCAAGAAGAACGCGACCAATCAACTCAACTTCACCTAAGCAAAACAGCATTCGTAGTACACAACAAAACTAACGATCATTCACAGAAACCAATAGTCATTCCAAAATGGGACATTTTTAGTTATCATGCAATTATCGCACTATATAAAGCAAGGTAATCAACAACCAATTGCTCACCGCTCCAGGCTAGGAGAAATAATTCTGACAAAATCAATTAAACAAGCATGCCAAATAAACAATCAACATGCACAACTGCGGATACCACCGAGCAAACTAGGCAGAGGAAATTGAAAAAACCCTCACTAAATTTTGGGATATCAAAGATTTATACCCAACGAATCCAAACCTGTGAAGAAGAATGGTACGAACAACTAACCGTATAAAAATACTATCAAACAATCAACATCGTATAAAGTCCATTCAACAGCATTGATACCAAATAGTTTAGCTCGAAGAAGATGGCAACAGCAAGATTCAATACAGATAGTTCATAGAAGAATATAAACAACTCGGTCATATGCAAAAGGCGACTAACGCTTCAACAGCTGAAATCATACGGGACTGCAACAGACACTACCCTCGCGGCAAAATTTTTAAAACAACTGACGGAGCATGAAAATAGCGCCTTAACACATTAATAAAGAAATAATACTCATTAAAAAACATTTAACTCAATTTAACGAGGTGGACAATCCCTCAAAAAGAACTAATATACAACGTAGCAGAAATGAAAAGCACAGACATATTGAAAATTGAAGATGATGAAACCATCAAATCAGAGAAGCCCTCTTGGAAGTCTCGTACAGGCATTTTTGAATTAAGCATATATCTGCACACATCGGATCAGTAACGAAACGAAACATCCTTTCTAGCACAGCCATATTGTTTGATCCGCTAGGGTGGTTAGCACCAGTAGCAATTAGTCACTCCAAAAGTGTCGATGCAAAAACTCTGGCTTCCCTAATTGGGACGAACTCGTCTCAGAAATTTTTTCTCAACAATGGTTAATCTACCTCGAAAAAATTATCTCGCTTAATGATTTGAAAATCCTAAGATGGATAGGTCGCTTAAGTGAATCACTTGTCGAAGTCGTGGATTTAGTGACGCATTGGAGAAGGCATATGTAGCTTATGTCTATCTAAAAATAATCACCGGAGAACACGTTGCCATCAACCACGTAGCAGCTAAAGCCAGGGTGGCGCCAACAAAACAAAAAGTATTACTTTCTTACCACGCCTAGAGTTAAACGGAACCATCCTAGTTGTGAAACAACAACAATCGCACTTTTGTCAAAAGTCAAGCATTTTCATGGATTACGATGCAAACAAAGTGCCAGAAATCCGAAGCTTGACTGAACCACGTCAATTGCAGTACATTAAATTAAATGATGGCTCGAGTCTGGGAATAACAACAAAGGAACTTATGAATCACAATATCTGATGAACAGAATCGAATGTTTGAAATTGTCATTCGATTGGGAGATACAAAGAACCTGAGAAACAGGCAGCAATCAATTAAAAAAAATTGAATTAAAAAAATCCCGAATTTTCCCACTTGCTATTTACGTGAAAAATGATAAAACTTTGTTTTTCGTAAATTTGACAACACTGCATAGCTAAGCCGTACTTTATTCATATTGAAATGTAATGAATGATCCTCTTGAAAAATTAGTGCAAAGATGGGAAATTGGAACAATAAAATAGCCAGGATTGCACAACTTAATTTTAATAACATTATCGAAAACGTTGCCATATATGATTGCGAATACAGGCGTCCCTAGTATATCACGATACTTGTAGAACACGGTTTTGATATAACACTATTTCGAAAAATCGAATATGCATTGAAAGTTTGAATTTTTTTTCGATTGCGTTCAATAAGGGGAATCCCCCAACTATATTGTTACAGAAAAATTTCATTTCATTTTGAGAAGTGACAGTATGAGTTTTGTTCTTTGTAAATGAAGTTGATAAAGCTTTTACTTGCTTGTTTTTAACATGTGGAAAACTAATGATGTGTAAAAACTTACATAGTGAATATTAGTAATGTAACATTTATAGTAAATTTAATTTTGAACCATAAATTTAGATAATGTCTGACAAGATCTAGAAGCAAAAATTTAAACAAAAATTTATTATACTCGAAGAAAAAATTGGGATTGTAGATCGTATAAATTGCCTAGAAAAGCATTCAACGATTGCAAAATCATTAAGTTTAAATAAAGCTGCTGTTCGAACTGAGGTTAGATAAAAAAATCTATTTAATCACAAATATTATTAAACATAAAGCGCTCAGAATTTTCACACATTTAATGAGAGGAAGGACAACCAAACCTAACATTTTTGGCAAGTAAAGAGTGATTTGAAATAAAAACAAAAAAGATTTCTGTGCACAATATAAAATTACAAAGAGAACAAGCTTCAGTAGATGTAGAGGCTGCTCAAAAATTTATAATGAAAATACCACGAATTATTCAAGAGGGAGAATATTCAGCAGATCATATCGGATTTATATTGGAATAGACTGCCGTCTCGAACTTTTATTTCGTAGTAACCTATCGGGAAAATTTGTAGCAAAACAACCAATAAACCAAATAAATCGTCCCCCAAACAGAATCCCAGAGTTTTGAAAATCGTCTATTAGTCCCATCTACCAGTCATCTCATAATCCTCATTGATAATGCAGATAGCCATAGTTGAATATAGAGTTGAATCATCCTAACGTAAATATTGTGTTTTCTCCTTCAAATTTGATGTACAATTTGATGTTTCAATTATAGCAATAACCAAAACATACTACATATGACTAGCATTCCAAAACTTTTCTTGAAAGACTGAAAAACGATCAAAATTTTACGCTTACTCAAGCTTAGAAAGAGTTTTCTATTTTAGATTGTGTCGATAGCTTTGGCTTGCATGGAATTAAAATAGTCGGGTGTTGAAAACCTTTGTTACCCCAATGATCCAGAGAGGAAACTTTGTGCCATTTGAGGAAGCAGAACAAACTTTGAATGAGCAAGAATTAATTGAATTTTATGCTGTGTTTCTTATTTCCGATCTAATCGATCTGAACGATCTGAGTACTAAAAAGTTGTTTCTTATTTTTCGTCAGATTGATTAGATCGATTTTTTTGATTTGTAAAAATATTCCGATTTCTCAGATTAGTTTTAGTTTAGCTAGCTTCACGTAATTCAAATCCAAATCTACATATATGTCATTCTCATCATTTTGTTTTTTTTGCAAACATTATTAAAATGGAAATAGACAGAAATTTTAATTATTATTTTATACTGCCATATTTTTTATAGAGTGGTTGAGTTGCAAGAAGTGGTACAATTTCACATTCGTGGTACAATTTCCTCTGTAATTTAGCACGTTCCCTTCGTGTTCGTAATTTGAATCCAAATAATAAGTAATAACAATTTACAGTATGTGCAACAAGAGCGTGTACGGCAAAAACCTAAGTAAAAATAATACTATGATTTTTTTTTGTTTTTATTATGAGCGTTTGTTGTATTTTCTAGGGCGCTATCAACTAAAACTTAGTAAAGTCACCATTACTGTTAATAATTGCCTGGTTCCTTACTATCCTATACTATCAACCAATTTTTCTGCATACTGTGGTGATACATATATCTTGTTCACGTGGTCCGTAGTATAGTGTAGTGTAGTTATGACTACAGCACTTATATGACCGTTCACCTGGAGGTGTAGTGTAGTAAGTCTACCATTACGCCCCTATTGTTGAAATATTGTGTTAAGGATGTTTGACATTTCTCGATGTTTTATTTTAATTTATATATTGACGATTGTGTTTGGCGTTGGTGTGTTCTTGTTTCTTTGCGAAAAAGTAAAATATTTAGTATACAAAGAACTCGAAAAACCGAATGATATTGAATCGAAAATCGTAACCAACAACAACCTGTTAAAACTAAGTACACTACACTACGCTAAGCGTTCACGTGGTGCGTAGTTGCAAATTCACTACACTACACTACAGCATTTTGACTGTAGTTGATAGTACACTTCGGTACTGTTTTTTCTCTGTTCACGTGGTGACATAATATACTACACTACACTACACTACGGACCACGTGAACAAGATAATATTTCCATATCTTCCGGACCACTCGCGCTAGAGTGCTCAAATTTTTTATGTGGTACAACAAACCACGTGAATAAATTTTAATAAACCACGTGAACAAACCACGTGAATAAATTTTATTCATGAAAAGTGCGTTTAGGTTCCGTGTGGAAACGATTAATTTACAAAAACCTTGCTTGGTGAAGCAACCCCATAGATGGAGCTAGTGCGGGTGCTCGACAGTTCGGAATTTTTTTTTTTTTTGCTTAGTTCGTCAAACACGCTTTTTAACATTAAAACCCCAAAAGGATGACTCATCGGTAAACACGATATTCGTAAAATCTTTGTTTTTATGATCATTTTCCTGCTGTAGTCGCTTTTCTATGCATTTTTGTGTTGGCAGCGGTTTGACCAAAGTATTTCCATATACGTAGCCATGTTTTTCGTTTGGTTGTTTTTGATAAAATAGTATTCTTTTTTGTCAATTTTGCCCCAGCCGCATCCAGCGTAAGCGAAGATTTTTCATCAAATAACTGTATGATAACCTCCTCATCTTCATTTTTTATAGTGGTTCCGATTTTGCCTCTATCTGGCAAATCGTCAACATTTTTATACATTGAATAACGTGTAATCCTCTTCTGGACAAATGTTTTTGACTTTTTTATATAATTAGCTGCACTTGCAACCGACATTTTTAGTCTTTTCGGATGTGCACTTAAAAACACCGCTTCAAATCGTTTTTTTTAATCGCAGTCATTTTTTTCATATATGTTATCTGCTAAACAGTTGCAGTTGAACTAATGTTTGTTTTAGAGCGTCCAAGAGGAATCAATAGAAAACCGATTTAAGCCCCACCCATATTTGTTCCTGTAGTTTTAAGTACAGTTATGCCGTACACACTCTTGTTGCACATACTGTATTTGTTTTAATCGTGTATATTTTAGACAGTTCGATGACAGTTGATAATTTTGTGTTCTACCAAATCTGAAACCTGTTTCTTATTTCAGATCGACCAGATCGATCTAATTTCAGATTTCAAAATCTGCTAGATCTACGGATTTAAATAAGAAACACAGCTTTAATTACGCCGAAGATTCGGAAAACATTTGTAATATAACAACGGTTCCTTGCATAAACTTAATTGATCTAGGGCAATCGATTGAATTGACCATAACAAAGTTTGATTTCACACAGTGGAATTTAAAATTACTTCCGAATAATTTAAACTACTAGATTACCAATAAATACCGCTATTCATTTTCATTATTTGACCAATTTGTAAGAAAGAATACCTTTAGAGAAATTCTGAAAGAATTGGAAGGTCGAAATAGGCAGGTAATTGAAAGACGAATAACTAGTAAAGAGGAGTTTCAACCAACCCTGAAAAGAAAAAAAAACATATTAGTTGTAATTTTTGATCAGAGATTCTATTTGTTTTATAGTACAGTGGAACCTCTTTTATCCGGAACGACTGGGGCCAGAACAATTCTGGATAAACGATTTATCTGGATAAAGTTTTTTTAATGATTTCATAGTAAAACAGCATATTTTAACATTTTTTAAACTTCAGTGTCATTTATTAAGATTTTTAATTAATTTTAGTTAATTACAAAGTAAAATAATCGTTTCATTTTTGGAAAATAAGATAAATAAACTAATTCATACAAATGTACATAATTACGAGATATTTATACATATGTAACTACTTAGTAAAATATTGATCTAGAGTGGTCTGTTTTTGGTTTAGTCGGATTTTTCTTATTAGTTTATTTTGTATAACATTAAGTTGGATTATTTCCTGTTCGTTGATGAATTGTTTGGTTTCTATGTAACCTAATAATTTACCGCAGGATCCGATCGCTTCACTCTTTGACTCTACGGCTTCCAATGCTTCGGAATTGTCTACTTATTTTCCAGTTTTTTTTTCAAATCCGGCCAAATGTTGTACCAGCTTTTTTTGCAACACTATTGGAGTCACTGGATTCCAAGCTCGAAAACACACCAAATAAATGTGATTTTGCGTTTCTCGGAAGACCAACCTTTTCACAATGCGCACCAGCTTCTGGAACGAAATGGTTTTCAAACCAAACGATGGTCAGGTCTTGTGTAATCCAGGCTCTTTTGTTTCCTTTATATACAACTAGAAGCTGACTAAATCCTTTCAGTGCTCGTGGTTTGGCACTTTTGTCTATAACCAAAAGTTTGCATTTATTCGTGCCAGCTGCATTTGAGTACACTAGGGCTGTTAGCCTTTCGTTGGATACTTTAATTCCTGAAGTTCTCGCCTCGTCAGATGTTACCAAGGTATTACGCGGAAGGCATTTCCAAAAAATGCCTGTTTCATCGGCGTTATAAATTTATTCCACAGTTAAATTTTCATCTGTTACAAATTTTGAAAATATTTCTATGAATAAAGTAGCAGCATCGCCAGGTGATGATTTCCATGCTTTTTTAAATTTTTGTAGCCACCCTGACGAACAGTCCGATGTAATTTTTGGTGTCAGGTTCGGTGATTTACCTGAATTTAGAATACATCAATTTCACACAAGCGAATTAAAAGAGAAAATGAAAGAAACGAAAAAATGTTTTTCCGGATATTCCGGATAAATTTACGGATATGTAATTATAATTCTTATTTTTTGAATATATTTTTTGTTGTATTTTTAATTTTTGTATTTCATTATTATGTTGAATTTCATTTTTTAAAACAACTTGAAGTTGACTTACTTTTTCATTTATGTAGTATTTGGAACGAAATTTCAGCTATCATAAAATTTTACACCTTAAGACTTGGTTTCGATACAGCACGGTACGAATTAACCGTGTTATACGAGAGATGCCTGTATACAAATTTGAACGACGGATAGCAGACAACATTGTGGAGTTAATATTTATTTAACACAGCTGGCGGCATGAATGTTTCCACTCATGTTTCCTTACTCGTAGTATCGAGGAATCAAAACAAATACTAATAGGATTAGACAGAACCCAACTACTGTAACTGTGGCACACTGAACTGTGGCACAGTTTGCGAATACATATTGCATGGTTTGCTGCTTAAAAATCATTCAGAATAGACATAAAACAGGCGTATATAGGTGAAATGGTAAATTTTACCACCTGTTACGATCCCGTACAGTGATTTTGCTTATTTCGAATAATGCACATTTTAAGTTTATTCCGAATGCAGTTACGCGGTCATTGTCAATCGAGCTAGATGTCTACGACATGTGTTAGATGTCTATATTTTTCTATATTCCGTTCAAAACCGTACACATAAAATTTATTAATGTTAAATGAAGCGAATACTAGACATATACACAACATTATTTTTATGTTTTATAAATACATAAAATTCTCGTTGTATGTTGTACTGTACGTTTACGTACGTTTTCCATACATAAAATAAGAGAACGAAGTGAATTAGTTTAGTCTATAGACCTTTTAGATTTAACTTAGGACAGATGTACAAAACTTACAAAAAATATACCTTTTATATTATTGTTGTTGGTGTTGTTGTTGTTATTATTATTGTTATATGAAGATATGTATATAGTGAATTTTTATACGGAAATTAGTATGTTCTAATTCAACAAAAAATTTTGATAACACAAAGTTGTTTTTTCCGCATTTTATTTACTTTAGGCACACAGTTTTTCGAATGAAATCAAATTTAGGCCTACATTCAAATTTATCAAAACATATTGTAAATTATTAGTCATTCATACTCATATTTTTTGTGTACAATAAAATTAAAAAAAAAAACAATTTCTTAATTATTTTATAATCCATTCTTCGGATTCAGTGTTATAACGCAAAACCTGCGCTCTTTACAAGCACCCATCAACAGCAATTTTCTTATATTTCTTAACATTAATTATCTCATTTCAATATTAATAAAAAAATATATATATATATATATTTTGCTGCAAAAAATACTTTGAATCTTTTATAAGTATTTATTTTAATTTTCTTCTTTTATTCTTTCAATTCAACCGCACGCGCCACATGTTGCATCTGCGCCCTGACTCCAATTATTGAATTGGGCGCTTAAATAATAACATTACCAAAAAAAAAAAATTTTTTTAAGGTAACCAGCACACAGCACAACACATAAAAATTTTCGTTTTTTTTTTTTCTTATGTGTATAAGACAAAAATTCTCCTTCGTCTGGGTTCATAAATAATCTAATCCAACAACAACAAGAATTGGGGTAAAATATAAAGAAAATAAATACCAATCTTAAAGTTTTGGGTTCGTATATTAATGCACTTTTGTTACGTCTTTTGGTAAAGTATTGTTGTTGTGCTTTTCACTTGTGGATGTTTCTTAAACCTTTTGTGCGTATTCATTTGTTACATTTCAGATTTTCTTTTGCATCGTATTTTGTGGTACGATGGATAATTGTAAAACAATGTTTGATACCACCATGTGCGCTCATCATTTTTTGCCAAATAATTGACTTTGGCTCGTGCTTAACTAGACAATTATTACACGTAAATAAAAATTAATTTTATTATGTAATTGGAATATTATCGAAATACGCTGGGCCAACCGTACATTCGTTTTACATTTAACAAATCCGTGGATTGGCCTAGGATTTTTAGTTTTGATATAATCGGCCAGGTTACGGACACCCATGTAATCGTCAATACTATTGGTTATAAGAAAGTGGTAGGAGGGAACCCCCACAGCAGGTTTTTCATTTAGTATATCATTTACTTAAGCTTTTCCATAAATTTTTGAGATCACAGTGATTTTCCGCCGAAACCGGTTCAGCCGATACGATAATCAATACAACCTTCGAAATATCGTTCCAAACATTTAGGACGATTTCTTTGTAGGTGATTTCGTTTCCAGAGCAGACACTAGTTGAAGAAGTTCGCAATCTGAAAGCCGAAAAAGCTGGAGTAATGCAAATGCCAATGATCCAAAATTACGAAAAAAGAGAAAATCGGGCCTTCAATGCAACACACTTGCTGACGTTTTCGCCGGTGTCAAGTTCTTGGACAAAAGTTTTTGGACAAAAATTTATGCGAGTGTTTTTTGTGAAGTTTTTGGACACAATTTTATTTCTTGGACAACAATTTATGGAAGTGTGCAATTTTATTTTATATTAAAAAAATTCGAAAAAAATTATAAGAAATATTTAAAAAATAAAAGAAATTGAGATTAAAAAATCTAAAATGCTGATTATTATAAATTTTTAAGTAAATCACATACCATACGATATAAAATGATAAACCAAATAGCAAAAATCTCAGAGATTGGCTCGCATAGTGACTATAAATGTTCGAAAGGGGTACATTGAGCTATAGTCTCATCTCACAATGATGTACAAGGTTCTTGTATCGAATTAATAAAGTTTCACCAATAAAGCGAGTCTGCGTATCCAGGGATGTTCTACTACTCTAAGCAAAATAGCAAAAATCTCAGAGATTGGCTCGCATAGTGACTATATACGTTCGAAAAGGGATTCATTAGGCTATTCAAACCAGTAAGCCTAATCTGGGTACAGAAAAACCTTTTAAGAGGTTTTTTGGTATGTACGTTAAATAGGAGCAAGCCAAAAAAAATAAAAGCAATATTATTAAGATTTTTAATGGTGAATGAAAAAGATTTAAATAAAAGCTCTAAAGCAAGAATTAAAAATAAAAATAAATAAAGAGTGTAAATTTAATATAAAATAAAGGTGATTACATTTATTAATAAAGTGAATCACAAAGAAAAAAACAAAATACTTAACCACGAATACCAAAACTGGTAACCATCCGACGTGATTGTGGCCACATAATCTATAGCCACACAATCTACAATCAGCTGCAAGTACGTCGCCTTTCACCACATCTGGGAATCTGTTTCAACAATTTTCAACAATTTCAACAATTTTCAACAGTTTTCAACAACCAACAAAATTTCGGTTGGGTATATGGTTACGGCAGTCAAGTTCAACCCCATCACTGCTACCCAGAGACCGAGGTGACTCCAATTTGAACGTGTCTCTGCATCGAGGGATTTTGAATAATATTATTAAAACTGTAAGTACCCAATTAATTATTTGTGGTGCTTGACTAAATAAATTTTTATTTTAAATTCAAATTTCGTTTTTTTATTCATAAAACTTTTTAAAATGTGTTTTGTTTCGGTGGTTTTTATCTTTTTGGTCCTTTTTCTTTTGTGTTCGTTTCTTTTTCGGCGGGTTGTCCAAGGTGTGAACGATCCACCGGGGGCCGTTGTATCTGCGGAATCAACGGATGAAGTGGCAGCATCGGGCAGCGGCTCTAAGGAACCAACATTTTCGTTGACAGCCTCGCAGCTTACCGGTCTTATCAACGATGTTGTCGCTAAAGCCGTCGCGCAGGTAGGGCGGAATAGTACAATTCCGCTGCCAGAGACATCTCAATCTCACGTTTCGTTTCCTTCTTACACCGGAACGGTTGCTCGAGTGGCATTCAAACCTCCACAACCATTACATTTACAAAACCCAGAGGTTTGGTTCGAACTACTCGAACAACAGTTCACGGTGGCGGACATAAGAACTGAGGCAACGCGGTATGCTCATGCGGTTGCAGCTTTGGATTCACGACTCCACGAAACTATCGCATGTCTGATCGCCAGCCCAAAAGGTAATGAACCTTATACGGTATTTAAGGCTGAACGAATCGGAAAAGGCGAAGCTGAACAACCTGATGCATGGCTTAGCACTTGGAGACAGAAAGCCATCACAGTTGTTGAGCGCCATGAAATTGAACGCTGGGAACAACTTTAATGAAGCAACACTTCGTCAATTCTGGATGAAGAGGTTGCCCCAGTCCATTCAAATGGTGCTCACACCGTTTGAAAATGATGTCTCTCTGCCAGTCCTGGCAACGGGCTGACAACGTCTTCGAGACTATGACACAGTCTGAAGTGAATAGTCTAGAGACATCTGCACCTTGTTCGGTTTTTCCAAATTCTTTGTCGTCTTTAGATCAACAACTTTCGAATTTTAAAACAACATTGTTATCGGAATTATCGGAAATTATTAATCAAAATTTTAGATCTCGTTCAAAATCAAATTCAGGAAGTCGCAGGCGTTCACGGTCAAATTCTAAATTCAATAGATCGCGACAAAATTCACCAAATTTTGGAACAAAGTATGATCCAAATTATGGTGAACCTTCGATCGAAAATAATTTTATCTGTTTTTATCATTATTATTTCGGAACTAAGGCTTACAAATGTAAGCCACTTTGCAGATATGTATCTAACAATGTTACAAAAAACTAGGTGGTCGTTCACAATTGGCGGGGTGTAATGACTTAACAAAAACCAGCCGCCTTTTAATTTTTGAACTATTCTATCAAACTCATTTCCTAATTGATACAGGTGCAGACGTCTCAGTCTTACCCGCTCGTTTTGTCAGGAACCCAAAGGTTGACCCATCATTTAGGTTGTTTGCGGCTAACGGGTCCTTGGTAAACGCGTACGGGACAAAAATTTTAAAAATAGGCATTGGATTGCGCCGCGAATTCTCCTGGGAGTTTTGTTGTTGCTGACGTGTCGATGCCTATAATCGGCGCAGATTTTTTTAGATAAAACTGGTTTACTGGTGGATATACAGCGACAGAGGCTCATTGACCCGTTAACCTCCCTGTATTCGAAAGATAAACCTTCTACCTATGTAATTCACAAAATTGAGACGAACGGGCCACCGATTGCATGCAAACCACGACGACTAGCACCGGACAAACTCATCATCGCGAGGACAGAATTCGAAAATATGATGAAACTCGGGATTTGCAGACCTAGTAGCAGTCCTTGGTCCAGCCCGTTACATTTAGTACCTAAAAAGAATGGAGCGTGGAGACCATGTGGAGACTTTCGGGCCCTAAACAAAGTCACAATTCCAGACAGACATCCCACATCTCCAGGATTTTACACAACGACTCGAGGGCTGCACTATTTTCACAACAATAGACCTTGTCCAGGCCTACCATCAAATTCCTATTGAACCGACCGACATTCCAAAAACAGCAATTTCGACACCTTTCGGACTATTCGAATTTTGTAGAATGACTTTCGGCCTTAGGAATGCAGCACAATCGTTCCAACGTCTTATGCATTCAGTACTACGCGGACTTGACTTCTGCTTTGTATATTTGGACGATGTGCTCATTGCCTCTCGAAATTATGACGAACATCTAGGACATATTAAAATCATTTTTTCTAAATTAGACGAACACGGACTAGTTGTAAATGTGGACAAATACGTTTTCGCAAAGACCGAAATTATCTTTTTAGGCCATTTGGTAACTGGACAAGGTATATTACCGTCGCATGAACGGGTTCAAGTCATCAAAAATTTCGAACGACCACAGACTGTTAAACAACTGAAACGCTTTTTAGGTATGATAAACTTTTATCGACGCTTCATTCCAGGTGCCGCTGCTGACCAGGAATTGTTGAACGATTACCTAAAAGGCTATACCAAAAACAGTCGAGTTCCAATTCAATGGTCAACGGCGGCTATCGAAGCGTTCGATAACTGCAAAATTAAACTTACGAACGCGACTTTACTTATTCATCCATCATCATCAGCACCTCTGGCCATCATGGTTTTCGCTTCCGATACTGCGATCGGAGCGGTAGTTCAGCAGTTTGTATCCAATTCTTGGCAACCACTCGGTTTCTTTTCAGTACGTCTCTATGAAACGCAAAAGAGATACAGTGCTTATGATCGTGAACTTCTCGGGAATAAATATTCGGGAATAAAACACTTTCGATATCTTCTCGAAGGTCGTATTTTTACGCTTTATACCGATCATAAGCCACTTGTCTACGCTTTTAATCAGAATCCGGAAAAAGCATCTCCTCGTCAATTTCGACACCAATAGATTTCATTGGTCAATTCACAACCGATATCCAGCACATCTCTGGACTAGATAACGTTGTTGCAGATACTCTTTCACGCATTAACCAAATTTCTATTCCCGAAAGTATTGATTAAGCTATCATCGCAGATGCTCAGACCAATGACGAGGAACTTCAAGAAATTTTAAGGAGTAATTCTGTTCTCAAATTTGAGAAATTTCCTGTTTCTTTCAATTCAAAAAAATTAATTCATTGCGATATTTCTACTACTACACCTAGGCCATTCAATCCCTTTAATTTCCGAAAACAAGTTTTCGAGGCTTTTCATAACCTTTCACATCCTGGCGTCAAAGCTTCCATCAACTTTTGACTTAGAATGTCATCTGGTCATCGATTAAAAAAGACGTTCAGAAAATGGCTCAAAGTTGTGTAGCTTGCCAAAAGGCTAAAATCTCTCGACATACAAAATCTCCGATTGGTAACTATAAACTAACTTCTCAACGTTTTTCGATTATTCATCTCGACATCATCGGTCCTTTGCCAGTTTCTGATAATCAACGGTATTGCGTAACATTGATTGATAGATACACTCGCTGGTCCAGTTCCGGATATAACTGCTGCAACCGTCGCTTTCGCTGTCTACTCACAGTGGATAGCTCGCTTTGGTGTGTCAGAGTCCATTGGCACGGACCAAGGCATGCAATTCGAATCACAACTTTTTCACGAACTGGCTAACTTACTTGGTTTTGAGCGCAGGAGAACAACTAGCTACAATCCCAAATGTAATGGCATGATCGAGAGATGGCATCGAGTCATCAAATCTGCCATTATGTGCTATAATCGTGCTGATTGGACTAGGGTTCTTCCTGCAATTTTACTTGGACTACGGACGACGTACAGTGATGAATTAAAAGCTACTCCAGCTGAACTGGTTTATGGATGTACAACTCGAGTTCCTGGAACATTTTTAGATGCGACGAACGAACAAATTTCACAATCAGACTTCATCACTAATTTAAGACGACAGTTCCGGATGACGAAATTCGACCTGTACCGGCTTCTCGACATAATACAGACAACATTTTTATTAGTAAAGATTTGCTGACTTGCTCGCACGTTTTCCTACGAACTGACGCAGTACGCAAATCACTGCAACCACCGTATACTGTACCGTATTTGGTTATCGACCGTACAGAAAAATTTTACACTTTGGATCTAAACGGACGACACGCCAAAATTTCCATCGACCGACTCAAACCATGTTATTCGGACAATCAACAACAAACTACGGACGCACCAATTTCGCAAACTGGATTACTTGTATCGACTGACCGACCAGAACCTATTATTTCGGTTGACGGACCTAAACCATCTACCGTGGAACTGAAAGTTCGCAAACAGGTTCGTTTTGATCTCTCGTTGAGGCCTGTTTTGATTACAAGTTCGGGTCGTGAGTCCAGGACTCCAACCAGATATAGAGATTGAAGCGATAGATCTTCGATCTCTCTGGGAGGGGAGTATTGTGGCGTCTTTCACACCTTGCCCAACCAAATCATGTAATAATTTATAAATAAATTTCCTAATTGTCAAGCACCGTAAATGGTTAGTTGGGTACAGAAAAACCTTTTAAGAGGTTTTTTTGTATGTACGTTAAATAGGAGCAAGCCAAAAAAATACTAACAATATTATTAAGATTTTTAATGGTGAATGAAAAAGAATTAAATAAAAGCTCTAAAGCAAGAATTAAAAATAAAAATAAATAAAGAGTGTAAATTTAATATAAAATAAAGGTGATTACATTAGAAATTAGATTTTTGAATATTTTAATTAAAAAATTCGTTCAAAAAGTTTAAAAAATCACTCGATCGATTTCGACTTGTTAGGTCATCATCAGGAGTATCTACTGATTTGTAAAAGTAAAAATTTGTTATATATAGCAGAAAAAAGCAAAAAATAAATAAAACGAGGGACAAAAAATAGGCAATAAAAATTAATCTACTAATTGTTAGTCATACGGATTTTTTTTTTTATTTAATAAATTTATTTATTTATTTATACAATATTACAACTGATTCAGAGATCATCTAGTAACTTATCTTTCTTAAATTAAGTTCTCGGATTAAGATGAGTAACCTATTGGTTATTCATTTTATAATACTTTCTTATTCTAAAACAAACCAGCGGTTTCTGCCTTTGGGGTCTCCTCACTCCGCTAGTTGGACACCACATACGACGGGTATCTGCATTTTTGTGTAGAGATAAGCGCTGTAAGTGTTTCCTTGCTTGGTTCTTTCGTAGCACTTTATTTTGGAAGCACTGTATCATTTGTACGTTGGTTTTCTTGGCACAACCCCAAAGTTGGATACCATAGGTCCATACTGGTTTTAGCATTTGCCTGTATAGAAGCAATTGGTTGTGTATTGAGAGCTCAGAATTTCTACCCATGAGCCAGTACATTTTTCTATATTTGATGTTTAACTCTTCTTTTTTCTTCTTGATATGTTCCTTCCATCTTAGCTTAGCATCGAGGGTCATGTCAAGGTATTTAGCTGTAGTTGCATATGGAATTTGGTTTGAGTTCAGAACCACGGGAATACAGTTTACATTTTGATTTGTAAAGTTGACGTTTACTGATTTGGCTTCATTTAATGGGATGCGCCATTTTTAAGTTCAGTTGCTCACCGTGTTAACTGCACTTTGAAGTTTGCTTGTGGCTTCCGAAATATCTTTTCCAACTGCTAGAATAGCTATATCGTCTGCAAATGTTGCTACTGTGGTACCTTCAATATTCGGTAAGTCTCTCGTATAAAGAATAAACAGAATAGGTCCAAGTACGCTACCTTGTGGTATACCTGCTGATATTCTTTTTATTTCAGAGCACTCATTTTCAAATTTGACTCTAAAGTGTCGATCAGCTATGTACGATTTAAGAATTTGATAAAATTGCTTAGGCAGGTCTCGAGGCAGTTCAAATTCAAGCCCTTGGTGCCAAACTTTGTCGAAAGCTTGAGCTACATCTAAGAAAACACTGGAGCATATTTTCTTATTCTCGAGTGCATCCTCAATGACATCCGTTATTCGGTGAACTTGTTCAACTGTAGAGTGATTTTCTATATGCCGAAATTGGTGTGGTGGAATTAAGCATCTTCCTTCTATTATAAGTTTGAGTCTTTCCAGCAACAGTTTTTCGAATATTTTTGATATGATTGGAAGTAGTGATATCGGTCTATATGATTTTTTATCGTTTCCTGGTTTACCTGGTTTAGGAATCATTATTACTTCGGCCACCTTCCATTGTCGTGGAACATATTCCAGTCTGAAAGCTGCATTAATTATTTGATTTAATTTACGCAAACCTTTCGCGGGAATGGCTTTCACGATTTGTCCAGTTATTAAATCATAACCTGGAGCTTTTCTGATACATAAGTTAATATTGATTTCAGTTTTAAGCTCCAATAAAGTCACATGCCTTATGTCAAGGTCATCTGCTTTGTTTACGACTGTTGTATTTTCATTTGCTGTTTGTCTCGGCAACGGTTGAAAAGTCTCTTCTAAATAAGCAACAAATAGAGAGACTTTCTATTTGTCACTTTTAGCTCATGATCCGTCATCGCATTTGATAGGCGGTACATGCATTTTGAATCTTTTTAGTCCCTTCGTTGCTTTCCAAAGCGAGTAATCATCATTCTTTAGTTCAGAAAGACCTCGTAGTCGCTTAGTTATGCTTTCGTTCTTTATTTCTTTTATTAGTTGTTTTAATTTGTTGCACAAAAAATTTAGAATAGTTTTTTGTTGCGGTGCACGACAGTAGCTCTCTGACTTCAAGAGGATAGTTATGTTTCATTGTAGCGTTGGCATGAGAAATCGGTGAACTTTCCCAAGCCGCTTGTTCGATATTGTTATTAAATATTTCTAGTTGATCTTCCAGCTGCACCTTCGTTTTAATTGGTTCGCCGAGATTTGTTCAATCTTCTACTAATTTCTTGAATCCCAAATGGTTTTATTGTTTGTTAACTTAGGTGAATTATCTTTTTTTATTATCATTGTACTCAGCGCGTCATGATCACAGGTGAGTGGTCAGATGATAATCCTTCACTATTTCCAATGCATGTGTAGTCCTCTAAAACTCCTTTTGTTACAAAGAAGTCAAGAAGATCTGGAATTTTATGTATGTCAGCAGGCCAATAATATTGGTTTGTAACCAGAGAGGTATTCACAGTTGTTCTCGCGAGCTGCATTAAATAACTCTTCCCCTTTAGAGGATGTCAGTCTAGATCCCCAATATGTATTCTTTGCATTAAAATCACCGCCTATGATAAAATTTGGTCCTAATGATTTAAAAAGTCGACTGTAGTCTTCTTTTTTTAATTGATGGCGTGGGGGACAGTAAACAGAGGAGATACTGAGTTCCCTATTATTGATTGGTTCAACTTTTATGGTTTTAACTTGCATAATTTCTTCCTCAATGCCGGGCACTTCGTAATGTTTAATATTATTTTTAACAATTACGGTAGACCCGCCTCTAGCGTTTCCACCTGGATGAATAGCATGGTAGCATTGATAGTCACGTATTTTAATAAATGAAGTTTCTGTTAAATGAGTTTCCGAGACAAGACATATATCTATTTTTTCTAAGTTTAGAAAAATTTCTAGCTCTGGAACATGCTGTGCTAATCCATTCGCGTTCCAAATAACAATTCTAAGGGATCTATTCATTTGATTAGTATAGCATTGATGTACGCTCATTCGTAGCTTCTTGTCTATCCAGCTTCTTGTCTAGTATTCTGCTGCGTTATCTGAGAATAGGATCTCCTCTCTAGCCCTATGGGCTCAGATGTGCCGGCGCTCTAGTTGTAGTTGGAATCCTTTCTCTTCTAACATTACTGTTTTGAGTCGATTGGCGTGTTTTATTTCTTAACCTTTGCAGTTGTACCGCTAATTCGCATCCTCTATAGTTGGCTCGGTGTTGTCCTTTACAGTTTATACACCTTGCAGGTTCGGTTCAACTAAGAGAACAGTCTTTCGCGATGTGTCTGCCGCAATATCTCTCCCGCAATATCTTTGGGTGTGGTTATAACCTTGGCATTTCTTGCATTGAGGTATTAATCTCGTGTTCTTTTTCAGTGGTTCTATTTTAACCCTCATATTAAGTATTTCTTTGATATTAAATATATTTTCAATTTTTTCGCGTTTGTTAAATTTGAGCATGAATAGCGGGAGCCCTCTTTTAACGAATTTGGTTCCTTGACTATTTTCAACTTTCTCTCGTTTAAGGATATTTACTGCGTCTTCAATTTGCAGTTCTTTCATTTTGAGATATTCTATTATATCCTCCTTCTTGCAGGTGGGATGTAGACCTCTGGCCATAACCTTGATTTCTCGGTTATTTTTGTCTTCATATGTATACCACTCTTTACCTTCTTCAGTGAGCTTTGTGGCTAAAGCTCTGTATGCATCGGGATCTTTTGTGTTTATCTTCCAAAAATTATTGTTTAGTGCAACTACTCTATAGTCGTTTGTGGACACTGATTTCATAAGAGCTTGGATATTCGCAAACTCAGTAATGCCTATCACATTAATTGGAGGTGGTGCTTTGCTCTTCATTGCAACCTTGCGTTGTTCTTGTCGCTGGTGATGTTGGGGTACATGCACTGGTTTGACAGTTTCATTAACTTTTGCTTGCGAGAGCTTGTTACAGGCGGAAGGCCTCCATTTTGGATGACCTAACGCTGCTAACAGAATTATCGGTTCGATAACATTACACGATCGCGGTTCGGTTTGCCGACTGCTCAGCCTGGGGTGGGTTTAAACAGAATGTAATATGAACCGATATGAATGAACCGCATAATAACGTAGATTTTCGGCAACCAACTTATTTACCACTGAAATGATACTTACATCAACCTAAGTTCCCATATTTAAAGCTCACACTATTCCATCTTATAAATTCGTGCCATATTGTTTAAAAGAAACGCAAAATTACCATCTTTACAAAAAGTTAAATTACAAAAATTTTATTTAAAGAAAAAACAAAATTCTAAGAAAATTAAGAAAAATTAAAGCAAGCCACAAAAACTACTAATGATTTAATAAACTATGGCTAACTAAATATAATTGGTAACAAATATTAACACTAATAATACGCATGCGCAAAAAGCTACTAACTAATAGATACATATTATAATCAATTAACATACTAAATACTATAATATTAATTAAATAAATTAAGAAAATCAACATAATATGAAAGATATAACGAGAAAATAATATATTATTAATAATCGTCGACTCACACAAAAATATCCATTGGCTGCCACCATGTTGATCAGTAGAAATTTGATGAATGAATTCGAATTTCTATATTACGCACGTTCTATTCCATCAGCAGATTGTTACTTTCGGTAATATTTACGGTAGTATTTGTAATTGGATAAGTTGTATTTTTATTAGCAATAAGCTAACATTTTATTAATTCGGCGTTTAATTATATTTCTTATGATTAATATATACTTTTATGATTAATTATATTAGGTTTTGACAGCATTCGAGATGTTAAATAGTTTCACGTATTATGAGGTTTCATTTATTAATCTTTTATCGTTTGCATTTTCGTTGACGGACCACGATTCACATAAACAGTCTGTCCATTTTGCAATTTTTTTCGCGCACAGGATTTTTTTATATTATTTTATTGCCGAGATACACATTATAATTTTACTTAAATTTAGTTTTTATTTTTTCTTAATTTAAGTTCACAATTTTTATTTATACCTAATAATTGTTTGGTTTAATACAGTTTGAAATAGCAAGCTTTAACTTGGATAACTTAGGAAATTATTTTTTTTTCATGCACATTTGCTATTAAACAATATGTCCGGCACTAAGAGTTTCATTGTCCATAATATGACTTATAATGTTATCAATGATGATGTTCATAAATTACACTGAACATTTTTCCACACAATTCGCATGAGTTAATTAATATAAAAAATGATTCTTTGAACTATAATTCTTGCGAATCAATCCCGTATTTTTTTTTCTTTGTCACATCACAATTATTTAATTAATTAATTTATTTTTCTTTTTGTTGTGTCACTTTATAAAGAATTGAGTATTACTCCCGATTATAACCAACCAATCTGTCGTCATCCCAAAAGCTCGTCTTTTATATCATTTTCAAAAACAATAAAACTACCACTACATAGGCATTTGCGTTAACATGTTTACATGACAATTCAACAAAAGGGGAATTTTTGTGAAGTACTAGAATAATTGCAGTTCAACCCATTCGCGGTCGTGTTCTATAATTTGAGGAGGCCTTACAAGCTCCTCAACTTCTGGCGAGAATTTTGCTCTTCGTTTTTTCCTTGGTCTTTTCTTCTGTTTGTGTATCCAATCAGTTTCTCTTGCAAGTTCCTCCTCATCTGTGTGAAACTCAGCGTAAGTACGGGCAAGTGTGCTGGTTTCGTTATAGCAAGTAAGAGGAGTTTCCACAACCTCTGTCAGATTGGGCTTCATTAGCTCCTCGTTTTCTTTCTTTAACTTAGCGATTTCATTGCTAATTTGCGATGCGACTTTTTCTATTTCACTCAGTCTTCTGCGTAGTTCAGCATTTTCGATTTCCCGCTGGGTTGCGAACTCTATTTGTCTAGGAACTTCGATCGAATGGGAATAGCAATGGTTGGCTCACCCCAGAATGCTTTGAGCCGGCCTCGAAAGAGGGTGGATTAGCCAACTGAGCAGTTGGTGTACCACCTGGGGTAAAAATTCCTTTTTGTTGGAAACTCATTGCATTATAATGACTGGTTATTGAAGCAGCTACCAATCTAACCAGTGAAATTGTCAGTGGAGAAAACAACATTTGCTAGGTTCTCGGTGTTCGGTTTTTAGCAGGGAGTACTACGTGCAGGTGAGGTTGACATTTGCGCTGGTGTATTGACCTTCTAGCCCGATGCCCCTTACCCCCCTATCAGTTATACAGAAATATTAATCAAAAAGGGGGAGGAGGATATCTGGAAGGCGATTAGTCATCGGCTGAGTAACAAAATTCAAGGCATATCCCTTTTTCAACCAAAAAAAAAGCTCCATTTAAGTTCACACAAATGTGTGAGTAAAAAATTATATGTAGTATGTAATGGCGTTTTTGATAAAAAATTCCGCTTGATTTGAAGTACAACCAACACAATTGTGTGTATAGATATAGTGCTTTTTTCGGGCGAAAATAAATTTTAAAGGAATGCAAATTACACAAATGTGTAAGCTTGTTGAAAACACATACAAAAATTAATTTTTGACATGGTACTTTTGCCGTACCCACACAATTGTGTTACCGGACAGCAAAAGGGATATTGACGTACATATAATTACCCAACGTATTAGTCAAATTATAGAAAAGGTCGGGGTCTGTAATTGGTGAGAAACGAATTTCTCTCTGTTCGTTAAGAATATTTTGGTTAAGAAATATTGATTTTCGAATTTCGTAAGACTCTAAGGTATCCAAACGTCTGCCTTTAGGTTGTATATGTAATATGTCTAAATTGTTCAAGCTAGCTGTGTGATTTTCTAAAGTTAAGTGGTTATGGAAAGTTGATTGATTGCAACCAGATAAATGTTCTTTAGATCTAACTCCAAAATTGCGCTCAGTCTGACCAATATAGGAAAAACTACAATCATCGCATTTAATCCTATAAACACCAACCAGGCTTGGAAAGGCGATCAACTTTAGGTTTATTGTTATCAAAACCCATTTTCTTTATTGTGTTATTATTATAACAAGCAAAATTAGTTTCTCCTATCTACTCTAAGCGACGCCAATTTTCCCGCATTGGACTATTCGGCGGATAAATACCCGTTAGAGTTTTACACTTTAGCTTTTTATTTAATAACTTTAATTGTATTAAGCTCTATGTTATAATTTAGAATTGTATTAAGCTCTATGTTATAATTTGAATTTGTCAAAGGGATGTTTATTAGTCTATCTATGAGTGAGTGGAAAGCTGACATTTTAATATTATGGGGATGGTTTGAAGAACTAGGGATAACAGCGTCTGTATATGTGGGTTTCCGATAAATTTTGAAATCTAAAGAAGAATTAATCCAGAAAATTAATACATTTATTATTTTTTTTTCCTAACGTAAAATCAATGGTGGGATATTGAGAATGTACGAGGGTTACCTTTTATATTTCGGGATTGGACAACCCTAGTGTTGCAATCTGGCAACTGACAGCTCTATCGTAAAGTTTGACATTTTTGAGATTATACGTACTCAGAACGTTTTGACATTCGAGCGCTATTTGTGTTGTTTACAGTACTCATTAACTCAACATCTCGGCGAAAAAATGGAATTAAATCGTGAACATTTTCGTGCGATTATTTTTTACAACTTTCGACGTGGATTAAGGCAGCAAGAGTGCATGGATGAACTTAGTTCAATTTTTGGCGATGAAGCTCCATCAAGGACTAGTGTTTATCGATGGTATGGTGAATTCAATCGAAGTCGTAGTTCACTCCAAGACGAATTTCGTGAAGGTCGTCCAGAATCAGTTGTTGTAACCGGAAACCATTGATGCTGTGTGCGAACTGATATTGCAAGATCGTCATGTGACCTATCGTGAGATTGAGACAACCTTAGGCATTAGTGGGACCAGCATACATTCAATATTGCATAAACATTTGAATGTCAAAAAAATTTGTTCGCGTTGGATTCCACACAATTTGTCAATCGCTCAAAAAAAGGCTCGTGTCGATTGTTCGAAAGAAAAGCTCAAAAAATACAATCGCGGTGCTTCAAAACACGTCTATGACATAGTGACAGGTGATAAATCGTGGATTTTTGCGTATGAGCCCGAAAGTAAACAGCAGTCGACTGTATAGGTGTTTCAAGATGAGCCGAATCCAACAAAAGTTGTTCGCGCACGAAGCACTTGCAAGCAAATGATCGCCTGTTTTTTCGGAAAAAATGGACATGTCGCAACCACTAGAACAACGCAGAACAGTCAATTTTGAGTGGTACACAACCGTTTGATTGCCAGTTGTCTTCCAAGAAATCAGGAAAACCAACTGCCGAAGACGGATCACTCTTCACCACGACAATGCGAGCTCTCACACATCGGCTCAAAGAACTGCATTTTTAGCACTCAAAACATCGATTTGATGAGTCATCCGCCGTATAGTCCTGAGTTGTCACCAAATGACTTCTTTTTATTCCCGTACGTAAAAAAGAAACTGAGAGGTCAACGTTTTTCGACACCTGAAGAAGCGGTTGCTGCATTCAGAATGCATGTTTTGGAGATACCTCAATCAGAGTGGAAAAAGTGCTTCGACAATTGGTTCAAGCGCATGCAAAAGTGTATAGATCTTCATGGGGAATATTTTGAAAAACAATAAAGCGATTTTCGATGATTAATATTTGTTTTGGTTCTCTAATCCCGAAATATAAAAGGCAGCCCTCGTAACCAAGTAAGGAATGAGTCTAACAGTTTATCACTCCCACTCTATAGACACATAGTATGTCATCAAGATATCTATACCAAAAGATTATATGATGAAAATAAGGATTGTTATTTGATATGATCATTTGTTCGAAGAAATTCATCAACAATTTCAGCCGACAAAGGTGGCAGAGGGAAGCCCATGGGTAGACCATCAGCGAATTTGAAATTGTATGTATTATCAAAAGAGAAATAATTTTGTTTAATACAAGTTTCAAACACTAACTTCAGTTCACGCCGTAGGCCCTCATCTACAACATCCCCATCTAAGTAATTACAAACTATTTGGGATTTGGGATTACGATTCCATATCGAGCACCCAAAATTCGTAACATTATATTAGTTCTGCATCTAGCGTGCATAATAAAGAAGTTTTAGGTTGATAAGCCGCTCCTTACAATTGTTTTGTTTTCTTTCGAGGACATCCTCACGTAAGGCATGTACTGGATCCATGCTGCTTTGGTGTGTTAATGTGTACTAATAGGAATGAAATAGCCTACGTCTGCAAAGCGCATACTCGTTTTATTGCTGGAAGAACCAATTTCAGGTTTTATTTGGTGTTTTTCTAATGCCATGAGTTGATATCGATGATAGATGTCTGAATAGTCACTATGTTGTATAAAGTGTATCTACAAAATAATTCCCATCTGTAGGTCCAATGGCAGCAGTAAGGCCCACCAAATATTTACAACACAACCAAACTATATGTGTACATAATATATCCTTCTACAAATTATGACATGCGCACACTTATAGTTTTATATACATAAAAATAGTTTTGAGCGTAAGAATTCCAAGTGTAATAATAATTACATTGTAGTACTCGAGAACACAAATTGCTTCATATTCTCTCGTCTCTATATACTGTTCACGCACTTGTCATTTTCTTGTACAAATTTAATTTTTTCAGTCAGGGGAAGATGTATATGTATACAAATACACAATACTGATATGTATGACAAATGAAAGTAAAAATCATGACGTCACCATCGTGTATAAAAATTTTCAAAACCAGACGACAAAAAAATGTTTGATTGATTGACAATCAATTTGCCATAACAACGTAGCACCGTTTTGGTTTGTCGTCGTCTCCGACAGTTAAAATTAATTCCCCATATCATCATACCCAATACATTTTAAGGCATCAGGCAGGAGTGCGAGTGTAACAAATCGATTGATTTACGACGATGTTGTTTTTGTAATATTTAATTGCATTATAAATGATTATTGTAATTTATAGAAGATAAGGAGATATACAAAATAAAAATAACAAGCGAGCATCGCACTACTAAGTAAGATTATATGAAATACGCGAAAATACAAAAGGAAAATGGATAAGTAATTAGTAATGACAATAATGATAATAAAGGAGCGCACGCGACAAATTTGATTATAGCATTTATGTATGTACATTTTTTGCGCTGCTTAATCCACTTTTACAGAAGAAGAGAGGTTGTTGTTGTTGTTGCTGCGTGTGCTTTTTGATGGTCTGACAAATAATTTTTGTCTATACGCAGAGGTATGTGCGCGAGTAATGTGTGTGGAATGGCGTGTGTATATACACAACACACAGTTCAATGCCCAGTTAAATATTTTCGATTGGTGGTGAATTGGTGATGTTGTTTACGAGGAATTGTTTGATATAGACTTCTTGCACAAAAATATTAGATTTTTTTTGTTTTTGATTTTGTTATTCTCGTATGTGTGTTTCAACTACCTTGTACCATAGGTCCTCAGACAACCGATTCTATATAAATAGAATGATGAATTAATTTACACATAATCGTGCAAGCATGAGACGCGGCATCATAATACTCTAAAACTCTATAAGCGACGTGCTAATTAATTTTTATGAATTTTTTAAAAAGTGTGTCGATTAGAGATTATCATTTCCATGTACAAACGTAAAACATCTGCAGCCAGGCTTCTATTGTTTGAATGAAATCAATCACCAAACTATTTAGATCAATTCATATTCACGATCGCTTAATTACAACACTCAGCTTACGATATAACCCACAGGCTACATGATAAATTTATATTTTCTTCTATCGTCTTGTGCGTCGTTATTATACTAATTTGGCTTAAGTCTTAAATCAGGTGTTTCTTAACAAATTGCGTTCCGTCTGTAGGCATCAAACAAAAATAAATTATACATAATTGCAAGTGGTTAGCTGCAATTAAAGGAGAATTAATAACAACAACAAAATGCCAAATAATATTCAAACATTTTGAGTGATATGCATTGATAATATTTGGTACTATGAAAACATTTAATTGGCACAAAATCGCGGGCCCTGTAAATTGGCCTTTTAACTCGTTGTGTGAGAAGATTAAGATTCCGGCAAACAACAAGTTCGAGAAAGTATGTCGGTAAACGAAATGAGTGTAATTGTTTTGCAATGAGGTAGAAATGATCGTTTTTTAAGGTGCATTTTTGATCTAGAGTAAAGATTTTGGAACGTCATTGTGGTCACCTGATGATTACATATTAAATCAACCGTTTGTAATAGTGAATGTCCATTGGTTTGGGTCCAATTGTAAGGCTGGTTTAATTTGACTGCTGTACACCTATCACTGCTTGCGTGCTGTAGATTGGTGTGGTGGTGCACAAATATACATCACTTTTTAACTTGGGACTATGTTAAATAGTTCATAGTTCTCTGAATGTACCAAGGACATTTGGATCAGGAATAAATTACGATTTTCGGTAACTCTGATCTATATAGGGCCTATATATTTACATAGTAAATGTGTCCAAGATTCTATTCTTATCGTCATTTCCTTCAGCATGGTTGGCGGAATGTAATTTTGGATCCAGTTGAGTTCCTCCTTTAACTCTTCTGGGGAGATATACGCGCCCTTTTTTAGCTATAGTGATCGCCATCGGTGGATATCTTGTCTACCCTTACATCAAGATAAAGGAATTGTTGTGCGATAGGTCTAAATTTTTCCTTATTCATCGCTCTATCTTGTTTAAATATGTTTGTCGTGGTGTCTATGATCGATGCCTTATTTCATACTAGATTACTAGTGCTAATATATCTGTGGCTAGAGGTCAAGAGGAATATTTCACTTTTCACAGTTATTTTCTACGACACCCACATCCTATTTTACTGTGCAATGAAAATCGGAATATTTCATTCGAAATCATATTTGATTTTGGTAAAACGGAGTAACTCAGCATTTTTTCAAATTAAATGCCAAATTCAAAAATAATTGATATACCAAAACTCGACTCAGAAAAATTAGTCGAGTTATTTAACTTTAAAATTTTGTTTAGTGTGAATAGTAATTGTGTAAAACAAATATATCTCAAATTACACCGTTTTTCCTAATTAAAGTTGTAGTGAAATAACAAGAGTTAAATCAATTTTTCAAACTAAAATATAATATTTTGTGCTCAAGTTTAATCGAAATATATCACTGAGTCCACCAAACGTGTGCTCGAAATGTGTTTAATAAATTTCGGAAAATTGACATAACTGAAGTGTATCGGTTTACCGAAACAAACTTTGGATTTTTTTGACAAATATATACTGTTATATCTCTTTGCTTGTGTTAGTGTTTTAATATGATTTTGAGTTATCCGTTTTAAACTTTCAAATAAAACTATTATATTTAAATATTTACAAAAATGTCATTAAGATCTGTGCGAATTTTTGAAATGGCTAAGGCGAAATCTGTTGCAACTTGTTCTACTTCAAATATAGTAACAAATACGTTAGTTTATAAAGGAGCAGATAACGTGAATGAAATGGAAACTGGGTAGCACGTAGAATCTGTTTCAGAAGCTCGGCCATCGGGTTTATTAAAATCAAGCTCCCAAAACGAAAGATTAGACTTTATCGAAGAACCTGCATCAGAACCGGATCCAGCGAGCAGAATTTGTTAGACATGACTAATACAAATTCATCTATAACAGAACCGCCAACAAAACCGTAATCTCGGGAAGAAATATGTTACTGCTAAAGGAGGTGTTAAAAATGATCATATTTGCATTAAAACATTGCAGGAAGAATTGCAATGATCGTTTAACATTTGAAACACAAAAACTTATGTTTGAACAATATTGGGCCCTCGGAAATTATAATCTTCGTCTGGCATATATGGGTGGTTTGATAGAAATTAAAGACAAGAAGACACAAACTCTTGTCTTTGGTTGCCCTACGCTAAAAAATCGTAGATTTTCGTGCTCATATTCGGTAAATGCATCAGGAGAAAAAATTGTTGTGTGTAAAAACTGTTTGAAAAATACCTTCGGGGAAACGCATCGATTTCTTAACACAGTTATAGATAGAAAAATTTGGTCTCCTGGACCAGTCACCAGTTTAGATCTTTGTGGTAAAAATGTACCAATGAATAAGCTTCCTGACAATAAAATAGCTGAAATTCGGGCTGATATCAACAAATATCCCGCATATGAGAGACACTACACTCGACGTGATTCATCAAAACAATTCCTCAATGATCCCGTTTGATTGTCCAAATATTTTGAAATATTTAAAGAGTTCAACTCATCATTTGAAAAACCCAAGACAGACACTTGTAATATATCCGAAATCATAAAATGAAAATCGATGTCGTTGAAAACGAAGCTGAAAGTAATGCTTTGTTAATCGAACAACAAAACTATCATAAAGACGCTGATAACGCCTATAACTCGAAAGCTAATGATTAAAATTTCTGTAATGGTGTAAATTCGGCTAGACTGTTTACATTTGATCTGCAACAATGTTTTCCAACGCCATTTTTACAGACTTCGGTATCTTTTTATAAACGTTCCTTATGGACATACAACCTCAAAGTTCATGATTGTGTTTCGAATGAACACTTTTGTTACATGTGGCATGATGGAACAGCCAAACGCGGTGGAAATGAAATAGCTTCCTGCTTGTTCAAACATTTGAAATCATTGCCATCGTATATAAAACACGTTACTTATTATAGTGACTCATGTCCAGGCCAAAATAAGAACAGCTTTCTCGCAACTATGTTTCTTTGTTTTCTTCAGTGCCAACAAGATGTTGATGTCATAGATCAAAAATTTCTAACGGTTGGTCACACACATATGGAGTGTGATACGGACCACGCCACAATTGAAAAACAAAAAAAAACGATCTTGTATTAAAATCCATCATCCGCGAGACTGGTGTATGTTTGTTCAGTCCATGCAATCAAAAAAAAAAAATTCACCGTTCATGAGATGACCCAAGAGGGTTCTCAGTTTTTCTGAACTAGCAAAATCTAAATTCATTTGGCGGCCAAAATCATTATTTAAGTCTTATTATTATATTTATTTGTTTTATTCATAAAGTTTATTTTCAATGTTCAGAAGGGCATGCATTTTCTTGGTATAGTGTCAGATGTCTACGTTATACAAGAAAGTTTGACAATATATTATACAAAACGTCTTTAGTTGAAGAAGAGGCTTTTAAAATTGTAAATATCAAGAAGAGAGGAGTCAACTCATTTTTAAATTCTCCAGTTAAGATTAGTGCTGAAAAAAAGAGAGACCTGTTGTCCATGCTGCCACTAATTAGTTCATTATTTCACAATTTTTATGAAACTTTAGCTAGCGAAGATACACCTGATATACATCTAGACTTGACAGATGAAGAAGAATGAAGTTTAATGTTATGCATACCGCTACATGCTGAATTGGATTAATAAAATTTTTGAAATTATAATATTATTGTTTTTTATTAATTGTTGAATTTTCAATTTTAAGATTTTGTTTTATTTAATTTTATTAATAAATGTTTATTTTTTTCATTCTTTATTACTATATTTTTTTTGGTACCCCAAACATTGTTTCACGACCAGTTTTAATTACACATGGAATGGTATTATTACGAAGGATTTGTCTTGATTAGTTCGGTACCTGATCAGTGTGACATATTTTTCGAAAAAATTCGAAACGGATTTTTCATAAAGAAACTAAATGAGTTATTTATATATATGAGTTAAATCTAAATCTGACAAAAAGTGATTGTCCGACTTATTTTGATACTTGTAAAGTTTTTCTTTTGGTAAAACAGCATAATTTAGTTATTTTTATTATACTTTCAATTTCAATTTTGGTGAACTGGTATAACAGGATAAAATAGGTATTTCTTTGAAAATTTTCACATCTTAAATCTGACTTTTCTAATTAATAGTTAATAATGTAATGCATTGATTTACAGAAAAATCAACCTATGACATTTCATTCTGCATTTGTTATGTATCTCAACGCAGTGCGTGCAAAATTTTCCTTCCTTTTCCGCTCATCCGAAAGTGCTGATTGGTGCTATGGACAAAGAATGTCTCCATTGTCATGCGCTCAAATTCAAACATGAGTCAGCCCGGAAGTGTTGCGCATCAGGAAAAGTGCAACTACCAGAAATTGAGACACCACCAGAACCATTGAACGGCTTGCTCATCGGCAGCGATCCAGATTCAAACCTGTTCCTGAATTCCATTCGCACATTCAATTCATGCTTCCAAATGAGTTATACATTTAGCCGTCCATCTTGAAAACAAACAGCACGTATTTTTCACCAACGAGACGCGTGCCATAAATTCACCAAAAACCACACTCACCGAATTTTTCGAACTGTGCAATCGTGTCGCAAGCAAGGCACACCAATTGATGCGTGCCTCGGCCTTTTCAAATCAAAAACTTTGGGCCGAGTATATACAGTCACTCCAAGGCAAATTGACCTCTTCTATCTGCGACTGTTGTTGCTTACGCAAAGTAAATGGAATACCGTATCCAACATATAAAGATGCATGCCTTGCACTCGGCTTGCCCGAAAACGACAATCACTGGGACGATATGCTTGCTGAAGTAGCATTGGGCTGTATAGCAATACAAATTCGTCTGCTATTCGCTATAGTGTTGACTACATGTTTCCCGGGATTTACCACTCAGTCATTTCGGTATGAGTTCGTCAACTCGAAGTGCATCTGATTTAATGGACACCGAAATGAATCGTTAAATGCAGTACGCTACTGCAGAAATTGCAGACAAGGTGGATTCTTTTTTTTGGATGCACAAGGTGGGATTGGCACAACATTTCTCATTTCGCTAATTCTCGCCGATATACGATCAAATAATGACATCGCATTGGCCGTTGCATCATCTTGCATTGCACCAACTTTATTGGATGGAGGCAGAACAACTCCACGAATGCTGATGAGATCAAGGCTTGGTTGAAATCATCGCCACTGTGGCGTAATGTTGAAAATTTTCAGCTAAAAATAAACATGTGCGTCCAAATGGCACAGAAAAAACTAAAATAGAACAATTACCTAATTTAAATTAAATGATAATATGTTTTTATTTAATATTTTATTTGTTTTAACTATTTATTTAATAAAATACGAAATGCAAATTCAATGATTTGCCGAAGCCTAATTAGATGATTTTGTACATTACAAATTATATAATTAATTAAATGAATTTATTAAATATTTGGAAATTTTAAATAATATGTTTCGCTAAAACATTAAAAATCACTGTTCTCGAATTTTAAACTTTTTTTGCGTGACAAGCTGGGCACCCGGGGGGTAAACCTAATTCGAGTATGCTGAATTCAATGGTGCTAGTCCCATTTCAAAGTTAGTCCCCATTTTTGAGATATCGCTTTCGACATATTTTGCCTCTGAGGCAAAAATTTGTCAAAATATACACTCATATTCACGTTAATAGCTCCTGAACCATTAAGATTTTCGTTATGCGTTCTTCAGCAAAGTTGTTGCGCAAGTCAAGACATACAACTTTGCAGAACATATAAAGGCCGAAAAACGACATCTACAATCACATTTTTGTGTTATTTTATTTTTTGCTTTTCATTTCGACGAAAAACACATTTTTTATCATTTTTTGTCCATTTATTGAATTTAAATCGATCGAATAAACATCTCATCGGCAAATATAGATACAATAGAAGCTATTTAAAAGAAAACTAAATTGATTCAGTTGATTTTATTGTGATTTTTCTCAATTTTTTCCTAAAAAATTAACATTTTTTTTAACTTTCAATTTTAATTTTCTGATTTGCTCATGTCGTCTTCGGGTTCTTCTTCCTCTTGCAAATTCCAACAAATGTCACCCAGTTCTGTTCGTTGTATTGGTTGCCTTTAAAACAAGTATCCCATAAGCACATAAAACACATGTTTTTAGTGTAACCCAATTGCATGCCACTTAAAAGACTTTTCAAATCTGCACAAACTTTCCATTGATGGTCATTGTATTTAATCAAATCGATGATTTTTTTCATTGATGCATAGGTTTCCTTTGTGTTTGTGCTGCGTGCAATTGGAATGGAATTCTTTGAGTTGGTAACGTGAAGGAGAACTGCCTTCAAGCTGCTTTTAGAGGAATCGATGAACAATCGCCAATCTTCAGGATTATATGCATTGTGGATACCAAACCTCGGATATCAGTGCAAAAAGCGAGTGAATTATTCTCAATTAATTTGAAAAAATTCGTAAAATGACGATGACGATTTATTGCTCCATATATCCGAACATTTGGAGCCAAAATGTTGAGTGACATTTGATAGTTGATATATTGATGCAGATGTTTCTCCGGTTTCACCTGATTCAAATGTTGTTGGTAAATAATCCTCAGTTGGGTTTGATCTTTCCGGAACAGGTATTTCGTCTGAATGCGGCAGCGGTAGATGAGTATTTCTCGTTGCAGTGTATGTCAAAGAACCAATTTTGTTTCTGTTTGTACTGAGAATATAATTCATGCACCCATAACATTGAACTGCATCATGTCCTTGTAGATCTGTCCATATCATCGGGACACCAAATGGCATTGCGGCTCCAGTGTTTTGCCATCTATGCCGAACGAAAATGCATGTTGTCCAAACAAAAGACGGCGTCCAATTAATAACATTTTGTGAAAAGCATAGTCGATTTAAATCAGCGGTTTAATCACTTATTTTGCAACGATTGCTCATAATTGTAAATTCTCCACACACATAACAAAAGCACAAACAAATATATTATATGTTTTATTAAATGTTTTAGTTGAAACAATTTTCAAGGCTTGGTTAAAATCATCTAATTTAAATTAAATAAATCAACCAAACACATTCAATGGCTAAAAATCAATCCTCGACTTTAAATGAAATTGATTAATCTCTATATGAAAATTCAATTTTTTTCTTTCTTTGTACAAGATCCATTCCCTGACACATTCCCTGACAATCGTTGATTTGCAAAATGCTCTCATTGACCGTATATTTCTCGATGTACTCGATATAATTCATAAATCATTTCTCGATGTAATTCATAAATCATGTGTGGTTGGAAGAGAGGTGCCACTTTGGCAGCAAACAATGTGAACTTCAACGATTTAAATCTCAAGATACAGCAGTCGGTGCCCGGCGACTTGGTACCATACAAATCGGTCGAAGCTGTAAACTATTCAACATATTGCCAGGCATTCCACCACACTTTCTACGACTGAAAGTTGAATCTACGGTTATTTTACTTCTGAACTTGAACCCACCACGGCTGTGCGATGGCACGCGATTGGTCATTAATAATTGATGAAAAACATTATCGAAGCCACTATTTTGAATGGCGAATTCCGAGCCGAAAATGTTTTGCTGACACGAATTCCAATGATTCTCGCAGACGTGCCAATTGAATTCAAACGCGTTCAATTTCCTATTAGATTTTCATTCGCAATGACAATCAATAAGTCGCAAGGATTTTTTTCGCATTGGATTTTTTTTTAAATTTTTGAACTTTTGTGGAAAATTGAGCAATGTGTGATTTTTTTGCACCCAAGTGTAGTTCAATTGTACAAAAGTACCAACAATTTAATGACCCACACTCCACATTTGAGAGCATGAATCACTTGTCATGTAGTATACAGCTCAATTAATTCAAAACGTGAAATTGCCTTCTGTGTCGTTTTGAAGTTTTATGAAGATGTTCCGCCAAATACAAAAGTGACGGCCAACGATAAGTTTTTAACTAAACTGAGTGTACGCAACTCCATTTTGACAATTGCAGCTGCTTAGTGCTACATACTTAAGATTTGGCATACATGAGTTGGTGCGATTTTTCGTAACAGTTTCTATTGCGATTCTTGTATTTATATGGCTTTAAGTCCGCATCTCGTTATAACTTAAATTGTTATTTTTATTGAACGGTAATAATTTAATTTTTTTTTCCTGTATAGTGCTTCTCGTATCCGAGTATAGATAGCAGATTAGAGGTAGAACGGATTAGCAGGTAGATTCTTACTGCAATTCCGTCATCTATTCTCTCTTTCGATTCAACGCATTCACCAGTTATTTCCTTACTTTCCAATTCACTCATCAGGCTTCTGGCTTTCTTTTAAATGTTGTTTATCACAACCATGTTCCAATTTAAACTGGATTCGAATAATAACTGGGGAACAGTTCTTTTCTTCCTGTTTTAAACATTGCTTGCACTACACTGCACAGGGCCTACTATAAAATCCATCTGCATTGTTGTGCAACATGCCTCGTCGGTATTCAGTTTTGAAAGTGTAAGCTTGTAGTCGTTCGGTCCATATAGTCACTTGGCCTTCATGTTCCTCAGATAGTATCAACCATTTGAGTGCTGTATGATTTGTTCGAAGAGCAGATATTTGTGGAAATAATTAACACTATTCACCAACGCCATCAGTTCTCTGTATGTTACACAATAATTTTCACAGCCGCAGAGAGGCTATATATGCAACAGCTCGCTCTTTGCCCTCTTGCTTCGTGACAACAACTGCACCTATCCCCGTTTTGCTAGCATGTGTATCCAAAGTGAATATCATACTGGGCTGTGGCTACGCCAAAAAAAGAGCGCTGCATTATATTTTCTTTAATTCTTCCAATGCTTTTTGAAAAATCGTCCCGTCCTTTTTCCTGGATAAGAACCACTGGCGAACTCCATGGGCTGGTTGTCTTAGCACAACATAACAGTTATCTGCTGCTGTTTCGCATGCGGTAATCGTCTTGGTGCTTGCTGGAATGGAGTAGCGTTTTCTGTGTCGATTCTATGTAGGTCAATATTAGTTTTTCCTAATTCGTCATCATTAAAAGCAAACATATCTGCTAAAATACTGCGACACCTAACTGTTCTGCTGGGAGATAGCTGCGCAGTGAGCGAGTGATCCTTTTCTGCCTATGGTTGGGTGTTCGACGACATTGCTTCGACTGGCAGTTTACAACATACACACAGCGGCACAATTAGAGGAACAAAAAAAAGTTGCAAAAACGTGTTTAAAATCAAATAGACCTTTAATTTTAAACTCTTATTTTGGGTGATAGAATGAACATCAAAATACAGACAAAAAATCTAATATTTTATTAAAATGGAAATATGCTACTTTTTTGAAAGGATTACCTTTGATTTAGATAATCAAATAAAACTTAAACACTTAAACACAAATAAAGACTTAGTAATGGATGTTACCTTCCGAGCTTTTATAACTGCCTCCGTTCATCTTGCCATGCTTCCGATAACACTGTCAATCGTCTCTTGTGATAAATTTTGCAATTCGTCCAAGAGTACATTTCGCAGCTAAAATCTACAGACCTTGCAGACCATCTCAGCTTTTTTTATTCCAACCTCAACAAAAACGGCGTTATCAATGGATTCCGTGTCGCCCATTTTCTTCAAATTCTAATGGCGAAAGAATCGATATTCACACATTATACAATTAATTCATATTAAATACAATTAAACCACTACACCACCAAAAGAGTTAGATATTCTGTTAATTGTTAATAATTTAAATTTGGAATTAAAATATCGAAAAACAACGCCGTAACATTAAAGATTATAAATAACAAAAAATATTGTATGTTCTTTTGTTTTTTCTTAATAAATCGAGTGTTGTTTGCATTCCCTAATTGTGCTGCTTGTGCGTAGATGATTCTCTCAGCTGTACCGAAGACCAGCTCGTTCTTGATTACATTTTTTGATAAGCTCACGTTCAAAACACATTTTGTACCTTCTGTTAGAATTTCACTAAGGTTCTCGCACACAGGAACCCGTTATTTTTGACATTCGCAGGCTCCACAATCCCCATCTTGGTATATCCAAGGTCACCGAAAATTTTTGCGTTAATGACTTTTTCGCACATCGGGGGTGTTCGACTATAACTCACGATGCGTTTTGTTCGATTGTGTTTATTTGAAGGGCAACTACCTCCACATTGTATCATTTTAATCCTGATTTTTCAAATTCACTGATTTCGAAGCCCCGGTACATCCAATGTAAAGGTTCATCCATGCTCTGCCAATACGTCAATAACAGCGACACTTTTGCAATCCGCCCCTAGTTCTGTGATTTTATGTAGCGGTGCTCTGGAGGCATTTTTTCCCTTCCATCAGATTACGCCCCTCATAACTGGTGTAACTTAGTTTTCCGGACTCATGGTCATTAAATGAGTCAAGTGATTTCTCTCCTCGTTTCGTTCAGTGTCTAATTCCGTCACATCGTTGTGTTTTCGGATTAATGCTTATTGATCCAGCCTCCCAAGTCACATTTTTCACTAAAGTTTAAGATAGGTTTGAGTTACCAAGTACCCCGACTCACGTTAACATTGCTAGCATGAAAATAGCAAAGGACGGAACAGAGCTTTTCACCATAGAATTCACCATTAGCTCACGACTCACTTCAAATTTCAAGCACAAAATAAAAGGTGCACCAAATGAAACAATTGCGCGGCAACTCAAGGAGTGAGCAAAATTGGGAACTTACAAAGGAAGAAAACAAATGTGAGGAATAATTTTAAGTAGATTTTTTTTGCCAAGAATCCAGAATTGGCAATAGGATAGGCGCAGTTTTTGAAAGATTATGAAGGTTTAGGCCGCATGAGTGTCAATAAAGGAATACAAGCTAACTACGAGTACAGTGACCTTATCTCTGAAAACAACACACTCGAGTAGCATTGGTTGCTCAGAAGGAAGTGGGTGCAACCTAAGTAAATGGGATAAAAACCACAAGGCTCAGATGCTAACCATACCAATAGGAAACAAAAGAATAGCTGAATTCAAGCTTATTGATAAAATAGAAACTCTCGACCGCCATTTTACACCTCGCTCTGAAATTTTAACAAGGAACCTACCAACAGTGCTAAACTTTTTCCACCCTAAGGAGAGGGACGTAACACGAATTACAGTAGTAGTCAAGTTAATGATACAAGGCTTTTGAACAGCAAGACTCTCTCGGTGGTTGAGTTTCAAAAATTCTTTATCTTCACTAGAAGAAATTAACAAACCCTTATGGATATGTTTTAACATATAATTATCAATCAGCCTACGTGGACATTGTGACTCATCCGAGAAAGTATGAGAAAGCTCAAAGTAACACTACTTTCACAAAAAACAAAGTATCATAAATCAAAACTATTTGTTCGCTGTCAAGGCTTTAATTATGCGGTGCCTTGCTACTCAAAAATTTGAAAGGTAAGGTAATATAGAAGCTACAAAACATTCGCCGATAATATAATTTCAGAAATTCATGGAAAGGCAACCTTAAATTTGACATACAAATTCCAAGCGAAACCCGACGGGGTCTGCGCCGTGAGGTGATGGGACCAGAATGGCTTCAAACATTTACCCAGAACTAACCGCAACAGTGTGATGAAAGTAAAAAAATAGAATTAAGACAAAAATATCACATTGGCAAAATCTATTACGTCTAATCTATTTCGGCAGCACGGCAGCTAGGAGAAACATTATCGAATGTAAAAAAAATATTTCAATCATAAGCTATTATCAACGCTTCATCAGAAGATGTATACAAATACTGTAAAATATTCTCCACGAAGTGTTACACTCATTAATAGGCAAGGAATAACACAACAAGAGGAGTTCCAAGAAGAGATTAGAGCCGTATACGCAAACAGGGATAAGTTACAACTAAAAACAACATCCTGTTTATCCCAATGTAGAAACAGCATTTAATGTTGTCACAAAAACATACTTTGACGAAATCACCAATAGCAGATGCTTATTTTCAAATGTTGCACTCAGGAACTTAGTTAACCCTAACTAACTTGTGAAGGATCACCGATGTCAATGTCATATATTCAGAACTACCACCAAGCTGCAACTGACCTACCGATATTTTCTAAAGCAATATATTTAGAATACTAAGCGACCAAGCTTCAATCGCCTTCATGATACAGCCTTGAAAATCTGCATTGCTCGAAGAGGATTCTGTCAACATATCTATTCAGCAAATGAAACAAAATTCATTGGAGCTCGTTCAATATTAGAAAAGGCAAAGAATGAAACAATAAAACAAGCAATTCCGCAACTTCACTACATTTTAGCTAAGCACGGTACGACATGTCACTTTAGTCAAATATTTTCGTAGTATTTTTGTCACAATTTTTTTTTTTCTGGCATACTATGGTAAACAGTTAGTGTAAATGTTTTCAAAAACAAAATTAAATTCGGAATATTTTTTTCTATCCAATTTCGCTGCGGAAAAAATATTTCATAAATTTTAAAAATTTAGATCAAACATGATTTGTCAGTAGGCCAGAAAATGATATTTTTGACAAAAAAGGTATGTAACTATTTTTCCTAATTCCTTTTTCCTATAGGAAAGCCAGAATCGACCTACAGTAGCTCGATTCTGGTTTTTCCTATAGGAAAAGGAATTAGGAAAAATATTTTCATAGTATTTTGGTCACATAATTCTTTTTCTGACATACTATGGTAAATAGTTAGTGTACATTTTTTCAAAAATAAAATTAAATTGGGATTATTTTTCCTATCCAATTTCGATACGGAAAAAATAATTCCTAAATTATAAAATTTTAGATCAAACATGATTTCTCAGTAGGCCAGAAAATGATATTTTTGACAAAAATACTATGAAAATATTTTTCCTAATTCCTTTTCCTATAGGAAAAACCAGAATCGGCCTGCAGGTCAGTTGATGTGAGATTTAATAATCGCCGCGTTGGAACTAACAAAGCTACTGATGAAAAACATAGCTTTTCTGCAGCCTTCAAGCTTTGAAGGCTCGCCTCGAGATAAATGGCACCTCCAACAACCTGAGACAAAATTGGGTGATGTTGTCTGGACCTAGGACAACAGTCTGCCACTCACTAGTTGATCTCTTTAGGGTGTATTATTAATCTGCATTCTGGAAATGTAACTTATCAGGAGTAGTAACGTTTAAGAACTGAATAAATATATAATCTCTAGCATAAAATGTTTACCATTATTTCTACTAAGGGGCACTTGATTCTCTAACAATCAATATAAAATCATCGTATACTTCAATCTGACAACATATCATGACATGTAGATTTGAAAGCATATCAATCCTGGGTCAGAAATTAGAATGAGCTGTGATTTGAGCACTAGTCAAACTTATCACATTTTAGCAGATAACGAATTAAAAAATTAGATCATAATGGGCAAAACAAAAACCAGGCAAACAAATGTTGATTGGTTATCAACGTTTTAACCCACTGGGCTATTTGAGTATTTGCAAAAATTATAAGAAATAGACTTCCATTTCTGATGCCACTCTCAACATTCTAAAAAAGCATGGCAAAACATTCCAGCATCAAATCCATCCAGCTTATTAACTACAGCTAACATTAATACTACCAGGTATGCGAGGTTCAGAAATGCGTTGTACGTGAGCTAAAATTTTACACTTCAGAAATATATTTCTTAAATTACAAACTATTCCAACTATTTAAGACCATAGTTTCTAGAAGATTTACAATCTCGCTATTATTAGCATGTGAAACGTACCGACAGATCAGATGAGTCGAGTAAGTTAGAAGATGTTGTTTCAGTTTAGAGCGATTTAAAGCAGTTTAAACCATTTTATTCAGAGCAGTGTTCATTAGACTATATGCAGATGCTTAATATTTTACAACATACGAAATAATAATAAATGTGTTCGACCCTTGGTTTTGAAAGCAAAGGGTATATTTTCCTTAACTTAGCTCGACCTAATCTGCATGAGAATAACTTGGAACCAGGATCTTGTTTGAAAGAAAGTAATATGTAAATAAATTCAATTACGATTTAGAGTTGAGTGGTTCTGGGTGTTCCAGAGCTGTTTAGAACAATTAAGGACATAACAGCAATTAAGAGAGGCACCGGGAACATTTGTGCAGTTTAGAGTGGTTTAGGGAGATACTGGGTTCGAATCCCATCAAAGGCTACATGCAAATCGGATTTATATCATCGATCACAATCGGTGATGTTAATAAACACAACAAAAACCCTCTGATGGAGTGCAGAATTTAGTGCCGAGCCACCGTCCACGTCAATGTACAGGTTGACATGGAGCTTGCAATATGCAGGTGGTATACTGTAGTTGTGTAAGTAGGTGAATGGGTTAATGATGTAGCGTGAATGAGTGGTATCACAACGGGCCAAAATTGGCCTAAGTGTCAACCACTGAAACCTAACCTAACCTAAAAGATTTTTTTTATGTTAGAACTTTTGACTCATAATCTACATTTTGCGAATCCAATGCGAAAACGAATTATGGTGGTAATGATTTTAATGTTCACAAATCCTACAATCATTTCTTTCGCAAGACATTTTACAATAAATCATTAGGCCACAGTGAGTAGCTCTAATCTAATAATAAAAATGAAAGATTCTAAAATCTCAAGGGATAATCAACACATTTAATGTGAGTTTAGAAACATCGACATTTCAATGTGAGTTTTTAAAATTTCAACATCCGCATTTCCGCAAGATTTTTGTTATCTAGAATCGTGGCTTATCGATTTGACACCAATTTAGGGATGATGAAATTTCGATTAGTTTTTGTGGCTATTTTCAAGTCATTTGTATATTCTATCAAAAACGAATGATATGCCATTATCCCCAAAATGGTTGATTAGCTAAAGTGCTGGTACTAAATTGTTGGTTGGTCCAAGATTTTTCAAAAGATACGTCACATAACTATATAAGAATGTAGAAAATGTAGCTAATGTAACTGTTTCCACTGCCACAACGGTAGTTTTGAGTACTAAGGTAATACGAATAAATACGAATACTGTATATTATAAACGAATTATTTGACACAAGCGTCAGAACGGATGTTATCTTAACCTTGAGTGACCCGACAAGTGGTACAGTGGTTAAAGCTTCGGCACTTGGACCGGGAGGTACTGGGTTCGAATCCGATCAGAGGCTAGATGCAAATCGAATTTTCATCATCGATTACAATCGGTGATGTTAATAAACACAACTAAGACCCTCTGATGGAGTGCAGAATTCAACGCCGACCCACCGTCCATGTCAATGTACAGGTTGACATGGAGCTTGCATTGTGCAGGTGGTATACTGTAACTGTGTGAGTAGGTGAATGGGTTAATGGTGTGGCGTGAATGCGTGGTATCACAATGGGCCAAAAATGGCCTAAGTGTCAACCACTGAAACCTAACCTTGAGTGGGTATTGGGGTCATTTCGAAAAGTATTGTAGATAGCCAAACCCTTTAACATACAGGTCCAAAAAGTGTTTCAATGCTTCGAATTGAAAGTAGAAGGAGATTCGCGAAGACAAAATTTTAATTGCAGAAGCCATTCTCAAAATATTTGTTCTAAAAATTTTAGTACATCATAAATGTTCCAAGCAAATTACCTTTAGAATATGAGCAATCGAGAATTCTGTCCATAGCTAGCTTGTTCCCAAGCAGTATATCAAAAACTAAGTAGGGTAGTCAGCATCGAGTATAAATAAATTTAGACAAAACCAGCATGAGTAACATTCTCAATTGGCACTGCATTCAAAGTAACGTGTGTTAATAATAAGTATCAAATTTGTTTATACATATATCAGTTTTTATTTGTTTACATAAATATTGAAAGTACAGTTAGTACAATTCTGAATAATCATACCGCGTTTTGCAAGTTCTGCTGATAGTTCTGTGTTATGCATATTACTCAAACTAAGCTGTTTCGCTGGATCCGGAGTAATGTTTTCAACCATACAGTCTTGTTCATTGGATTTCATTGCTGAATTATCTTCATCAATAGGCGGTTTTGTGGTCGAAGAGATATCTTCTTGTAACGCTGTTGGTTCCGTTGGTAAAGCTGAACTAACAATATTTTCACAAGATACACTGTCATCCAATTCTGAAGTAAATGTTTCCGATTCATCAAAGTCGTCAATTTCAATTTTCATTTGGGTGCTATTTTCGCACCGCAATATGTTTGTGCCAGAGTTATGAACGTTTTCTAAAGTTACACTTTCTTCCACATTTAGAACGATTGGTTGCACCGCCGAAACTTCATTTTCTATTTTCATTATAGTAGTACTTTCACTAGGCAATATATTTGTATCCAAATGCGTAGGACGTTTTTTCCTTTTTGATAATCCGCCCCCGGCGTTTTCCAACAAAGACGCGGTTGATGACCGAAAACAATGACCGTTGTAAGCTTCCAGGTCCGGTAACCCAAGATACGAAGCTACTGAATGGGGTATTTTACCAAGAATATTTATGCCTACTACTTGCTTATAACACTTTCCATTAGCGTATTTAATGAACAATCTGCGCGTGTCCAAATTAGGAGGACGTAAGGCACGATATTTTCGGTAATACGAAAGTAAATTCACACTATCACCTCCGTCATTACTTAAAATAAATGTGCGTCTCATTCTAGTGCTCGTATCGGGTATTTTTACAATAATAATTGAATCTCGATCGTCAATATCATCAATTGTTAAATTCGCCAGTTCGTCACGTCGGCATGCACCAGCAATCCCTATTATTAAGACAACCTGTAGATACGATATTTTTTAAATTATAAATCACTAAAAAGGAACGTTTAATATACCTTTTTCATCAAATACACGTTATCTGGGGCTTCGGTTAAAAATTTTAAAATCTCCTTTCTTTTAAGAGTTTGTGATTTTTTTGGCTGGAAACCAACCGCTTGTTTCTTCAGATAAATAATTAACTTTTTGTACGATTTAATTTCTATATCATTTTTTTCCATTATCGTGGCTCGCAGCATAGAAAAAATGCACCACAATGTCGAACTCTTAAAAACTTTAGATTTATCGACAAAGTACGTCAAAAGTACTTCTTCAGTAATCGTTTGTATTTGATTTTCGTTACACCAAGTAGAAAATAGCTCGTACTGCTTCTCGTATTTATTCCTCGACTTTTCGGGAAGCAAATTCAAATTGATAATTTTTGGTACCGCTTCAACTTTTGATGACTCCATCATATCGTCGTCGCTTACATCCATGGTACACTGAAAACGAAATTTAAAATCAAATTATTCACTTCTGAATATAAAAATTCTTTGTTATTATCGTTTACCTGTTTTTACTCTTGTAACAATTTTGTCGCACTCGAATGATTTCCTTTCTCCCAATAAAGTATCGCTTTGCGCTCTTGAAATATGTACAAACACAACTGTTCTTTGTTGTGCTGGAGCGAGAAATAAATTTTTCTGTTGACGAATAGATGTAAACCCGATGAAACGAGAATGGTGACGTTAAAATTTAATTTTATGTTTACTAAATTGAATTAAACAAACCTCCCTTAATAACAAACCAATTTTAATTCACAAAATTTATAAGTTATATTCACAATAAAGTATATTAAGAGCAATATTTATTTGTTATTGTTAGTACATATATGATCTGTACTGTACGACGATCGTTGCAGCAAAAGAACGAATATAATAAAACAAATTTTACTTGTGTGGTTAAATAAAATAAAACAAGAGATAGAGATGTAATCGGATTCGAATAAAGTTTTTAGTTTGTATGTATTATAATACTAGTGTACAAAGCGGGTCATTGCATGCCATGAGCATCGTAATATTCGACGAGTATTTAGAGAAAAAAAAAAAAATACACTATCGTATAATTTCCAAAAAATAAATCAATAATATTAAACCATACTTTCCTCGATACCGTTAAACAACTTACATACCTATTTGAAATGAAAACAAATGTGTTTTATGTATTAATACAAAGAACGTCGATTAAAGTTTATTGAAATACGTAGCAAACAAAATTGTATATATGTATGTGTAATCGACAACAGCGTATAAAATGTTACTTGTGACTTGAGGCGACGATTTTCTCGTTTTGTTTAATTGAAATGTGTACACAGTAGAAAATGAAAGTTTACCGAACTAGTACAGTAATTATATCACCTAACGATGTTTATAGCGCAATACGATTCAATAAACATTACCCAAAAAATATTTTTGTTTTAAAATATATTATATCACGAATCTAATATCATAAATGTGTATGTGCAATTTTTTATTCAGCAACGACTCGTTTCCTACACTTGTTTTACAATACACACACATAATACTGTTTTCGAATTTATTTATGAAGAGAGCGTGAGATTTTATTTTTTGATTATTACAGTCTAGTGCAAAAGTATTTGGAGATAGAAAATAAAAAGCGTAGTGTTTCATTTTATTGACAATATCATTGAATTTTGGACTGTGTATTGTACACACGGGTTTTATCATTGCATTGTTAAATGATTTTAGCAGAAAATTCAGGAAAATGGCCATGTGGGCCGGAACAATGCCAATTGTTATTCAAATTATATGAGTTTTGATTAAAATTCGGAAATTGTTCTTTCTTATGTTGCGTACATAAAACAAAATGCCGTCGTAACAGTTCTATCGTGGCGTAAACGCCAGCATTTTAGAATTCAAAAGTGAGCATTTACGGCTACGACAAAGGATCTCTCTTTAATTTTCTATATTAAAATTATTACATGGTGGTGGACGGTTTTCTCGGAAAATGGTGTATCTCCCAATAGTTTTAATGTGTATAATTTTTGCCTGGATATAGAACAAAACAATGGACATACCCTTATTGGAATTATAGAACAAAACAATGGACATACCCTTATATAAATTTGAATAAGATTTAGGACATACACATCCACCCTCTGGAAAAATAGAAAGTTATGGCTCTTTATTTTTAAATGTCAACTTTAGCCTATTTAAAACTAAGTTTACATCAAAATGAGTAGACAAAAATGTCAATTGTGTCATTGTGGCAATTTTATGTTATTCAGTTTTTCAAATAAAAAACAAGATGTTGTTTTGTGTGTTTTAACATTATAGACTTAGTTTATTCAGATATTCGAAAACAAATTCTAAATCATACGGTGCGGTGCACACACGCTAGGCGCGGTCGTGGATACCGTTTAAATCGCACATTGCATCTCTGATTATAACGGTTTTTAATCTCGATGTCATGATGAGGTTTTTTCGGAACGCGAGAAGTACATCAAGCCAGTATTGACATCATCAACCTCATCCGTAGGACGTATATTAAGACCATCATTGAAGTTATATGTAGGGTTACTCGGTTTACTCATTTTTAAGCTATCTGTATCATTCAATCAAATTGTAAATCATTGACACTGATTCGAGAAGAAATGTAGTCATTTACTTTCAGAATGATTCGAACCGCGTTTAAATTTACCATTTGAAATTTATTTTCCACAAATCTCTGGAATTGTTCATCATTTACAGATGAATGAATTCTGCTGTTGAATATTCATCTTCGTGGTTTCACCACTTTAACTGTTTCAAGGTCATTTGTCGAAATAGTGGGACATGTTTTGATGCAGTTTTCTGATTGAGAAAGAGGTACTGCGGCTTCTACATTAGTTCGGGGAATAGATCACATTATACAACCTCTAGCATAAAATGTCTACCAATATTTTTTCTATGATTGGTAGCAATACCAAGTTCATTCTTCGAAACAGCAGCTTTCAGCAGTTCATACAACTGAACCATTTTCTCTATCAGCTAGGCGCTATTACCGACGTTTGTGGGGCGATCAACCAATTTAATTACACTCAACTCTGTGCGATCTATTTTGTGCGAGTTTTTTTGTGCGGTGTTTTTTGTGTGATTTTTAATGCTATATATGAAAAAAAATTATTCAGTACAATCTACGTCCTTTCAAAATTTCAATCAAATTAGAACATAATTGAATGCGATTAATCTGATTAGTTAATTGGCGTTGGCCATTTTTCGATTTATGATATTTCATCACATTGCGTAAGTATTGCGCGTCAGGTTGCGTAATCCTTTGAGATATTTTCTATGTGAGACTTTGTTTATGTGGTCCTTATTCTCCACATAATACGTTTTGTTCGGTCCCTGTCCACCGCACAAAAACAGGTTATATAAGCGTGGCAAAGATCATCTAATACTAGAAGATTTTCGACACCCATGAACCACTGTTATATCTACACTTCAGCATTAAATCCACAACGCCTATCATAAAAACAATATTGCTGAGCTATAATTATTTACCTCAGCTAAGGTTAATACTACAGGCAGGTATGCCACAGGTTCAGAGACCATTTCAATTTTTGTTAAAGGGTCTTGCTGAATTAAAATTTTTCATTTCAGAATTATATTTCTAAAATTATAAATTATTTCAACTATTGAGGACCGTAGTTTCTAGAAGATTTACAGTCTCGTGGTTATTAGCATCTGTGATTTGGAGACGTGATATCAAACAGTATCACAATTGTAACATAAATAAAAAATCTTGAAACCGAAAACACGTCAGATGAGCCGAGAAAAATGGAATCGGGTTTTCAGTTTACTGCGATTTAGAGCAATATAGAGCGCTTTGGAGAAGTGTACAGCGGCTCAGACCGTTTAGAGAAGTCTACAAGAAATTTAGAGCAGTTTTGCGTGGCTCAGCGCACAAAAAGTTGCGCTGTAGTTAAATAAGAGAAAACTTTGTTTTTTAGTTTAGAGTTGTATTGTTAAATCTTACAGTAATCACAATTATAGCATAAAGAAAAGTGTTAAAATGCGAATTTTTCATATTTTGTACCGAAACGTACTGACCGTTTTGAAACGGTTAGTACGATTTCGAAACGTACTAACCGTTTTGATAATCAAAGTACGGGATAATTAGAACCACGAGAGTTTGAAAACATCGATATATGAGTTTTCTTAATTTTAGCATATACATTTCAATGTTGTTTGTTCAATTTCAATCTTAAACCGTGGCTTTTGGATTTAATGCTAGTTTAGGTATGAACAAAGTTCGATTAGTTTTTGTAACTATTTTCAAGGTATTTATAATAATACTCGTATGACATGTGTATATTCTATCACAAGCGAATGATATGCCACCAGCTCCGAAACGGTTGATTAACTAAAGTGCTGGTACAAAATTGTTGGTCGGTTCAAAAGTTTTCAAACGATACGTCACATAATTATATAGGAATGTGAAAAATTTATGTTTCCAGTGCCATAACGGTAGTTTTGAGCACTAATGTAATCCGAATAAATATGAAAACTGTATATTATAAACGAATTATTTAACATCAGCGTCAAAATGGTTATTACAGGAACCTTTATTGGGTTTTGGGTTTCATTTCAAAAAGCAGATAGCCGAACCCCTATAATACAGCGGCCCTATTCTAGTAATTCCTCGATGATGGGGGACGGGGAAAAGAATTTACATATTATTTATGTTTAAATTATTTTTTCTGGCCTACTGAGAAAAAAAGTTTGATATAAATTTTTATAAATTGTTTTCACTGAATGTTCACTTTTACCAACATGTAATTAGTAAAAGCATTTTCATTTGAGTCCGAAAATATAATTTTTCCACGCCATTATAAATACGCGAACTCAAATTAATTTCTACTCAGTTGTCCAAATATTTTAAATCTCTCTCGTTCTCACGGTGCTCAAAGTAACACGTACTGCTTATAACAAATTCAGATTTTTAATTTTTTCTAAATATCAGTTTTTATTTCTTTACATAAATATTGATAGTACAGTTAGTACAATTCTGGATAATTATACCGCGTTTCGTAAGTTCTGCTGATAGCTCTGTGTTATGCATATTACTCAAAGTAAGGTGTTCTGCTGGATTTGGATCACCAATACAGTCTTGTTCATTGGATTCCATTGCTGCATTATCTTCATCAACTGGCGGTTCTGTGCTCGAAGAGATATCTTCTTGTAACGCTGCTGGTTCCGTTGGTAAACCTGAACTATCAATATTTTCACAAGATACACAGTCATCCAATTCTGAAGTAATTGTTTCTGATTCATGAAAGTCCTCAATTTCAGTTTTCATTTGGGTGCTATTTTCGCACCGCAATATGTTTGTGCTAGAGTTCTGATCATTTTCTGAAATTACACTACCTTCCACATTTAGGGCGATTGGTTCCACCGCCGAATCTTCATTTTCTATTTTCATTTTAGTAGTATTTTCACTAGGCAATATATTTGTATCAAAATGCGTAAAGCAGTTTTTTCCTTTTGATAATCCGCCCCCGGCAGTTTCCAACAATGATGCGGCTGATGACCAAAAACAGTTGACATTGTAAGTTTTCAGATTCGGTAACCCAAGATACGCAGCAACTGAACGAGGTATTTTACTAAGAATATCTAAGCTTACTATCTGCGGATAACACTTTCCATTAGCGTATTTAATGAACAATTTGCGCGTGTCCAAATTAGGAGGACGTAAGGCACGATATTTTCGGTAATATGAAAGTAAATTCACATTATCACATCCGTCATTACTTAAAATAAATGTGCGTCCCATGCTACTGCTCGTGTGAGGTATATTAAAGATAATAATTGATCGTCAATATCATCAATTGTTAAATTCGCAAGTTCGTCACGCTGGCACGCACCAGCAATTCCTATTATAAGGACAACCTGTAGATACAATTTTTTTAAAATTATAAATCATTAAAAAGGAACGTTTAAAATACCTTTTTCATCAGATACACGTTGTCTGGAGCTTCGGTTAAAAATTCTGAAATCTCGTTTCTTTTAAGAGATTGTGAAATTTTTGGCTGACATCCAACCGGTTGCTTCTTCAGATAAATCATTAACTTTTTATACGTTTTAATTTCGATATCATGTTTTTCCATTATCGTGGCTCGCAACATAGAAAAAATGCTCCACAATGACGAAGTCTGAAAAACTTTAGATTTATCGACAAAGTACGTCAAAAGTACTTCTTCAGTAATCGTTTGTATTTGATTTTCGTTACACCAAGTAGAGAATAGTTCGTACTGCTTCTCGTATATATTTCTTGAATTTTCGAGAAGCCAATTCAAATTGGAAATTTTTGGAACCGCTTTAATTTTTGGTACCGCTTCAATTTTTGGTGACTCCATCATATCGTCGTCGCTTACATCCATGATATACTGAAAACGAAATTTAAAATCAAAATACCCACTTTTGAATATAAAAATTCTCTGTTATTATCGTATACTGACCTGTTTTATATGTTTTTACCCTAACAATATTTGTAACACTAACAATTTTGTTGTACTCGAATGATTCCCTTTCTCACAATAAAGTATCGCTTTGCGCTCTTGAAATATGGTTGTACAAACCAAACACAACTGTATTTTGTTGTGCTGGAGTGAAAAATATATTTTTTCTGTATACGAATAGAAGAAGAAATAAAATGTATTTAATTGTAGACACGATGCAAAGAGTATGTTGACGCTAAAATTTAATTATTTTATGTTTACTAAATTGAATTAAACAAATCTCGCTACCAATTATTATTAAATGTTATTATTTTTGTAATCCACAAAATTTATAAGTTATATTCACAATAAAGTATATTAATTGCAATATTTTTAGTACATATACGATCTGCACTACACAACGATAGTTGCAGCAAAAGAACGAATAGAATAAAATAAATTTTACTTGTGTGGTTAAATAAAAAAAAAACAAGAGAGAGATGTAATCGGATTCTAATGTGGTTTTTAGTTTGTATGTATTATAATACTAGTGTAGAAAGCGAGTCATTGCATGCCATGAACATCGTAATATTCTACAAAAAAAAAACAAAAGCAAATACACATTACCCAGAACGATTTTTTTTTTTTAAATTTGATGTTGTGGTTTACATTGTAGTTGTAGTACGAATTTAATATCATAAATGTGTATTGTGTATTGTGACGACTCGTTTCCTACCCTTGTTTTACAATACACACACATAATACTGTTTTCGAATTTATTTTTGAAGAGAGAGCGAGATTGTATTTTTCATTCTTACAGTCTAGTGCAAAAGTATTTGATGATGGAAGATAATAAGCGCGTGTTTCTTTTTTTTTTTTTTTTGAAATTATTATTGAATAAACTGAGGATTCTACACACGGGTTTTACAATATTTCAAAATAGGTGCTGTTAACGATGAATTTTGATGAACCATGTTTCAAATTAAAATTATTTTGTTTCTTTTCGCTGACTATTATTTATCATCTCAATAACAAAATGCATACTCGAGTAAAATTGCATTGTCAAATGATTTCAAATCAAATTGATGTCAAATGAGGAGAAAGTTAAAAAAAAAATGGCCAAGTGGGCCAGAACAAAACCAATTGTTATTCAAAATATATAAATTATTATGATACAGTGCGATTTACTTCTCGTTAACATTCGGAAATTGTTCTCTGTTTTGTAAACGCCAGCTTTTTAGAATTCAAAAATGAGCATTTAAGGGCTAAGATAAAGGGTATCTCTCGTTAATTTTTTTCCCAATAATTTTTATGTTTATAAATTTTGCCTGGATATAGAACAAAATAACTAAAAAAAAACCCTTACAAGTTTGTAGTTATTATTTCTTGCCCATGACCGATATTTTTATTAAATTTATAGTTTTTAAAACCATTGGTACCCATTTGTAATACCTTAAGTTCTACTTTGGCATAAATTTAAGTCTTTAATTTATTTAACCAGCTTATGGGACTGTATCCCTCAAATGCTTTTCGATTATGCTATAGGTGGAATATATTTCCTGTACTTGGGAGTGTCCAGGCTCAGAGAACTTTTGCTGAATATCTGTTAAGTGATAGTGCTTCTCAAAAAACTTAAAAGTGGCTAGTGAAGCTATCCGATTTGTAGCAATGCAAATACGTTCTGCAGGTCATAGCAGATAACAGCTGTTGTCGGTTATATTATGGTCTGTTAGATTTTGCTAATTCATTATGTTCTTGGTGTTTTTCAAAGCATGTCTTTTCGGTAGTAGTTGAATTTAACAGAAGCTTGTAAGCCACACATCGATCGCATTGGACCTTTTTTGGCTTATAAAAAGACAAATTAAAAGCTTTATTAAATACTTTCGTGTAAATGTTGAGCTGTACTGGATCAAGGGTTTTATTTATGTATAATCTGTAGATTCGACTTCAGTTTCTAAGAACTCGCTCGTCAATAATGCGAATCAATAGTTGGAAAATTGTTGATATGTTTTCTGACTCCATTTATTTTTTCCTCTGGAACCTTGATCTTAACGTGTTTACCACGTTTCGAACCTACATGTGTGGCACGTCTGTTGATTTTGTTTTGTAAAAGTGGTACACTATGTTAATATGAAACCGCCACCAATCTATTTGAGGGAAGAATCAAATAGAGATTTAGCAAGAACTATCGACGCCGTCAAATGTTGAGGCATACAAGGCCTTGATAAATCATTTTGATGAAGTGGGAAAACACTACTATACTTATCAACTAAAGAGCCAAAAAGGGTTGGTTGTGATGTTAAAAGGAATTGATAGCTTCGTTGACCCAAACGAGATACAAGCTGCTCTCTCTGAAAAAAATTTCCGTGTTAAATCTATAACTAATATTATAAATCGGGAAAAGGTGCGACAGCCAATATTCCGTGTGGAATTAGAACCAGATAATAGAAAAACAATAGGAAGCCTGAAATATATAATCTAAGATATCTTCTACATAGAAGAATTATTGCACTTTGAGCGATGTTTGTGTAATCTGTGGTGATCTTCGTTATTCAACGAAATGCGATAAAAATAAAACTCAAGCATCTGTGATGGAAACCACACAGCGAATTATAGAGGTTGCCCAGTTTATATTGAATTGAAAAGGAGAATTAATGGAGGATTAAAGGAATTAAAAGTTCAAAATGGAAACCAGAATATAAATGTAAACTGTAGTGTGCATCACGGGGTTTCATACGCAAGTGTACTTAAGGGTGCCGTTCCAAAAGTGGAGCAAGTGAGGAATGAAACATCATCTATCTGGTAAGATACAAAGCTTCATGGCGATGATTGAAAGAACTATGGATCTAATGATGCAGAATATGAACACGCTGATGCAGATAGTTGTTAAAAATGACTTTCCTCAAAATAACAATATGGAATGCAAACAATATTGACATAATGTTAATATCTGAAACACGCTTCACCAACAAGAACTACTTCAAAATTAATGGGTACTCTATTTATGACACTAAGCATCCGGATGGCAAATCACACTGTGGCACTGCTGTATTGACTAAGAGAAGACTAAAACACTATAAAATATAAGTAATGGTCTGGAAATTGTGTGATACCAGCAGTGTACTGCCCTCCAAAGCACGCTATCACAAAATTGCAGTTTTTTGATTATTTGGGCCAGCTGGGCAATAAATTTCTCGGGGAGATGATTACAACGTCAAACATACTCAATGGGGTTCAAGATTAACAACGCCTAAAGGCAAACAACTTTATGAAGCTATAAAGGAACAGTCCCTAAATTTTTTATCTACTGGTCATCTTACTTACTGGCCCACGGATGAAAAGAAAATACTTGATCTAATTGATTTCTGTGTAACCACAGGCATTGCGCGTACGTATGTTAAGGCCTCCGATTGCTATTATCTGTCGTCTGATCATTCACCGATATAGTAACAATGAGTACTGTTGTTTTAAAATCAGAAACACCGAAACGTCCGACAAACAAACGATCTGATTGACCAGATATTGATGTGGCTGCTGAAAAACTAAAAGAGGCACTGGAAATATCCAGCTGAAAAGGCTTCACCAATCATCAAAAATTCTGAAAAAATTTATAAATTATCACATAATATCCAGCCACTTATCCAGGAAAAGCGGAAAATTCGACGACAATGGCAACAAACAAAATCACCATTGTTGAAATGCAAATTAAATCGAGTTATCAAAACCCTGCAATTTGCACTGCAGGAAGAAGAAAACCAATGTGTCTAGAATTATTTAAGTGGACTCTTGACAACAGAGAAGATTGAGTATTCTTTGTGGAATTCAAAAAAAAAACTAAAAAGGCATACACAGTCGAATCTACCGATTTTTTTTTTTTTTTTTTTTTTTATAAATGAAAATGATGATTCAACCAAAATTTGCTTACTAGAAAAATGATAAGGGAATTACCAAACACATGCATTACACTAATAACTTACATTTTTAATGCGATCATGAAAACTACTAGTCATGTGCCTCAAAAGAGGCGAAGATTTCTTTGTTCATAATGATACATAAGCCTGGGAAGAAGAAACTCAAATCTCGTCTTCCCACAATCTCAAAGGTGTTTGAAAAAATGTTAATAGCAAAACTGAAACCAGTATTAGATGAAAGGCAAATCATTCCAGACCATCAATTTGGGTTCCGAAACTAACATTTTACCATAGAGCAAGTGTATAGAATTGTAAATGAAATCAGACAGACCTATGAGGAAAAGCAATACTGTTTTGCTGTCTTCATGGATATAGCGCAAGCATTTAGAAAGATTGGCACGACGGACTAATATACAAACTTAGAGCGCTCCTGCCGACGAATATTCACTCAGTTCTGGAAAACTATCTCTTCAATATATGGTCCAATAAAATGGTGCAACAACTTACCTAAATTATATAAGTGCATTTTATATTCGTTGTACACGGTACAGACTTAGATGTTACCGACAATGTAATAATATCCACATTTGCTGATGATACATCCATTTTGGTATCACACGAAAACCCGCAAACAGCCTCAAAAGAAGTGCAAAATCATCTGAGCAAAATTAAGCCAACATGAACATATTGTATTCAGTTAATGGGATCCACCAGTGCATTTAATAGAGAACTCCGGCAACGAACTAAAGCTAAAATACTCCGATGTATTGCTAATGCTCCGAGGTATATCCAAAATACTAACATACACGACGACCTTGGTATTAAAACCGTTAAAGAAACAATCAAGGGATTCAGTTCGAAATACTTCACAAAAATTCTGGGGGCATCCCAACGAATTGGCCCGGGATATTCTAAAACAAGCCGCGAGAAGAGCAGATCCATTCGGACTAATGAACCCGTAAAATCATTAAATGTGTGGATTACGCTTTTAAGTAGGATCTAAATTAAATTATGAACACTAATATTAAGTATTAACGTTGGTTAAAATTTAAAACATGTACTTAGCTTACGATTTGAACGCTCCATGTTGGTTTTTTATGTAGAAAGATTCAAGAATAAAGCCATTGGCACCAACCAAAAAAAATAAAAGTATTTTGAGGAAACATAATTTGCAAATCCTCACAAACGATGATTGTTTTCGGTAAAAATATAACATTGTACTTTGGTACTTTTCGAGTAAATTTTGAGATGAAAGGAGGCATGTATCTTCTGACATTTAAAACTGCATGCATTAGTACATGTATCAAGTAAACATCGTTGCGTACATATGCCCTTCCCTGATTTCGTAAATTTTTAGATTTCGGAAGTACCATAGTATCACGTGATCTAAACGAATTTTGTTATTTGTTAAAATCACGGAGTTACACTAAACAGGAAAATATGATTAGAGTGCTAGTTGCACTAAAAAGCCACATACGAAAAAATGTTCATTTGCGTACAAAATATAGAAATTTGTAGCGGCTCAAAATCATTAAAATCCTTTTCACTTCGTGGCACTCCTCGTAGCAAAACTATTTATACACCGCGCCGCTTAATTACGAGGCATTGCTCGTTTTGCTGAATATAGCTATTTCGCCATCCACATGCGCGAATCTCGATATTAATCGATTATCGATTAATATCGAGAATTAATACCGGGACGAGAAAGGAAATCAAGAAACGAAAAAGAAGAGTCGCGTTTAGAATTTCAAAGAGACACGGTCTCAAAAATAATAATAATAAAAGAAAAGTGAAAAGTGCCGCGAACAATCGTCCGCCATCTAAAGTTGTGAACTTAACTAATAAATATTAAATAAATTGTTTTTATACTAAAATATAGTGAGTGTTATTAATTTAAATAATATTAAAAACCCCGATAACACCCGCTATAACTGGTGACCCCGACGCGCGTGCATAACGGTCATAAAACGGTTCGACCGTTAAGAAAAACGCGCAGGAGCACATTTTTTTATTTGCAATGTGCCTTAATAAAAAGTTCAATTAACGAACTATTATAATATAAACTACATAAAACTATAAATAGTGCTACATAAAAATAACGTGAACAACAAAACTAAAACGCTAACAAAAAGTAACAGGCGCACAGAAACGCCTAGTGTGTGCTAAAAATCATAAAACAAAAACACAAAAACAGTTAATAAGTAACATAAAACACGGCGAAGTGCTTAAGTCGTCAGTAGTGCAGTGAATAAATGTGCAAAAATTGTGTATACACACCGTACTAACAGCAAGTTCGATACGCGGTCAAAGCCAATATAAATTTTTTTTTCCACGACACCGCAAAATATACATAATCTATATACAAAACACATACATATAACATAAAAGTTTGGGCCAATTGCCCCCGCAAAGGCGATCGCGCCCATCGAGGGAGCCAGGAAGCTGGCAACATCATTTCGCATGCGGCAAAATTACAAATAAATAACCGACGGCAGATCAAGGTGGCAGCACAAATCAGCGACAAACAGCCACACTTATATTACAAACAACGGATGATTCACCCTACACATCACACACGGATACCTAACGGATATACATGTACATATACGAGTAAATATTAAACTAAAACATTTATTAAACATTCCTTTTTTTTGCTTAACAAAATTTTTTTTAAACAATTTTTATCAAAAATAAATTTAACTATATTTTTTTTTTATTTTAAATAACTACATACATTTAAAAATATAATACATTTAAAAAAAAAAATAAAAAATAAAAAGATTCTCGAAATTTTATAAATATGTATTACATTACGATATTATATATTATTATATAAATTTTACCATATTCTATATATTATTCAATTTATTATATAACCGCCATAGCTCAACGGTTAGCGTTGACGGCTAGCGATATTAAGTTCGATAGTTCGAAACTCGATCAGTTCATTTCATTTTTTATATAAAATTAATTTTTTTCAAACGATTTGAATTTAAATATTTTTTTTAATTATATTATATTATATTAATTAATAAGCTTACTGTAAGTGTACGATTGTTCGATTCTACATTTTCGCACTATTAATACTATAATTTCGTGATATCTGAAATAACTTCCTTTTTCGTTTCTACAATTTCGCTCGATACAATTTCTTAATTATTGATCTTATTTTTGCTGATTTTATTCTTATTCGATCTGCCCATTCCCTTATTCGTATTCGCTATACTCCTTGGTTGGAAAAATAGTTCTACCAATTTGTTCGTGTTCGAATATTTCTTTCAGTCTATAATTAAAATAGACAAGTTTACAAAATAAATATTTTTGCTACGTCGGAATTATTAAAGTGAAGTGAAAAATAAAATGCCACCTAAACAACAAAAAGCCGTTTCATCGTCAGAAGATGAGAACGACACTCATGCTGGCACACCAACATCGCGGACAACCAAGTTATACAAGATGCCACCAAAGATACCCCCATTCTGGAACGAGCAGCCGGCAGCTTGGTTCATCCTCGTCGAACACCAGTTCGGCATCCACCGAATTGTCGACGACGATGAACAATTTGCTTATACTCTCGGCGCGATACCACAAGAGACGGTACAATTCATCACGGACATTTTCAGGAACCCGCAGCCAGGCACGAAATATCATCGACTGAAATCCGCGTTAACCAACCGATACTCTGTCAGCGAGGAACAACGACTTGACGAGTTGCTCTCAGGCTTCCAACAAATGGGAGACCTTAAACCGTCCCACTTTTATCGCCTGCTTGAACAAAAAGCAGGTGATTCCAAATTAGTAAACAACGACTTACTCAAAAATCTCTGGCTAAAACGTTTGCCAGATGACCTACGAGCGATAATGGCGCGGGATATCAAGAACGACATCGAGGAAATCCTACCGGTCGCCGACAATATCTGGATTTACGCTCAATCCAGAGTACCCAAACCAATTGCTGCTGTCAACCAGCCATCCACAAGCAAGGCAACTGCTGACGGTGAATCAGCCCTTGTTTTAATGCAACGACAACTTGACAAGACGCAACAACAATTGGCAGATCTACAGCGAACACTGGCCAATATGAACATTGGTTCACGTGGAAGATCGCCAAACGACAGACGGAACTTCAATTACCGACACAGGCCAAGGTCGAGATCGTCATCTCGATCTGGACTCTGCTACTTCCACCGTCGTTTCGGCTCACGCGCACGCAACTGTAATCAGCCGTGCAGTTTCCGACCGGTAGCTCATGGACAAGCTACTTCCAAACATTTTAAGCCTTCGGAAAACCACTAAATCCTGCTGTCTCTACGGCAAACAGTGGGATTGGTTCGTCTCGCCGTCTTTTCATCCACGATCATGAAAATAACTTACAATTTCTGATCGATTCGGGGGCTGAAGTATCTGTGATACCCGTTAACAAGTTTCCCCGACATGCTAAAGACACCGTTTGCATTCTTACCGCAGCAAACGGATCCCCAATTTCCACTTACGGCACAAAACTTTTGAAGGTTAATCTCGGTCTCAGGCGTACGTTCACACATCCCTTCATCATCGCGGCAGTAGACAGGCCTATTATAGGTGCTGACTTTCTGTCTAAATATGGTCTCGTGGTCGATTTAAAGAACAGAAGACTTTCTGATTCATTTACTACCCTCACTGTGAACGCAATCATCGCCCAAGTTGATACGCCATCTCCAAAACATTTCAGCGTCAACAACGACTACGGCGCTCTTTTAAAGAAATACCCATCGCTCACTGAGGCTCCGAACTACAACCTCCCAGTGAAGCATAACGTAGTCCACTACGTCGTCACACAAGGTAGGTTACCTTGTGCTAAACCGCGACAACTCGACGCAACGAAACTAAAAGCTGCAAAAACAGAATTTCAGTTTATGACAGACATCGGAATCTGCCGCCCCTCATCATCACCAGTCTCCTCACCATTACATATGGTGCAAAAGAAAGACAAGGACTGGCGCCCTTGTGGAGACTATCGACAGTTAAACACTGTCACTGTCCCAGATAGATATCCTATCCCCCACATACACAGTTTCTCGTTGAAACTCGCCGGCGCCACTATTTTCTCCAAAATAGACTTGGTAAGGGCATATCATCAAATTCCCATGGCTCTCGAGGATATTCACAAAACAGCGATAACTACTCCTTTTGGGCTTTTCGAGTTTACCCGAATGCCATACGGCCTTCGTAACTCAGCCCAGACATTCCAGCGATTCCTTAACGAAGTGTTAAAAGGGCTGGACTTCGTCTACTCCTATATCGACGATATCCTCATTGCGAGCCGGTCCGAGATGGAACACAGTGAACATCTCGGGTCAGTATTTAAACGTCTCTCCGCCTATGGAATTAATATTAAAGCTTCGAAATGTATTTTCGGCGTGAAGTCACTTGACTTCCTCAGCCACACAATTTCGAAAGATGGCATCCTCCCGTCGAAAGACAGAGTCGATGTCATTTCAAACTTTCCACAGCCAACATCAATCCGCCAAATACAGCAGTTCGTCGGTATGGTGAACTATTACCACCGCTTTATACCACGGTTAGCCGAACTGTTATCGCCGATTCACAGGCATTTGGCCACTTTACTCAAGAAAGGCAAAAACAAAATAAATTTCTCTTGGCCCGAAGATTGTACAGAATCTTTCGATAAGGTCAAGCGTTCTCTTGCCGCTGTCATTCTCTTGGCACACCCGTTGAACGACGCGCAGTTCAACATAACTACCGACGCTTCCAATATAGCAGTTGGAGCTGTCTTACAACAACGCAACAAAGGATGTTGGCAACCATTAGCGTTCTTTTCAAAGAAGCTCTCCCCTGCGGAAATTAAATACTCTACTTTCGATAGAGAACTTCTTGCTATGTATCTAGCAATTAAACACTTTCGCCATTTCGTCGAAGGCCGAAATTTCTCTTTATTTACCGACCATAAGCCTCTTACAACAGCTATTGCGTCAAAATCTGAACGTAGTCCCCGGCAATTACGACACCTCGATTATATTGCTCAGTTCACTACCGACATTCATCACATTAAAGGTAAACACAATGTGGTGAGCGACTGTTTGTCTCGTTCTGGTGAAACACTTCTCACAGAACTCAGCGTCTTCTCCTTCGACACGAAGGAATTACTTGTACAACAACAACGCGACGACGAATTGCAGAAATTGATTTCAGCACACACACCGAAATCAAGCGTAAATCTGCAACGGATCGACTTACCAGACAAGCAGCAAATTTGGTGTGAGACTTCAACAGGTAAAAATCGACCCTACGTTCCTCTCAACATGCGACGGACAATCTTCGATAGTCTACATGGCTTATCACATCCCGGCATCCGTGCTACGCGAAAACTTATTGCTTCAAAATACTTCTGGCCAAGAATGAATACTGATACAAGCAATTGGGCGAAATCTTGTATCCCATGTCAAAAGTCCAAAGTTCACCGCCACACAAAATCAGAACTTGGTAAATTCGAGCTACCAAGTGGCAGGTTTGAACACATCCACATGGACCTGGTTGGTCCACTGCCCCAATCGAATGGCTATCATTATATTTTAACGATAGTCGACCGATTTACCCGTTGGCCAGAAGCTTATCCAATCCGAGAAATGACCGCAAAAACAGTAAGTAAGATCTTCTACAATGAGTATATCTGTAGATATGGTGTCCCACTCTTCATCACGACAGATCAAGGAACACAATTCGAATCAACGTTGTTCACCGAGCTCACGAAGCTCCTAGGTTCCCATCGCATTCGGACAACTGCATACAACCCGAAAGCGAATGGTCTTGTCGAACGGTTCCACAGGCAACTAAAATCCGCCTTAACAGCTCGATGTAATACATCCCATTGGAGTTCAGAACTTCCAACAATCCTATTGGGTATTCGAACCTCCGTCAAGGAAGACCTCAACTGCACACCAGCAGAGCTAGTATATGGTCAAAACATCAAGGTTCCCGGTGAATTCTTCATCAACGATCAAAATTCGAACCCAAACACAGATACTTCGGATTTCGTGAATCAGCTTCGTACCACCATGAGAACCTTAGTTCCTACGGACACAAGACATCCACCTGAACAGGCAACGTACATTCCCAAAAATCTGGAAACCTGTTCACACGTATTCGTACGTGTGGATAGAGTCAGAGGTCCATTGAGTACACCCTATTCTGGACCGTATCCAGTAACCGGCAAATTGCGCAAATTCTTTGTTGTGGATGTAGATGGAAAATCCACAACAATTGGCATCGACAGGCTTAAGCCAGCGTACGGAATACTAGTGGTAAACCCAGTCGAAAAACGTAGTGTTCCAAAAGCTGTTACATTTAATTTAAAACACTACGGTTTTCGATCCAGGAGGGGAGTGATGTAGCGGCTCAAAATCATTAAAATCCTTTTCACTTCGTGGCACTCCTCGTAGCAAAACTATTTATACACCGCGCCGCTTAATTACGAGGCATTGCTCGTTTTGCTGAATATAGCTATTTCGCCATCCACATGCGCGAATCTCGATATTAATCGATTATCGATTAATATCGAGAATTAATACCGGGACGAGAAAGGAAATCAAGAAACGAAAAAGAAGAGTCGCGTTTAGAATTTCAAAGAGACACGGTCTCAAAAATAATAATAATAAAAGAAAAGTGAAAAGTGCCGCGAACAATCGTCCGCCATCTAAAGTTGTAAACTTAACTAATAAATATTAAATAAATTGTTTTTATACTAAAATATAGTGAGTGTTATTAATTTAAATAATATTAAAAACCCCGATAACACCCGCTATAAATTCTTGGAGATACAACATAATCGAACGATCTACCAGTGATCTTCTATGGACGAAAGCTAAAGCACTTTGAACAAATCTAACAATAGTTTCGGAAAGAGTTAAAAACAGCGAATGTGACGTATGGGCACCTACACCAAGATAGAACTGTGACGATGATATATACTCGTAAACTAAATGCAGTAGACTCACGATCACGTGAACAAAATAAAACCCAAGCAAGTTCATGTTTACGAGATTGTTCATGTTTGCGGGAGTTGATTTGTTTCTGATGAAATTTGGATTGTTACAAGTTTACAGTGATTTGTTTTGATAAAATGTACACATAATATAACTGAAAGGGGTGTGTAACGAAATCCCAGTTTTCAAAGTTCAGGTTTTTAAAATCCCGGTTTTGTGTAAAAAAAAATCTCCATTCTAGAGCTTTTGCAAAAAACCATGTAAGAATCCCATTTAGACCTTACTTGTAGAGTTTTAACATAATCAGTACAGAAATGGTCATCCCTATAGACCGTATTCTAGAACTGAATCAAAAAATCAGTTTTGAATTCGAACCATTCACTTAGAATAAAATTAGTAAAACTGCTCCTTTATTCCCGACATGTTTTTGACCGAAAGGAAGACGGACCGAATGTCGAAGGGCAAAATTACGAAGAGCCGAATGTGTCGAAGGGCCGAATGTCTCAAAGGGCCGCATGTGTCGAAGTGCCGAATGTCTCGAAGGGACAAATGTGTCAAACGAGTTACTTTTCGTTTTTGAAAATATATTTTTTTTAATTTCGTATTTTTTTTTATCATATATTAATGAATTTATTTTATAAAATTTTCCTTCGACAAAATGTATCACTGACTTGAAACGTGGAATTTTGACATTCGGCTTCCACCCCTATATTCAATTATATTTGAAAACAAATAGCAGAGTTACAAAAGTCAAAAACAAATAAAACATTATTAAATGTTGAACAATAGTTCAAAAATCACTTATTATTTTATTTACTTTCCATTTTTACAATAGTATATTAAAATGGAGAACAACATCCTTATTGTTCTCCATTTAAATATACTACGCATTTATAAATGACAAATATGGGCATACCAGTTCGATCTTTAGTCAGCTGTTCCTTTTAGTTCCTGCACATATCGTGTCAGACATGTTGTTGTAATTTGGAAAAAATGGGTGTTCAGATTTTTTCAACTCCAACTCCGGTAAAATTGCACCGACTCCACGAAACCGACTCCCGCCTCTAACTTATACATTTCAGAATTACATTTCTAAAATTATAAACTATTTCAACTATTCAGAATCGTAGTTTCTAAAAGATTTACAGTCTCGCGGTTATAAGCATGCCGCCTCGGTGGCAAAGTGGTTAGCATGCTTGCTTCAGCACCAGGAGGTCCTGGGTTCAATTCCCGGTGGTGACAAGGAAACAATTTTACGGCTGGTTTAGGATCAATGAATTAATCAGTCATTATCCGAAATGAAAATATGATTATGAAACCTCAAAGAGGCGGCCAAATCCCTTGATGGGATATAGTGCCAGAGAGAGAGAGAGAGAGAGAGAGAGAGAGATTATTAGCATCTGTGATTGGGAGACGTGATATAATAAAAATAAAAAATCTTGAAACCGTAACATTTTAAACCGAAAACACGTCAGATGAGCCGAGAAAGATTGAATCGGTTCTTCAGTTTTCTGCGATTTAGAGCAGTATAGAGCGCTTTGGAGAAATGTACAGTGGCCCAGAGCGTTTAGAGAAGTTTTCAAGCGATTTAGAGCAGTTTTGAGTGATTCAGAGCACGAAAAGCCGCGCTGTGAGAAGATTTTGTTCTTCAGTTTAGAGCAGTATAGAACCGTTCAGATAAATTTAGAGCAGTTTAGTAGTTGTGTTGTGAAATCTTACAGTAATCACAATTATAGCACGAAGAAGTCTTAAAATGCGAATTTTTCTTTTTTTGTACCGAAACGTACTGGCCGTTTTGATGACCGTCTTGTTTCAGCCTACCGTAGACTGACCCTGATTCACGATTAAACATATTGATTGGCCTTGTTTGTAAGAATGTAATTAGTAAATAAATTGAATTTCAGCTCAGAGTGATTTAAAGCAGTTTAGAATGGTTCAGAGTTGTTTAGATCAGGTTATGGTAGGTTTGAGCATTAAGAGCGGCATAGAGAACTTAAGTGCAGTTTGGAGCGCTTCACGCCTCATTCAAATTTTTCTATTGAATGAATTTTTGATGAAATCATAAGGGCACAGTGAGTAGCTCTATAATAATAATATCAATGATAAGTTCGGTAAGTTTGGAAACATCGATATTACAACATCGATATGTGAGTTTTCAAAATTTTAACATTCGCATTTTCGTGTGGTTTTTGCTATCGAAAACCGTGGATTTTGGATTTAATGCCAATTTAGGAATAACCAAATTTGGATTAGTCTTTGTGGCTAGTTTCAAGGTATTTATAACAATACTTGTATGCCATGTGTGTATTTTATCACAAGCGAATGATATGCCACCAGCTCCGAAACGGTTGATTAACTAAAGTGATGGTACAAAATTTTGGACGGTCCAAAATTTTTCAAGGGGTACGCTACATAATAATATAGGTATGTGAAATATTTATCTGTTTCCAGTGCCATAACGGTAGTTTTGAGCATTAAGATAATCCGAATAAATACGAATACTGTATATTATAAACGAATAATTTAACATCAGCGTCAGAACTGTTATTACCTAAACCTTTAGTGGGTTTTGGGGGTCATTTCAAAAAGTTCACATACAGCGGCCCTAGTAATTCCCCGAGGATGGGGAACTGGGAAAAGAATTTACATATCATTTCTGTTTAAATTTTTTTTTTCTGGCCTACTGAAGAAAAAAGTTTGATGTAAATTTTTTTTTAAATTGGGAATAATATAGGGTTAGGGAAAAAAGTTCATGGCCTTTTTTGGTGACATTGAAAGAAGGAACTTCTTTATTTAAAATGAACTTTATTAAACCAAATGTGTGCCATTTTGATCGATGACCTTTTGCCATTTTTCTGGTAGAGCCATAATCCTATCACTGTAGAACTTCTGTGGTTTAGAGGCGAAAAATCGAGACAACTCGTTTTCGCAAGCATCCTTTGAATTTAATGTAAAATTAATAAGATGGTTATGCATGAACCGGAACAAATGTTAGTCTGATGGTGAAAGGTCAGGATGATATGGTGGGTGCATCAAAACTTCCCAGATCAGCTCACTCAGTTTCTACCGGTTCCATCAATGATGTGTGGTCCAGCGTTATCATGACGGAAAACAACGCCCTTTCTGCTGATCAATTCTGGTCGTTTTAACTGAATTGCTTGTCTTAAAAGAGTTAGTTGGTGACAGTAAAGATTAGAGACAATTGTTTGGCCCAGTGGGAGCACCTCATTATGCACGATTCCATTCCAATCCCACCAAACACAAAGTATTACCTTTCTTCGCGTCAATCCTGGCTTTGTCCATGTCTTTTTTGCACAATGTTGTCGTATTTTATCCACTTTTCATCACCAGTAATCATTCGTTTTAAAAATGGCTCGATTTCGTGCCGTTTCAGCAGCATTTCGCAGATAAAAATCCGGTCCATTAAATTTTTAACTCTTAATTCATGGGGTCAAGCATTTTTTGTATCCAGCCATTTTCAAATGGTTTCAAACTGTTTTGTGATCAATATTTAGTTTTTTACCAATTGCATGGCTGCTTATATGCCGGTCTTCTTCTATTTTCTGCACGATTTCATCGACTTTTCCAGTGGTTAGTCGACCAGAGTGAAGCACATCTTTGACATCCATGTTTTCAGAACGAAAGCGCGCGAACCATTTCTTTGCTACTGATTTTGATAAAGCACCTTCTCCATAAACAGCACAAATTTTTTCACAAGCCTGAGCCCCTTTTTTACCTTTGTCGTAATAAAATTGTTAAAGATATCGAATGTTTAAGATCATTGTTTATCTCCATGTTTAAAAAGTTGAAACGTTTTATCCACTTTACCGATTTTAATGTTTTGTTTGTCAAAGTACAAGTGAAAAATGTGACACACATAAGAATTGTCCGATACGATCAATGGTTATTGAGATATATGAATGTTAAGCCATCTACCGTGAAAAAGTACTAACTTTTTACCTTAGTATGCCAGAAAAAAAAGTTTAAACAGAAATTATAAGTAAATTCTTTCCCCAGTTCTCCATCCCCGGCGAATTGCCAGAATAGGGCCACGGAACCTAAAAGTTTTTCAATGCTTCGAATTAAAAGTAGAAAGATATTCGCGAAAACAAAATGGATAATGGCAGAAGCCATTATCAAGATATTTGTACTACAATATTTTAGTACAACATAAATCTTCCAAGCAAATTTTCTTTTGAATATCAGCATTCGAGCATCCTGTCGATATCTACCAAAGAGCACGTTTCACGTAATTGAACCAAGAACTGTTAATCAGTACTTTGTTTTACAGGGTGTTAACAAAAAAAAATTGAACCTTTTAAACCCTATAGGTTAGAAACTTGTCTACTTCTATACTTTTCCCAATCAGTATATCAAAAACAATGAAGAATAATCAGCAGCGATTATAAATGAAACGAAACAAAATTTGTTTTCAGTGAATGTCCACTTTTACCAACATGTAATTAGTTAAACCATTTTCATTTGAGTCCGGAAAGATAATTTTTCTACACCGTTGCAAATACGCGAACTAAAATGAATTTCTATTGACGATTGTTAAAGTTGGAAAAGCACCGCTGGTGAATCAGCTTGCAGCTATCTTAACTACAAAAAATGACATATGATCGATATGCCAACAAAATCAATCAGGGCTATAATTTTTCAGTGCAGTTCAATATCTATTTTATTTCACACTCGTAATTTAATTGATTATAGTCTTTCAAAATGAATTAGTGTAATTCGGTTAATATTAGATCGTTAGTGATTTTCCACTGAAGAAAAGGGAAATCTTTGAGTGAAATCGCGATAATTCTTAACATTTGTAAATCGACAGTACAGAACATTTGTGAACGGTATTTTAAATAAGGCCGAATAAAAAATACACCCAGCACAAAAACTCCGAGAAAAATATCATCATCAGATGAAAAATTCATTAAGTGCGAAGTAAGACAAAATTCTAAGTTAACTGAAGTGGAATTAGCTAAAATGCTCTTCAGGTTTAATGGTAAAAATATAAATCCAATTACAGTTAAAAGAATTTTAACAAAAAATATTTATTTTTCCCGTATAGCGAGGAAGAAACCTTTTATTAGTAAGGAAAATAAAAAGAAGAGTAGATTTTGTCTTAAAATATAAAAATGAAAGTATTGAATTTTGGAAAAATGTGATTTTTGTCGATGAAAGTTAATTTACCTTGTTTCAAAGTGGTAAAAGGCAAGAAAAAGTTTAAAGAAAACGTGGTGAAGAGTGTAATGTTAGAAATGTATGCCCAACGTTTAAACACGGTGGAAATAGTGGAATGTTTTGGAGTGCTATGGGTCATAAAGGAGATAGAAATTTGAAATTTTTTGATGGAATTATGGACAAGGAAAAATATTTAAACATTTTAAAGAATTGGTTCGAAAACTGAATATATAAAATACTTTTCCTTTTTATAAGGACAATTATCCAAAACATAAAGCGTGGATTGTTAGAATGTGGTGTCTTTTCAAGTGTCCAAAAGTGATTGGGACTCCCTCCCCCCCCCCCCCCCCAAGCACAGATCTCAGTGTGATTGAAAATCTGTGGGAGCATCTCAAAAGCAAAATGAAAGAAATTTATTCAATTCAGCAAAAAAAAAACAATTAAAATCAGCTATTATTGAGGAATGGCATAAAACTCCTACAAAAACAACAAAAACATTGGCAGAATCGATGCCAGATCGATTAAAGGCTATTACAAAAAACACAGGGAATCCAACAAAATATTTTAAAAAAATGTACATGTGTTTTTTCTTAGCAATAAAATAAAATTGAGTTTTATTATAACCACTCGTATACAACTGAATGTTCGTAAGTTTTATGATCTTCAAATTATTATTCAAGGATAAATCCTTTTTTGTTTGTTTTTGTATTGTTTTTTGTGCTTTTATTGTCTAAAATAATAAATAAACTAAGATTATAAAAAAAATTTTCTTATTAAATTTCAACACTTTAATAAAAAAGATATGTCGTATACATCTGAATGTTTCTGACTGTATGTTATTATCGTATACTGACCTGTTTTTATATGTTTTTACTCTAACAATATTTGTAACACTAACAATTTTGTCGCACTCGAATGATTTCCTTTCTCACAATAAAGTATCGCTTTGCGCTTTGAAACATTTACAAACACAGCTGTTCTTTGTTATGCTGGAGCGAAAAATAATGTTTTCTGTACACGAACAGAAGAAGAAACAAAATGTATGTACTCGTATACACGATGCAAAGATTTACTGACGCTAAAGTTTAATTATTTTATGTTTACTAAATTGAATTAAACAAACCTCGCTACCAATTATTATTAAATGTTATTATTTTTGTAATTCACAAAATTTATAAGTTATATTCACAATAAAGTATATTAAAAGCAATATTTATTTGTTTTTATTAGTACATATACGATCTGCACTACACGACGATCGTTGCAGCAAAAGAACGAATAAAATGAAACAAATTTTACTTGTATAGCTAGTTAAATAAAATAAAACAAGAGAGAAAAATCGGATTCTATTTCTAATATGGGTTTTAGTTTGTATGTATTGTAATACTAGTGTAGAAAGCGGATCATTGCATGCCATGAGCATCGTAATATTCTACGAGTATTTAGACAAAAAAAAACAAAAGAAAATACACTATCGTATAATTTACAAATACAAAAAATATGAGAATATGTCGCTTATATTTCAATAAAATACGTAGCAAACAAAATAACAATACGCCGAATTTATTTGTGAAGAGAGAACGAGTTTTTATTTTTTGATTCTTACAGGCTAGTACAAAAGTATTTGGAGCTAGAAAATAAAAAGCGTAGTGTTTCATTTTATTGACAATATGATTGAATTTTAGACTGTGGATTGTACAGACGTGTTTTATCATTGCATTGTTAAATGATTTTAGCAGAAAATTCAGGAAAATGGCCATGTGGGCCGGAACAATTCCAATTATTATTCAAACTATATGAGTTTTGATACAGTGCGATCCACTTTTCGTTAACATTCGGAAATTGTTCTTTCTTCTGTTGCGTATTTTAATGGTTTTTTGCTCCCACTGTCTTGATGACTTTTTCGGAACGCGAAAAGTACATCACGCCAGTATTAACATCATCAATCTCATCCGTAGGACGTATCATCATTGAAGTTGTATGTAGGGTCGCTCGGTCTACGCGTTTTTAAGTTGGCTGTTGTAGAATAGACCCTTTGGCCAAACATCAGAATTTATCATTCAATCAAATTGTAAATTATTGACACTGATTCGATACAAAACATAGTCATATACTTTCGGAATAATTCAAACCGCGTATAAATTTACAATTTGAAATTTATTTCCCACAAATCTCTGGAATTGTTCATCAGTTAAAGATGAGTGAATTCTGGTGATGAATATCCATCTTCGTGGTTTCACCACTTTAACTGTTTCAAGGTCATTTGTTGTAACAGTGGGACATGTTTGGACGCAGTTTTCTGATTGAGAAAGAGGTACTGCGGATTCTACATCAGTTTCTTTGTTTGTTTATTGTGTTACAGATGTCGGGAAATAGATCACATTATACAACCTCTAGCATAAAATGTACCAATATTTTTTCTACGATTGGTAGCAATGTCAAGTTCATTCTTCGAAACAGCAACATTCAGCAGTTTATACAACTGATATAGTTTCTCCATCAGCCAGACGCTATTAACGACGTTTGTGGGGCGATCAGTCAAACTTAACACAATTTAGCAGATATCAAACTAAAAATTTAAATACACTCAACCCTGTTCTATCTATTTTGTGCGAGTTTTTTTGTGCGGTGTTTTTGTGTGATTTTTATGCGGTATATGAAAAAAAATTATTCACTACAATCTACTTAAGTCCTTTCAAAATTTAAATCAAATTAGAACATAATTGAATGTGATTAATCTGATTAGTTAATTGGCCGTCGGCCATTTAGTTTTTCGATTTTTGATATTTTTCATTTCAGAATTATATTTCAAAAATTATAAACTATTTCAAATATTTAGGACCTTAGTTTCTAGAAGATTTACAGTCTCGCGATTATTAGCATCTGTAATTGGGAGACGTGATATCAGACAGTATCACAACATAAATAAAAAAATCTTAAAACCGTAACTGTTTTAACCGAAAACACTGCAGATGAGCCGAGAAAGATGGAATCGGTTTTTCAGTTTACTGCGATTTAAAGCAGTATAGAGCACTTTGGAGAAGGGCACAGCGGCTCAGGCCGTTTATAGAAATTTAAAGCGATTTAGAGCAGTTTTGAGTGGTTCAGAACACAAAACGCCGCACTATAGTTGAATAAGTGAGAAGATTTTGTTTTTCAGTTTAGAGCAGTATAGAAGCGTTTAGATTAGTTTAGAGCAGTTTAGTAGTTGTGTTGTGAAATCTTCAAGTAATCACAATTATAGCACGAGGAAAAATCTTTAAATTCGAATTTTTCATATTTCGTACCGAGCGATCAGGTGAGTCGAATAAGTGATCTTGTATTAGTTTAGAGCAATTTAGTGCATTGTATAGCGGTTTAGATCAGTTAATAGTATTTTATTCACTGCAGTGTTCATGGAACTATACACAGATATTTAATATTTTACAAAATACGCAATAATAATAAATGTGTTAGACCCTTGGTTGTCATAACCGTGGTATGAGAGAGAAATGAGTTGAGAATAAGTAGGGACCAGTGTCTTGTTTCAGCCTGCCGACTGACTCTTATTCTACATGTGGTATATCCAATATAAAAATGGATTTTGATGGTAATGGTTTTAACGTTCACAAATCCCGCTTTCGCTACATATTTCACAATAAAATTGATAGTTTCTGAAACCTCACAGAATAATTAGAACAGTGTAAGTTTGGAAACATCGATATTTCAACATCGATATGTGAGTTTTAAAAATTTTAACATCCGTATTTCCGTGTGGTTTTTGCTTCTAAAACCATGGCTTTTGGATTTAATGCTAGTTTAGGAATGAACAAAGTTCGATTAGTTTTTGTAACTATTTTCAAGGTATTTATAATAATACTTGTATGACATGTGTATATTCTATCATAAGCGAATGATATGCCACCAGCTCCAAAACGGTTGATTAACTAAAGTGCTGGTACAAAATTGTAGGTCGGTTCAAAAATGTTCAAGCGATACGCCACATAATTATATAGGAATGTGAAAAATTTATGTTTCTAGTGCCATAATGGTAGTTTTGAGCACTAAGGTAATCCGAATACTGTATATTATATAAACGAATTTTTTAACATAAGCGTCAAAACGGTTATTACCGGAACCTTTATTGGGTTTTGGGTTTCGTTTCAAAAAGTTGACATATAGCGGCCTCTTCTATTAATTCCCCGATGATGGGGAACTGGGAAAAGAATTTACATAATATCATTTCTGTTTAAATTATTTTTTCTGGCCTACTGAGAAAAAATGTTTGATATAAAATTTAATAAATTGGGAATAATATTTCCATAGTAGACTACAATTGTTTTCCCTGAATGTCCAGTTTTACCAACATATGTAAGTAGTAAAAGCATTTTCATTTGAGTGGGGAGAGATAATTTTTCTACGACGTTGTAAATACGCGAACTTAAATGAATTTCTATTCAGTTGTCCAAATGTTTTAAATCCCTCTCGTTCTCTCACGGCGCTCAAAGTAACACGTCTGGTAATAACAAACTAAGGTTTTTATTTTTTCTAAATATCAGTTTTTATTTGTCTACATAAATATTGATAGTACAGTTAGTACAATTCTGGATAATTATACCGCGTTTCGCAAGTTCTGCTGATAGCTCTGTGTTATGCATATTACTCAAAGTAAGCTGTTCTGCCGGATCTGGAGTAATGTTTTCACCAATACAGTCTTGTTCATTGGATTCCAGTGCTGCATTATCTTCATCAACAGGCGGTTTTGTGCTCGAAGAGACATGATTTTGTGCCTCTGTTGGTTCCGTTGGTAAAGCTGAACTATCAATATTTTCACAAGATACACTGTCATCCAATTCTGAACTAATTGTTTCTGCTTCATCAAAGTCCTCAATTTCAGTTTTCATTTGGATACTATTTTCGCACGGCAATATGTTTGTGCCAGAGTTATGATCATTTTCTAAAGTTACACTATCTTCCACATTGAGGGCGTTTGGTTCCACCGCAGAATCTTCATTTTCTATTTTCAATTTAGTAGTATTTTCACTAGGCAATATATTTGCATACAAATGCGTAGGACGTTTTTTTCCTTTTGATAATCCACCCTCGGCATTTTCCAACAAAGATGTGGCTGATGACCGAAAACAGTTGACATTGTAAGTTTTTAGATTCGGTAACTTAAGATACGCAGCAACTGAACGAGGTATTTTACTTAGAATATCTAAGCTTACTATCTGCGGATAACACTTTCCATTAGCGTATTTAATGAACAATTTGCGCGTGTCCAAATTAGGAGGACGTAAGGCACGATATTTTCGGTAATACGAAAGTAAATCCACACTATCACCTCCGTCATTACTTAAAATAAATGTGCGTCCGATTTTAGTGCTCATATCGAGTATTTTAACGATAATAATTTTATCTCGATCGTCAATATCATCAATTGTTAAATTCGCAAGTTCGTCACGTCGGCAAGCACCCGCAATTCCTATTATAAGGACAACCTGTAGATACGATATTTTTAAAATTATAAATCATTAAAAAGGAACGTTTAAAATACCTTTTTCATCAGATACACGTTGTCTGGAGCTTCGGTTAAAAATTTTAAAATCTCGTTTCTTTTAAGAGTTTCTGATTTTTTTGGCTGGAATCCAAGCGGTTGTTTCTTCAGATAAATCATTAACTTTTTATACTTTCTGATTTCTTTATCATGCTTTTTCATTATCGTGGCTCGCAACATAGAAAAAATCCTCCACAATGTCGAAGTCTGAAAAACTTTAGATTTCTCGATAAAGTACGTCAAAAGTACTTCTTCAGTAATCGTTTGTATTTGATTTTCGTTACACCAAGTAGAAAATACTTTGTACTGCTTTTCGTATCTATATCTTGACTTTTCGGAAAGCGAATTCAAATTGATAATTTTTGGTACCGCTTTAACTTTTGGTGACTCCACCATATCGTCGTCGCTTACATCCATGATATACTGAAAACGAAATTTAAAATCAAATAATGCGCTTCTGAATATAAAAATTCTCTGTTATTATCGTGTACTGACCTGTTTTTATATGTTTTTACTCTAACAATATTTGTAACACTAACAATTTTGTCGCACTCGAATGATTTCTTTCCTCCCAATAAAGTACCGCTTTGCGCTCTCTTGAAATATATACAAATACAACTGTTGTTTTTTATGTTGGAGCGAAAAATAAATTTTTCTGTATACGAATAGAAGAAGAAAAAAAATGTATGTGCTCGTATACACGATGCAAAGAGTATGCTGACGCTAAAATTTAATTATTTTATGTTTACAAAATTGAATTAAACAAACCTCGCTACCAATTATTATTAAATGTTATTATTTTTGTAATTCACACAATTTATAAGTTATATTCACAATAAAGTATATTAAGAGCAATATTTATTTGTTTTTATTAGTTCATATACGATATGCACTACACGACGATCGTTGCAGCAAAAGAACGAATATAATAAAACAAATTTTACTTGTATGGTTAAATAAAATAAAACAAGAGATAAAAATCGGATTCTGATATGGTTTTAGTTTGGATGTATTGTAATACTAGTGTACAAAGCGGATCATTACATGCCATGAGCATCCTAATATTCTACGAGTCTTTTGACTAAAAAAACAAAAGTAAATACACTATCGTATAATTTACAAATCCAAAAAATATGAGAATTTACAAAAAATAAATCAATAATATTAAACCATAGATTCCTCTGTACCGTTAAACTACTTACCTGCCTACTTGATATGAAAACAAATTTGTTTTATGTATGTGATCATTGAATGTCGATTAAATTTTAATATAATACCACACGTAGCAAACAAAATATCGATACTTGTGTTGTGACTTGAGGCGACGATTTTGTCGTTTTGTTTTATTGATATGTGTACACAGTAGGAAATGTTAGTTTACTGATCTAGTGTACAGTAATTATATTACCATACGATGTTTATAGCGCAATACGATTCAAAAAACATTACCCAAAAAGAATTTTGTTTTAAAATATGTTGTTATGGCTTACATTGTAGCACGAATTTAATATCATAAATGTGTTCCTTGAATTTCTACACTTATTTTACAATACACATACATATGTACATAATACTGTTTTCGTATTTATTTGTGAAGAGAGAGCGAGGTTTTATTTTTTGATTCTTACAGTCTAGTGCAAAAGTATTTGGAGCTAGAAAATAATAAGCGTAGTGTTTAATTTTATTGAATTTTGGATTGTGGATGTACACACGGGTTTTATCATTTCATTGTTAAATGATTTTAGCAGAAAATTCAGGAAACTGGCCATGTGGGCCAGAACAATGCCAATTGTTATTTAAATTAAATGATATTATAGTGCAATTCACTTTTCGTTAAAATTCGGAAATTGTTCTCTTTGTTTTGTTACGTACACAAAACTAAATATCGTTATCAAAGTTCTATCATGGTGTAAACGCCAGCTTTTTATAATTCAAGAATGAGCATTTAAGTTTATTCCGTTTAATAGAGTTAATTAAGGAAAACGATAAATGGTATCTCCCATTAATTTTTTCCATCAAAATTATTACATGGTGGTGGATGGTTTTCCCGGAAAATCGTAAAATATTTTAGATTTGTTGGTGTATCTCCCAATAATTTTAATGTTTTTATTTTTTGCCCGGTTACAGAATAAAATTTGGGACATACACTCCCACCCTTTGGGAAAAAAGAAAGTCATTTATTTATTTATTTAAAGAAATCTATCTGTGATTTACTATGTATGATTTCAGATTATTTAGTTTAAAAAAATTATATTAAAACAAAAAATCAAACAACAAAACTTTAAGAAAAAAATAAATATAAATCAATGAAAATAACAATCAATCAATTAAAATATATTCCTTCAGAATATTTTCGAAGTTGTCCTTTGATAAATTAATATCAAACGGGCCTTCGTGATGTTGAACGATTTAGTTAGACAACCTATTAATGGGGCTGTTTTCTCATCGTTTCGAAATGTTTTGCAAGGTAATAAATTGATATGTTTTCCAAAATGTAAGCTGGATCAATATGAACGAACAAAACGTTACCAATAAAAGCCGCACCTAAGAGAAGTCATCTATTTTCAAGCGTGCTTATTTTGTAATCCGGGCAACACACCTAAATCTAGAATCTCATTGACTCTTTACAATACTTCGTTGCTAACTTTGTATAAAGTAATTAACGGATATCTTTTACGATGGAAAGACATGATTTTGCATTTCGTAATACATATTTAAGAAAAGCGAGTTTCGATCATACCACTCATTTAATCTATCGATGCCTTCTTGAAGTTTCTTCTTATCAATCATTCCATCAACAGTTCGAAAAATTTTCAGGTCATCACGGTTATTCGATCTATGAAGAAAATAAAAATCCAAGGCGCGATGTGTGGTCCCAAATGCGAATAAACTCAGGCAGGAATGGTTTTTGGTAACTGATGGAATCAGATGCTTTTCCGAAATCCGTGTACGCTACATCAACTAGATGATGTTGCTCTATCTCATTAATTATTTTACTGGTCTGGTGAATTCAACCAGATTAGTTGATGTGGGTCGGCCAGGCATAAACCCATGCTGGTTTATAATTTTGGAATTGATGATGTAGATGATATTCCTCTGTAGCATGCAACGTCATCAAGATTGGTATAATTTTTGAAATTTCCGATTTTTCGGGAAACACGCCGGTGTTTAAGGAACGGTTGAATAGGTAACATAATGGAATGGCTAGAATGTCATCGTACTCCTTCAGAATAGAAGAGGGTATATTGTCAAGACCACAACCGTCTCCAAATCCCTTTAATGCCGATCAAAATGTTATCCTCAAAAATAACAGGAGTTTTTAATACGGTTTTATTGCTGGGTTGTTCGTACCATCCACTATAGTAACGCTTGGTTTATAGACTGATTGAAAAAACGTCGCGAACCAGTCAGCTATATATTTGGAGTTTGACGAGCTGGAATTGTTATAGGTCATATTAGCAGGGTATCCTTGAATTGCGCGTTTATTCCTAAAGTATTTTTCGGATTTACTCTGATTTTTCCTTGAATTTGATCGAGATACGACCTGTATTTTGATTTGAAATAAATTTCAAATTCGTTATGCCTCAACCAGTCAGACTTAAGAGCTTAAGTTACACGCCGATTGCACCACTTCGGTTAGTGCTACAATCACCAAAATTGTATAGGCTTCTCGTCACAAATAAGCAACTGACCTCTAAAATTTTGGTGGTCGTACCGCTCTCCTAAGTGGTTCAAAACGGAGCACAACTTAAGAACTTAAGTCTGACTGGTTGAGGCATTACTGTTGTAGAAACATAGTCTTGTCCGCTTCTAACTCGCATTTCAACATTTTGGTATACGCTTTCGACTTCCATTTTTTAAGTTAACTAGTCTATCATCGAACCAGCGAGAGTGAGCATTTTGTGGTTGGTTTACAGTACGTAGGTACATAAAGTTCGAAGGCTTGCTGCATAATGTCATTAAATTTATCAATATTTTCTATCAAGGCAGCTCTTTATTTTTAAATATCAGTTTTAGCCTTTTTGTAACTAATACCGTGGACAGACACTAAAATATCGCGATTTCTGCCAATCGCGATTGCATGTCAAACAAATAAAATCGTAATTTTATAATTATATGCTGACAGACACAAACCCGATTTTGTAACTCTGCAAACGTTCAAATTCATATTTAATTAATGAAATAAAACAATTTCAATGCGTATTTGCCGATATTGAATTACATCGAATCAGTTACAATAAGTTAGTATAAACTAAATGTATAAATAATTTCTGTGACAGTTAAAAAATTTTAAAATTTAGTTTACAATCTAACAATTTTTCTGTATACATTCAATGAAAATGAGTTATGTTCCCCAGCGCCAGCGCCATACAATCCTATTGATTTTTTCTTATATTTCACATTTATCTTCTTCCTACAACCCGATTGTAGTAATCTTGTTCTATAAATGCAGTAATCCTGTTTTGCCAAAATCGTGCGCTGACAGACTGAAAAAATAACTACGAAATCTCGAATTCGCGGTTAGCTAGTTTATGTCTGTCTAGGGTATAGAGCTGCAGGCCAAAAGTCAGGTAAATCGTTTACTATGGTAAAAATCGGAGTTAGAACAGATTTTTCGATCAGTTTGCCATAGAGTTTATGAAAAATAAATGAATTTACCGAAAAATTGACTTAAAATTGACTTTTACCCAACTATTGGTCCGCTGCCTAAGTTTACATCAAAATGAATACACAAAATTGGCACTTGAGGCACAAAATCTTATGTTATTCAGTTTTTGAAATAAAAACCTAGATGTTATAAACTTAGTTTAAACAGATATTCAAAAAAAAAATTATAAACCTAAACATTATATTTCAATTCAGTTTTCCAAATTTCAATCCAATTTGTTGCATGTAACTCAACATTGCACGCATATCCGTTTCATTCTCAGAAGATAATTTATAATTAAATACACACGTGCCAATCGTAAGCGATTTGAAAATGTGGTGGCGGGGAGCAGACAGTTACACGCTTGTCCGCAAACATTAATTTTGTTTGTACTTAGTTATTATTTCTTGCCCATGATCGATATTTAATTTGAGCCAAGTTTGATTCTCAAATGCTTTTCGATTTTGCTGTGAACGGAATCTAATTTCTGTTACGTGAGTGCTTCTCAGAAAATTTTAAAATGGCTTGTGAGGTTATCCGATTTTGATTCTGCGGAATGCACGAATCTGACCAAAGAATTCGTTTGTTTAAAGTGTGATTATCAGCCACAATATTGTTGAGTATTTTTATTAACGCTGATGCCACATCGAATCTACCACTAGTGGACATTCGCTCGTGACAATGTAAATACGTTCTGCAGGTCATGGTCGGTTATATTCATTATTTTCTTGGTGTTTTTCAAAGCATGTCTCTTCGGAAGTAGTTGGATTTAACAGGAGCTTGTAAACCACACATCGGTCGCATTGGACCTTTTTTAGCTTATAAAAAGACAAATTAAACTCTTCATTAAATACTTTCATGTAAATGTTGAGTGGTACCGGATCACTGGATTTATTCTTGTATAATCTGTACATTCGACTTATTATAAATCTGATTTCTAAGTACTGCCTTGTGTAGTATTCGCGCGACAATAATGCGAATCAATAGTTGGAAAGCTCTTAATATGGTTTCTAACTACATTTATTGTTTCCTCTGGAACCTTGAACTTAATGTGTTTACGATGTTTCGAACCTGCATGTGTTCTATTGATTTTGTTTTGCAGGAGTGGTACAATTTGTTAATATCAAGTAAATTGAGGAAACATAATTTGCAAACTCCCACAAAAAGTTGATTGTTTTCGGCAAAAATATAAGAGTGTACTTTCTTTTCGTGTAAATTTTGAGATGAAAAGGAGGCATATATCTTCTGTCGATCTTTCATTAAAATTAATTCCATATTTAAAACTGCACGTGTTAGGACATGTATCATCTAAACATAGTTGCCTTCTTAAACGCCCTTTGGAATCCTCAAATTTCTTTCACCGATTTCGTCAATTTTTGGATATATTTTTTCCCAAATTAAAGGGTTGCTACGTCTCTTGCGTTGCGACTTAACTGTGTATCAATTTCAGCAACAGATGGATCATTATTGGGATCAATTAAATCGTTTATAACATTTTCTACCGTTGTAGTGGCTTTACGTGTTCGTGATATATTTTAGATTCGACGTCATCTACAAAAATGTGAAATGAAATTATTATATAATGTTATAATTTGGTATGTGTTTGAGTATTACCTTGTTTCTTAGGTGATGATATCTAGGCTCATCTCCGTGCAGCGAATCGCCTGCCGGACGAAAATCAGGATCTACATCCGAATCATCATAAACACTTGAATGAGAACATGAAACACTGAGGTTGATTTGGTTCAAAACGCTTACATTAACAAAATATGTTTATGGATGGAAAAAGAAATTATTATAATCTTACATTTCTTTACCTCCTATAATCTTACATTTCTTTAGTCCTTTTCTTTAAGGAAAAGCGACTTATTTAAATTTTTCTCATTTTTCAGGAGTGGGATTTAAAGATTCTTTTACCAATGGTAAAAAACTATAACGTTTTACTGGACACTTTTTTGACTATAGAAATAAGTACTTTGTCTTTCAGAGCCAGCCCTTTATATAAAAGCAATTATAGTATTTTTCGTGAAATTACTTTTTATTTGCTTTAAGCCGTTTTACAAAATGGAAAAATTCAAAAGTCAAATTTATATGGTTTAGGCCACTTTACCAAATTGCAAGCTATTTGCAAGCAACTGTTATCTCAATCCAATATAATGGCGCAGATCTAAATATCGCAGCAGCGGACTGTCCTCCACGGCATACACCAACGAAGTTACAATTTAATAACGTCTTCAATAAGCTCGGTCCAAGATTTATTATTGGAGGGGACTACAATATAAAACATACAGCTTGGGGTTCTAGGCATATTTCTCCTGAGAAAGGAAACACCTTGTTCAATGCCATTCATGAAAACAAATGCGAATATCTGTCCCCAGGGGGGCAACGCATTAGTCAACGGATGCAGGAAAAATACCAGATCTACTGCATTTCTTCATCATGAAAGGTATTCCATTAAGTTACACTAGAGTCGACGGAACTAACGGCCTAACATCTGACCACATTCCTGTACTGTTGTCAGTAAGCGCTATAGTAATAAAGAAACAGAAAAAGCAAAACCTTACTAATAGATTCACGGATTGGGACATCTTCAGAGAAAAATTGGAAGAGCTAGTTGAATTTAAAGTTAGTATTAAAAGCAATGAAGAATTGGAACAACAAACAAATAATTTTATTGAATACACTCGAATGGCTGCCAGACTAGGTACTCCTGAATTAAAGGACAAAGCGGAGATTGAAGTCAAATACCCGGCTGAAATCAGTGAACAAATCAAGGTAAGAAGAAGGGCGAGGAGAATATGGCATCTCACCAGTAATCCCGCTGACAAGACAACTTTTAATCGAATAAGTAACAAAGTTAATAGGCTAATCAAAAATTTCAAACAGTATTGCCTCGATAACTACTTAAGCGGGCTAGGTCCAGAAATGGATAAGGACTACTCGTTAAAGAAAGCAACCAGAAGATTTAAACGACCTGTAGTTCGAGTACCACATTTAAGGAATGCTCAAGGCAGTTGGGTTCGACAAGACAAAGAAAAAGCGGAATTCTTTGCTCAACACCTAGCAGCAGTGTTCCAAAGCCATGTCATTCAATCCAACATTGATGTAACACTTGTTTATCAACCAAATCAGGACTTTAAAAGGGTCACGCCAATGGAAAATGCTGAAGAAATCGACAAAAATCTTAATCATAAAAAAGCACCAGGAATTGATGAAATATCACCGGGTCTATTCAAGGAACTTCCATGTAAAGCAATCATCTTGATCACATACTTAATGCCTGTTTGAGATTGAAGTGTGAACAAAATGCTTCAAAATGGCCCAAATCATGGACCAATTTCACTGCTTCCGACCTTATCAAAGCTGTTCGAGAAACGGCTACTAAAACGTCTAAAGCCAATGGTAAACGTTCCTGATTTTCAATTTGGATTCAGGAATAACCACTCCACAATAGATCAAATCCATCGCATAACTGCGGTAATAGAGCAAGCGTTAGAAGAAAAGAAATATTGCCCGCCGTATTTCTGGATGTATCCCAGGCCTTTGATAGGATTTGGCATGAGGGATTGACATTCTAGATGAGCAAAATGCTACCACAAAATTATTGCCAGCTGATTCTTGTGAAGTTTGTCCTAAATTGTCCTAAACCAACAACAAATTTTAGGACAAATTTAGGACAAACTTCACACGACTATATAATCATGTGAAGTTTGTCCTAAACTGTCCTAAACACAAAATTTCTTTCTAAAAGTAATTTAACAGTGTAAATTATTATTAAATTAAATTCTCAGTTCAATTTAATTAAATAATACCAACTACCACTACATTTTAAATTAAATATGGAATATCAAAAATTTTGAAAGTAAATTTTCTTTACAATTATAAAGAAGTACTTCATAAATTTTTCCGACAGCTTGTTGATCTATAAAAGATCTGGACTCCTATGTCTATTTACCGAGCGAGTATGATGACCCGCTGATCGTGGGAATTCCTGCTATTCGAATATATGTGACACGGGAAAAGTATTGGTTCTATTGAAAAGAAGAAAAATTTTAGTCTTACGGTTTAAAACGTCCGCCAATTTATTGACCTATAAAAGTTTTGGACTCCTATCTCTATCTACCGAGCGAGTATGATGACCTGTTGATCATGGGAATTCCCGCTATTCGAATATAAGTCTGTCATACTTGCTCGGTAGATAGACATAGGAGTCCAAAACTTTTATAGATCAATAAATTGGCGGACGTTTCAAACCGTAAGGCCAATAAATAATTTCTTCTTTTCAACAGAACCAATACTTTTCCCGTGTCACTTATATTCGAATAGCGGGAATTCCCACGATCAGCGGGTCATCATACTCGCTCGGTTGATAGACATAGGAGTCCAAAACTTTTATAGATCAATAAATTGGCGGACGTTTTAAACCGTAAGACTAAAAAAATTTTCTTCTTTTCAACAGAAGCAATACTTTTCCCGTGTCACATATATTCAAATAGCGGGAATTCCCACGATCAGCGGGTCATCATACTCGCTCGGTAGATAGACATAGGAGTCCAAAACTTTTATAGATCAATAAATTGGCGGACGTTTCAAACCGTAAGGCCAATAAATAATTTCTTCTTTTCAACAGAACCAATACTTTTCCCGTGTCACATATATTCAAATAGCGGGAATTCCCACGATCAGCGGGTCATCATACTCGCTCGGTAGATAGACATAGGAGTCCAAAACTTTTATAGATCAATAAATTGGCGGACGTTTCAAACCGTAAGGCCAATAAATAATTTCTTCTTTACAACAGAACCAATACTTTTCCCGTGTCACTTATATTCGAATAGCGGGAATTCCCACGATCAGCGGAACTTTGTTTTTCGCTATAAATTAGCTAATAGGGTACAGAAACTATTATCAATGACAAGTTGGTGGACCTTTTAATAGAAGTACTAGTCCCAGACTAATTTTCATTGCTTTAATACGTTCAAATTACACTGTTAAATTTAATTATATACATTGTTGTTGGTTTAGGACAAGTTAGGACAAACTTCACATCCGTGCCAGCTGCTTGAATCATACCTCTCCGATCGCCAATTCGGAGTCATTCATGAAGAAACATGTTCTGACTTTTATCTAGCGATTGCGGGAGTTACGCAGGGAAGCGTATTGGGTCCCCTCCTCTAACTTCTTTATACTTTGGACATACCTACAAAGAATAAAACATTCATCGGCACGTTCGCTGATGACACTGTAATTATGTCAGTAGACGAATCTCAACCAAGAGCAGTAGAAAATCTTCAACGAGCAATGGACAACGTTACTAAATGAACAATTGACTGGAAAATCGGAATGAATGAGCTTCGACATAAAAATAACACTCTTCATATATACCTCAAAGGGGTGCAAGTGCCACAGGCTGAATCGGCACAATACCTTGGTCGGCATTTAGATTCAAGGCTCAATTGGAAACATCACGTGAGACAAAAAGCTGAACAGATACGATTGAAACAACGTCAAATGTACTGGTTAATTGGACATCATTCCAAAATGAACCTGTATTGCAAAAGACTGGTATACCAGACTATCTTCAAACCAATATGATACATCCATATTGGATTGAAGATAGTCGCAGGTGCGCAGCTATGGGGTTGTACACATAAATCCAATAGAGACATTATACAACGTAGCCAAAATAAATTTCTTCGAATTGTCACCAACGCCTACCGATTTGTGACTAACAAGGAAATCCACAATGATTTAGAAATACAATTGATAGACGACGTTATCCGCGAATGTGCCATAAAACATGAAAAGAGACTTCTTACCCACACCAATCTTGAGGCCGTTCAACTACTGGACAGTACAAACGAAGTAAGGCGGCTCAAACGAATCAAACCACATGAGCTAACCGTATGAAAATTATAAACCAAGGGAACTGGACACTGGTCCAGCAGACCCACACAAGTTTATGCTTTTCTCATAAGTACTAATGTCAACCTTACTAATGAATTAATGATGTTTAAGATTGTAGTAGCCATATCAATAAATTGTTAATAAAAAAAAAACTTTACCAAATTATTTCTATAATATTTAATGACTTACAAAGAAGGAATTTATACAGTTATAAAGAAGGAATTTATTGAAAGAAAACAAGAATAAAAGTAATATAATTCAAATTCATGTGTATCAAAATTATTTTATGGCATCTCTTTCCTTGAATGGCTGTCAAACTGTAACTTCGGTATCGTCAGTATTTCCATGGTCGCCAGTTCATTTTATCGCCATTCTCGTCAACTTTTCTAAATGTAAATTTATTTTTGGCTGCTGCACCAAAATCTTTGAAGTCAGTTTGAGACATCTTGCGTACGAGAAACGGATTTCTTACACCAACACCTCTAACGAATTGATACCAATCATGCGGGTGGTGTATTTTTATAGAAGTTCTTTTTCCGCTCGATCATGGAATGGTCTACATAACATTCCATGTGTGTATGCCCCGGCTCCAGAAACATGGTCGATACATTCTATATTATCGTTATTTGTGATATGAATCACAAACATCGCAGCAACCAGCGAGTTTTTATTTTGTCCAACACAAACTATCACTGTATTAACTTACAGTTAATACAACCAATATCGTCCGATAAAGAGTCCAAATGGGAAGAGAGATATGACGAGATATCGTTGCCTCCACGTTTTGCGGTTGCATCGTCCCACATAAAGCAGGTTGGTGTGCCAGAAGTACAATCGTGAATTGTCAAATTGTACACGTTCAATTGTTTTTTGTAGTATGAGACATAAGATAGAAGTAGGAAGAACTTGTTGTAGATCGAACGTAAACACTTTGGTTGATGAGCAAAATCAGCAGAATTGTGGTGTTGTTTTTGCTTCTCTTTTAAAACAGTTAACTCTTCTCTTGCAGCAAGATCAATTTTTAGTTTAAAGCATATCGCATCTAGTGCAATTATAAATTTTTGGATGCTTAAATTTGATATTCTGAGTTTTAAAAACCACCGAATATTTACTCGATACTGGATTTTCGATTTTTTGAACATACAGTTGAATAATTGAACATACAGTGATATATTTAAATCATAATGAAAATATTTTTGTGCTGTTTTTTTCGGGTGTAATGGTTCTCATACGCCGGAAAGCTGTTTATATGGTCCGTGATTTCTTGAACCCTTCTGCGATGTTATTTGGCGATACAGCTTTTTTACGGATTTTCTTGGCAATACCCATTCTTAAGAATCGATCCGTTTCGCCCAACGTGTTTTTAAAACATTTTTGACGTACTAATTTTTTTTTACCATGAACGGTCAATAAATATTGGTATGAATATACCTTGTTTCTAGGTTTTGTACTTTTAACTTGAATGGCTGTTTTTTGTTAACGAAATTTATAAAACCTGATGCATCATAGGCTAAGTCTCAAATTAAAACTACCAAGACCCCAATATTGCTTGGAAATGGATTTTACTAAAGCGGTGAAATTTTATCCTTACATTTTTTTGGCAAGTTCCGAGAATCTCCATGTTTTTTTGTGATATAACTTTTCCTTTCCGAGTTTTGTAAGATTTTCCCAGGTTCCGATCTCGCTGTATAGATTTTCTCGAAGAGGATGGTGTATTTCTTTAATTTGTTTCACACTGCTCTTCGTCGCTCATTAAATTAGATTCCAATTTTCTGACATCAATATCTGGATCCAGTCATAGTTTGGATTTGTTCAATTTGTGGTGATTCGTACGTCAATGGTTGCAACGACGACATATCAAACAAAACTCCATTTACCATGCTCGAATGTGTTTCTTGTTCTACTACTGTTAGAAAGACGTTTGATTCATTCTCTGTCAAAATAATAAAGTTTAAATAATTATTCTAAAATGAAAGTCAATTAAATTTAATTTTTAAAATACTTTACCTGGAGTTTTTGTGAAATTACCTTCTGCTCTGCGCAAGACTCTATGAAATGTAAAGAAATTGAATAATTTAATCGAAAAGGTTTAATCAAAAAATGTACTATTTCAAATTACCTAGATTTTCATGAGTTTTCGCAATAAGTATTTTTTTTTCTTATTGATAGCTTGCATTGCCATATTTAGCATTTTTTTCGAACGATTCATTGAAAAGTGTATAAGAAATTTATTATAGTTATGAAAAGGTTCAATACACTAAAAAGTTCTTCCTAAACTGTTATCTAAAAGTTAATACTCGCACTTTTTTATAAATCGTTAATTTATCACTTTTGAGAATTGTTTGAAATAACAGTAATTATAGTAATGGAAATGTTACACAAATAAAGTATTAATATACAAACAAAATTATTCGGATAACTGATACGAAACTAGCATCCATATATCACCGTTAATAAACTATCAAAACGGTCAACAAATGATTCGCGAATCAAGCCAATCAAATCGTTGGAAACATTTTCAAATTTCCCCGCCTGAGATGAAATAATTTTATCTTTGGGCAAATTTTGATCGCAAGCATTCAACATAGAAAAACCAAATTATGAGCAATAATGACGCTCATTATATGCCTTTTTCAACCAAAAAAATGGTTGGATCAATTTATGTCCAAACCATACAAATGTGTAAGTAAAAAAACATAGTATGTAATGACGTTTTTGATAAAAAAAATCGCTTGCTTTGAAGTACAACCAACACAATTGTGTGTATAGTTAATTTGTTTTTTTTTTTCGGGCGAAAATAAGTTTGAAAGGATTGCACAAATGTGTAAGTTGGTTCAAAACACATACAAAAATAAATTTTTGACATGAAACTTTTGCATTACCAACACAATTGTGTGGGAGGTGGGAAAAGGGATATATATTTTTGCTGTTTTCTGATTATTCTATATGACTCACGTCAATAAGTAAGAATTGGGCATAAGCATTGAAAACTATCGGTTGTTCTTCAGAATGTATAAAAAGAACGTGCAAAGACAAAAGATACAAACTTCAAGTTTTTATTTTATTTTATTTAGTTACCAGTCGTCACCACAGCCAAACACAATACACAAATTAAAATGGTTGAAAATGACACATTAAACGTCAAGTAAAATAGCTTAATATTTAGAGCAATAGATTTGGTTACTAACTTCATAGTGTGATCAATCATTTTTGATCGCATACGTGAACCTGCCATAAATACTACGTGGAGAAAAATGACTTATATGGAAGAAGCCGTTTTTATAAATTACACACTAAATAAAATTTTTATTTTAATAAAAGTGACCAATTTATTTTTAATACTTTTATTTTTTTTTTTTTAAATAATTTAGAAAAACGGCATAATCTCAAATAAAGTTTATTTATTATTACTCTATAATTAGGTAGAACTGCTTAGATCAATTTAAGTCACTTTTCCAAAACTTATTTATTTATTTATTACCAATTTTAATTTCAGTAAAACAACTTAAATGCAATTAAAACTAATAGAAAAATGAACTCATATTTTGGAACATCAATTTTTATAAAATAAGTCGTTTTCCAAAAGCAAATTTTGAACTCAAGTGTTTCTGTCGTTTTGTTAGCCGCGAGTTTTTATGTTTGTAGTTTTTTACTTCACTTAAAGACATAGGAGTCAGAGCAAAATATAAAAATCGAAATATTAAGTTAAACTGCGTAATCAACTCATTTTTGACTTAAATCGATTTAAGTCACTTTAACTTGAGAGTAAAAGTTTCAACTTCTGGTTAATAAATCTAACGGGTGATGATTATTGATCATTCATTTTTGTTCACTATGTTTATATAACAACCACGATTTATTAATTACCATCAACGTTAGTGTACCGTAGTAAAAACACTAATACATACTGCACATAAAATGCGTACCTATTTATAATAAAATATCACGTGATCTAACTGAATTTTGCTATGCTAAAATCACGGAGTTTCGCCAAACTGGAAAATATGATTAGAATTCGAGTTACACTAAAAAAGAACCAAATAATGGTTTTACAACAAAATAGTACAATTTAAACAAATTCCAAGCCACATCTGATAAAATTTTCAATTGCGTAAAAAATATAAAAATTCTTGGTGATATACAACATAAGCGAACGATCTACCAGTGAACTTCTATGGACTTACACCAAACTGAACATGTCGTAACTCTGAAACTAAAGCACTTAGAACAAATCTGACGAATCTGTTAAAAACAGAAAGTGCGATGTATTGGCACTTACACCAAGATAGAATTATAACGACGATATACACTCGTAAACTAAATATTAGATAACGTTGTCTTATATGTGAGCAGGCTGAATCCACATACAGAAGAGGCTGATTTAGTTAGTTGATTATTTAAAATCCGATCGGGAAAATCTGGGCGTGGTTGATTGTCATCCACTGCTCCCTAAGGGCCGGGATAAAACTAATCTAATATTTGTTTCGTTTAAGCTTACTTTGGAGAGGAGTTTCGCAGCACAAGTTTTGTCACCTACTTTTAGGCCAAAGGGTGTCGTCTTCGTTCGACGTTTTGTGCGTAAAATCGGAGGTTCAAAAACCGGCAGAGGAATTTCCCTACCACAATTGGGGATCGACAACCCTATCCAGAAATAATAGACTCGTACTGTAATTTTTCTTTTTGCCGAGAAGATCAACAGCTATATAAATATTGCCATCACAGTTAATTATAGAGTGGTAATCATTCGTTCATCACTTCCAGCCTTTGTAATACCAGTTATGTATTAAATTGTAAATTTCGTAATTTCTATACCTTAGGTTAGGTTAGGTTAGAGTGGCTGCTATCGCACACTTAGGCCAGTAGTGGCCCATTGTGATACCACAGGATCCTATCTCCCCTTTACTCCCGCTGAAACCATCCAGAGCTACTTATGTAGCGTAAAATATCTCGCACTCTACAGCCCGCGAGTTCCGAAAAGCTGTCCATACTGTACACACCTAAATACTTATGACTTGGGCATGATAGTGCCGGACACAAGCATAGGAAGTGATCTTCCTCCTCTTCGTCCAAACAACTTCTACAAAAATCATTCGTCTGTAGACCCAGCCTTCTCGCATGTTCCCCAAAAAGGCAGTGTCCTGTCGGTATCCCTACGACCAATCCTAACTCTCGTTTTCCCAGGGATACTAGTGCCTTGGAGCGCCGCAGGTCTAGTTTTGGCCAAACCTGTTTTGGTACCCTGCACGTGAGAGTGTTGGTCCACATCTCATCTGTCAAGGCGATTGCCTTCTTAGTGAGCGCCAATTTGAGCGCTGCTATAGGCCTCCCCAGATCTGCCCTTCCCGGCTGCACCTGGAGAGTCGAGCCGTACCTAGCTAGTTCGTCTGCCCTGCAGTTTCCCGTGGCGTCCGAGTGACCAGGGACCCAGATTATCTGGATGCTGAAATACTCGCTCATCTCGTTAAGAGATGATCGGCAATCCAGCGCCACCCGTGACTTCAGGGAAACTGCCTCCAGCGATCTGACCGCCGCTTGACTGTCCACATAAATTGCGATATCCCTCACGTATACCACGTTATGTTTCAACCATGTCACGACTTCGCCTATCACCACCACTTCAGCCAGTTACACGCTGCAGTAGTCAGGGAGACGAATGGAAATATTAACATTAAGCTTCTCACAGAAGACTCCGGCTCCTACCTTACCGTCTAGCTTAGAACCGTCCGTGAAAAATTGCAATGCCTCGTTGTCCAGTATTGATCCGTTCCTCCAGGATTTACTCAAAGGACAGATGGTCCGGAAACCTTTATCAAAGCACAACGTTGGTTTAATATAATCTAAATTCGCAAGTTCTTCCCTTAGCGATCTAATTATCGTCGAGTGTCCCGCGTGAAGCACTACCACTGAGAGACAGCCGAAAGTCTCGTAGCCACATTGGCTTCGATTGGAAGAAGGTGGAACATAACCTCTAAAGTAGGTGTTGACCTAAGCGCTCCGCTTATAAGCATACAGGCCGTTCTTTGCACCTTTTCCATCATTTTTATATATATTACTTTCTCCAGAGCTGGCCACCACACGCTCAGCCCGTACATCACCACAGGTCTTACCACTGCGGTATAGAGCCAGTGTACCAGCTCTGGTTTCAAACCCCATTTCTTACCTATGGCATTCCTGCACGAGTAAATGGCTACATTAGCCTTATTCACCCTTTCTACAATGTTAGGCTTCCAGCTAGAGCTTCCAATATCGAGTATCGAGTACCCGGGTACTCGGGTATTTTTGACCAATTTTCAATACTCGACTACTCGGGTATTTTCGTCGAGTACTCGACAAAAAACGTAAACAAATTTTGTGTTACAACCACGCAATTCATTTAGCTATTCTTAATGTTATGTATAAAAATCCTAACGCCACCACCATCAATATGCAAGAAGAAGAATATGAAGATGAGGACGCAGATGAGGATAACTTCAGTGACTCCAGCAATTATAATGAACCTGGCGATGACGACAATTTAACTATAGATGCTATATTTTCAACAATTAGAATCGAAAGACAAATCATAAAAAAATCTTTGGATGAAATGACAAAAACCATTAAGTTTTTAAAAAAATCATCGATTCGACCGGAAGTTTTAAATAAAGAAATAACCTTAAAAGAGGGGAAATCATTAAAACTAATATTTGACTGCATAACTCGGTGGAATACACTAGCTACATCTATCAAGCGGTTCCTGAAATTACACACATACGTTAACTCTGCTTTAGATAAACTCGGTGTTGAAGAAGTTCCCGAAGGCGCAATATTGAAACTCTAACGGAAGTTGCAGACGTCCTTGAGCCGCTTAAGTTGGCAGTTGAAGAACTTAGTAAACAGGAATCAAACCTATTGTCTACGGAGGGTACGCTATTCTATATTTTTCAACAATTGAAAAAATTGAATACTCCCTTGTCTCTGGAATTGTTTGATGCGATAACTATAGAAATTAATCAACGCCGAAACGTAGAAATTGTGTCACTCTTATATTTTCTTCATCGTGGACGCTACCCCAAATCCAACGAATTTTTTACATATTCCTCAAAAACATTAATCAAACAATCAGCTAAAGTGCTATACAGTCGCTTATTTTCAGTGACTCAGCAGGATGCAGCTGCTATAAGCTCTTCTGATGAAGAAGTTTAATCACCTACATCATACAGCGAGCTTTAGCAATGCCTCAATTCCTTTACTGTGCCGAAGCCAGAAGTTTCATCGTTCGTCTAATAAAGGTAATATTGAAAAGGAGTTCAAATTTACAGAGGAGAATGGAAAACCAACAGAAGGAATGGCAATGGCGGCACGCTAGCCTGATACTGAAAATACACGCTCGCATGCTGTTGTCCAACATCAACAGCATGCGAGCGGGCAATTTCAGTATCAGGCAACATAATGACGAAATTGCGAGGTCGCCTTAACACTAGCACTCTCAATGCCCTGGTATTTTTAAAATATTATTTCGCATACAATGCTAAATGATAAGTGATTATCTGAACCCATCAATGTTTTTTCGTTTCGTTATCGTATAACGCATTGTTTTCATTATTTTTAAATGAATTTTTATTATTTTTATACAGTATGCTGAAAACTGAGTACTGAATGAATTGATCTTAAAGTTTTTGTTGAATAAAAAGTTATTTAAAAAATTAAATGATAGCCAATTTTTCATATCGTCGGAAGTTTAGTTTTTGTCGAGTATTTCCGAGTACCCGGGTATCAATGAAATCAGTACTCGATTACTCGGGTACTGGTTCAGTCGAGTATTTGGAAACCCTACTTCCAGCTCAGCTTACTGTCCAAGATTATGCCCAAAAATCTCGCTCTGTCAGCAAAAGCCAGTCTAATGCCGTTCACAGTAGGGGGCTAACTACCGGAATTTTATATTTCTTAGTAAATAATACCAGCTCTGTCTTGGAAGGGTTGATCCCTAATCCACATTTGCTGGCCCATTTCGTAACGATCAGGAGTGCATTCTGCATAATATCTATAATCGTGTCCAGATATTTGCCTGAGACAGCTATCGCTACATCATCTGCATATGCTACAACCCCTACCCCCTCTTTCTCCAGTTCCAACAGCAATCCATTCATCACTGCACTCCAAAGAAAGGAGGACATTACACCTCCTTGCGGGGTTCCTCTAACCACCCGCCTTGTAATGGTGGCCTCACCCTGTTTCGAGGTAATAATCCTGCTTACCAGCATCTGATTTATCAACCTACTTATGGGGTAGTCCACGTTCAAAAATGAAAATCCTTCCATGATCGCCTCCGTTTTTACATTATTAAAGGCACCCTCAATGTCGAGAAACGCTACCATACAGAACTCTTGCGAGTAGATTGACTTCTCAATCATGCGTACCAGATTGTGCAGAGCTGTGTCCACCGACTTGCCTTTACAGTACGCATGCTGCGACATTGCCCAATTCCTGGGCTCAATTTTTGATCGAATACCTATATCTACCAACCTTTCCAAGGTTTTCAACAGAAATGATGATAGAGTTATAGGTCTCAGATCCTTTGGATAGGCATGTGAGCTTTTTCCCGATTTCGGGATAAAGACCACCCTGACCACCATCCATTTCCTAGGAATATAGACAGCCAGGGGAGGATGACTGCCAAATTCCTTTGGATCTCTGCTGGTATAATCCGATCCGGGCCCGCCGATTAATAAGGCTTAAAACATTGCAGCGCCCACCGGATTCACTCCCTGTCCACGATGCCCTCCATCTCTAATGAAGGTGTTGCTCGATGAGCTCCAGGCTCCATCGAGTCATCAAAGCTTCAAGGAAAATGGGTCTCGATGAGGAGCTCCAATGATTCCGCACTTGAAGTTGTCCATGACCCGTCTGGTCTAATTAAATAACTAGGACTGGTTGGTTAGTAGCTAGAATTTTTCTAAGGCGGGAAGTCTCAGAGACCTCCTCCATCCTACAACAGAAGAGTCTCCTTTGTGCCTTCCTCAACTCTTTTTTGTACTTTCTTAGGTCCTCCTTATAGGAGTCCCAATCCCGAACCTCCCTTGTGCTCCTAGCTTTATTAAAAGCTGTCCTACACACTCTCCCATACGTTCCCAACTCATTGGTCCACCATATCGGTTTCTGCCTGCCCCTAGGCTTCATCAGGGGGCACGCAGCATTAAATGAAAGATTGCACGCTCTTGTGACAATATCCACCATGCAGTCTAATTCTTCTACCGTCGCCGGAGGTCCCGGGACCATCAGTTCTCCTTTCCCTACTGGGTATCCTAGGCACTCAGAATTTGGTGAACCGAGGCTAACCACTCCTCGTTCTCCGAGATTCTCCTCCCAGCAGAGCTGAGTTGGGGACGGCTTATTTAATTCACCGCTAACCTACCTATCGATAGGCCGTTCACTATCCACCACCTGTGATACCCCCCCCCCCCCACCCCCCGATAGCTGCGGGTCTCAATACCTTACTTTCTAATATTTTTTTGTATATTAAGTCTTTCACCAGTTCTCTTATCAATTCGAACGCCTATTTTGATCCAGAATTGGGAGACGAAACCACAAATTTGTGTATACGTATACGACGTATAATACACAATTTTCAATAAGTGTGCTATCATTTGTTACGCGTATTATACGTCGTTTACGTATACACAAATTTGTGGTTTCGTCTCCCAATTCTGGATCAAAATAGGCGTTCTGGACTCATTGCGCGTATGTTTATCTTCAAATAAGAATGTTGCGATTGTGAATCGGGATAGCACATGTGTTAATTTTGGAATATCGCCATATCGATAAACTGAGAATATTTATCGATTCTAAAGATCTCGACGTATTTTGTGTCGTGGAAACATGGCTTACAAATAAGATTAATAACGAATCTGTCTCGCTGAATGGGTACAGCATCTTGAGATTTGACAGAATACATAAAAGGGGTGGAGGTGTGTGCATTTACTATAAAAAATGCTTTTAACTTAAGGCTATTCATTCATCCATTTATGATAAAACTGTAGTTTTGATGGCAGAAATGATATTACCATCTATGACTGTACTAATTGTAGTTTGCTATATAATCCATCAACTCCAGTGCAATCCGATTTAGATGATTTTCAAGAGTTCCTATTGTTATATGCTTGATAATTCCCATAAATTTCATAATCTTTTAAAAGCCAACCATTTGGTATTAGTCCCGTTCTTACCTACTCAAAACCGTACATGGATCGATCAATTCATTGTCCCAGAATCTGATTACTTTAAAGTGTTTGCGTCAGTCAACACACTTTGCCTGACATCTCTGACCATGATTTTCTGACCTTTTCTTAAAAAGTCAGATCAAAGCGTGTTAAACTGGACAACAAGCTTATCCTTGACTACAGGCAGTTATATTCTGAAATGATAGTGAATTACTTTTCTGGCATTAACTGGAACTTTTTGCATACGTCTGATAATTTCAATTTCCTCTTTAAATCCTTTGATAATTGCCTTTATTATATTCATAACAATTGTGTGTCAACTAAAAAAAATAGTTAATTGCCAATCGGCTGCCCTGAGGAACCTAAAATTATATCGTAAAGAACGCAATATGGTAACAAGCTTGATAAGGATTTCCAAACAAAAATATTTATTTGGAAACAGTAAATTAACCATGAAACGAATCTGGAGCAATTTCAAACACATTGGATGGAGGACTAGTAGGTCTGGTGTTTCTACTGATTTAAACCCTTCAATTATCAACGCTGGGAATGGAGCGCACAAGCACGGCTACTTCTCTCTCCTTCTGCAGCATAGGTGAATTAGATGTTTCCAAAGCCGTGTATCTTATTAAATCAAATTCACCCGGTCATGATAACATAATCTTATAATTTCTAAAAAATATTTTACTATATATTGTATCACATTTGACATTCCTGATTAACAGTTGTATTATGCGTTCTAAATTTCCTGAAATCTGGAAAATGAACATTACGATTACGGTTGTAAAAAAGAAGGGTATCGATTTCTTGGATAATCTTAGACCGCTTAGTTTAGTTTCCAACTAGCATTTGGCTAATTGTAATTATGTATCTAAATAAAAGGACAGTACAACGACTACCCTCCTTCATGTTGTAGACGATCTGGCTTATCATCTTGACCGAAAAAAATCATTTATCGTTCTAATACTGTTGGAAAGCATTCGACTCTTTGAACCAGGTTTTGTTAGTACCACCGAAGTTTAAGCTGTTAATTTTGACAATAGAGCACTTAAACTTAAGTTTAGCTACTTAACAGATCGATATCAAAAAGTCATTGTAAATGGAAAAGAATCAGTTCCTGAGCATATACCTGTAGGTGTATTTCAAAGTACTATGCTTGGCCCAACTCTGTTTCCCCTTTTTTATTAATGACTTACCACAATTAATAAAATACTGCAAATATCACATGTATATGCTGATGATTGTCAAATTTATCTTGGCGGTACTAGTGAAAATATATTGGAAACCGTTAACAATATTACTCTGGATCTATCCAATGTATTGGCTTGGTCTAAATCAAATGGAATCTCACTGAACATCACTAAAACACAAGGAATTCTGATTTGTAAAAGAAGTTTCCCAATGATAACCGATATCTTTATTGATGGTGTGAAGATTAAGTTTGCGAATCATGTTAATAATCTGAGAATTTGTATAAATGACAGGTTCTCCTGAGATGCTCAAATTGTTAATGTTTGTGGTAAGATCAATTCTACTTTGTATGGTTTGAAGCTTCATAAAAATATCTGCTCTAAAAATGTTTGAATTTTGTTGGTTAGATCATTAATAATTCACCACGTACTGTATTGCGATTTTTTTAAAGATGTGATTCTACCTGCCATGCTGCAAGTTACTTTGAATAATGCCATTATATATGTTAATGGCCGGCGAAAATTTGACCACATATCAGCAGAATTTTTTGGTTGCACTATGATCCAATTCTTTTACTTAAGAGCGCTATTACTTTTTTATAGTCATTAATAATCGTGCTCCTTCATATTTATATGAGAAAATAAAATTGGGGTCTAATCGAAATGGTAATATAATGCTGCCTGTTAACCGATCAAATATCTACAACAAATCGCCTCTGTTTACCTCCCTCACAATTTGGAATGAGGTGCCGATTGAGATTAGACTTGTGAAGCCTTTTACTAAATTTAAAACATTATTATTAGATTTTATTAAAATACATTTTAATTTATGTTTTAGTTTATTCTTTGTATACTTTTTATTACTAATTTGAATTGATAGAAAAGCTATGCTCTTTATCCTTTATGCTAAATAAAAAAATAAATATTTCTTTCTTCTCTTTCTGAATTGCACACTGCACACAAATTTTTAAGCTCAAATCTATTTCAAATTTCATCTTATTTGTCACATAGAGGTTCAAAAAATCCCTGATACTATGAGATCCAATACTGGAAAAATCCCGAATTTCAAAATATTTATTTAGCATAAGCCAATTGGGATAAAACTCAGTTTGTACAGTAAAAAATGGGGTTCCAATATAAGTACCAGATGCCATCCATTTATTGGCTGATTCAGGTTGAACACAGTTTGTTTGTTGAAAGAAACTAACCTATTTCTCAACCGCTCTTGAACGATTGTATCCAAATGTGGTATTTGAATAGAACTATAATAGATTTTTTAACCGAGTCTATGTTTGTCGGATGTGGTTCTGAAAATTGACACGATGAACAGGATTAAGTGAAGAAATAAGAGCTTATTGAGTATTGTTCTGATTGGTTTGATACTCTTTGTAACTCTTCTGTTTCTGAAAAATGTCCCACCTGAAGCAGGAAAGAAACTCATTTGACATAATGAAAATTGAATTTCAATGTGAATTCCGAATGAGGTTTTGCCAAATGAACGAAACTCAAATTTGCGATGAAACACAGTTTGCTGGTTTTTGAAAATCAGGTCGGAAGCTATTAAAGACATAAGATATGTAAACTTAATTTCTTATAAGAATTTAGAGTGGACATTTTTGGAAAAATACATGCTTTGAAACGATGAACTGTTTAAAGGATGTTTATAATATGCCATCAAGTCAATAAAAAATCGACGCAAGACGAAATTTATTACAGTGAGTAATTTCTTCTAACAACTAGTAACTTCCATTATCTTCAGATTACACCAGTAGAACTAATTTAAATTTTGACTATTAACAAAAAGATACCAAGGACTGTTCTAAGATGTCACAATCAAGGAAACAGCGATAGTCTTAAACTGTCTGTTTGCCATGTCCCAGCAGTCTCCCCAATTTTTAATTTTTTATTTAATTTGTGTGACATACCGATTTCACCTGCTTGAGTAGTTTATATGTCGACTATGATTATTAGGATCATAGGGATTCTTCTAAGACGTCATCAGCGGATTACAATAGCTCTATATACTAAGTAATAATCTGCCTAAATGTCATTTCCTAGCAGTCTCCCCAATTTTCAATTTATTATTTAATATGTATGGCATACCGATTTCACATGCTTGAGTAGTTAATATTTCTAAGATTATGAGAATCACAGAGATTCTTCTAATATATCATTAGAATGTTACAATAGTTCTATGTACTAAGTAAGAAGCTGCCTTTCAATTTTTTGTTTAATTTGTATGGCATACCGATTTCACCTGCTTGAGTAGTTTATTTACATTTTAATTTGTATGACATACCAATTTGACATAATCCGTTCGTCTATTTAATTTTTTAATTTATAATCAATTTTTTCATCAACATCGAATATCGAACTGCTGCGTCAAATAACGACGTATAATACAATGTGCCTTATTTTGTGTAGTGTAAGTTTTTAGTCATATATCATTGACTTGCGACATTTTTTAGTATGATGTGGTATACTCTTGTACTATAGTACATGATCCATTTAGCGTTACCCAGGTAGCACCACGTGAAGGTATGAATCTCGGCCATCGCCCCGCCCCCTTATTCATTTCCCGCCTCCCACCCTCTCTCCTTGCAACTTCCATTTCTGGAAAACGCCCCGCCCTCTCACCTTTTAAAACTTTTTATTTTCAATTAAATGCCTTTTTAATTTTTCACATAAATTAACACTGAAGGATTCACACAAGGTTTAGTAGGAACTATAAATTTTCTAAGATCATCGTGGCATTCCCACATACTGTTTGGTCTTTTAACAAACGCCATGTAATGCCCCACACCACTAGTTACAGATGGATGATGGTAATTGATAATACCCTTAAGTTAGACCGTTTCTTTCATAGATTGTATTTCTGCTTGAATATCGTGAAGTTTTATTTTATAAACTGTTTCATTATTTAGGAGTTCCACGTCGATCATTAAGATTCCAGTAGTTGATTTTAAAGTTTTATTCGATATTCGCTTCCGACAATAATTACACATTGCTTGTGGCAATTGAATTCTGTTTTTAATTGATTTAAATTCGTTATTTGAAAAGTCTAAATGATCTATGGATAGATAGTGTGCCTCTTTTGTTAGAAAACCGTCGCAATGAGAACATTTGTGTCCATGATATGCTTCACAATTTCCAATTATTGGATAACATTGAAAGCGAACTTCCAGTGGTGTCATTTACTAATAAAACGATTCATAAGAAGCTCGGACCGCGTAATATAGATATCTCGCTTTAGTCCATCGATTATGAATTTTGAGATGAACCTATAGTAAGAATTTTGGTTGGCTGACTCGAATAATTTTTTGTAAAATTCTATATCTTTACCTGTCGTGTATAAAATTTGAGTCAAAGAATCGAAACCACATGTCTCAAAAATGGTGAATCTTTTCTCATCTCAATTGTAGTGGACAAACCCGTTCGACAATATTAATAAAAGTTCATTTTTCATAAATTTTGCTAAATCAACACTACCATTATCATTTGGTTTCACATCTGCTACATTTTGATTGTTTGAATGATCAAGTTTTACTCGTATTTTGTTTATGTTCCTTACTTTATGTTCCTTGAGCTTCTGAGCAAAAAATTGTTTCCGTAAATATCTCTTTAAAACTCGATATCCGATATGATTTGGAGACCTAAATTTTTTTACTCCACATTTCCTCGTGCACATTTGCATTGCAGTTCCATTCGAGAGGATCGGGTGATGATTCTTTCTGCATTTTTTTTTCTGTCGTTTTTTTCGTGTTGCGCGTTTTCGGAGTGGATTGTAGGATATTCGAAAACTCTATCCCCTTTAAAATGCTGGCATTTTTTTCGTTCAGTAAACTTACAAATCGGCCTACTTTCAATTTTTTACATTCGGTATATTGGTTTTTAACTACATGGAACCAGTTTTCCACATTAGCATTAGACAAAGGTATGAAAAAAAAAATTTTATTCTAAGGCTGCGGGCCAATAGTCAGGTAAAAGTCAATTTTAAGTAAATTTTTCGGTAAATTCATTTATTTTTCAAAATTCTATGGCAAACCGATCGAAAAATTTGTTCTAAATCCGATTTTTACCACAGTAAACGATTTACCCGGCTATTCGCCCGCAGCCTAGATATAACAAATTCAGGGTAATAGAATTCGTTTTTCGAAGTGTTATTTTTGGAAATTTGCATAAGGATGCTTTTGTGCATATTGGAATACTTTTTAAAATACGGACTACTGGAATAGCCTTCTTGCTGTTCATCCATTAGTGATTCTTTAGTCTCTACTGGCGTTGAATCAACTTTTGTAAATCCCTTATCGTTTGGAGAATACATAGAGATAGTGGTAGTTTTGAATAATTTGAACGCCTCAGTAACTTCTTTAAAATATTAAACAAAAACATTCGAACATTTTTTCAATATCAATAATTGTGTGACAACTTAAAATAATGCAAAAAAAGTCAATTATCAAATTTTTGTGATCAGCTAGTAAACCATTTTTTTTTTGAAATTTGCTTTGAAATTATATTTACAAAATGAGCACAACAGATGATTATTGCCACTTTATCTTTTCTCAGTAACACATTATTGAATAAAATATTATAAGTTTAATCCAAATAGTTCGCAACTGCCATTGTGTTCATAGCTTGCAACAAGGCTATTATCGATCCCCATGACCTAGATATCATCTCGGCAATCGGAATAAAAGAGCAGACAAATTTAGAATTCGGAAAATCACGAAGACATGACATAAAACCAGTTTGTTTATTTCTCAATAAACTTCGGCAACCCGAAAATTATGCGCAACACAATTTAACACACTCACAAAACTACGACAAACAATTGTTAGAAATGAATTCAGAGAAGAAGAATTGTACTACAAAAATTGTACACAGAAACAATTGTGCACAGAACAATTCATCGAAAAATCAAATATGCGAAAGAAAGAAACAATTCATCGAAAAGAATCGTAATGCATATTAAAAAATATTGATCAATTTTCTCTAATTGTTCAATTTTGTGGTATATGGAAAACAAACCAGGACAATTTCAGGTGAAAAAAATTGTATCGTTATTAAGCAGAATTTGAAGCGAATTATTGTGATGACGAGCATCATTTATTTAAATCAAATTGAACTGTTATAATATATCGAACATCTCGGGCAACTAGTGTGTTGGATTTAAGTTTATTTTTGAAATTCTGAATCAATTACACATTAAATGTCGCAAAAAATTGAAAACCTGTGTTAAATTTCTATAAATCCAATTTATCTGGCACGCAATGGTTCGATCGCCCATTCAGTGTAAATTCCAGGTAATTCACATAAATTTGTAATTTAACATAGATATGCAATAACTCTTTCTCTATCGAGAACAGAAAGCCGCTTGACGATTTCTTGAGTAGGAGCTGAGATATGAATATTCTCGCCAAATGATGCTCCAAAATCGACAAATACGCTTGAACAAAATATTACCCAAGCAAATAACCATTTTTTTTATAAGCCCATAATCATCATGAAAATCCACATGAATAATCTCTAGACTATGCTGAGTAATTACGTAGAACTTCATTTTTGCCTAAAATCATGGGAAACTGGCCAAATCTGAGCCAAAAGTTAAAGCATATTAGTTATAATGAAATCAGGAAAACCAACTGCCGAAGACGGATCACTCTTCACCACGACAATGCGAGCTCTCACACATCGGCTCAAACAACTGCATTTTTAGCACTCAAAACATCGATTTGATGAGTTATCCGCCGTATAGTCCTGACTTGTCACCAAATGACTTCTTTTTATTCCCGTACGTAAAAAACAAACTGAGAGGTCAACGTATTTCGACACCTGAAGAAGCGGTTGCTGCCTTCAGAATGCATGTTTTGGAGATACCTCAATCAGAGTGGAAAAAGTGCTTCGACAATTGGTTCAAACGCATGCAAAAGTGTATAGATCTTCATGGGGAATATTTTGAAAAACAATAAAGCGATTTTTGATGATTAATATTTGTTTTTGTTCTCTAATCCCGAAATATAAAAGGCAGCCCTCGTATATTAGTGTGTGTAATTTTTCTGAGGTTATTTTGTTTATTTTCGGCGAATGTGAGCATCAAAAATTATGAATCGGTACAAATCGGTTGTTTTTTGGTGTTTATGTCCTTTCGTCATCTCGCTTTTTTGACATCTCACTAAGTTTTTGAGTGGTGAGTTAACACGTTCGTGTAAATGACTGCTGTATCGAACGTGTTTTAAAACCGAAAAATGCAAACAACTTTATTTTTTAAGGAATAACTCGACATATTTTTCAATTCTTAGCAATTCATTCCTTTCCGCAAAGAAATATCAATGCAATTACAAAAGTTATCAAATGTGTGTTCCTCAGTAACACACATACATATATATTTAGAAACTGAGAGTTGATGTGTTAAGAAACAAAATTTTTAACTACACAAAATATATTTCGATTTTATTTTGTTTTTTCAATGCGAAATCGAATAAATGTTTTTTTAGCAGAAACACAGAATTTGAAATTATTTTAAAACTAAAATTAAATAATTAAATAAATTTAATTTTATTTAAAGCATATTTGCATTTACAAATTTTAAATTATAAATGGAAATGTTATCTAGAAATGTGATATCCAAAAAATTTAAATGGCGCACATTCGTACTAACACAAACACACATACCACTGCTATATACTTGCGGTTATTTTTTCGTCATTTGTCGAATTTTGAACAAAATCGACCCTCTGGTATTGATATTTTCGAAGACAACTAATAAACTGATTGGATATGTTTCCTTATAGAATCACATTAGTCTGATAACTCCGGAGCTGCCAGTCCAGTATGAGTAACCCTTTCTGGCATTGCCAGCTCCTTCATTGTTATACTCAAGCCGCTCCGCCACGTCAAGGCTGTGATGTTGGAGGGTGGGAGATGGGGAAATGAAAAGGAAAGGATAGTGAGGAAATGAGTTTAAGGAAAGGATTTATAAGCTATTCTAAAGTTTGGCAATCGAAAACACTTTGTCCAAACCAAGACAAAATACGATATAAATGACGAATTCAAACTATGAACATACGGGAAAGAAATATTTTCGATTTAGTACCATTTAAAAAGTCATTATTCTAATATGTACAACAAAGGAAAACTAACTTGTCTACAAAATGTATCAGTGGAACGAAAATAGATCATTCAGTTTGGTCCATCAATATTGAACTAATTATTTTCAATTATGAAATAAAAAAAACTCGATTCCAATGTTTATTATTATGTAATACAAAGGAAATCTTCCTGCAATACTATTTTTGAGAGCAAGACGTAATCTTTGGCAAAGATCCACCCTAAAATTAATGAAATTGAACAAACTACATGCCACATCCAGAACGTGTTCCATACAACAACACAAAACTTTGTTTAATTCATGTTAAGACTAAAAACAAACTACAATTCAGATGCACAACAATGCTCTTCTTGACAATGCACAGCTTTAGCTAGTTCCAATAAATGACATAATTAATGTATAATGATTCCGTAAAAATTCCAAATAGTGCCATAACTTCAACATATTGTAGGTATATAATTTAATAATTTTAATAAAATAAAATTTTAATAAACATCTTAAAAACTATTACTTACAATATGTTCCATGCAATAACACAAACCAATACGTGCCAGATTCAATTATGATGAAGATTGACATAACCATTTGAGAGATCATTAACAAATCTCATGAGCATCCAAACATATGGATTAGAACAATCTCAAATGAAATAGTAGGAACAGATAAACGATGCCATCATTTTGACTCAATTCTTATCATATTTAGAAAACAAATTCGACATTTACCTGAATGAATTCAGGTAATATGTCATTATTTATTTTAATAAAGAAATGATAAAAATGCTAAAAATGGTTTACATCGTGAGGTTAACCGCCACACTTTTTAAATATTCGACCTTATTTGCGGATTCAAAATATTTTGACGCAACATTTTGCAAACGCAAATTTCGGTCGCGATATTTTTTTTTTTGGGTGGGGGCATTTCACTACCAGCGTTTATCTGTTCTATAACTACTTCATTTGTGGACTGTTCTGATTGGAGTTTCGTTAGAAACTTCCATATGTTGGGATGATCACAACCAACAAGTCGTCTAAATGCCAACCTTCAACATAATTGTTAGTTCTTGGCGTATTGTTCTGTGTGGCATCGTCAAAACGATTCCAGGCATGGATAGCATATCGGGGAATTCCTTCTGAATGGTGGCTCGCTGATGCGATCATCGAGTGCACCAATATAGGTATCCTCAAAATATGCTACGAAATTATTCGCACTAGATGGAATTTTGCCAGAGGCTTTCAACGCATCAAATACTTTAATTACATCATATACAGGTACAAAAGCTAGAGACAAAAACATTTTCAATCTAAGAGCAAAATCAGAATCTGAATCATATTTTGCTTTAAGTCCTTCGCACACCACCTTACGATAAAGGTTCTGTGCGAAATGAAATAAACAAAATCTTTGTGTAATTGTAAGGAATACGTTTCTTGCTGAATTAGTAACAGCTTGCTCAAAATCACTCATGATAGATGTAGGATTTAAGCAAGGATTGACATTTTTGAGCTGCTCAAAAATAGTAGTGTAAGTGGTTTCCAATTTATTAGGAAGAAGTGCAAACACCAGAGGAATTGATTTCTTTTCTTTTATTCCATGAATTGTAAATAATTGTCCAAATATTGATGGAACAACAGTAAAAGTTTCATCAACGTACCATTCAGAAGCATTTTGTAAACAAGTCATATTCCTGTCCGTTGTAAATAATAAAATTCGATTTTGAATGGCACCAGAATCGAAAAATAAAAACTTTTCTCCGCGTTTAGTAAATTTAAATTCATCAGGTACAACCATGTCTTGTCGTGTTAATGGCAAAGGCATTTTACAATTCCGCACATTTTGAATAGTTCGTGTTAAAGAACTTGTTGAAGGCATGAAAGAAGCTGCTGCTAGAGGAACGGACAGTGAATTTAAGGAAATTATTTCTCGCGTGACAAGAGTAGAAATGGAAGCCATTTCTTTTATTGCATTCATCGACCGTAAAACGTCGACTTCTGCTGAATCAGGATTATGGCTATGGTGTACGATATTTAAGGCCACACCGTTTTCGGTGTGAACGCGCCCACGACATCCTGATTTTTGAAAATTAATACAGCGCCAATACACCTTATTATTATATTGGCGATCTCTATAATAACGGTAACCGTCGAAAAGAAGGTCTTTTCCTTTTTCCGTTTTAAGGATTTCAAAATCCATAATGTTTAACAATATTTAAGCAAATATAAAAATTCGAAAAAAATCAAAATATGACACAAAATATCCAAAATGTAATTTCACGTAAAGGTCTTCACTGCTCAACTACTAACGAGATATTTCAAAAATTTTATTTCGATGAATTGTAAAATCTCCGGAAAAATGTGCGAAAACGAATTGTGCGAATATACAATTCATCGAAAATATTCATTATAACTAATATGCTTTAACTTTTGGCTCAGATTTGGCCAGTTTCCCACGATTTTAGGCAAAAATGAAGTTCTACGTAATTACTCAGCATAGTCTAGAGATTATTCATGTGGATTTTCATGATGATTGGGTTTATAAAAAAAAAATGGTTATTTGCTTTGTTCAAGCGTATTTGTCGATTTTCGAGCTTCACTTGGCGAGAATATTCATATCTCAGTTCCTACTCAAGAAATCGTCAAGCGGCTTTCTGTTCTCGATAGAGAAAGAGTTATTGCATATCTATGTTAAATTACAAATTTATGTGAATTACCTGGAATTTACACTGATTTTTTAAAAATGGGCGATCGAACCATTGCGCGCCAGATAAGTTGAATTTATAGAAATTTAACACAGGTTTTCAATTTTTTGCGACATTCAGTGTGTAATAAATTTTAGGATCAGATTTTCAGATTTTGCTTCTAAAGAAATGGCATATTATCCCATAATCAGTTAATTTTTTGCAAGCTTTTTGTGTTTTCACATTTTTTTCATCTAATTCATGCTTGATTCAAATAAATACTACACTTCAACTTAATAATCTTTTTCAAAATCTAGTCAACATCGATATAATTTTATTTTGATGAATAATTGTAAAATCTTCATTTAGGAAATCTTATGTAAGTACTGATTTTCAACAGGAACTTTTAGGTGAAAAATTTTGTTTCGATGAATTGTGTTTTCGATGAATTGTTTTTTTCAAAATTGTTTTCACGCACATTTGGTTATTGTAAAATTGTAGTTTTCATATTTGTTTTTCGATGAATTGTTTTTCGATGAATTGTTTGTTGCATAATTGATTATCGCAGAATTTTCGGGGAATCAATATTTACTTGGTTAAATATTGCTATCATAATAATAGTCCCAAATATAAATAACTCAAACAGAAACGGTATGTCATAAAAATTAAATAATAAATTAAAAATTGAGGAGACCGGTGAGACATGTCATCATATAGAAAGTTTATTACTTAGTACACAGAGCTATTGTAACATCCTGATGACGCCTTAGAAGAATCCCTGTGATCCTCATAATCTTAGTCGACAAATAAACTACTCAAGCAGGTGTAATCGGTATGCCATACAAATTAAATAAAAAACTGAAAATTGGGGAAACGGCTGGGACATGGCAAACAGACAGTTTAAGACTATCGCTGTTACCTTGATTGTCACATCTTAGAATCGTCCTTGGTATCTTTTTGTTAATAATAGTCAAAATTTAAATTAGTTTTACTGGTGTAATCTGAAGATAATGGAAGTTACTAGTTGTCAGAAGAAATTACTCATTGTAATAAATTTTGTCTTGCGTCGATTTTTTTAGTACTTTTTTCAATTGTTTTTAAAATATTTAGTTTTCATTATTACATTTATATAAAATTCCAATGTGAAAAATATCGGAAACGGATAATTGATTAGAACGAGATAGCACTTTCATCTCTTTCTGATTTTATATATTTGTCTCACTAAAAAATATTTTTTAGCTGTGTAACACTAATATACAAAAGAAGTTTAATAATCCAATTGGAATCATATACGTATACTTGTTATTTTTTTGTTAGAAACTTCACTGCCATTTCGTTTCGTGATTTTTTATGTGTTTTCTAAAATTGTTTAGGCATTCAAAATACTGGAAACATGAATCTTAACACTGATAATCACTGTATTCACTAAGCGAATGAAAAATTAAGTGTAATATTAAAACTATCCAACTTCATTACAACTATCCAACTTAAAGGAATTACAACATTAGAAATGACATACTTATTTAAATTTATGTTATTTATCAATATTAAATCAATATTAAATACTAATGAAATAAATACTTACATTTCGTTAATAGCTTTATGGAGTACAGCAAATAAAACACTTCTCACAAAACCTTTATTTTATAAAAATGCCCTTACACGAAGCCAATATTTTTTGCAGGTCAATTCGACAGTATGATGTTAAATAGTTATACTGCATAATTTTATCATAATTTAATAAGAAAATCTGACAGAACGTTTATTACTTTTAATAAAATATTTCACATTTTGATGAAAATTTTTATACATTTGATTAACATTAGTCATTTTCACTACGTTTCCTTCAACGAAGTTTTGAAATCGAATCAACGAGAAAAAGTTTCCGAAATGAAATAAATATGATTTTTTCCAATAAATTTAACAAATTTTTATTCAATTTAATAAATTATTTTATTGCTTTGATAAAACTAATTAAAATTGATAAATTTAATTTATTGGCATACTGAATCAAAACTTTCATCAAATTTACTTCTGTTCCGTTTTTTTGAGTGAAATTTGTTTTGATAACGTTGAATAATTAAACACTGTTTGATTGTTTAATACAGCCCCAGAGTTAGATACCATACGTCCAAATTGGTTTAATTATGGACTCATAGGACAGGCGTTTACAGTACAGGTTAAGCTTAGAATGTCTTCCTATTAGCCACATCTTACGTTGTTTTGTTTTCATTTTCTCTGCTTTTTGTCGAACGTGATATTTCCAGTTCAATCTTGAACCGAGAAGCAATCCGAGATATTTAGCAGATTCTGCTTCGGGAATTTGTACCCCATTGATAAATGTATGGATGTTGTTATTTTTGTGCCACAACGTCACAACGTGTACTGATTTTAGCTCGTTAAGCTTTATTTTCCAATCCCTGGTCCATTGGCTGATTTTATCGAGTGCTGTGATTTTATCGAGTGTTTGCTGTAAGTATTCCACCGCTTGATGCCAATACTGCGGTATCATCATCCGATGAAGGTTGTTTCCATTGTTGGTATATCGGAAGTGTAAAGTAGATATAGGATGAGCCCTAATACACTACCCTGAGGCATTCCCGCTATGGCTGGGTGCAAGTTGGAGTATGTTTCTTCATGTGACACTCTAAATCTTCGTTTGGAGAGATACCACTCGCGCAATTGGCAGTAATTTTGTGGCACTAATTTATTTATCTTGTATAGATAATAAGCCAAAATGAAGTACCAATCACGCCTGCTGTACGCAAATTTGTAAAGAAAATTGGTGAGACGGGAAAGCCTAGTGAACAACAGACATATAATCGGTTCGAAAAAACTTCCAGTTATGGTCCGCGGATGGCATTTTATTCCCCACCTACCCTTCGTAGAGCCGGTTAAAGAGCATTCTCCTATCCGCCACCTGGGGACGCGCCACGAAGAGAGTTCGGCATCTCTACACGGGATCAAAAGGATTGCTAGAAGTTGCACCACACTATTAAAACCAGTTGACATTCTGAATATTTAAAAAAAAATTTAACAGATTTCGAATATGTGTTCGAAAAGATGTGATCACATATTGATATCTGAGACTAAAAATGAATTTAAAATTTGGAAAATTTCATTTTGAACTGAAAAATTGGAAGACCTAACCTCGTTCTAAAAGAACGCAATCCGAAAACCAAAAAAAAGGAACATTATATATATTGACAATTTGGAAAAATATTGATTTATGTTTATTTTGTAGCATTTTTAAAACCGAACCACTGGCTCCCCGAATTAAAAATGGCTGACTTAAAAATAGTGTTTTTTCTTACGCTGAAACCAGCGTTTTTATTTCATTTTAAAATTGAATTAAAATTTGTAATGAAAATGAAATAAAAAAAGCTGACTTTATTAATGCATATCATAAGTCATTTTGAAAATGATTTAAGAAGTGTGTTTAGTGTGTTTATAAATGGCATGAAAAGCCCACTTATTTATGTTTCTGATGTGATATAAAATATGCCTTTTTAAGTCATTTTGAAAAAGAATTAAAAAATATATTTGTAAAATGACATAAAATATACCTTTCTTGTGTCATTTTGAAATTAAATTTGTTTTTGTAACACACCTTTGTTAAGTCAGAAAATTTGTTAAAAATATGGACTTAAAAAAGGTCCCATTTTTTCATATGGTGTTTAAGTCTATATTTTTAATTTCTTCTTATTTTAATTCAGGTTGCCGGAAAAACTAAATGATTCACCCCTTAAGCTGGTCTTAACGGTTTCAGTTGAGATGCTGACCTTGATGCTGCTGCTTAGAGATGCTGACTTTAGTTATTCAAGTATGATTAAGCTATTGATGTTAGAAATTAGTTTCTTCTAGTTTCGAATTTTTGGGTTCATTTCGAAAATGTTCAGTAGGAACGTTATACTCATAATTTGTAAATTCAATTCATTCAGAGTAACAGTAAAAGTACTAGTATACGAATCCGGAAAAACGACACAGATTTATAATTGTTTAGAATCGGGAGTCACGAAGATTGAAGATAAAACGAATCAAATCACTCTTTTGAAGTTTGCCATTTGTATTAATCAGTGATCATTGACTTTTTACAACTCTCTAATTTAATGAGATCAAATATAACATTTTACAATAGATTAAGCATCAATACTGTCCATTTTATTAATCCACGTGTTATAATTTCGTATGCAAAATACTCGCACATTTTTGTTTTCTTTCTATACACATCACTTGCTCTAAAGATAATCGATTTTTAATTTTAAGAATAAAAATATAAACGAAATACACGGGAAAATGTCCTTCACCATTGATAAAACTTTTATAGCTTCCCTAACATTAAATATTTTTTTTTTGTAGAAAGTATAAGAGAAATCATTAATACCATTCTAGAGGATTATCATGAACATGCATAAGAAGAATATATATCATCCAAACCGGCATTATATTATTCCTATGCTACCCCTAAAAATAAATCCGTACTATTATTTTTACCCCTTGAAATAAATCGGAATAAAAGCAAAAAAAAAAAATGTTTACGTTTGTTTTTCTTTCTATGTATTTGTAAATAGTATTTAACAAATTTTGTTTTATATTTTCTGGGTTCATCGTATTACAAATACTTGTATAAACTTCCAAATACATTTGCACTACATTACGTATATGCATACGTGCTCGACAATAATATTTCTGTCCGCCCCTAAACGAAAAGCAAAAAAGCGAAGAGAAATTTTTTTCCTTTAGATTTTGATCGATACAATAATATTCCCGCTTTCTATCCGGCTTGCTAGAGAATCTTATCCAAACGCATACTGAGATATATACATATAAAACAAAAATGTGTAAAAAAAGGAAACCCGAACCATAAAATTTCTCTTCGCTCTCTGCCTACAACACTAGAAATTGAAAACGCCATGTTGTTTCTCTTTTGGATCTAAATTGTACACATCAGAAAATAATACAAAAATTTAGTTTTTAATTTTTTTTTAATTTAAAATTAAAATATTTAAAAATAAAATATTTATAATACAAAATTATTACCGTTTGGATATACAAAATTCTATAATTAATTAAAAGTTTATAATTTTATTACATATTAAAAAAAAATATAATCTTCTCATTTTGTTGTTGTCGTCATAATACCATTTAATTTAATAAAACAAAAAACAACCAAAAAATCTTAAATATCAACAATTTAATTTAATTATTTAATTATAATAATAAGGCAAGTTTTTAATTTAATTTATAAATAACATTGTGCATAATTCTAGTGAATTATTATTTGTTTCAAAATATTTATTTATTTTTTTTTTGTACGATATTGGAAGAAAAATAAAAGAAAGTCGCGTGGTTTTATTTTTTCCTTCTCCGAGTTTGTTTTGTTTTTTTTTACATTCTTTTTTCTGCACATATAATTACATATAATTTTTGGTGTGTGAGTTTTATTTTTAGTTAAACTGTGATTGATTTTTAATTTTATGTATATGTATAAAAAAATACCGTTAAATACAGTAACGGTATTAGGTTCTGTTAATTAAATAAAAAAAATTTATAATAATAATGTTGATTTCGAGAAATAAATAAAATTAAAAAATCGATATCGAACGGGTGGAGAGTATAAATATATTTAATATGTATGAAGGGCAAAACAAGGATTTGAATGATTACAAAATATGTTTAAGTATTAATGACGTATGTACATAGTTTTCGTTATTAAAAGATTAAAAATAAATATAAGATAAAATGGCGCCTAATTTTTTTTTTTGTTATACAATAATAATTTTTATTACTTAATTTAATTTAAACAAAATCTCACTTAATCTCTCTATATATTTGCGGGGGACATACGATGGGACATCGTTCGTTTGTTCGCACCAAAATAAAATGATGACCATCTTTATCACATCGCAGTATAGTGAAATAATATTTTTTTTGTTATGGGTTCAAAAAACTAATACAAATTTGTAAAAAAAAAAATCGATTTTATTGTAATTCGCATGAAGAGCGAGATGTGATATGTGCGGGAGAGAGTTGATTAACATCTTTCGTATTCGTATATCATTTTATCATCCAATTTTTGTAAAAATAAAAATGTTTGCGCAAATTCCGCCAATACCCATGTTACATTGTTATCACGTGGTGATATAAAAAAATAAGAAAATGCTAGATTACCTAATGCATTCACGTGGTCTTTTTTTTTAGGCGGAATGACTCAAAGTTTAAAAAAAATTGTAAAATGATTATGTTTGGTATTTTGAAATGTTAAAAGTGAATGTTTTATACTTAGAATATTTTTCGAAATAAAAAATGTTTTGGAATGTGATATTTTAATATTCCCACCATCATTGTTATATTCAGATTTGGAGGAGAATATGAACCGCAAGGCGAAAATACCGCAGCGAAGGTTAAATGTGAATTAGTAATGATCTCAGAAATTGATTAAATTTAAATAAATCACGAATAATTTTGTAAAGGCTGTTCAAATTTGAGTTTTTTTTTAAATTTTAAATAAAGGACATAAATTTTGTGACATCTTTGTTTATGTTTGTTGGAAATTAAAGTACATTGGTTCCGGTTATTAACGAAAAAGAATGTCTTTCAAGTGACCTTCTCTCCTAGATCAACAGGCTGTCAATCTTTTACCAAAATTTTGAATAACTTTTTCGCATAATAAAGGTTCAATTAGTCTTTGAGGATAATCTGTATAAATTTTACTCTTCAAGAAACCCATAACAAAAGGGGTCCTCGGCTAAATCGCATGATCTTGGTGGCCAATTCACGTATGTTCTTCGAACAATTGTTCGATTATTAAACTTTTTCAAAATATCGATTGATTCCGTTGCTGTTGTTGAAACCACATATGCTGCACATCAATATCTTCCAATTGACTCCACAAAGAGTTCCTAATCATCTCTCGATATCGAGCTCTATTCACAGTAATTGCATTGCCATTCAAAAAAATATGGACCAATTACGTCACCACACCAAAATCCACACCATGCAGTAACTTTTTTTTTGGTTTCATTATCTTTTCAAACAATCCCCTCGGATTTTCTTCAGACAAACTGCGGTAAGTTTGTTTGTTGCCATTTATTGTATTTCGAAAGCTTTTACATGTAGATCTTTGTGTAAAATATTGAACAAAGTTATTGGTTTGAGGTTTAATTGCTGTGTACTATGACGAATTGATGTCCTTGCTTCTTCAGCAACACTTGTGCTAACAGCTGCAATGATAATTTCACTTGAACGACCACTACGATGATAAATGATGCTTCACTGATTTTGTTTTATTTTAATTTTATTTTTGTTTATCCCTACAATCTGTTGTAAGGCCGAGGCTCTCCTAACTCTTTTGTGGTTCGCTTTTTCCGTCCTTAATTTACGCCGTCGCCAGCCAATTCGAGGGCGTACGGCTATAGGTCTGATTTTATCAGCATCTGCGCATTGCATAGCTCCATGCAAGCCTATACTGGCATGGAAGATGTGACGGCCCATGAGTTTTGTACTCTGATAGGGGTCATAGATGTGTTGAAACCGGAATGTTTGTACTTGTCATCTGTCAAATAACATATGATACTCTAGCACAAAAAATAGAAATGGCGGAATATTTAAGAATATACCTCAAATTTGAGCACCCTTTACGTAAAATTTTTTTTAGAAATTTTGTTTGCTTCTGACATCATTGTTCATCGCGATATCTTCTCATATGGCTTATAGCCTGGACAGACTGTGGATTAGTTATACTGGTTTAGCAAAATTCTATCAAGTACTCTAGGGAAAACCCGATTTGTTAGTGGCTTTTCAAAATTTTCAGTGTGGCAAAATTATTTGTAATGTATTTCCTAATTACTTGATCGAATTTTGCTAAACCAGTATAACTAATAGTCTGTCTGTCCAGGCTATTAGATTTACCTCAATAAGGTGAATGGAAGCCCAAATTTGCGATTTGACGGATTTGAACGTGTCTCCTTAGACATGAAAAGTATGGTCAATGCCAAGAAACTCGAGATGATCGCAGAACTGGTTGCTGAAACTAAACTCTTTTAAAATATACTCAACCCAACTATGCCAATAGACATTAAATAACACCTTGGTCGCAAAAATGGAAATATTTCAAAGCTTTCATTAGTACTGTGCAGAAAGTTTTATACATTTTTGCATGAAGATTTCAGATCCATTCTAACCACTTTACTAAGGTGGTTAGTCGATTTTTAGCAACTGAATTGATTATAACGAAAATTCATATTAGAGTTTTTTGCGCTAGAATTTCTAGAGCCTAGAACGCAGAGTTTTTACTATGAACACCGGCACAGCGAAAGTAGTACTTTTCTTAAGTAGAGCTATGATATTTTAGAACCTTAAGTTGAGAGGAAAATTTATGTTTAAGCTTATTGCAGACCTTGAGGTATTGCAAATGATTCGTTCCGACTCCTTTAAAATACTTTTACTTTATTTATGACTGATAACAGCTACAGTCCCCCCCCCCCCCCCTCGCATAGACGTTATATTCAAATAATTTGTGTTTTGTTTACTTTTGAAATGTTTCTGTTTTTTTCGAATATACTAGCCCACAGCGTTTTAGAGAGATTTCATTTAGCAAAAGAATTTTGTTTCCTTATGAATTTTCAAATCAATTCATTTTGCTAAGTTTTAAAATTATCAATTCTTGAACCAAAAAAAAAATCAAATTTGTAATTTTTGAAGTGTTTTCAAAGATGATAAGTTTAACTGCAATAGAACGCCCAGCCATTATACTTGAACAGTTTGCCTGTTGGGCGTACTATTCACTTATAACCCCTGAGCTTTATGTTCGAACGCATGCCATGCAGAATTCCGCACGTAGTCTCCATTTCTAACTTTTGCTGTACACAACATGAAAAAAACTATAATTAAAAATCATCGCTAACTTCATACTACATTGTTTTTCACTTTTGACACTAAAGCTTGTCAAGATAGGGGAGAAAATTACAGTTAAAAAATATATAACAAAAAATATAAAACACAATTTTTAAACCATAAAAGAAATTTTAATTGTAAAAATGTTTATCTGCGTGCCAAAAATATTTAATGAATTAGCAGCACAAGATGCAAGAGTATAGTTTTAGAAAATTGTGCAGGGCCAAGATGGTTTTCACTATTTTCTGGCAGCATATTTAACGAATTTGTTAAAACTCAAAATTTCGTCAACAAAATCCCAAATGCGGTCTCTATTTTGGCATGTGCGCCCGATAGTTCTCTGTTAAAAAATACCTTTATCTCTTGCGAGCAGACGTCCTGGCTATGGCCTCACTAAACTAGTGCGCAATGAAAATGTTGAATCACCATAAAAAATACGGGAATTCCTCATTTTTTAGGCAATTTCTTCATTTTTGGTATGTGTATCCTTACACTAGTGTCAAAACTAGTCTGAATTCTGGATCAATTGCGATCCTTATAAAAACTATTGTTTTATTAATTTTTCTAAACAAATTATTGATGATCTTGAATTCTTTAAATCCCATTCGAGTAGGTTTTCTAAATTGTTGCTCGTATGTAGTTTTCAAATTTCATAATTTTCATTTTAATAAAGACAGATTCGTTAATACATAAAATACAAAGAAAAAATCACAACAAAGCTCTAACTTTAAATAAAAAATGCCGCACGCTAGTGTCACTAAATTATGCTCGTGTATTTTACGTGAAGATCTGTATGCGGCGCTGCATACGGAAAATCTGCACATCTGTTTTCAGCATAAAACTTAAATTGATGCGTGAATTTTTTGTTTTCTTGAGATTTTACCAATGCCATATTATAAAGAGAACGGTTGAGTACAAATCATCCAAAATTCTTATAACGATCCGGCCAACTTGTAAGAATATTGATCAGTCATCAATTAGTCACAATAAAATCATTTTGCGACAAAAAATATTTTTTTTCTCTTTCATACATTTATAAATTGCAAATTAAAAGCCCAAACGTATGTTTGTATCATTGTTCTGATTCATATGCAGGTACACACATTTCTTGTTGCGATCATCCAATGCTTCCTGAACTACAGGCCTCTTACTACTCTCGTTTTTCGCACATGACGCCAATTTATGTCTAAACCGAGAGAGAGCCATAAAAATGTTAAGATATTTGCACTAGCAAAACAACTGGAGAAGCGGCCTGTAGTTTAGAGGCATTGGATCATCGGACAAAACTAAACCCTAACAGATGAATTTTGGAACGCTTTTATTCGGCTAATCATATATAGTTATAATAGTGGTCGATCGGTTTGCTAACAAGAGCTTAGCTCAATCATCAGAATTTTTTTTATTTGCTTTTTTTCATATGGCATGAAGTATGTGCATGAAGTACTCCCGGTAAATGTGAGTATGTAGACCCATTATAACGAGGGAAAATATATGAATAGGTAAAAATTGCAAATTAACGGCAGTTTGAAAATGGTATAACGTTTAAACGAAATATGATGATCTGAAAAAATGTATAAGCAATTTACAAGTGTCTGCATAATTTAGAATTAATTCGAAATTTCATTGTTGGTGGCTATTAACGATGAACTTTCCATATTTGTTTGGGTTCGATGAAGTATCGACTATCACTTGAATCAGTGTCAGGAATCTATGTCGTTTAAAGGAAATATAATAATTTCAGTAATACCTTATGCGATTCACAGGTATCTGTTGTAAAATTTGAAATTAATTTCAAATTTTATTATTTCAAAGTATATATGAATATGCCTCCCGTTTTGTCAAAAATTGGCCAAAAGTGAAAAAAAAATGTTGATAATGACAAAGTGGCCGACTTTTTAGATGCACCTATCCCAGACTATATTCATTACACTTGTTCTTGAAATGATCTCTCAAATCTACACAGGAGGGATTCCCACGAGCAGCATAATAACGAACAGCATAATTTCTCAAATGATTTTTTTTTCTAAAAAGAAAGTATTAATTGTCCAGTGGATTTAATGTCCTTTGAAGGTCAAGTAATACTCCCATAATTACAGTATAACATCTGCACATTGCAACCTGTACACTGAACCATGTCAACCTGTACACTGACATGGACGGTGGTTCGGCGCTGAATTCTGCACTCCAACAGAAGGTCTTAGTTGTGTTTATTAACATCACCGATCATAATCATGAAGAAAATTTGCTTTGCATCCAGCCTCTGGTGAATCTGAACCCGGTCCAAGAGCCGAAACTTTAACAACTGCACCATTTGTCCGGTAACCTTGTTGTCCGGTTTTTATGCGACTGATTAGGTCCAAATACAATCGCGTTGAAAAAACGGTAGACTTTCTTAACACTCGGGCGAGTAAAATTGTTTTGGAGTACAACCTTTACTCAAATGGCGGGAAATCCAACAATCCAAGTATCATGAGTGATTTTTTAAGAGTTTGATTTATAATTTTCAAAAATAAAAACAGCGAAATTGCAAAGATGTATGAATTTTTTATTTCAATCGATAAATCAATGTTTGCCATGTTTGCTAATAGTTACAACATGTTTACATGTTTGCCCACAAAGCATTGCCTACCAATTGCGGCAATCTTCATCAAAATTAGCTGCTGCAACAGCAATATTTTCCTCTGGTGGATGGTGCGAATTTTTGTCACAATGACTTTAATTGCTTGCTGTTCGGTTGGTCGATAATGACGACCATAAAATGGACGAAGTGCGGAAAACACGTTTTTCACTGAACACAGGTTTTGATAATAAAATTCTATAATTTGTAAACGTTGTTCATGTGTAGGCCTTTCCATGGTAAAGTGGCAATGCAAACGGAGAACAATTGACTTTGACAACCATGCGTGATTTGTCAAAAACCTAAACAAAAATGGACTTGGGATTTTCGCGTGGCAAGCAACTTGTTTTATCATCAATTTAGGACTATAGAGCGTCCACCAGGCTGGCCTATCTAACTCTGTTGGGTGCTTCCCAATGATTTGCTATGTTGTTTCGCTTTTACTAGCATCAATCCATATTCACTAGCGCTTTCTTATTTCGGTTCCAATGACTGCTTGTTACTTTGCTGAGTCAGTTGTTGATCTTATGTGTTCCAGTAATCTTCCAAATTACTATTATTTCATACACACGTTGAACATTCTTAGCTTGGTGTTGTGGGATAGGGAAGATGTGCTCCAGACTTTATATAGCATGTTCAATGTTGTTCTGGCTTTGTTGATTCGTTCATTTATGTCCTCATCTGTTCCATCCGTTTTTTGTGGATATTGATAGGTTTTGTAATTCTTGTTGTATGTCAGTGTGTCCAATCCAGACCTCTGATTTTATTCGCTCATCCCCACCAGTTGTCGTTGGGCCACGCGCTATCTAACTTTCTTATCGCATTATCTAATACTACAAGGAACAGAAGTGGTGGGAGTACGTATCATTGTCTTCCTCCTTGATTGTTATACATAGAATGATCCAATTTTTTTGCCTTTGTGTTGTACTCGATTACCTACATCCCTCCACACATCTCGCATAACTCCGATTAATTTCATTAAGATACCAATTTCACAAAGGGTTTTCCATATTGTGTTCATGTATATAGTGGCGGTGCAACTTCGTAATGGTCTGAAACTAGCTTGTTTCTTTCTTGATTTCTGGTTGACGGTGAAATTTCAAGGATGAGCATTGCAAATTGTTTTATGCTTGTGTTGAGAACCCGTATATTTTTGCATTCTCCTTCTCAGGGCACCTTTCTTGGGAGTTGTTGTAGTATGTCGTGTGTTGTAGTATATCGTTTGAAAGGTCTTGGATTAGAAAAGTTTTTGAAAGGAGCAACAAATTAGCTTAAATATAAGTTTTAACTCAAACCGAAGTGGCCTTTTTAACGAAAAGTGTAGCTACATAAATAGATGAAAAGTGTAACTTCTAAAAAGTGCAGCAATGGAAAGTTTAAAACGCAAACCTTTTCTAAAAAATACCATCAAAAATGTTTCTAAATATCGGGATCATATTTAATCAAAAAAATTCTAGTCTAAAGGTTGGGTTATAATGCTTTAAATGGTATACATATGCAACATTATGGCCGATTAAAAAATCTCATAGACGTTACCTAGTGTAGACATATGCCGTGAAAAAATTTTTTGTGGAGTAAAGCTCCACACAAATTTTAAATGGCAAAAGTTTTAAAAAATTGAAATATTCGTCAAAATATTTGCTACACTATGGCCGATTCCAGAAAACTGAAAAATGTTAACTAGTGTGTTCAGTCCTGATTTTTGGTCAATTTGTAAACTTTTAGACGGCGTATGTTCACACTTATTAACATCTCCGAGATTTCTTACACAGAAAATGTAGTGTAGCAAGTATTTTGACGAATATTTGAATTTTTCAAAAATTTTGCGATATAAAAATGGTGTAGTCATCCAAAATCTTTTTGTTTTTACGTAAGCTGTTTTAAACAGGACGATTTTTCCACTTTTTTGAAAATATGTACCCACATCTCTGAGTTTTCTGGAATTGGCCATAGTGTTGACGAATTTTTAAAATTTTCAAAAATTATGCACATTAAAACATTTGTGAAGACACCCCAATTTTTTTTTATATTAATGTGGGTAACTGTTCCGAACAACGGAATTTATCCACTCTTACGCGATATATGCCCACACTTGGTAACATCTATAAAGTTCTTGGAGTCGGCCATAGTATAGCAAGTATTTTGAAGAATTATGAATTTTTTTGGAATTTTAGGTCTTAAAACTTGTGTGAAGCCACCTGTAACGAGATCTTGGAGAAGGGAAGCGGAGTGCGAAGCACTTTGATAATTAATAATAATAATAAAATAATAATAAATATAAAATAGAATTTAATTTAATTTCAAGAACTAATAAAAAAAATTATTTAAGAAAAATAATTTGGTGGTTGGTGACCAGCTGCTACTGCACTTAATCCAAAAAACTGACAAACACATCTTTAAATTTCGTATAACTTATATATAAAATTGTTAAATGCAATCTGAATGCAACAAAAAGCGGACTGATCCAGCGGTTTTGATTGTGGCAAACAAGGCGATAAAATATTGAATTGCATCGACCAAATCTGGTTTTTGCCGGTTTACTAGTTTTGTGTAGCTATTTCCATTACTTTGTGTAGCTACACTTTTCGTTAAAAAGTTCGCTTCGGTTAAGCTCAAAACTACCTGAGACTGACTTTAGTTCTATATTCTTTCATTCTCTTGTAACCATAATTCTGTATCAGTATTTTAGTTTACAAATTCACCGTTTTGGCTTTGGTAGCTCATTATTATTATTATTTTTTTTATTTTTTATTATCTTTGCAATCTGTTCTAGGGCCAATGCTCTCCTAACTCTTTCGCGGTTCACTTTTCCCGTCCTTACTTGTATGCCATTGTCAGCCAATTCGAGGCCAATTACGGCTATCTACCCGATTTTATCACCACCTGCACATTGCATAGCTCCATGCCAGCCTATACTGGTATGGAAGATGGGTCGGCCCATGAATTTTGCAATCAGACAGGGAGTATTCCACTTCATCACAGATCGTAATCTGTAGATGAAAATTCCCTTTTGCATCCTGCACTTATCGTGATTCGAATCCGGTACATCCCTATCCAAACGCCAAAGCTTTAACCATTGTGCCGTTTGGTCGATATTATTAATCCTTTATAGTTAATATACATGCCTCATATTATTAAGACATTCCTGAAGAATAACAAAAATTTTAACTAAAACACCTTAGTACGAAAAACTGCCGCTATGGTTCTCAGTCTCCCAGTTCATACACGTTTCATATCTCATAATCAGTGTTGTAATTTATAAAAAATGCCACAAAGTACATTGCACTTTCTTCTTCCTTAAATTGGCTTTTTATTATTCAAGTCACTTTTCAAAAGACCACGTGGTGACAATAAAAAATTAAATTATTTCACGTGGATTGTAGGAGCTTCTGGGTAGGCAACTTTCTTACTCCTACTATTGATAAAATAAAGCAAATATATCTCAAAATTCCTTATAAAGAGTAAATCAAGTAGATTATATTCACTCGAACATATACAGGATTTCAGAATTTAGGACAAATCTCTCGAATTTGTTCAGAAACGCCAAGTTTGTTCTAAATATATTCTAATTCTTGTTTATATATCGGAGTGAAGTTTATACCAAAATAACAAAATATACACTGTGTAATATAAGTACTTAGAATTGAAAAAACACTCAAATATTGAACTTTCTTAATAATATCTGAAATTTTTTAATATACACAAATATTTTTACACTATAAGTAGCAAACATTTAATTTTTGTGAAAAGTTTTGAGTGAATTTTATAAAATCAAATATTTTACAACGAATTTTTCAAACGAATTGCACAGAGATGATCGAAGTGGCTCGGAACTAGCAATTGATGTAAGAAACAAATCTTATTTATTCACATGCTGGGAAATGTATGAGATTTTCACTATTAGAGAGAGTGAGAACATCATTGGTATAATACGAAAATTATTAAACATTTAAAATTATTTAACTCGGCCCCTACGGATCGCACAGAGGTGATATAATTTCTTCAGAACTAGTATTTCATGTAAGAAACCAATATTTTTTACCCACGTGCTCGGAAATCTCCGAGATTTTCGCTATTTGAGAGAGAACATCATTGTGTGTAATATGAAAATTCTTAAACATTTGAAATTATTTAAGTCGGCCCCTATGGATTGCACAGAAATGATCGAAGTGGTTCTGAACTAGTACTTGATGTAAGAAACAAATCTTATTTATCCACATGCTCGGAAATTTCGGAGTGTTTTGTTATTCTATAGAGAACATCATTGAGTGTAATAAGAAAATTCTTAGATATTTGGAAAAATGTAATTAAGTCGGTTCGCTTCGCAATGGTCAGATGCCGTTGATTTGATTTTTCTGGTTTGAAACCAATCTTTTTATAAAGTTTTTATTTTAAGTGATGTTATCTTGCTAAATTTATAAATATTTATGATCATTTGTAGAATTTTCAAAAATCATGAAAACCTTGGAGGAGTTTGGAAATTAGAAAATTTATATATTTACCACACATTGGTTGAGTAGAAAAAACCTTTACTTAGAGTTTGCTACCCCTAAGCTTCTCCGCCACGTCAATACTGTGTTGTTGGAAAAAATTTGCGGTAACGCTTTATAAAAACAAAATAAAATTTTAAAATAATTCATTGTAATTTAAAACTAAAAATTATAATTTATTTCAATTCAAAGTGTTAATAAAAAAATTGAGAAGTTTTTGTCATAAAACAAAATGCAGGCATTTACCTTAGCCTGAGAATAAGATTCAATAGGGAAAGTGAGTAAATCGTCATATATTTCCCAGTTTGCATTTGATGTTATGTATGACTCAAAATAACCAACTGCATTTTTATTCGCCGGTTTCACAAAGTGAATAAGGCCCTTTAAATAAAACGGTTGTTCCGATATTAAAATTTATGGTTGAATATCACTAAGGTTTATATTGTATGCAACATTGTCATCTAATGGTTTCGTTAGGTGTTAAAAATATCCTTTCTCTATTCTGATAAAGGCTCTAGATACGCCCTTTTACTTCACAAATATGGATATAAAAATGCGAACTAATTTAATTATGAAATTCATGAGTTTTGTAAATTTCAATTTTAAGTTTTCCTACAAAAATAAATAGAAATAGTGAAGCCTCCACCTTTTAAAAATAGGCATGTTATATACATTTACCTATTTATATGCTAGTAGTATATAAATAAAATCAAATTAAACATTTTTATTTGTTATAATCCAATATTGAATTTTATGTCATCTAAATTCTAAAAATTAACAAACTAGAGTCTATTATTACGTATAGTCATTTTATGTAGTTCAAACACGCAACCTTTCCAAATTTTGCAAAATTTGTATCACATAAGAGATGGATCAATAGGGAAAACTTTTTTTTATTTTTTTTTTGTTATAAAGTTTTTAATTATATTACGTAAATTAATTTATTTATGTTAATATATAAAACAAAAACCATTTTCTTGACTTTTTTAATATTAAGAGGACGACAATTTTTTTGATTCGTTCGTTACATGATTTAAGTTCATAAAAATTGAAATTATTTAAATTAAAAATGTTATAACGAGAGATTGGTCAGTTACATAAAACTTAAAGTTGATTACCATACGTATATGCGTTATTTATTCTTAGTCATGACCTATTTTGGTATTATGTGGAGTATTTTCCACAAATATCCATGTGTGTTTTATATGAGTAATGAATACATCGTCGTGTTGGGCTTTTAATCGGTCAAATGCTTTAATATTAAGCCATTTTACAATATTTCATATATAAAAGGTAAATTAGTACTAATTAAGTCGTTAAATTTGGAAGCGTTAATTAATTTGAATTTGAACAGAATTGGTACAAAATTTTTATGGTTCCAGTTTAATCCTGAAGCCATAAAGCGCGTTTTATCGATATTCATGTCGCATGTTCGATTTAATAAAAGACACATTAAAACGTTTTACCACCACTCGCATAGTAAAAAAAAATCAATAATCCATATTCAACTTTTATGTAAGCAAGTTCATATATAGTTCTTTAAAAAACGGCCAAACCAAAACTATTGTATTTATAAGTAATATTAATCAATTTATATTTATTTGTATACAATATCAAACCAATAGTCAACTGTCCAGCATATTATACTGTAGACACGATACCTGTGTTAATTACACTAATAACGTTATAACGACTTTTAATAAATTAATATGTTTGTGAATGGTCGTTTATTTGAATATTAGATATTTTGGACAGGGCTGAGTGTGAGCATAAAACTGTCTTCAAAATTGTTTTTAATGCTATCTCATTCAAATATGCCTGGCAAACCCTTTACAAATACTACACCCATACATATATAGTCAACAACTTTTTCTAAACATGCGTATTAGTATCCTCGGCGACCAACCCTGTATTACGTGAATTTTACTATTTTTGGATTCACACGCAAATTTGTGTGCGTTACAAAATATGAGTCCAAATCGAGTTCTTTAGTAAAAATTTTCTAGTTTTATGCTAAACTAAATGAAATAAATTTGTTTATCGAACATAGCAACGAGCGATGACCTGTAAAATATACGTATATGAATTTAAGTGCCTTGTCGAATTCGTCGAAAGAAGCAATCTGGGGAATAAGAATAAAATCAAAAAACAAAAATATTTCTCTTTTGCTGTCATTTTACTCTCTTTCGTACCGTTCCAATTTTCTGTTTTTCCATTCTAAAAATGTTCCATTCTAAAGTTGTTTTTCCCGCCATTCTTTCCCTCGAAAAATTAAACTTACCGCGGACTCTTGGTAAAACTGTCTTAAAAAAAGAATATCCGTGTTCTAGTGTCAGAAAACCAACAAGATCAACGCTTGTTGGTTGAAAATTTATTCTTTAAATTTATATAAACTTTCTAATTGTTTTTGGATTTTTCTAAAATCAAAAACTTTTCAACATCACTGCAAAAATTTGAAAAACTCCGCGTCCCATACGCATATTTCCACCATAATTGTATGACGTTTTATTCCGGATAGTCAATTCGCATGGGCTGTAGGGATGCGAATTTTGGTGAAATTAAGTTTTTTTTTACCATCGGAATTATCGGTAATATTTAAAAAATGATCTGAACAAATTTTGAATGAATTTTAATTTACAAATCTGTAGGTTTTTCGTAAATGCTATGTATTTTTCAAAATATTTGCATAAAACGAGAAACCTCCTATGGAAGCTGCCATTTCAGATAGACCAATATCGGTAGACCGGACCGTTGTATGTAGTTAAATCTTCGTATGTGTTGGACAATTATTATGATGTTTTCGATCATATATTTTCGTAAAATATACAATATTCAAAGAAGAGTGAGTGTTTCAAAAATTATTACGGTTAACAAAAAATACCTAATTTTGAGTATTATAGGGTTCTCTTCCCAACACCCCCTCTAGAACACATAAATACATATAATTAACAACTTATTTGATTATAAGTCCCAACCCCTTAAAACATTTGATACGTTTATTACTAAAAAAAACTTTTAGTCAATACATCGGCAATCATTTCATTTGTTCCGTTTTAAACTATTTGAGTTTGATGAGCATCAACTTTTTCACGAACGTAATGATGTCTTATATCAATATGCTTGCTACTGTTTGCCGTTTTCGACTATTCCATGATATTGGGCCACCCCACCTTGCATTATAAAAATATATCCAATGACCGAACGCCTTTCATCGACGTCACTAGCCCAGTCAGAATCACAATATTCTAGTAGTTTGGGGTTACCTTCCTTACAGAATTCAAGTTTTGCAGATGCTGTGTCTTTTAAATGTCGAAGAATTCGTTTCACTTCGTTCCAACGCGCTTTTCCTGGATTGTTATTAAATCTGCTTACCATATGGACAGTGTGTACTACGTTGGGTCTAGTTCCTTGAGCTGCGTATAGTATATTACATCAACATATCCTTCGACAACTTTTGATTTGGGTCAGAAGTAGTCAAAACAAAGTTGGAGTCTGACATATGAAATCTCTCCAAAATCTACTGTTATAAATCGCTCTTGATCAACCCAAATTTTGTGTTGGTTTCGATCCCTAGTGATTTTTAAGCCTAAACATGATTTTGCTTCTCCCAAGTCCTTTATTTAAAACCGTTGATTCAGCTCTGATTTTAAATTTTGCTTAAATTTAATACAGTTAGAGAAAATTAGGAAATCATCAACGTAGACTGCTACTATAATCGTTCTTTCATTATTTTTTTTTATAATAAATATATTGGTCCACTTTTGACCGTGTGTAACCTGTTTGATTTAAAACTGCATCTAGCTTCATATTTCAAGCTCTACTTGTGGCTGTTTCAGACCATATATCGCCTTTCTTAACCAACACACTTTATTGCCAAAAACAAAACCAGATGGTAGAAGGATGTAAATCTCTTCTTGTAATTGTCCTTGAAGGAATGTAGTAAGCCATATTGGATATTGTTCATATGGCTTTCTCTTTTCTCTGAGTACAACCTTTAATTACCAGTCTAGCCTTATGACGAATATTGCCATCAGCATCCATCTTCGTTTTGAATACTAATTTACAGTCAATGGCCCCTTTTGAAGATGGTAAGTTTTCTAAAGACCGCAGGTTTCGTTTTCAATAAAGCTATCATATTCGACCTTGCATTGCTTCTTTCCAAAGTTCTGAATCCGGTCGGTCAAGCTTCTACGGTCAATGGATATGATAATTTGATAGTTTTGGTATTGTAAACGATAAAATCATCCATATTCTTGGGTTTACGTTGTCCCTTAGAACGTCTTTGGCTGCTATCTTCCGACTTTATAGTAGATTGTGCTGTCTCAGGATCATCTTCGAAATCCAAAAAATCTGCGCTACTATCGGTACTCTCTGATAAATTTTCTATGGAACTGTTTTTATCAACAAACTTATTATCCACTTCGACCGCAATCTTATCTGTCTCTGAAGTGTCATCAACAAGGTCGTTCAATTTGTTTTGTCCATTAGGTAGTTGAAACCTTTGTACTTGTAATTTCATCATTTATGTTTTCAATAAAAACGACGTTTCGACTGACTATGATTTTTTTGTTTTTGGTTGACAAATCGACATTCTTTTGTGTCTAAAGAATATCCAACGACATTCTTTTGTGTCTAAAGAATATCCAACGAAGATACATTCTTCGAATTTTGAATCCCATTTTTTACGCTTCGGTTTTGCAATTTGTGGCTTTACATCCAAAAATGCACAATTTTCCAGTTTAATTGTAATTAGTTGTCTCAAACGACTAACTTACCTGGTCAAACCATAATCTTCAAATGTTGTCTTTAGCTTGTTCCAGATTTCCTTGGATATGCACAAAATTTATTGGGTCCACCATCAAAGTAATGGCTGCTTTCGTCTTAGAGTTTTTTTTTGTTTTCATCTTCTCCAATTACACATACCCAAATATACTGTCGATATACTGTCATAACAAACTGCCATGTGCTGTAATATTCATGACATTTTAGTTTCGATTTTTGGCAATTTATTTGCCATTTTTATTCTAAAAAAAAAAAATCCGGTGCACCGAAATAATATAACCTCAGAAATTTATTAAAACCTTCTTTTTTTTAAACTGAATATTGTGATCTGCTCTTCAATTGAATATAAATAACACTTTATGGTTTTTATGGCGTTTATCTGGCCCCATAACCTAATGCTTTCGGATGAAGAGTGAGTATTACAAAAATTATTACGGGTAACAAAAAATACCTAATCATATGAGTATATAGTGTTCTCTTTCCAATATATCAATTAGCAGAAGGGTTTTCTGGTTCTATTTTAATAGTGCGGCATTCCAGTGACGAAGCTGCTTTTCAAACAAAGCAGAAGTCATTCAAGTTTTAGAATTTGCCTTATAACGTACATGAAATGTGTTCACGGTTTTGAACCCTCGTGGTTTTTAAACTTCCTACTAACCATTAATTTTCGTTTAAATGATCCGCCCAAGTTAGCTGCTAGCAAGACAAGGGATATTCGATCTTTTACAATTTTTCCACCTGTGCATTTTTCGCTCGCTAATTTTTATTTTTTTTATTTTAAACCTTATGGTTTAAACCACTCTAACAGAGCCAGTCAATATAGTCATGTGTGACAGCTTTGATCTTTTCAATTTTTATTGTTTGATACTCGAAAACGTTTTAGAATAGATTCACAATTCTTCCACATCGTAGATATAGAGAATGTGCCACTCCAGAAATTAATTCTCTAGCTTCTAAACGCCATATTAATGGATTTTTAAAATCCACGGTAAATGTTTACCATTTCGGGACTATACAACTCATTTTAAATTTCGAGATTAAAAAATGCTTCTTCAGTATAGACCCCTTGTATATGCCCCCTGTACTGCTTATATAGGAGCATTTCTGTGTTTTGCAAATATTTTGGAAAGTTTATCATTTACAAGAAAAACGACTACCAATTAAAAGATTCTAAATTAATTTTGAAACAATATTGGGCTAGATCAGTTTTCCAAAATTTTAGAGGAAAAGATGACTTCTGACCAAAAAATCACTCATGCATTTTTTTTTGTTTTTGGCCCAACACCCGACTTTCTTTTACCATGCATGTATATTTAGATCTAACCATCACATCCCCGCTTAAATTTCAGAAACCGACCAACAAGATCAACCTTTGTTGGTAATAAATTTAATATTTTAATTTATTTAAATTTTTTAATTCTTTGTCGTTTTTTCTAAATGATAAACTTTTTAACATATTTGTGAAAGTTGAATTGAAGTTACTTCCGGTCAGCAGATTCACAAGGATCTACCAATTAATATAAAAATTTTAAGTATGACGTTTTATTCCGAATAGTCAAGTATAAGTATCAAAACTTGTAATTTTCGGCGAAATTTGAAAAATGTTCTGGATTAGTCTTGTTTGAAATTTAATTTACAATATTAAAACATGTTTTTTCGTAAAATATACTTTTCTAAATACACTGCACCAAAAAAAAAACACGGAACCGATTTTTTTCGAAAAAAATACACAAAAATACCCCTTTCAAAAAAATAATCTAAAACAAAAAAAATATGCTGCTGTTTGAGATTGAAAACGAACTTGCTAGATATTTCATTCCTACACCTAAATTAGCAATTTTATAGAGAATTTAGAAACCTTGAAAATGATGCTGTTTCCATGCTAGAAATTTCTGTACCACTCGACGTCTCCTTGTCGGTTTATTGAAATTTTAGCGAGGCGTAATTTTCGCTTCACTAAAACTTCAACGAAGGAGAAAATAAGTTTTTATAGAAAAAGATGTGATTTATTTCAAAAGGTATATTGCAACAAAAATCCTTTTAAACTTTATTTAAACGTCACAAAACTAAAATCTAAGAACGGAAGCGGAATTTTCAATACGCCGTGGCACATTTAAAACATTATGTATTTGTTGCACGGTGATTTGTTGCTATTCTTCTTGTAAAGCATCTCGGAGTTCCTGTAAATTTGCTGGTTGCCTTGTCCGTTTTCTTACACGCCGTTGTAACATATGCCAGACGTGCAATGGTTTAAATCTGGACTTCGCGGAGTGGTACCGGCAAATCTGTTTTATAATTCCACGAAATACTCACCCAAACCATCACCGAACCTCTATGAAATGCTACGACTGGCATCACGCAATTCGAGTTTAATCTTTGGTGAGCCCCAATCTACATCGGCCATCTGATGCATGTATAATTTCTTCGTTACCGACGATGATTATATCAGTCAGATACGGAACTCTAACAGGTCGATGTGATCTTAGTCGACAAGCTTTCAACCGAATTATTAACATCTGGGGTGGAATCATGAACGCCGGACGGAAAATTTAAACGGTAGTGAAATTTTATATGGAAAACGGCAATAATTGTACCGGTTTTGTTCCATTGTTTCGCAAAAAAAACACAAATAGCAAGCCAGAAAAAAAATAATTCATTCGTCAGCTTTATAGCAATCGAACGAATTTGTAAGGTTTTTTTGAAACAACAGAATAAAACCGGTAGAATTATTACTGTTTTTCATATAAAATTTCTCTACCGTCTAAAATTTCCGTGCGGCGTTCATGATTCCGCCCCTGTTTTGATATCTGGTTTTATACTGGAACATTATTCTTAATTTCTTGCGCACTGCTTGTCCGGTTTTTTGTAGCATAACGTGCGGTAGCTCGATCTTCTCTTGGTGTAGTTATTTTTTGTCGACCAGATCCTTCACACCGATTCACACTGCCTATTTCTAAATATCGATGCCAAGTCCGATACACAACAGATACACACTCACGATAAATTACACACTAAAGCCACAATTTTTCTAGCGGGAACGAGTAGGTTAGATATAGGTTTCAGTGGCTGCTATCACACACTTAGGCCAATTTTGGCCCATTGTGATACCACTCTGCACATTGCAAGCTACATGTCAACCTGTACATTGACATGGACGGTGGGTCGGCGCTGCTTTCTGCACTCCATCAGGGGGCCTTAGTTGTATTTATTAACATCACCGATCGTAATCGAGAGCGAAAATCCGATTTGCATCTAGCCTCTGATGGGATTCGAATCCAGTACCCCCCGGTCCAAATGCCGAAGCTTTAACCACTGCATCACTTGTCCGGTAGCGCGAACGAGTAATTGTTCTTTCGATTCATCTCACTTGAACCTTCAAATAACTATGTGATAAATTAAATTATTGTTTTCCATAAAATGACGTAACATTTAAAGAAACAAAAGAAATTTTATCGAAGAGTGCTTAGTTTGCAAGATAAAAAAATGTGCTTGTTAACGTTTATACGCTTTTTGGATACGTTCTCACTAAAACTTCAATGAAACGACAAGGAGTCGTCGTACAGAAATAACAGCATCATTTTCAAGGTTTCTAAATTCTCTATAAAATTGCTAATTTGGATTTGGGAATGAAATATCGCGAGCAAGTTCGTCTGCAGTCCCAAACAGCAGCATAGTTTTTTTATTTTACTCAAAATAGTCAGAAAAAAACAAAATAAAATAAAACTTATTCCATTATCGAAAAGAAGAGAAAAATTACTTCAATTAGAAGTAAAATTATTTTTTTGAAAGGTGTTATTTCACCAAGCTTTCTGTTCCATTTTTTTTGACGCAGTGTAGTAGGAAGAAAGGAAAAAGCTGCTATGGAAGTTGACACTTCCTGTGATTCCTGTGATGGCCAAAAATCGCTTGGATCTCCCAATTTATGAGAATAGCTTAATTACGAAGTTTCATCCCGATCAATCAAGCTCTATGAGGTGTACAATGGCCCAATTTTTGCTGAAACATAGTTTTTTGTCAAAATTCGTAATATCCGCTTAAATTTTAGAAAACTGTTCTTAAGCGATATTGCTACAAAATTAATTTAGAAACTTTTATTTTAATCGTTTTTCTTGTAAATGACATAATTTTTGGAATACTGTATGCAAAACAAGAAAAAGGGGCACTATGTATCGTGTGGACAACTTATGACATGCCAGTTTATCGTAGTTTGTAAAATTTTTACAAACAGAATTTTTTTAAATAAAAAATTAAAGTGGCTTGGTTTTATAACATTTTATTTAATTCGGCCATTTATTAATCGATTAAGATGGGATTGGATATGTTGGATGGAAATGAGATTTTTAAATGATTTTTGGAAGAAGCTCTAAAATATTGCCACCTGGGACGAAACTCGGTCATTTCTTTACCTATTATGATGGATTTAGGATGAATGAGTTAGTCCCCACGGAACGAATTTGGCCATTTCTTAACCGATTATGATAAGATTCGGTATGTTGAATGGAAATGGGATTCTAAAATGATTTTCAGAAGATTTTTTTTTTTGGAATATAGCAACCTGTGGCACAGTTCTGGGTTTTCCCTGGGAATAGGGAATTGGGAAAAATATTTTCATAGCATTTTTGTCTAGATTATATTTTCCTGGTCTACTGTTGGAATTAGTTTGGTGGAAATATTTTTGAAACAAAGATATATTTAGAATGGGAACAAAAGTTTTCCAATCAACTTTGTTTCGAAAATATTTACACCAAACTAAGTTCAAGTCCAACAGTAGGCCAGGAAAATATAATTTAGACAAAAATACTATGAAAATATTTTTCCTAATTGTGCCACTGTGTTGGAACCCGTCCATTTCTTTTCCTATTTTGATAGGATTTCTGGATGGGAATGAAATTCTTGTAAACGATTTTAGAATATGCCCACCTGTTGCGTTCTTTTTATTTCCCTGGGAATAGTGGATTGGGAAAAATATTATCATAGCATTTTTGTCCAAATTGTATTTTTCTGGCGTACTGATGGAATAAGTTTAGTGCAAACATTTTCAAAACAAAGTTAATTGGGGAATTTTTGTTCCACAAAACTTGTTTAGGGAAAAATATTTTCCCATTTAACTTTGTTTCTGAAATATTTACACCAAACGAATTCCCTCAGTAACCCAGGAAAATATATGATTTAGACAAAAATACTATGAAAATATTTTTTCTCCCTATTCCCAGCAGCTCGATTCTGGTTTTTCCTATATAGGAAAAGGAATTAGAAAAAATATTTTCATAGTATTTTTGTCAAAAATATCGTTTTCGGGCCTACTGAGAAAGCATGCTTGATCTAATATTTTATCTATTTTTATTATTTTAGGAAATAGTTTTTCTGTATCGAAATTGGATAGGAAAAATATTCCCAATTTAATTGTGTTTTTGAAAAAATTTACACTAACTGTTTACTATAGTTGGCCAGAAAAAACATTTTTGTGGCAAAAATACTATGAAAATATATTTCCTAATTGCTTTTCCTATAGGAAAAACCAGAATCGAGCTGCAGGGAAAGCCAAAATAGTGCCACTGGGCCGGAACTCGACCATCTCTTAACCGATTATATGATGGGATGTCCAAATTTAATGTAAGGTAATAGCTGACTATGTAGTGTAAACAACTGCGCTGAGGTATGTATAGTTGTGGGTTAAACGAAAAACGTTCGTTTATAAGTGAGTGGTGGTAAATGTATGTTGAGAAGTATTGAAAAATAATTTCGCCTTACTTTAAGGTTTGAAATAATCTTCCATTGCCTTCCGACGGACTCAGCAATTTCCTGAATTAGTATTACCAAAATATACACAGTTAACATGATTATTAAGCGCTTCAGTAATCTCACTCATAGTGGGGGATGGGAATATCTCGCATTTATTTGACTCGCTATTTGGTAAATTCTAGTGAAATGTACTGCATCCATAAATCCGTTTATATTGGAGATGTGTGTTTGCTACCAACGAATTGCGAAGTTTGCTACCAAACGACTATAGCTCAATGGTTCACGTCTCTTTGTTGTTTAAAAGTGGTGCCGCGAAGTACCCCGTAAACACCTCTGATCCGGATATTTGAATCACCCACTAATATTTTGACGTATTTTTGTAGAATTTTGCTCAAGACGATTCAACGATCTTGTTCGTAGAAAGCAAAAAAATCACGAATCGACGATAACGATTAGTGATAAGTAATCCGTCTCAAAACTCGAGCTTGTTGATGTTATTACTTTCACGGAGTGTGTTCTATGGCGGTTATAATGGAAGCTGTCAATTAACGTTGTTTCCGATTGTATTGAGATGCTTTTGTGAAAGAGATAATTTCCGCTTGATCTAAGAAAGTATAGTTGTAGGTTTCCATTTCAATTGTTTTATTTTTTTTTTTTTAAATTTTTTTCATGACATTTGTTATAAATTTAAATATTACAAATAAGTTGTTACATGATAATAGTAATAATAATAAAAACTGGTAGAAAATTTCGTAAAAGGTTAGTGTTAAATATACCAACATTAAAAATAATTGTAATGTACTTATACTGAATGTGGGGGGGGGGCGTGGTTGTATTATATTTTATGCACACTATAAAGAACAGAAAACTGAAAGAAAAAAATTTCAAAATATTCATCTTTAATTCATTTTTGACTTATTTTTTCAGTATAACGTGTTCAGTATACGAATAGAATTACATTTCGCTAATTCTTTATTTTTATAAAATTATAAGATTTTCAGTTCTATATCGTAAATCTTTTTAAATTTTATTTGACGGTTACGTGGGTCAAACTCCAAGATTTATAGCTTCTGACTTTTCGCACTAGGTGGCAGAAGCAGATATCTATTTTTTAGCAAGGGGTTTAGATTCCCATTTCTATTCAAAAAATTCGGATAATCGGGCAAATACTCGATCGGCTAGCAAGCAAGAAATTTACTGGCCGAAATCCTGGCTACTCAACCAATTTAACCAAGAAAATTTGAATTTCAAATTAAATTTTTTATAAAATTTTTTTTCTTTTTGCAATTGCACAGTAAAACAACACAAAAATTTGCGTTCATTTTTTGAAGCCGCTAAAATTACTATAAAAACAAAAAAAAAATTCAAAAACATATTTTGAAATTCAAATTTCCATGGTAAAATTGATAGAGCTGCTTGCTAGCCGATCATCATGTATCTACCCCAATAAATGACCGAGCTCCGACCCGGCCACCTGGCTCGATATTCCAAAACTTCTTCTGGCAATCATTTTAGAATACCGTAATATATACGGTACCCACGAAAGTGTCGGTTAGATTTTAATATTTCATAAAACTGCTTTGGTATGTCTCTTTGTCATTTATATTCATTATTACTTCAGCAATTTTCCATTGACGTGAAGCGTGTTTAAGTCTGAGTACTGTGAGTGCTGAGTGCTTTGCACTTATAGCCCATGTTTCATCTTCATTTTGAACTGGTGGAATTTGAAGTTAAGGTCGTTTTAAACTTTTTGTCGCTTTCCCAAAGGGAATATAGTGTCCCAACAACAGTGCCGGATTTAAATTTGCCGTCATTTTGTTAATACGAGTTGTAAGGACATTTGTCACGTACAGACCTCGCGATTTAAGAATATGGAAGTATTCTAACTGACAACGAGTAATTGGACCGTATTTCTTTGAAAATTCGGCTGGAAGTGCGCTAACTGTTAATGGAGTGCGGTGAGGCCCGAATTAAATATAATTGATGTGGAGGGCATGTTTTTCCAACAAGGCGGTGCGACCTGCTACACATCACGTGTAACCAAGGGGGTTACTGCAGACTAAGTTTCCAAGCCGTGTTGTTTCTCGATTTGGCGATCAAAATTGGCCACCAAATTTAGTGATCTAACACCGATAGCCTTTTTTCTTTGGAGCTATGTGAAGGAAAAGGTGTATGCGAATAAGCCTGAAACAGTTGAACACCTTAAAAAGGAAATACGCGCGTTATTGGTGAAATACAGCCACATTCATGCGAAAACATCAGGCCATTGGCCTGATGTTGTATTTCACATTTCACGTTTAATCGGAACTATTTTTCTTTATGTTGAAATAAAAATGTTTGCTTAATTAAAAAATAAATGTGTTTTTCTTTAAAATTAAATCCGGCGCTCTTGTTGGGACACGCTATATGGTATATATAGTCTTCGCCTACACTTGGTGATGAAGAAGTCTATAAAATCGGGCATTGGTTTGTATCCGCAGGCCAATAAGTTTGTTGATCTTCAGAATGAAACTCACAACTGCATTATCGTTCTGCCGCAAACTGTCCTCTTCCTTTTTGAGAGGTTACTTTTGATCCTCAGCAGGTATTTTTTGCATTAAAAACACCTCCATTTATGGAACTTGATCCAAGTGATTTGAATAATGTGCAACAGTTTTTTTTAGTTAGGCTATGTCTTGGACGTAGTATATTGTCTAAATTCTTTGTTGTTTGATGCTTTTTGCCAGATGAATGGCGTGATAACAGCAGTATCCATTTATTGTAAGTTATTATTCAGACAAGAGGTCCTATTTAAAGTACTAACAAAAAAATGGAAGAGTGAATATCTTGTAGCCAACATCTCATAGTTGTCAAATACACCGCTCTTGATTTCTAAAGTGAAAGTGAAGTGAAACTTACCGGAATTTTTGTAAAACTGTATACATTTCAGAAAACCAACCCAACTTGATAATTTAATTGAATCTTTTAATTACCGGTTCGAATCCCGAGGGAGTGCTTCGGCCCCAGAACAGATTGCAAAGAATAAACAATAAAAAAAGAATCTTTTAATTCTTTGTTGTAAATGCTAAATTTTTCACCATAATTACAAAAATTGGAAAAGCTCCTCATGGAAGCTTCCACTTCCAGTACACAGATTTCTATCAAATTTTGGGATCTCCCAACTAATAGAAAAACTTTAAGTATGAAGTTTCACCCCGAATAGTCAATCCGCCTGGACTGTAGAGATGTCAAATTTGGTACAATGAAGTTCTTTTTTCTTTAAAGTCGTCATTTCCGGTAAAATATAAAAAATGATCTGAGCAAATTTTGTTTGAAAGTAAATTGACTGTAGTTGTTCTAGTTTGAATGAAAATTGGCACTTCCCGTGGACCGATTTCGACCAAACATCACTGAGTTCTCCCGATTTATGGAAAGATTTCAGTATGAAGTTTAACCACGAGTAGTTCATCCGACTGTGCACAGAGGCCGAATTTTTGTTGATGTTGTCAAAAAATCGTCATTTCCGCTACAATTTTGGAATTTACATTGCTTCTTTAAAAATGGGCGATCGAACCGATGCGTCACAAATATTTTGAATTTATAGATATTTAACACATGTTTACAATTTTTTGCGACATATAATGTGTTGTAGTTTTAGATTCAGTTTTTCAAGCTGAAGTCGAATCCATCATAATCAAGAGCTTGATAAAAATTTGTTTCTGACGGAAAAAATATTATGTCAACATAATGAGCCATTTTTTTGTAAACTGTTTTGTATTTTGATCGGAGTGAAGTTTATGCCAAAATAACAAAATATATAAACAGGTAATCCTCCAAGAACACGGTATTCGAAGAACACGGTTTCGAAGAACACGGAACGAATTAATCGTGTTCTTGCACGGTTTCCTGTAGATAATTTTGAATGAATTCAAATATTTCTAAACTATTAAGAAAAAATAATAATTTTTGTGAATAGTTTTGAGTGAATTTTATAAAATGAAATTTTTCAAAACAAAACACGCAGTACGAATCGTACAGAGGTGATCGAAATGGTTCTGAACTAGTACTTGAAATAAATACAAATCTTATTTATCCCCATGCTCGGAAATCGCTGAGATTTTTATTATTCGAGGGAGAATATCATTGAGTGTAATACGAAAATTCCTAAAGATTGGAAATTATTTGACTCGGCCCGTGCGAATCGTACATAGGTGATCGGAGTGGATCTTGATTAGTATTTCATGTAAAAAACCAATCTTACCTAATCACATGCTCTCAAACAATAAAAATTTCAGAGTTTTTCGAGCATAAATAAGGTAAGATGGGGTTCTTAAATCCAAGGCAAATTCAGGATTTCCTTTTCGATCATTTCTGAGTGATTCTTTAGGGGCTGTGATACAAAATTTTAAATGTTTAAGAGTTGTGTTACACTCAATGATATTTGTCTCAAATAGCAAAAATCTCAGAGATTTCCGAGCATGTGGTTAGGTAAGATCGGTTTCTTACATCAAATACTAGTTCAGGACCATTTCGATCACTTCTGTGCGATTCGAAGTGTGTTTTGTTTTAAAAAATTTCATTTTATAAAATTCACTCAAAACTATTCACAAAAATTATATGTTTTGTCCTTAATCTAAATATATAAAAATGCCGCAACCGATTTGGCTCAATCTTTTTTCGTTGTGTTCGCAATTGCCAGGAGATGGTTCTTACGAAAGAAAATTCACCGGATTAGTCGAAAAATCGAAAAATGATGTTTTTGTACGGGATTTCACGCGCATCCAACCCAGATGGTCTTTTGAAGAGCAAAATTGGAAAATCTGAGTGGAAAACTCCATAGAAAATTGAATTTTTTCTATGAAATTTTGTATTTTTTTTTTACATATTTTGATGGTTTTGTACGCTGTAAAGCGAGAAAAGTCATTGCAAAGCCTTATAAATTCAGAAAATTGTGAAATTCACACATATTCGTGCTTTGATATTAAAATTTAAAAAAATTCAATAACTGGAGTTAATCGATTTGGCAAGTGAAGCAGTCAAATATGTCTGTAAATACGTGAAGCATTGCTGCTCCGGACGCAATGAGGCGATTTGGCGTATTTTTCAATACACGTCTACTTTCAAAAAGTAGAAACAAATGTCCCACTTTTGGATGCACAGCAAAAGAACGTGTACGACGCATTGACGAAGGCAGTTGACGAAGGAAACGTCGGAATACTTTTCGTCGGTGCTTCCGGTGGAACAGGCAAAACCTATCTCAAATAGCCTTAGCTGTTGCATCATTAGGAATTCGGGTCACATTGCTGGACGGCACATTCTGCATTGAATTTGCCGATAAATATCCACACGAATGACAAGCCAGTGTGCTCAATCGCCAAGAACCAGGCGGCTAAGGTATTGCATGAATGCAAAATCATCATCTGAGACGTACAATGGCACACAAACGAACATTGGAAGCGTTCAATCGAACGATGAAGGATTTACAAAGTGACTCAAGACGTTTTGGTGGAGCGGACTCTGCCGGCCGGCGATTTTCGTCAAACATTATCTGTCTTTCCGAGATCGATTATCACGAAAGTGTTTTCAAACATCCGCCGAAATTATATGAATTACGATTGGCTCAGCGAACGAGCAATTTTAGCAGCGAACAACAAGGATGTAGACAGACTGAATTACTTGATTCAAAACCAAATCGCTGGGGAAATGCTTTGTTACAAATCCGTTGACTGTGTGACCAATCAAGACGAGACAACCAACTATCCGACCGAGTTTTTGAATGCGATTTATTTACGGGAAAACCACCGCATAACTTTATGCTCAAAGTTGGATGATTGACAGACCAATTGAAGCGACGATCATTAAGGGTAAATTCAAAGGGGAGGATGGTCTAATTCCGAGAATTCCTCTGATTCCAACTGACATTCTGTTCAACTTCAAGCGCATTCAGTTTCCTGTTTGTTTGACATTCGATATACGACGATTAACAAATTGCACGGTCTCTCGTTCGAAGTGTGCGGAATAAATCTGGAATTTTCGTGTTCTTCTCATGGTCAGTCGCGTGTTCGAGAGTTGGCAAACCATCGTCGTTGTTTACCACAATGTATTGTATTGATTTGCGTCTGTATTCGATTTAATTCCACTCGAATAAAATATATTGAATACCAACTGACTTGAATTTATTTCCACACTGAGAGAAAAATCCAAAAAACAGCTCAATTTTCGATAGATGTCATTAGTGTTGTATTCGATGAAAAATTTAATGGAATGTCCACTCAACTCAATCGTCTACTGAGAATTGAGCTGAGTTGTTTGATTTTTTCTCTTATCAACAATCTTCATGAAGGGCTAAAGTGAGCGAATACTTAAATACTTTAGTCCTTCATGAAAATTGTTGATGAGAGAAAAAATTAAACAACTCAGCTCAATTCTCAATAGACGATTGAGTTGAGTGGGCATTCCGTTAACTTTTTCATCGAATTCAACACTAATGGCATCTATCGAAAATTGAGCTGTTTTATGGATTTTTCTCTCAGTGTGGAAATAAATTCAAGTCAGTTGGAATTCAATATATTTTATTCGAGTGGGATTAAATCGAACGAAGTAATTTGCAGCGGAACGAGTATTTTCAAATATTATTATGAAAGTTCAATTTGTTTCTATTCCAATTACTTATAGGACACAGTGTATATTTTATTATTTTGGTATTAAACTTCACTTCGAACGTGTTTTGACAGTTTTTCGCCAATCATCATACTTCTAATGTGGTTTGTCATCAAAATTCGAAATTAATGTTTTTTTAATAATTTTTCCTAAAGAATGGTATCAGGTGATCTTTTATCATCAAATTTTTTCCAAAAATATTCGTGTTGTCTTATAATTAAGTCTTTGGGACCAACCACTTGCATTTTAAGTTCTCGCAATGTCCGAAATATTACAACAATTCAAATAAAGTATGCCCCTCTTGACAAAAATCCGTTTAAAAATCTACTTAATATCGATATAATTTTCTTTCGAGTCACTGTAAAATCTCCGATTAAAAGATTACGATGATATGGCCGGATACCGTTACAGATTAATCCGCATATATTACCATGTTTTGATTAATCCTGGCTTCGACTTGATAGAGTTTTGTGTATTGAATTTTAATCTGTTCTTCAGGTTTTTTAACTTTCGCCTTTAAGTCATTGTTTTTGATTTCAATAGAAATTGCATTTACTTTCATCTCTCGGAGATTCAGTGTCGTCATCAGCGTTTACAAACCATTCGTCTACAGATACACGACCGTCTTCACATAACAATTTCACGATCGAAATTTGATGCCATCTAATAGATAATCTGAAAGGCGGGCGCACATAATGTGGAAGGGGTTTTCGCATGAACCTCGGCATTTTACACCTGGAAAACATTTTTTTTTTTAATTTTAGAGGAGCAAATTTTCGTAATATAAAGTTATTATTTCTAACAAACTTAAGGAACAACCACGAAACCATTATATTTTTATAATTAGAAACTCCCGATAAAAAACATTTATCAAATCACCACAATCTGGGTTCTTTATGCTCCATTCTATTTAAGGTAATTTATTAAAAACAAAAAATGATTTTTTATCACCGCATTTTCCTAAAAGGCTTCAATGCAAATTATAGGAAGCTATACACAATCGCATTATACCCATCATAATCATATAAATCAAAAAGGTAGAACCAGGTTCAGCAGGTATCATAATATTTATAAAAATCAATTATTCTTTAAATAAGAAATGTTCACGAAGTGGCTAAGTGGGTAGGGTCAATATTATATTATAAACTGTAACAGCATGCGATTAAATTTCATGAAATTCACGAATTTGGTGTGTTCGGCTTTATTTTATATATATATGTACATACATGCATACGTATATCGATCGATATCTTAAATTTCATAATATGAGGGTTCCATTCCAAAATAAAATCAATCACATTTTTATAAATAGAATTTCAAGCAAATTCAAATCCAAAAAATTTAAAGAGAAAGAAACTAAATTACATCTTAAGCAATAATCACACAATAGAATTAAAGTAACATTTTTTGTTGTACATATAATCTCAAACTGTTTTCCTTACATACTATATATACCATGTAGCCCTGTATAGTGTTCTTATTCTTAAATATATTTCCAGTTATCCACCCTAAGATAAAATACCACAAAAAATAATTTAAAAATAAATTACATAACATCTCTCTAATAACCATAAATTCAACTAAACTAAAAATGAAAATATGTTGTTAAATATACACATACGAAATCCCAATACATAAACAAATTGAAGATGCTGTATAAAAGTATATAAGATGTTTAAATGTGGCACGAGCTAAAAAAAAAAACGTAACGCATAAATCCACGATTCCATGCGCGATGCATTCGCAAAAGTACCAAGGAATTACGTATGAAATTCGCGATTTGATAACAGCAACAACAAATAAAGCAAATCGTTATGTATGTCGCTTCTTCAATAATGTATAATTGACAATAACAGCAGCAACAGTAAAATCTCGCGGCGCAAATAAGACACACAGCAATACTTAAAATTATGATACATTTTGTGTTGTTATCTGGTTAATAAAAATATTATAATATTTTCCTCTTACTATAACATAATCTCGTATACGTATATATTGCATGTGTGGCATTTAGAAAACCAAAATGCTATATGCATGTTACGTATTTATAAGACGGGTATACAAATACACCAAATATATAGGGATCAACTGAACTACAAATTATATTTTATCTTAAGTGTACAAAATGCATGGAGCAAACTGGTATTTTAACACAGAAATACACCACAACAACAAAAATGTTTTAAGCGGTAGGATAAGAACGGCAAATGAAAAAGTTTTTCATTTTTTATGTTAAGAAAATTTTCTCGTGTGTTACAATAAAAATTGATTTTCCAAAAGTGGGTGGAAAAGTTTTTTTTTTTTTTTTTTTGGTATATAAGTTTGGTGTCACTCTTTATCAATAATGAAAATCTAAGTAAAAGACATTGTGAAAATTTTACTATACATGAGTACACATACTATCATACATTTTTTATTAAGTATGTAAATATACGATTTGATTTGTTTTGGTTCTACTTAAATAGGATTTTCAAAGACAGCGGTGTTAAATAAAATGTTCGTTAAGGGGCCCCCCAATAAAAAGTATTATGAATGTTTAAATATTTGGATTAAACTCGAATATTGAATGAAATACTATATAGAGTATGTCAAAAGTGGCGTAAAAAAGTGTTAAAAAGTGGTGATTAAAATGTACGTATTTTGTTTTAGAGTAAATTAAAATATTCTAAAAGCACCGAATTCCGAACCAACAATACATTTTTAGACTTTCTTGGTTTTAAGGGTTCTTACACAGGTTTGAGTTCAACGATCTTAAAATATACAACTGTTTCGGTCTATCTACATGTTTTGAAATTTTTACGATTATTTTGTTTTTTTTATTGATGCAATAAATGTTTTACAAATTAATGAATAGATTATGCACCGGCTCCGGTAGCTTTTTTAAATGGATGCGGCACGATCTATGTTAAGTCATGTTAAATATTGTTAATTTACTTGTAATTAGCTGTATGTGGCAGATAAAACTAGTGAGCACTTTGCTATTTCAACTCTCCCTGACGCTTAGTGATCTTTCGCAAGCGTACCTCGAGTACAGTAAACCCTAAATTCAACGGACCCCGATTTAACGAACGCTTGATTTAACGGACAATTATTTTATTTTCAATTTTTCTGTTATCGATTATGATGGGATTGGGTATGTTGGATGGACATGGGATTCTTAAACAATTTTTGCCCATATTCCAGAACTTCTTCCAAAAATTATTTATTAATCCCATTTCCATCCAAGACACCCAATCCCACATAATCAGCTAAGAAATGCCTGAGTTCCTTCCCAGATGGCCAGAACTTCTTCCAAAAACTGTTTATGAATCTCATTCCCATCCAACAAACAAGATCCCGTCATAATCGATTAAGGGATATACGAGTTCTATCCTAGGTGGCCATATTCCAGAACAAGTGCAAAATCTATAGTCGATTAAATTTAAAAACATTCGGATTTAACGGACTCCCCCAATCAATCCGTTAAATCAAAGTTTTACTGTAATTTACCTTTTTTAAATTAGTTCTCGGTTGATGTTGATTACCTTATTGCAAACCCCTTGTATTGTTATTTCTTATTTTAATTAGGTCTGCACAGCTCCAGCGGTTTCCGCCTTTAGAGCCTCACACCTTTTGAGGTGTCCAACATACGACATAAGTGAGTATTTTCATGCCGAAGTTGAAATTTAACGTGGCACATGTTTTCTTGGTTTTTTCTGTATGTCCTTGGTGGCTTATTCCATCTTTAAGTCGATATGGCGGTTGTTGTTGCTAATGTACCTTGGGTACCAGAACTAAGAATTTCTACCCACGAGCCAGTACATTTGCCTATTTTCTCATTTTAAAATTTGGGCTTAATGTATTTTGGGAGATAATGTAGGATTTCTGACGTGATTATGACATCAGTGGCGCTATTCTGATTTTCCCTGGAAATTGGGAAAAATATTTTCATGTCATTTTTCTCAAAACTATATTTTTCTGGCCTATAAGGTATAACCAGAACCAGAGATACAGCGACAAGATACAACGCCTGTCAAATTAAAATACACGAAAACCATAGGATGCTAACACAACAATGTCGCTGGCGACGACGACATTGTAGCTGAATTTTTTTAGAATCTATTCTAATTTTGTCGCCGGCGCTGCAGTACCACCAATATAAGTTTCAGATTATTATGTTGGTAAACATTTTTTTACCACTGTTTTTAAATGAATTTCAATCAAATCTGAATGTTATACACAATCTCGAGTCGATAAAAAGATAAATGAAATATTTTAGGGTTAATTTTTCGTGTTTTGTCGCTTCAACGCTGACGCGCTTGTTGTGTTTATTAAAGCGACATCGCCGGCAGACAAATGAATTTTGCCGATGTATTTTGTCGCTGTATCTCTGGTTCTGTTTATACCTATACTGTTGCAATTAGTTGGGTGTAAATATTTTCGATACGAAGTTGATTGGGAATCTTTTGTTCCACAAAATTTTTATAGCGAAAAATAACTCCCAATATATTTTTGTTTCAAAAATATTTACACCAAACTAATTTCAACAGTAGGCTTGAAAATTATATTCAGATGGCTTACTCCAGATCAACCAGATTTGGTAATAAAAAACCATTATTAACAAGTTAATCCCATTTTTTATTAATGAAATTGACACTTTTATTATTGTACATACTCCCCATCAACCCTAATTTCAAAATATCATTTCTGAAATTTTTTAATGGTAGGTGGCTGCTTAAAATTTCAACTTTTATTAATCACTTAAACTGTTCGTACTGTGCTATCAGCCAGAATCACCCGAAGCCAGAATACCAAGTGCCATCAGCCAGAATCACCCGGAACTGTTCAATTTTCCGAACACACCCATTGACTAATTGCTTTATACATTTTATTGATATTTAGCCTAGTCTTTGCTTGCTAGCCATTTCTAGTGTGGTAAATTTATGATACACCAATTCCTATTCCTAGGTCACACGCAAGTAAAGTTTTAATTTAAATTAAATTAAAATGCAAGCACGTTTCTGCCACAAACAAAAAATAATAATAAACTTTTATTGCAATTATTGATTCACAGATGATTCATAAAATTTTTTAGCACACTTTATTTCCATTTGATGTATGGCGCTACGAACGATTACGTAATCGGGCAAAATACTCATTTTCTTGTAAGATGATGCTATACTCGTACCGCATGAAAATAACATACAATGTGCAATAAAAATTTGTACCACATAGTTGTTGTTGCATTTCCATTGATGCTTCATTTTCTTTCTATAATGTATACGTAATATAATTATAGTACACCACGTACTAATATAGTGTTCGGGTGTGTAGTGGTGTGATTGGTGCAATCATTATAAAATTTGCGAGGGAGGATTTTTATTTTATTTCGTATAAATGGCAGTGAGGCGGAGTTCGAAGATAGAAACTGTATACTGTATAGTATGTAAAGTATAGTAAATGCATTTCTTTTCCTATATTCAAAAAAATTATATTGCAGTCACAAATTTAATGTGTGTGTGTGTGCCATATGTACAGTTTTTATTATAGGTGATAATTTTACAGAGGCAAGACGCGAGATTATAAAAATTTATGAATGAAATTAAAAAAAAAAAATAAGTTTCTGATTGATAAGTAGTAAAAACAGAATTTTTTGTGTAAAATTTATCAAGGTGCGCCTATAAAGTATATATTTGTATTTTTAGTTTAGAAACACAGACGCACACATATACCAATATGATTCTAAATAAACAAACAACACAATTTCTTATCAAGCCAAACATCGCCGTGTGTCTCATTTTGGCAAACGCGAATATTTTTAAACAGGTAACGTAATAAAGCATAATATATGTAGGCCTATATATCGATTTTCTGATTATTTATTTATTTTTGTTGAAATTTGCCTTTTGGACTGGATGTCTTCAACATGCAAAATCTTATAAGAAGGCATAAAATTTACTCACATGTAAATATCTTAACTAGAAGTTATAAAAATAAATATTTTACAATATCAAATTGATAAGAACTCAGTCAATCTTATAATGTTGAAAATCAATGAAGTACAAAAAATATTTATAAATAAACCAAAGTCGATAAGACCGGATAATGTGTGGGCTCTGTATTATACATTATGATATTATCGTAAAATTATCATTCAACATTCTAATCTTTGATATGCTCGTATATGTATATATGCAGTCTGTAGTCTGTATGTGCCCATCGAGTTAATTTATAAAATTTACTATCAGTAATTTGATTTCGTTTCAGGTGAAATAAGCTTGTATGCTATAGCTTTACATAAACCTAATCGTTTATTTGAGTCAACTGTTTTAGCCTGCCAAATTTCTGTCCAGGTTGTTTACTGTACACGCTCGGGTGTTAAACCATGTGTAAATGAGTTTGACCCTTTAATTTAAATGGGGGCTACATAAACCTGCTCGCCTTTTTGAAGGCACATTTCTTACTGCTTGAAAGTCCCGCTTAGTACTAGACGAACAGGCACGAAACAAATGGAGTTTTACAAATTATTTTCTATATTTGTCAAAGAAGACAGAGCATCACCTATTCTATATTTTCAAAATGTTACGAATGGCATTTCTATTTATTAAATAAAATAAGTCTGTGAATGTTATAGATTCCATCGGATTTTTTTTTTTTTACTCTGTTATTAGCGCAATCAATCAGTAGCCAAATATTTTTAATAAATGTTTAGTAATAATACAATACCACAAGAATTGTTACTCATCGAATCATCTTGAGCTCATAAAGAAGCATTGGATATCCTTCACAAGCAAATGGAGAACAGATTCTTGATTCGCTTAATCTTATCAACTACGGCAGTAATCATATGAGGAGACACTCATTCTGCTCGCATAACGTAAAACGCACCACCATAATGATATGCCGCTGCGATACCAGCTATCTGGATTTTGACCTGATCTGTCTAATTATTACGCATGAGGTTCTACTGGACCATCTGCCGTTCGGTAGTCTTCTAGCTTCGTTAAACTATCTGCCATCTTGTTAACGGATGAGAGACAATTCTGGGTTACTTTCGACGCAAGGAAATACGATTTGAGTGTTGTAATGCCTGACTTCCGTAAAAATGCGAATATCTCTTACAAATTTTACATTATAGGTCAACCAGTCAACGACTTCCCTTAGTTTAGCTTTAGATACGCTGCAGTATTCCAAAAGACAAAAAGGTAAATTGACATTTAATTCTTCACAAGAACTTCACATTTTCCTCTCCCAAACTTCCTTTCCATCTTTGAATCATCAGTGAAGAAATTAACTCCTATGCTGTATTCACAAATGCCTCTCTTAAAAGAAGATGACGGGATGGTACTGCTGGTAGTTTTTGGGGTGTTCCTGTTGCTTAGAATAAATGAGTGTCCTGTTACATTTGAGGAGAGGAGAGTGCCAGCACGGATGGGCGAGGTAGATTGCCCAATGAAATCTACACTAATTTCGACGCGTAATCTATTACGTAGATTACATAGCGATTTTTTGCATTCCTGACGTCGATAATGTAGACAACGTCGATAACCTTGGAATTGATATTAAAACATAATTTTCTCGAGATAATTATCTAATTATCCTATAAAGTTTTGAAATGAAATTTTTTAATTTTATTTAAATTTTCTGATTATCTAAAAACTAATAATAAATAAATTTTGATAGGTTATTTGCTTCACGCGACATCTCCTACTCCAATAAATAAACTTATTTATTGCGAACGAAGATTTCTAACGACCACGACAGTGCACAATTTTCATATTTTTTTTTTATTTAATTTTAACTGTCACATTCAATTTACAGTTATGGTGTTTAAGAAATCTCCAAGTTTGAATACCGTATTTTCGACAGCTTTCGTTTTCCTATAGCAAGCGTAGAAAGAGAAAAGAATAGTAAAAATTTCATACATTTTGCTTTTTTCTTCTTTTGCCTACTATAAGAAAACGATAGCATTCGATGTATTTCCTGTATATCCCTATCGTCGTTTTCTATAGCTTTCTTTTCATCAGAATTACCATCTACAAACAATTTGTAATATTTAAAGCCTTTCTATAATGTATGTCATCCATCTTCTCAGGATTCATAAAAGCAATCCTTCGGGCAAGCTGTTTCATAACAATTTGAGGAACCAAAACATTTTGTGGTGCAGTAAAGTTGAAAATAAAACACTCAAAACCAGAAGTAAATCAGCATATTGATTTTTGTGCTTTTCTTTAATAAATATTGACCAGTGTTAATAAATTTATCGAGAAAGATATTCGAAAATTTCGAATACCAAATACACTGAGCAAAACAAAAAACGCAATATATAGGGTTTTCCAATAAGAGTGATATGATTTCTTTAAAAAAAACACACTAATTGTTAAGGAAATTGAAATGTTTTTTATTTAATGTGAAGTACAACCGATACAATTAAGTTCTGAATAAAACGTCATTCAAATTGCTTCCACGACTTCTTCTGCAGGAACGAATTCGATGAACCCAATTTTCGAGCACTTTTTCCACTAAATGAAGTCGTATGCCATGAATAGCACGTTCAATATTGACTTGTAAAACTTGAAGAGAGTTTGGTTTATAGCTAAAGACCAATCACTTCAAATAACCCCACAAGAAATAGTCTAATGGTGTTAAATCACAACTTCTTGGAGGCCATTGAATATCACAGTTTCTTGAAATAATCGAATCTCCAAACTTTTCTCGCAATAATTCAATTGTTGGACTTGCTGTGTGGCACGTAGCCCCGTCTTGTTGGAACCAAATGTTGTCAAGATCAACTTCTTCAAATTTCGGCCATAAATAGTTGGTTATCATCGATCTAAACCGATTTCCATTGACAGTAACGGTGTTACCAGCTTCATTTGGAAAACATACGGACCGATGATTCCACCAGACCAAAAACCACACCAAACTGTCAATTTAGGTGAATGTAATGGTTTTTCATGAATAATTTTTGGACTTTCTTCGCACCAGAATCGACAGTTTTGTTTATTTACCGCACCACTCAGATGAAAGTAAGCCTCATCGAAGAAGATGATTTCCTTAACAAAAATCGTTATCGTTTTCAAGTTGCTCCAAGGCAAAATCAGCAAATTCACGACGTTTACGGTTGTCCAATGGCTTCAGTTCTTGTGTGAGAACAATTTTATACGGATGCAAACCCAAATCTTTTCTCAAAATCCGCCAGGTTGTGGTTTGAGACAGTCTCAATTCTTGAGAACGTCTTGGAATCAACAACTTCCGGTCTTCAGCAACACTTGCCTGAACGGCATCAATATTTGCATTACTTCGAGCGTTTCTTTGTCTTATTGGCACTTGAACATTATGTAAAGAAAATTTACGCTCAAAATTTTCAACAATTCGACGAATAGCGAGCACACTTGGGCGATTATTACGACTATAAAATGGCAAAAGTGCACGAAAAGTTGCAATTGGAGAACGATTATTTTGATAATAAAACTGAGTAATTTGTAAACGTTGCGTATATCTCACCATGATGAAATTGCAAACATTACTGGATACAATGAAACAAAAATGACAGATCATGACATATTACAAATGGCCGAACGTCACTTAAAAATTATATCAGTTTAAGCACTGTTAAAAAGTTTTACAGACAAGTATCTACAAGTTTATCGATTCATAATCCTAATAAATTTTAAAGTTTCATAGAAGTATTCGTGGATATTTCATGCAATATAGTTATATATTGCAATATAGTTATATAGTTTTGACAAAAAAAGAAACAGGATATATATTGATATTGATTACAAATTGATGAATTTGCGGGCCAAATGTAAACCTCAGATGATAGTACGAAAATGGATATCGAATGCATTACAAAAAATTCCTCCTCCAAGGAAAGATTAATCATAGATACCACTGGTATAATCAAATCTATACCGTCCGTGTTGCATAAAAAACCAACGTTACGCTTGTCAATCAACATGTAGACGGTATTCGACGAATGATTTATGCCAAGTTGATTTACTTACGGCTTAGAGGATAATTTTCCAGGTTTTTGCTGTTAAAGCTATTTGTGGCGTGTAAGTCTTACAATTATTATTAATATTGCAGGTCTGGCCTCATATATAATTTATACAAAGCATAATCTGACTAATACCAAATTAACGCTACAAACTTTGGGCTAAGAACTAGGTAAGCTGCTCGTAATTTCACTGATTGAAAAGCTGTACCCTGGTTGAATAAAGAACGTCGGAAAGTTTCATCAAATTGTCAAGTTAAACTAAGAAGAAGTCGAGAACGATACAAACATATCGCCACATACGTCTGATCACCAGCATCGACTAGTGACTGAGAATGCGGGAGCATTATGATCTTTATGTGTTTGTCGGGCCGGGCCTACCATGAGATTTGCGATGATTTAGTCTGTGATCAAAGATTAAGAGCAAGCCAAAAACACTTAAAACCGAATTTGGCTGTGTGATTTCCTTTCAACCCGAAATGGATACCACTTATAGAATACTGAAGGAGCATATAGTGGTACTAAGAAATCTATGAAATGAAAAGTAATTTTCGGAAAATCATGAGGCAGGTCCCAAGATTCGGGGTGCTTTTCATGTCCCAGGTCGATTTTGTATGGCAACCATTTTGTTTTGGATGACATTTGTCTGCTCATAATTGACACTCATAGAAAGTGGTCGATATCAATTTATTATGGCGCATCTAACGCAGCAACAACAACGCGTTAAAATTAAATTATTTATATTGAAATAATTTTGTTTTGGCAACCATTTTTGATAATAAATCATTATTAGCGACGATACACATTTCGACTTTGCTGGCTTTATTAATAAACAGAATAGACGCTACTGGGCAATAAAAACCTTCAATTGATATACCACAGACCACCACACGTTCGTAGAGTAACTGTATGGTGCGCCTTTTGGCCGGTGACATAATCTTAGACCGATAGCGGTCACTAGTAACTGTACTGGTACCAGTATCGGTACATGTTGAAAAAGTTTCTTGTGCTCAAATATGTGGTTCCAACTAGAAGGTGCTTCATCACACACACACACATCTCGTTCAACTATGCAAATTTGGCAAAAAATTGCATGGCTAAATTAGGTGAAAAAGGGGTGATATCGACTCGGCCCCACGATCCCCTGCTTTGTCACCATTCGATTTCTTCGTATAGGGGTATTTGGAGAGAAAGGTGAACACCAATAAATGAACCACAACCTCGATGCTTAAGGAAAACATTTGCTGAAATAATAGCAGAAGTTTGCGTAAATGTTAAGAAAATGCGTTTAAAAGAGCTGGCCTTTGTGCCACGGCCAACGGCGGCTACTTGATCGAACATCGACCGGAAACATAAAAAATACCTTGTACGTTGTACACCTGCCTATAACGGAGACACAACAAGCATTTTAACGCTTCCTACAGCTAGAAGAGAAACTATAATCCAAATAGGATTTAAAAGAATGGTTTATCCAGTTCTTGACCGAGTACTTGAACAGGGGTTACATGATACCAACATGACGTGATAACATGTGGGTTGTCTTACCCATTTGCATGATTATTTGCCATTTTTGATAAATTGAGAAAAGTTCGATTGAACAGCTCTTTATATCTGGTCGGTTCTGACCGGCGTGTGCCAATTTACCGAGTAATATACGAGAAATTATTTTTGAGCCCACTCAAATGTATTACCACTTACAAATGTATTAGGTGGTACATCCCTACGGGAAAATGTTCATCAAGTCTCAAACACAGTAACACAAAAACTCTCACAAACATACGAATTACATAAATTATTGATTAAGTATTGAAAAATCTTCAAATTTTATTTGATTGTGTGTGACTGAATTTTTTGTAAGTCAAGCAATTGATGACAACATAAGTGAACTTCTCCACGAAATTCTGGTCAAAAGGTATGTTGCGATTATTTTTCTCTCCGTGATAAATACAAATTATGTATTGGGCATTCTACTGAATAAACTAATGAACTTGTCCAAAAAATTCATTATTGGAGAGGCTATTATAACTTTTCTAACGGCAAAACTCAGAGAAACCATTTAATTTTTTAAACTTGTATAAACATGTTTCTAGTAAAAATGTTTGACCACTTCTAGTTAAACACACAATTTTAATTTCCTTTTCTTAAGTTTAGTTATGGGATGTTATTTTAATAACTTAAGAAAATAAAATTTTCATTATGTGTACCTGAACTAAAGTGACTTACAAAAGCGAAGACTAGTTTTATTTTATAGTTAAAACATAAAATATTAATCATAAATCAAAAATAAGCATTCAAAATGCCCCTTAATAGATTATATCACATTGCTTACATGAATTTCCGTAAGAACTGCCTTATTACTAACTCAATGAATTCTTTACAAAAATCGTTGATGAATTCATCAATACGTTATACAGCAAATTCCTTAAAAACATCATTCGGTAGATCGCGTAAAACTTCATTAAATATATAAATGACTTTAGTTCCGGGCACAGAAGAAAGTTCATTTGAGACTACATTGAAGGATTCATGATCTCATCGATTACCTTCCAGTAGGGATCTACTACTACTTCTTCTATCCCTACCGGAAAATGTTCATTAGGTCTCAAACACAGTAACTCTCACAAACGTATGAATTACCTCCCTGGTAACAAAAGTTCACCAGTTCACAAATACTACATATTTTAGAAAAAATGTACCAAGCGCATACAATTATCCAAGATTGCTAAAGTATTGCTAATTCTTTGATTGTGTTTTTATAAATAATAAAAAAATTAACATTATGACGATACTTCTAATCATTCTTTTGATGAGTTTCTTGAAATTAATTAAAAAATAAAAATTTTATGTAGCACAAAATTTAAAGGAAACATATGATGAGCGTTTCGGTGATACTCATGATGATTTTAATAATGATAATCACGAAACACACTTGTCTTGTTTATGTTTTTACTGCTATCAAATCACAAAATAAAATTTAATTTTGCAATTAATCATTATAATTCGCTAAGTCAATGTGATTATACTTTACTTTGTATGAAAGTTCAAAGTATTTTCAATATTTTTGTAGTTTGGTCACTGCAGTGTGATCAGACTGCACTCGACCGAATTTTTTAATTCAAACAATTCAATGTTTTTATTAGTTCAAAACCATAAACTCCCAACATCTTGGTAACCTCACCTCGATGAAATATACCGAATTTGAAATGAATACATGAATTTAAACAATTAATCTTCAAAGCATTCATTTATATATTCCCTAATTAGCTCATCTGATTGGTAATAGAGCAATTGTTTATGAAAATCTCAATGAAATCATTTATGAATTCACTGGTTTCATAGTTAATGAAATACATTTGAATATTCCCTAATGAGTTCATCGGTTGTGTAATAAAGAAATTCTCACATTGTTCATCGGTGTGTTCATTATAAGATAGAATTATATAAAAAGTAAATTTACAACACAAGCCGATATATGGGTAATCAACAATTGAGTTAATCGTTGAATTCATCAACTATCTGTTACAAGGGATGGATTTTTGATTTAGTATTGAAAAATCTTCAAATTTGATTTGATTGTATGTGTCCGAATTTTTTATAAGACAAGCAATTGATGACAATATAAGTGAACTTCTCGATAAAATAGTGGTCAAAAGGTATGTTGCCATTATTATTCTCTCCGTGAGAAATACAAATTATGTATTGGGCGTTCTACTGAATAAACTAATGAACTTGTCCATAAAAGTCATTGGTGGAGAGGCTATTATTACTTTTCTAACGGCAAAACTCAAAGAAACCATTTAATTTTTAAACTTGTATAAACATGTTATTCTACTAAAACTTGTAGAAGTGATTAAACACACAAATTTAATTTACTTTTGGCAATTCTTTTGTTTAATTATGGGATGTTAATTTAATAAGATAGGGAAATAAAACCAATTAAATATGTGTATCTGAACTAAAGTGACTTACAAGCACACCGATAAATATTGTGAGAATTTCATTAGGAATTTCTTTATTATACAACTGATGAACTTACTAGGGAATATTCTAATGAATTTCATGCACGATACGAAACAAGTAAATTCATAAATGATTTCATCGAGATTTTTGTAAGGATTCCTTTGCTTTATTACCAATCCGATGAACAAATTAGGGAATATATAAATGAATGTCTTGAACTAAGAAACCAGTGAAAATTTTAAATTATTTCATTAGGAATTTCACAGAAATTACACTAGTAAGTGATGAACCCTTTAATGAATTTACATAGGAACTTCCTCAATGATAACGCAATGAAAGTGCATATATGTAGCTACATAGATTAATGGTTTAAATTCATATATTAATTTCAAATTTGGTACATTTTATTTATTTAATTTAGGTTCTATATTCTTTATTTATTTAAATTTGAGGATTTTGATCCGGCTGCTTTATCCTAAAAATAAAAAAAATATTTTTAAAATAAAATTTATTACCTATTTGTAATAATCATGTGTACGTTAGTTTTAGCCAACGTATATTTAATTGGTTAAATCGATTGTGGGCTTTGCGAATGCGTTTACGTATTTCGGCTTCGTATTCCTTTCTATTTAATTCTGGCGATGCTTCTAAATAAATTAAAATTAATTTATTGTTTTTATTTTGCAAATTTTAACTGAAGCAATTTTATTGGTTTGGGGCTCTGTTTTTCCCGAAAATGTTCGGAAGCTCAAGCTGTAGATTAAATAAATTTGATTTAATTAAATAAAGAAATAGGGTAACGGAATAACCATACGAAGTTATTTTATAGCCAATAACTAGTTTTGATTTTATTATGAAGGAACATGTCATAATTTAAAAGCTAAATTGTGAGATGTCCCTTCATAATTAAATAAAATCCTCTAAGGTATGCAACGAATTAAAATAAACTCCAAGCGATTTGAAGGGCTATTCACACCAATATATTTATATTAGCTCACTCTGTGTGTCCGTTTGTATCGTCAAATTTTGTAATCAATTTTTCAACCACTTGCGATAGTTCAATTGACCTGAAATTTTGCATGCAGGCTTAACTCCGATGACAATACAAGATACTAACATTTTTGGACATTAAAAATTTCGATGACTAAAAAGTAGAAAATAAAATATATTTAAAAAAAAACTTTTTAAAAAATCACGCTTATATTTAAAGGCCCTAAAAAGTAGATAATATAATAAAAGACTTTGAAAAGTAGAAAATAAAATTGTTCTTCCTTACTCCTATCAAGGTATATTTATAACCAGTAGGAATTTAAAATTAATATGACTAAAAATATAAGCGTGGGGCGCTCCTTCTGAATGTATATACTATCTCTCAATATATCATTTTTACGTTAATACTGAAATGCTCCAGCAAAAAATCTATTCTTAGGATACATCAGAATAGACTGTTCCATTAGTGTTACTAAAAGACTTTACTTCATGTGTCTAGTAGTCTTAAATTACTAATGCCGTAAAGGAGCGCCCCACGCTTATATTTTTAGTCATATTAATTTTAAATTCCTACTTGTTATAAATATACCTTGATAGGAGTAAGGAAGAACAATTTTATTTTCTACTTTTCAAAGCCTTTTATTATATTATCTACTTTTTAGAGCCTTTAAATGTAAGCGTTTTTTTTAAAAAAAAAATTTTAAATATATTTTTATATAAATAAATTTCCCTTATGTTTTTCTTTAGTGCAGCCTTCTTTTTTTCGGCGAATTCAGTTATCAATTTGCGTGTAGATTCATAGCCAATATTGAATTTAAACTTTTTACCTATTTGATTGGTAACTAATTGAAATCCTTCACCTGCAAACGTTTTCAACGAAACTCTGTCATTGACAACTATTTTAATAATTCGAGTCTAAAAAGAACTAGCAGTAGCGTTGAATGGTCGTTCTGTTGCTTGTTATTCCGGAAGATTCCAAAATAGATTGTTTGGCTTTTTTAGCTTGAGAATCATGTAACATTTGATGAAAAGTTCCCGGTCTAACAAAGAAAACATAGTTGTCTTCAAAATAAGCTTCAGTTTCGGTAATCACTTCTTCATTTGAGCCAAATGTCTTTCACTGGAGCTTTTTTTAAAGTTTGCAAACAAGTAATAATCGCTGGGGGCTAAATCTGGCAAATACGGTGGATGTGGAAGCAATTCATTGTTGTTTTTGATAGATTGTGAGCAAACGCGGTATACCCAATTCGCTTTTGATATCTTTACAATGTCAGCTATCTCACATGCTGTATAAGATAGCAAAAAATTTCCAGCAGAAAAAACGTGTTCTGCTATTCACCGCTAGAGGCATCATGATCACAAAAATGAAATTTTTTCTGCTGATCTTTTCGAAACCAGCAGAAAATTTTATGTTTAAGATAATTTTTTAGTTTTTATGAAAATTAATAATTATCAGCAGAAAGTTTTATGAAATATCAAAGTATTTATGAAAAAGAAGAGAAAATTTTTGTTTAAACGTTTTGAAGCAAAGAAAGTTAATTTTTTGAAAAACGATTTGCGTATGTATAGTATAAGAACTCTCAAAATATACAAAAATTACCATAATCATCATTGTGCAAATACAGGGCAACATCAAAAAAATCGACATCGTTGATAGCACTCCTTACATTTAAGTGAAATGTTTTCAGTTTTTTAACAAAAGTGTTAGAAAAACCCCCCTGTAACTACCCTGGGTGTATGTGCTACTGACGCCAGGTGTGAATCTTATGTTGCTCATGCATATAGATTATGATCTAGGCTACCATAAAAACATACACCCAGGGTAGTTACAGGGGGGTTTTTCTGACACTTTTGTTAAAAATCTGAAAACATTTTACAATAAAATGACTTCAAAAATGTATGGAAGTTTACTGACGGCAGGTGTGAATCTCATGTTGCTCATGCATATAGATTATGATCTAGGCTACCATAAAAACATACACCCAGGGTAGTTACAGCGGGGTTTTTTTAACACTTTTGTTAAAAATCTGAAAACATTTCACAATAAAATGACTTCAAAAATGTATGGAAGGTTACTGACGCCAGGTGTGAATCTTATGTTGCTCGTGCATATAGATTATGATCTAGGCTACCATAAAAACATACACCCAGGGTAGTTACAGGGGGGTTTTTTTAACACTTTTGTTAAAAATCTGAAAACATTTTACAATAAAATGACTTCAAAAATGTATGGAAGGTTGCTGACGGCAAGTGTGGATCTCATGTTGCTCATGCATATAGATTATGATCTAGGCTACCATAGAAACATACACCCAGGGTAGTTACAGGGGGGTTTTTCTAACACTTTTGCTAAAAATCTGAAAATATTTTACAATAAAATGACTTCAAAAATGTATGGAAGTTTACTGACGGCAGGTGTGAATCTCATGTTGCTCATGCATATAGATTATGATCTAGGCTACCATAAAAACATACACCCAGGGTAGTTACAGGGGGGTTTTTTTAACACTTTTGTTAAAAAAATGAAAACATTTTACAATAAAATGACTTCAAAAATGTATGGAAGGTTACTGACGGCAAGTGTGAATCTCATGTTGCTCGTGCAAATAGATTATGATCTAGGCTACCATAAAAACATACACTCAGGGTAGTTACAGCGGGGTTTTTTTAACACTTTTGTTAAAAATCTGAAAACATTTCACATTAAAATGACTCCAAAAATGTATGGAAGGCTACTGACGCCAGGTGTGAATCTTATGTTGCTCGTGCATATAGATTATGATCTAGGCTACCATAAAAACATACACCCAGGGTAGTTACAGGGGGGTTTTTCTAACACTTTTGTTAAAAAAATGAAAACATTTTACAATAAAATGACTTCAAAAATGTATGGAAGGTTACTGACGGCAAGTGTGAATCTCATGTTGCTCATGCATATAGATTATGATCTAGGCTACCATAAAAACATACACTCAGGGTAGTTACAGGGGGGTTTTTTTAACACTTTTTTTAAAAATCTGAAAACATTTCACATTAAAATGACTTCAAAAATGTATGGAAGGCTACTGACGCCAGGTGTGAATCTTATGTTGCTCGTGCATATAGATTATGATCTAGGCTACCATAAAAACATACACCCAGGGTAGTTACAGGGGGGTTTTTCTAACACTTTTGTTAAAAAATGAAATCATTTTACAATAAAATGACTTCAAAAATGTAAGGAGTGCTATCAACGATGTCGATTTTTTTGATGTTGCCCTGTATTTGCACAATGATGATTATGGTAATTTTTGTATATTTTGAGAGTCCTTACACTATACATACGCAAATCGTTTTTAAGAGAAAATTAACGTTCTTTGCTTCAAAACGTTTAAACAAAAATTTTCTCTTCTTTTTCATAAATTCTTTGATATTTCATAAAACTTTCTGCTGATAATTATTAATTTTCATAAAACTCCAAAAATTTTCTGCTGGTTTCGAAAAGATCAGCAGAAAAAATTTCATTTTTGTGATCATGATGCCTCTAGCGGTGAATAGCAAAACACGTTTTTTCTGCTAGAAATTTTCTGCTATCTTATACAGCATCTATCTCACGCAACTTCACTTTACGGTCAAAACAATTTTGTGCGGATTTTTTTATGTTTTCTGGAGTAGAAGTGAACATACTAGCTCCGGCTTAAGTCCTGAGCTGGCTCCAAATCCTTCGTGCGCAGTTAGTCTATATGGTATCCAATTGACAAATGAAAGTTATCTTCATTTTCAACTGATGCTTTAGAACCATTTGTTATTGAGCTTCATTAATTTTTTCAAAACTGAAATAAATGGCGTTCAAGCCGGCGTTCTTGGGATCAACTTCGGGGTTAGTAGGATAATTTTTAGTTGAGTAATTTTTCATTTCAAAAATCGTCATCCTTAGATTTGGAAGTAGAATATATTTGCAATTTACAAACTAAAATTTAAATACTACATTTCGAATTTCGAATTAATCTATTAACTACTACTATTTACTTTTGATAACAACATTTTTGAATAAGCCTAACATGACCTTTGTCCACTGTTTTACAAATACATGTAAATTTTTGTTATTTAGACGAATTTTTTGATCCGCCATGTTTTGGTATTTTTAATTTTGTCGGAAACTTTACAGTCGTAATTTTCTTATGATATGATATGATGATATGATCTTTTACAACGTAGGGCAGCTGTTAAGCTGGTATCCTATAATATACTACATGCAATTTAGTATGTCCAAGTCCATAGTTGACATATTCCTTTGATGACACAGCAACTGAACCACTTGAGCACATGCACTCTACTTCTACTGCATTCGATTAACACTTAATCACCCAAGAACTGTCTCAACCTGAAACAAGATTCGGTGACCGAAATGACTAGGTAGGTCTAGGATATGTTATAGGTCCTAATACTAGAACAACTACAACAGCAAACTGCCGTTATACAACGTATCCTAGTTCGATTTTTCTTCTTTTATAATCACCAATTACCAGTTTTCTAATCCCCGTTTTTGGCCATTCATGACCTGTGTAAAAGCAGTTAGTTTGTTAGTAAGGATAAGTAACTTTCTTATTTGGTCTCTATTTATCACCATGAAGATGAATTAGACATAAGAAGATTTTGTTTGTTCGTTTGTTTAATCCACCCTTCCAACTACCTTAAAGACAAAGAGGGATAGCTTCTTATGTTCTAACTTTCTATAAACATTTCGATGTATCTATCGTCATCAACCATCAATGACAGGAATAATCAATCAATCGCGTCCAGGGGCCATCTCGTTCCACGAAGTACATAGTCTGTCCAATGAAACGCTAAATGAATACACCTGCAATATTTTAACGAACTATTCGCCAACAAAACCCCGAACTACAATTCCCAGCCGCTATTCACCATAAATTCAAATTCCTCCAAACCACAAACGGCACCTCAAGAGAAAAAAAATACCTCCCTCAACTAACCAAACCGACATCTACAGTCAAAAATTGGAACCGTCGATACAAAACAACATCACTTAGCAAAGTTCCCAAAGCCGCGGGGACTGCAGTAATCTAAGTACGCCAACCCAGAATACCACAGGCCCACCGCTCCAAAAACCAGGCCATATCATGTCAACACTCCCAAGTCCCGACACTAGGTTTAAGTCTAGTCAACCAAGGGAAAAATCTCAGCCCCACCCTTCTATCATTGCTGAAATCAAGAAACGTCGAATAATCAACAATTGAACCCACCCAACACCCCACTAAACAACCATGTACATGACAAAACACACGCAAAACATGTGCCTGCTAAAAAAAACCCATCCAATCTCCTCTATCCCCCGAACCAGACAAGTATCACATGTATATATACTAAATTCTGTTTTTACGCGAACCTTTTTTACGCGAATTTGATTTAACGCGATTAAAAAACCCATTATTAACAAAATCAAACATCCTTGTACATGATTTAAACCTCTAATAATAAAATTACCGACAGATGGAGGTGAACGTGTAAAATCTACGTGTCAAATCTACGACACAACTGCAGCGGATTTCCCTAATTTACCCATATTAGTTTTGATAAAATTATAGTGCGAGTTTGCAGTGTGTTATTCATATTTAAAGTGGCAGTACTAATAAGAAAACAACATTTTGGATAGACTAGCCAGCGGAGGTGCCACTTCTGTAGTGAAATATTTCAGTTTGACGGAATCTACCGTAAGAACCATAAAACAAAATGAAGACGGTATTAGAAAATTCGAGATTGCTGGAACAAGTATAAGTGCTCATACATCATCATACACAAGGATTGCTCACAAAAACGAATACCAGTTGATGGAAATATCATCAAGCAGATGGCATTACGAATTTACAAAGAGGTGAAACAAATGGGACCACAAACCTGGGGCCAGAAAGTTAAAAAATTTGAATTTTCTGTAAGGTTGGATGATGGATTTTTTTCAAAGGCTCATCTGCAGATGAGGAGGCAGCTGAAGCATTTCCTTCAAAATTGGCAAAATAATTAAATATGGTGGCCGAAGTGTATTTCGGATCAGGTATGAAATGCTGATGAAACCGGCCTTTTCTTGAAGTGAATTCCGAGCAGAACATACGGAGCCAAATCCCAGAAAATTGCAAGTGGATTTAAGGTAGCCAATGATCATGTGATCTTTTTATAATTGCTCTAACGCTTCAGGTGATCGGATGCTGAAACCCGCACTTGTAAATAGAGCTCTAAAACCACGGTCAATGAAAGGCGTAGATTTTTGCACATTACCAGTCCACTGGACGGCTAATAAAAAAGCCTGGGTGACAACTGAAACTGTTAGGGGTTGGTTTATTAAAAATTTTGGTACACTAAAAGATGGTGGTGAATAAAAATCAGAATTGTGTCTTTGATTTATTTTCACCATTCGCAATTTCACCATAAAATACAAAACCTCTTTTTAAATAGACAAATTGATCATTTTAGCCATTTAACAGTTTATTTTGCTCTGATTATCTTGTCAAATAAAAAAAAATACTCCACTTTCCTTTAAAACACTTTATATCAAGATAAATCACCTGGTAACTATATAATTTTTTTATTTTACACAGAGCACAAGAAGAAATATTTACTTTAATTGCTAGTACTTTTCCCTCCCTACATACTCAAAAAATAATCGAAGTGACTTTTACTTAATGTGCTAGGTAAATTTAAAATTGTAAAACCAACGTAATATTTTATTTTACATTATTTACCCATACAAAGTAAAGGTTCAAAAAGTTCCCCTTACTTAGCCTAAGTTAAAATAACAATTTTTGAAAAATAAAAACAATTTATCGAAATAAAATTTTTAAAAGTTAAAACAACTTTATCTTTCGTGAAAATCAAAATATCATCATTATGTTCTTATTCTAATTGTTAACAAGTAAAATTTACTTAGACATATGTTCATTTTATTTTGCTAAAATAAAAATTAGTAAAATTAACATATTCCTAAGAAATGCAAGATATTTTTTTATATTATTTCTACTGTGTACACAAAATGTAAATTTTACCTAAATTAAAGTTAATTCAGCCAGCATGTCCACATATTTTCATTTTATATAACCCAATAAGTTCAATCAACAGAGTGCGAAGTAAATAATACATTCAACGACATTTTTTTTTAATAAAATATTCTTACATAGCATGAAGTTAATTTCACATTTAAAAATTTATGAGGTTAACTTTGCGGTACCTAGGCTCAATTTCAACAGAGATTTTAAGTTAAATTTGCATATACCTTTTGTAGATTTTCCCCTATTATTTTTTCAGTAGCAGTCGTAATTTTCTAATAAACAAAATTTCTAAGAAATGCCGAGCTTCACAACAATATCGACCTCCATTATAATTTCAATCAGGTTGGCACTGGTATGGTACATATAGATGACTCTATCAAAATAGATAGTGACAAGATTTCTGATCGATGGAAATGGTGATATATGATGCTAAATTTCTAAGTCGGCCTGCACATGAATGTCGTTTTAGGATTGCGACCTCAATTGGAATTTCAATCGGGTTGGCACTAGTAGAGTACACACACATGAGATTAGTATAATTACTTTAAGGGTAACATAGTATCTTAAATTTTGCACTTATTAGAATAATAGATTTTAAACAAATTGGGCCTGATATGTATTCATATTTTGAAATGAAACTATTTGTAGAACTAGACATAAGATATAATCAATTCAATTTTTTGGTTCTTCATAACTCGTTGAGGATTAGTCACTAGTTGATTTCGTTTGGTCACCCCTACATAATGATTTATTGCTAGGATTCGTTAAAAACTCACCATTTCTACACGACTCGAAATGCCCGAAGTTGGAAACTTAACCAATACTAATAATTTTTAAATCCAACGATTGGGATTGTTTGGATGACTGTCATTGAGGATGGGTCACTAGTTCTTTTCGATTGGATTGATTTCGAACTATTTGTATTCGTCAAGTTTAGAGCCTCGTCTACTTCGAATCGTATGGAAAAGATGAGTTTTTATCGAATTTTCGCAATATGTTATGAAGAACAAAAAATTGAATTGATTATATCTTATGCCTTCCACTCTAGATACAATTCTTTGAAAAAATATATTTTTATCCTAATGGTATATTCCAATTGGATTTGTTATTTAATTTTGGAAAATGAAATCCCCGAATAAGCGACAAACCTGATTTTATTAACTTAATATAATTTTTTTTTTTTTTTTTCGACCAAACGCCAAAATGTATTGACCAATCCTGACCTAACGATCACGCCATTTTTTCAAAAGTTTTAGTGTCACGTTATTTATTGAAAATATAATGGAATTTCTGATAAACGTGTCACGCCAAATACGTGTGATCTCAGAGAGTAACTATTTTAAGACTACTTCAGATCTCTATCGACACAGTTTTTCCTTAGGTATGCGGTACGATCATTACAATAATCATAAAAATTAAACTTTAATATATTATCATAAAATAGTAACATTTTTGACATTTCTAAAATTATATTGCGTAGAAAATTGGGATACAAGAAAAAAGTTCAAAAATCTGTTAATTACTATCATTTCTGAATTTAGGTGTATAAGTAGTAACGAAAGATTTTCATCAAAACGATGATGATGATGATGATGTTGAAAACCCAAATTTATCGTAAGAGATAAATCTTAAGATCAATTTAAATAAAAAAAAAAAGAATTAAAAAATGACGTGAAAAAATATTTCTCCATTAAAAATATTATATTCCGGACTCCGGTATATTAAGTTCCGGATGATTTGTGTTAGCGTATTGTTAGCTAAAAATGAAGACGTTAGAATATTTTATGTTATAAATTTCCATTATTATTTATACAGCCGTATACGGTTTGCTTTATTTTTATTTTTTTTTGTACGATCATCATTTTCAATAGAACGAATGATAGAAAAAAGGAGGAATATTATCCCTCGACATAAAAAAAAATACGTACCCATGGCTTCTATCCTTGAATTTTTTTTAAACCGACAAACTTATGTATACCTTTCCATCACAACTATACATACATCTATACGTAAAATAATGACAAACGTAATAAATAAAACTGAAAAAATCAGCACATGGCTCGATTTTTTTTTTCTATTTATGGTACATAGTTATATGCTTTCAAGACTTCATGTACTTATATCCTTTTACACTCGTTCCTAGACCAATGTACATACATAATTATATTCTAGTCCGTATTATACAGAAATAGAAAAAAAAGGATTCACATAATAGTAAAATAGATTTTGCATAGCGTATTAATCAAAATGGCGAAAATAATAGTTTACATCGAAGATTCCTCTTGCGTCTCTTAGGTTTATATTTTATTACAAAATCCTTTTGTTCTCTTGACATGAATAGTTAAAAAAAATGATTTTGTACATAGTTTCGATGGATATAGGATTTCAATAGCAGGCACAGGGTACATAAATCGTATATATATGCTCGTAATATAAAAAGATTTATGTGATTTTATTTTTTAGTAGCCGCGCGATCTTACACGGTTTTCTTATAATTTATTGGGATCGTGATATAATCAGATTTTCTATCTAAGTATATAAATTATATTGTACTAGGCATATATACTTATGTACGAGTATACGAAACGATTCATCATTCCAGATGTACATATTTGGAAAATGAGCTGCGGTTTGTTACATTTCGGTGATAGAAGCGTGCGAGGAGCGGAAATGGAAATTGATGATTGATTGAAAATCAATATTACGCTTTTCACTTATAATGGTGTATAATGGTTTGATTTTGCATATAAAATGGGTGCACAAGTATTTTCGAATGTTTAGATCATTTATCGTAAACCACACAATATTAAATATATGTATATGTAAAATATTTTTTTTGTATAGTATACAATTATAATGATTTATATCGTGCACGGGTTTTGGAGCCAACATTACCTTAAAAAAATCTGTTCGACCATGAACGCGCGCCGCGTCACAACATATTATTGATTTGTTGATTTTATGGTTTGTCTATAAATTATTGTTGTTAGATTATAAAAACAAGTTGATGAACTCAAAATATCGATGTTAGAAAAATATTACTATAAGCCGAATATAAAAGCCTTACCAAATAGGAATCGAAGTTTATATTTTAACACCACTAAAAAAAACCCCAAAAATTCTATTAAATTGTTTTTGTTGTCAAAATATTGTTATTCAAAAATCTCTCCTGTTCAAAATCAAATTTATTGAATTTTAAAATCATTAATTTTTCATTGTGTTGAGTGTTAAAAAATTGTATACTGATGGAAAAGTGTTAAATGTTTAACAATTTCAGCTTTTTAGGATTACGGATGAACGTACATATTTTGTGATTTGCAAAACTAAATTAACTCATTGTAATTCGCTAGAATAAAATAATTAGTGAAAAATCGATTATTTACAAGCCATTTTGTAAACAGCTTATTAGATTATAGGTTTGCCACATAAGAGTTTTAATTTTATTAATTTCAAAATTTGTTAATGATGGATATTGAAGAGAACATCTTTCAAATTTAGAATGAAGAGAACGGATGTTAACAAAGCTTTTAATGTTTACGAATGATCACGACTACAAATTTTTCTTTTAGTTTCATAAGCAGGTTAAATTGGAAATTTGTAATGTGCACAAGGAGTCCGCATCCTATTGCATCGACCAATTATCACTTTTCATATGTCAACTTAATTTCATTTTAGATAACTCAGCAAACTAACATGAATATCAGAAACTACTCAATTTAGTTTTGATAACTGAAAAACACTCGCTTATCATCATTTTCTGTTGCATCAAACAGTAAAACGATAAGTGATAACTATTTTTGTAAAAGTAATAACTAATCATGTTTTTATAATTATTTTCATATTTTGGTGCACTAATTTTTCAAACTTACTGCGTCTCAAAAATAAAATCGAATTCAATTTTGGTCGTGACTACAACTAAAAATATGAGGAAGTTCACACAGAGAGGTTAGTTAAGCCTTGTGTAAATTATATATTAGCATCCATTAAAAAGTTTTCGTTTAACGTATGTTCAAATCACACATATGTTATAGAATAAGTCGGTGCCCGTTTGGAAAATTTTAACGAGTTCCAACAAAGGGGGAACAATATTACAGAAATGAAATGATGCATGGCATCATAAATCGACAGTGTATACAGAACGATTCATCGTGTGACAAACGATATTGTGAATGAGATGATAAATGGCACTCTCACGTGGCCGGACAACGGCAAAACTTAGCGTTGTAATTCTTGATTTTTATATTTGTGATTTTGGTAACCCATATTAATGGGATTAGTTTCTCCATAGTTTGTGCATTGCTCTAGTGCTAAAAGCTCATGGTTTCGAAATGAACTATATGGCACATAACGTGAGATGTTTTGCAAACTTTAACCTGAATCAATGTAACCAGCCACGCCAAAGAGACGTCATCCAACCGAGCCACATTTTCATATGGAAACCAATTTTGGCAGTAATCCCAGTCATTTTTCTTTTGCAAAACAATCAGAAACTTCTTTTGAATGAACTACAGTAAATATTCACTTATCGCATTATTTCTGAATCCATTTTCTCAAAAGTTATGCGGTAACTGAATAATTATGCGTTTTGTGAATTTGGTATATCATTTTAAATATTTTGTTTTAACTTAAATTTTGGATAAATAATATGCGTTAATAATGGATATATAATATGCGTTAATATCGTTAAATGATAATAATTTATTTGCCACCCCGATGGCAAAGTGGTTAGCATGCTCGCTCCAGCGACCGGAGGTCCCGGGTTCGATTCCCGGTGGTGACAAGGAAAAATGTTCACGGCTGGTTTAGGATCAATTCACTCATTATCCGAAATGAAAATATGATTATGAAACCTCATTTGAGGCCCCTTGATGGGATATAGTGCCAGAGAGAGAGAGAGAATAATAATTTATTTAATTCAAATACATAATTAATAACATGAAAAATATAAATAAAATTATTAATAAAAATAAATTAAATTAAATATTTTTAAACTACATATTTTTAAGAAAATTATAGTAAAAGTATCTCATGTTTAATAATTTATTTAAATTGTTTTAATATAAAATTTTCAAAAATTTTTCTTAAAAACAAAATCTCAAATATACTTAGATTATTTTCAGCCCAATTTAAAACTGTATTGAAACTGTGCAAAATATCTTGGTCAGATTCATTTGGATTAATTTGCTGAGTGTTTTCAATTACATCACCCTCTGTTTCAATTAAAATATCATCTTCCGTGATCAATGCCCTTTTGCTTTCTTCTATGCCCTCCGCCCAATTCTTAATCGCTTCTTCATTAGAGAATGTTAATGGCAAAAGTTTTTTGTAAATACAAAAGATTTCAACGTTTGAATTGGAAGTACAATTATATAATTTAGCCAAAGGTAGGTCTTCAATCATCATCCTCATCAAAACATTCCATTGGTAGATTTAATTCTATTTCTTCCTTAGTTTTAAATAAATGTTTGAAACCAAGCTTCAACTACCATGTAAATAACTTGAACTAAATTAAGTTGCTTAAGTGCAACATCATCGCCTTCAGCAGCTATCAAATGACATAGAATTTTTTTTACGGTAACTCATTTTAAAACTTTTTATGATATTCTGATCAAGTGGTTGCAGTATAGCTAGATAGTGTTAGAAGAGAAAAATATAGCTGTAATGTTTTTCTCATCACTAGTAAGAAGTTGTACATTACAGTGACAACTCGCATTATCCAGTAACGAAATTGATTTCGGTGGTAAATTATTTTTAACCATATGAGCCCGAACTTCTGGCGCAAAAACTTTATCGAACCATTCTTTGAATAATGCTGATGTCTGCCATGCATTTTTAGACGATCGATAGTACATTAACGGCAATGTTGCATTTTTGAAGCAACGTGGGTGTTGTGATTTACCAATAACTGATAAAAGTAATTTATGATTACCTGTAGCATTGACACAAACCATTATCGTTATTCTTTGTTTTGACTTTCGTCCAGGAGCTGGAGCACTACTATCTTTGTTAGATACTAAGGTTTTATCGTGCATATTTCGAAATAATAACCCGGATTCATCACAATTATACACTGGTTCGTGGCGCATATTCATCTCATTAAGATTATTAAGGAATTCTGCAATAAAATTAGGTACAGCAGAAAAGTTGCCCGACAAATTTTCTCCAGTAATTTTTAAAAGCCGAATATATATTATCTTTTTTGAAATCTTTGAACCCATCCCAGTGAACCCTTGAATGCTATTTCAGGATTTAGTTTTTAGTGAAATTCGATTGCTTTTAGTTGTAACATATAATCACTTATTGAATTATTTTTCATTCTTTCATTTAAAAACCAATTATATAGAGCATTTTCGGTCTGTTTTACTCCAACGGAAAATATTCGGTTAACTTTTACAGGGTTTACTTATAGATTTTGTAGAAAATTTTCAATTTTTGATTTATTTTTCTTAATTCTACTAATTGTAGATTTATGTACATTATATTTTTTGGCAAGCGCTTGAATTTTAGAGTCATTTTCAAGTAATTTCAATATTTCACTTTTAGTTTTAAAATTTATTTTTTTATAGTTACACCCATAATAGAACAGTTCTTCTAAAAATTATTAATTTACATTATTTATTTTAAAAACATATATTTAAAAGATAGTCAGTCATACAGCATACTTACATTTTATTGAACAAAGATATTTGGTAAAATATATAAAACGGAATTATTAAATGAATTTAATGGCTTAATTAGACGTGATGCACGTTATGCATAAAAATACAAGACTAAAATGATTCTCACTTCATAAGTATACATATGTATTTTTGGTTATTGTTTTTTTATTTAACGGTAGTAATCTAATTCGAAGAGAAGAGAAACAAAGGATATAAAAAAATTTTGCGTTATTTGGATTAGGTTGTCAAAAAAAATGCGTTATGTGTGTAGTTGCATTATGCGAATTATTGCGTTATGTGGATATGCAATAAGTGGATTTTTACTGTATTTAAATACTTTTGAATGTTTTCAATTATTTTCATGTGCACAGAATAGTATGGATCCCAGATCATTACAGCGTATTCCAGTTGAGATCGAACGTAAGCGAAATAGAGTGAAATAGGGGTAAGAATATCTTTAAATTCGGTTGTCCATCGCAATACAAATTGTAATATGCCTGTTGAAACTGACGTTTTCGACAAATTTGAAAATAGGTAGAAGGAACCAACTTCCGATTAAATTTCAACGGTTGCAGTGGCTATCACCAATCTGACTATGCTTCACCATGTTCATGTGTTCATGCAGTTTTGGAATTCTCAGACAAGCTTGTGGCTACTCTGAATTCGATTTTTACTTAAAGCCGTTACTAAATCAGACATGTCTCATTGTTGGTCCTTCAGCGTGTGCCACGTGTGGCGTTTTGGTACAAACGCTGAAATATCTTCTACAAGTTCTACTCAAAAATCTGGTTATGACCATAGGTGTCAGTTTTATATAATAATATTTTGGTATAAACTCTCCGATGTCTATTGCTGGCACACCTTCAGCGTGTGCGACTCAACGAATTCAATGATCGGTTTTACTCAAAAAAATCTATCGCAACTAATCCGGTTGGAAATCAAACCTATCTTATTTCTCATCTGAAAGGTTAAGTCTATATAAATCCCTCGTAGCACTTTATTTTCAGAGCATTGTATCATTTGTATATTATTCTTCTTAGCACAACCCCAAAGTTGGATACCAAAGGTCCATACTGGTTTTAGCATTTGCCTGTATAGAATCAATTTGTTGTGTATTGAGAGCTCAGAATTTCTACCCATGAGCCAGTACATTTTTCTATATTTGATGTTTAACTCTTCTTTTTTCTTCTTGATGTGTTCTTTCCATCTTAGGTTAGCATCGAGGGTCATATCAAGGTATTCAGCTGTATTTGCATATGGAATTTGGTTTAAGTTGAGAACCACGGCAATACAGTTTACATTTTGATATGTAAAGTAGAAAATCACTACATTTTCGTACAAAGTCTACGATTTCTTGTTATAGGGCCCGATTCTCGTAACATAAAATTGCTGTTATGTTATTTTATTTCCCCGCTTCTTATTGGAATTTGTATTGAAAAAAACAAAAATAATATAACATAACATAAAATTTTAGATCTCGGAATCGACCCCATTAAATGTTTTTCATTTATTAGTTTCTTTTAAATTGATTATTTCAATCTTACTTTATCACAAATATTTAAATTGTAATATAACATCAACGGAACGAGAGTTGTTGGAAACGTAGATATTAAGAAAAAGACGGTGTGCTTCTCTTAATTATTATAAGGAAGAAATAAATTTTTGTTTTCATGCGTTTTTTTTCAGTCAAAATTCTTATAAGAAATATTTTAACACTGTATTTAATATTACATATTCACTTTTGTTAATTATTAGAAACGGCACTTCCATGTTTATAATTCATTCCCATGTTCAATAAAACAAAACAAAGATAAGGTATTTCAATCCTTTAAATCATTTGCATGAAATCGACCAACCTTATTTATTATTGATACAGTGCATCAATAAAATATTCATACTAAGTCGCACGCGCTGTTCTGCTTTGCATGGTGAATTTATCAATTTCAAAATTAATGTAACCAAGCGAAGGTTACAAGCCCTAAGCTCCTCAGAAACGTTAGTTATAATTTGATCCGCCAAGTATCAACTGTCGCAAAAGTCACTACTGCATTACTAAACTTTTCTGCCGCCTAGCTTTTCAATTTTTAATTTTTCTCTTTCTTGTTTTGGGTTAAATTCGTTCATTTAAACATCAATTTTTGTTATTATATTTTTGGGCAAGACAAAAGCGGATTCGTTCAAAGAATGGTTCATCTTCATCAACTTTTTCTTCACCAAGAATGATTCATCTTCATCAATTAAAATAGTCAATCCCCTTAGACATATCACTTCATGCGACGTGACTATGGATCTTCCTGGTTACTAGATTTTAAAATCAAATGAAATTTTATTAAATCTTAGTTGGCTGCATTAGTTTGATTTTTTTTTTATTTATTTGTCACGTCAAAATTTCAAGTGATAGAAATTGTCATTTGACGTGATAGCAGTCGATAGGAAATATTTATAAAGCAGCATACTAAGATTTAAAAAACACCAAGAACGACTTTACTGAACAATTATTTTGCAAGTTTTGATTTAATGATCTATAGTAACCAAGAAGATGAGTAGTGACATCACTTGAAGTGATGCGACTAGGGGAATACCCTTTAAGCAAGCAGACTCAAAAATGAGTCAAAAATGAAGTCGGCTCTATATGGGGGAATTCATTTATGAATCTTTTTCTCGATTCCATTTTGATTCGCTTCCGACTCAAGTGTTATATGCATTTTAAACAAAATTTTGAATTAGTTTTATGAATCGTTTTAAATCCAGAAAACTAATTTAAATATAAATCGGAAAGTTGAAACAGAATAGAATTGCAAAATTAATTCTTTTTCACTTCGTAACATCGGTTCGGAATAGATTTGTCTGATCGAATTAAAAACGCAAATATATGAAATATGTACATATTATTGAGAATAAAATATGAAATCCAAATGTAGTAAATTAAATTATTTATTAATTTTTTAAAATTAATCCACTTTTTGATACATTTTTCACAGCGTTTTTATGAGATTACATTTCTAAAGGTTTTGCATTCTATTAATTCTACATAAAACAATTAACAGGGTTTAATTTCTACCTATTAAAACTATAGAATATTATAATACATAAAAGATAAATATTAAAAATAAAATTAAAATAGGACTTTTCATTAAAAAAAATAAAAATTAAAATCGAATTTCAAATTCTGCTAATAAATATTGTTTTTTTAAACAAAGTTACATAGTTTAGGGTTTTCCCAATCTCCCTCTTGCATAATGGAACCATTTAGTTGCAATTGATACAAATTCACTTGCCTTTGTTGTCGAAAACTTTTTTAACGAACATTCTGAAATTATATAAACAATTTAAGTATCAAAATGAAATGAGAAATTAAAACCGAGTTTGTACCTTTAATTATATTCATAGCTGCATATTCCTGTATTGCCGTTTTACATGTTGCTCCCTTTCCATACCATGAATAGCTAAGGGCCACTTCATTGGTCATGATCGCGCTTAGACAATGTGAGATATATTTATTTATGGATCGATCACTTTGATATTGTCTAAAATTCCTTCCTGTTAAGTTTATTGAAATTATTCATAAAATGATACATACATTTGTACTATAATATATTTTTCATAATTATATTTACCAGAGTATTGGCTGCACTGATGTCAGAAAGTAATATTTTTTCTAATTCTTCGAAATCCTCTTTTTTTCTACAAGGTATATTAAGCTTCAATTTCCGTGACGACAAAGGAGTTAAACTGTTTTGTTGAAAATGGTTAACGTTTAAAGTTCTGAGCTTCTTGACTTCGTGTCGAAGATATTTTACTTCCTTTATTAAATTCCCCAACAAAGTTTCTATGTAATGAAACTTATCTTGTTCCGGTGGGCTGTTTTGAGTTTTTAGTTCTCTGCTGTTACTAGCCAGTGTTTTGGATGTGTTTGAGACATAATTAGGCTCGATACATTTATGTAATTGGTGGATTGGTTGGTGGGTTATATCCAAATTGGTTGGGGTAGTTTGAATTTCGTTATGTCTACCTGAGTTTGATGTGCTTGGAATATTTTTATTTTCTTTAAAGGTGTTACTGTATGCGTATATGCAGACGAATGGCGTTTGGGTTTGTTTGTAGAATTATTTACTACCTGACATTTTTCTGTATTTGTCATTTGCGTACTAGTCGCGGGTTTTATGTTAGGATTAATTTTTAAAAATTCATGATAATTCTCACTTTCATCAATCCCGAATTCTGTTGTATCACAGTAAAATACATATTCTGCAATAATCCCAAAAATTATTCAATAAACAATATAATTAAATTGATTATAATTAGCTTACCTGCGGCTGCAATTTGTGTCTCTTGCATCTCTGGATCCACGTTCTTGTCACTAATCATTTTCCGAAGGCTACATCAAATAATGGAACAAAAAAAACACATTCCATTATTACATCTTTAAATTTAAGAATGTTGCATTCTAATATAGATATATTTTGTTTCTATAGTCAGTTTTACGATTTTTTTTACATTATTGATATTAAATTTCTCTTGTTTAGGTAAGTAACTTTCTGTTTTACAGCTCCAAATTTCCAAGTCACATGAGTTTAAAAGATATTCAAAGAAATTTTCTGTGATACTAAGAACCTGGCCTATTAGAATATCATTTTTTATCTCGTTGATTTTAACTATTTTCCCATGAGCTAAGCAGTAATTGTTGGGATATTTGGTGGATAATGAAATGAGATTTGAATATTTTGGAATTTCAACTGATTTCAGGTGATGATCTTTTTCATTCAAACGATTAGTTATTTGTTGAAGAGGAAGTGCGCCTTTTTTAACCATTTTCTTTAAAGTTTGCATAAAATTTTCAAATTCGAAAGCACTATATTTAATTAAATGTCCGTATTCTTTTACATCATTTGCCAAGTGAAGCAAACTATGAACGTTATAGCTCAAATTTTCCTCTCTATATAATACCGCGAATTTTTCCACAAATTCATTTAATAATTGTGCGGCATATTAATTATTTGTCTTACAATCATCTGGATCTGAAAGAATTCGAATAGCGCAAAGTAATTCTAAAAAATGATCGTAATATTGTTTTTCCAATATGCCGTGGAATGCTACCATTCCAGTATATAACAGAAACATTCGAAACTCTACAGCTTTCCAATGTTCTATTTCATTGAAACTTCGCTGTTTTCGCGTGAATTCTACCGGTAAACAGCTTCGGATGGTTTTAAGGCGCGCGTTCATTGCAGTTATTGCATTCGTTTTTAATGAAAATGGCTTCTTTTTCATTTTTAGGAATAAGTTTAACATTTGCCGCATAACACCTAATAATACGCAATGCATATAGTCTATGGGGAAACTAGTTACACATCCAATGCCTATTTCCTCTAATTTCACGTTGAAATGATTATGGTGCTCCTTTTGCGTCTTCTTTTTGAAATGTTCGTCCGTTGGAGAGGATTATTGAGTCCCGGGAAACACACACGATTTTCTTTGTAAACACCTTTTATAATGCATTTTGTGCAGGCATAATAACCTGAATGTCCTTTCACACCTAGATTTTAAAAATAAAAATAAGTTTTTACGTATTTTTTGTTTTATTCAGAACATACCCAATATAAATGATCTGGCAGGAGCGCCACAGGTAAAACAACGTAATTTAACCGTGAATTTACGATTTTCAAAAATAATGCCATTGTCAAAAATTTCATTCATTTCATCTATGAAACTTTTCAAAAAAACATTGGCAAATGGTTTTTTGTGGCCGTGGAAAATTCCAATTAGGAAAACGTATTCGTATGGAATAATACTTCCGAGAATAGGCCATAATTGGCTATTCGAGCTCTTTGCTATGGGAACACCATCAATTCCAATGTCTAAATTAATTATTGGATTTGAAATTGAATTTAATTTTAAAAAATTTAAGATATTTTTGACACTCCAATATGAGTATAAAATCCATTCCCCATAGGCACAATTTCGCTTGAACTGCGTTCTGTTTTTTTTAGTGTTCTGATGTCCTTTGGTAAGTTTGGGTGGTATTTACTTAAAATTTTAAGCAGCGAATTGGCTGCTTCGTTGGTAATGAAATTCGCGATACTCCATTCGGCAATATCACTTGCAATATTTTGGATACAAAGGTTTTCCATCTGCGTTGTCATGTCAGATGCGAATGAAGAAAACTCGCTTTCATTCCCGCATTCATCATCAAAATATTCAGCATTTTCCACCAGACTTTCATTTACAATATTATATCCAATATTAGCTGGCAAATTTAAATTTTTATCCACTTCACTTTTACTATCTGGAGTAACACATATTTTTTTTGCTCGATTAAATAATTCGCGAACTTCTTTATCGGTTTCATAATATTTTTTTTTGTTCATATTGCAAATTTTTTTTATATAATATATATATGACATATGTTATATATATATAATAATTATATTTATATACTGACTATATAAATGTAATGTATATAATATATTGTACTAAAAAATATTAAATATTAACTCACCAAAAAATACTCTTAAACAAAATGAAACTCTTCTGTAAGAATGTTAAACACAAATGATAATTAAACAGCATTAGTACAGCTATACCAAAAAAACGGGTTATTCCCCTAACATTCTCATTTTTATACAGCAACACATAAAAAGTTGAAGGTAGTAAAGCTGCGGTAGTAAAAATACGACTCAGAAACAGTTCAATTTAAACTCAGAAAACCGAGTCAGAATGGTGCTTAAAGGGTAGGGGTGCAAATCAACCAACCAGCAAACCAAACGGTATGGTGTGTCACATTACAGATTGAGTATTTGGTTGGAGTGATACGTTAGGGGCACTTTTGAAAAATAAGTGATACCTACATAGTTTGTGTATTAGTGCAATTCGGCTTTAGGCTGTTACTTATTGTTGTCAAACATTTGGCATTGTACTTTATTGCATGGTTCCTCTTACAACATACACTTATGTGTCTTACGATTTTGGTCTAACAGACGTTTGAATATTTCTGAGAAGCTGCTATTACAAACACAATTGTTTCAATTTTATTTCAGAGTTCATGCCAGTTGTAGATGATATTTCTTCTGTAGGTTTTTCAGATTAAATGAAACCTTTTGCACATTAAGTGCAATTTCCAAGTCTGGTAATTCCAAAATAGTTAATAATTATCGTCCAATTTCGGTTTTGTTGGTATTTAACAAAATTTTAGAAAAAATTATTGCTAACCGGACAGATTTGGCCCTAACAGACATTACTGAGTTGATCTATCGTAATTTTGACAGGCAAAACTATATATCTGGCTTATTTCTTGATTTTCGTAAAGCCTTTGATTGCATAGATCACAGTTTACTTCTTCAGAAATTACAAATTTATGGCTCCCGTGGCCTATCACACATACTTTTAGAAAGCTGCCTTAGTAATCGAAACCAGTTTGTGATTTTAAAAAGTGTAAGAAGCTCCACTTTACATAGGTGTGAACTGAAGTGAAAGTGAAGTGAGTGTCCTTGGTTCTTTGTTATTCTTAATCTACGTAAATGATATGGCCAATTTACCGATCATGGGTGATATTAGAATGTTTGCTGACGATACGGCCCTCTTCTATGAATCCAGGAATTGTCAGGTAGCAATGGTACAAATGAGGGATGATATTATTTTACTTTTAGATTTTCTGCATCTGAACAAAATATCAGTCAATTTTAAAAAAACGAAATATATGTATAATTTTTCACTCCCCACGCCTACGACACATTGATTTACCACCACTTCAAGTAGCAAATTGCACCATAAAGCGGGTGGACAAATTCAAGTACCTTGGTGTAAGATTCGACAAGCATATGACGTAGGATGACCATATTAATTCTATTTGTATTAAAGTTTGCCCTTTTATTTGCTTGATTGGAAAATTTGCTGGTTTTGTTCCAGTATATGTGTTAAAAAAATTTATTTCTCATTTATTCATACCCGATTCGCATACGCCTCTTCAACCTTTGGCTCAGCCGTTCAAGAAAAACTGAATAAATTGCAGATTTTACAAAATAGGTGCTGTAAAGCAATGTGTAAACTGCCTCACCTGTTTCCTACTGAGGAGCTCTATTGAACTGTTGCTATATAGGCATTCTTCCAATTAAAGCAATTTTTGAGATGTATGTGCCGATCTACATGTTTAAGTATCTGCACATCCCACCTTTACTTGCGACTATACAATTCGAATTTCTATGTTCTTGTCAGTAGAAGTGTCCCCAAATTAAAACGGAATTTGGCAGAAAATCATTAACATTTATTGGGCCATATATTTATATTAAATTACCTGAAAATATTAAGAACGCTGTACATATTTTTATGTTTAAATGAATGATGAAATCTCATGTGCTATCATCAGTTAAAGATTATTTGTGATTTATTGTTCCATTCATTATTAATTAATTAAATTTAATTATATTGTTATGTATTTGAATTTTATTGTTTGTTATGCGTAATGTAGTTTTAGTTACTATGACACTAAATGCTGTATATGTTTTGTTCCATACATAAGTGTGAATCTTTTCAAGGACATTAAATCCACTAGTAGCCATTTACACTTTTATGGTCATTATTATATGATATTAATGATATGAGTGTAAGATAAATAAATAAATACTGAAGCTTATATGAAAAAAAAAAAAAAAAATCTTTATGTGAAAGAATTTGCAATTAAATTGAAACACATAGAGTTGTCCTTCCTGAATGATAAGAAAATACTTTCGTTTTTAATTTTATGATGGTAGATCCACGTATTATTCATTTCATCAAGTATTCAATTGTCAGTATCTTCTGTGAAATTATCGGCTATGAAATTAACTCCTCAGTTGGAATACTTAAATCCTCATATTGAATTACTTCATCAAGTCCGGCTTCATCTATACCCTCGAAGTCAGCATCGCTAATGCAGATAATACACATTCAGTCCAATTTCTGCGTCAGACGCCATTCATACACGTTGATTTTACTTCTGCCCATAAATCGGCAATATTTTGACAGTTTTAAAGATGTTATATTCCTTCCAAAAGGTTTCCATTGTTGTTCCATCATTAGTATCGGTAGCAGCTGTGTAAAAGTTCGTCTTAGATAATAAGATTGGAAGTTGAAAATTACACCCTGATCCATTGGTTGAATGATGGAAGTGTTATTTGGAGGCGTACATAAGAATTTAACATTTTCGCTGATATCATCTATGTACGCTGGCTGTCCTGGTGCATTGTTGAGCAATAACCAATATTTTGAAAGTTAAATTTTGGTCAACGCAGTATTTCCTGAATGCTGCTATAGCGTTGTTTTATCGATACTTTTCAAAGCTCTTGGATTTTATGAATGGTACACTAAAAAAGGTTTTATTTTATAATCGCCATTAGCGTTACCCACTAAAAGTAACGTTAATCTATCTTTACTTGCTTAAAGCCGGGTGCAGCAGATTCATCTTTCGATAAGTAAGTTCGTTTTGGAAGGTGTTTGCAATAACCACCTTCTTGGACGACAGCCTTGAGGACATTTAAAAATTCTTTTACATCCGCACTGGCCGCTTTCCCTTTTAATTGAACGTTATGCAGATTTGATCTAGTTTTAAATTATGCAAACCCACCGTCACTAGCATTAAATTTATCATTTATGGCTTCACTAATAAATGACACCTTTTCTTGTAGATCATCAAAAAAATTTTCAGCCTTAGCTTGGATTATCATTTTGCTAAGGGTCATATTCATTTGGGTCTGGTATTCAATCCAAAGTGAAAGTCGGGATTCTATTTCCACTAGTAGAAAACTTCTGCTGATTACAATGCGGTTAAATTACGACTCTGATGCTACCTCAGATAGTGCTTTAATTTTTACTACACCTCGATTGCAATTACTTCGTACCGTTGAAGGAGCTAAGCTTAATACCTTAGCAATAAAAAATCTAATACGACTTATTTTGAAGCCTGAAGCAGTACTTCAAAGAAGCACAGTATGGAACGGGTCAATAAATATGTGGTAAGAAGAAAATAATAATATTCCCGAGTTGCTTCGAAAATGTGATGCAACTTGAAAAAATGGTATAAAATATTTTTGCTACCCAAGTTGAAACGGCGCAAGTCGAACCGACGCAACTCGAGACTCTAGTGTGCTTATAATTTTTGTAGTATATAAGAATAATACGTACTTCTTTTATGGCAAGTACATAATGTATTGACGATATGGGGCATAAATGGGGTTGTTTTCTCCATAGTTTGTAGAATGGTGTTCTAGTGCTAAAAACTCATGGTATCGAAGAGATTTTTCGAGATTTTGAAAACGGGGATTTTGAAAACCAGGATTCTGAAAACCGAAATTTAGGAAAAAAACGAGATTTCGTTACACACCCGTTCTGCAGACTCATTTCAAATAAGTCTTTTATTGAGGTTCTATAAATTTCTCAGTTTGTCCTGTAAAACGAGATCCACTTTTAAATGTTTCTGCTCTCTTTGCCGATTTCTGCATAAGTAACGTTTTCATTTACTCGCTCTCTTTGTATGTTAAAATTAGGAGTGAACGATTTAGGCTCCGTGATTTTTTTTATAGATTGTACATTTCTTGGTGTATCTAGTTTGCGTGATTTATCTTTCATTTTTGTAATTCTACTGCTATTTCACATCCTCTGTAGCTGACTGGATGCTTACTTTTACAGGTGATACACTTTGGTGTTGTATTTCGGGAAACTGTGCAGTCGTTTCCTGCGAGTTTTCTTCCACATTTTACACATCTTGCTTCACGATGGCAGTACTTTTGTCTATGATGATAATCTTGGCAGTTTTTACATTGAGGTATTAGTCGCATGACCTTTCTCGTTGTTTCTATTTTAACTCTGAGGTTGAGGATAGCCTTAATATGATAGATATTTTCGAATTTTTCTTGGTTGTCGAAGGTTAGCATGAATAGTGGGAGACCTCTTCTCATGATTTCAACATATTCCTCCCTGTTTTCTCGTCTCTCTTTTCTGAAGATGTTGACTGCATCGATTGCAGTTTTAATGTGGGTTTGAAGTGGCTCAACTTCTAGTGATGATTCAGCTTTCCTCTTGCTTGGGTTGGTTTCTTTTCTTGGTTTCTTGTTTACTCTCTTAGATTTCCGTAGTATCCAATTGATTTCCCTTTCAAGCTCATCTTCATCAGTGTGATATTCGTCTTGATCTGTGAGTACTTGAAATTGGTTGTTCATTAATGCTGAGTTTCCTGCGATATTATTTTTATTTACTGATTCGTTTAGCATAAGGTTTTCTTTCTTCAGCACGGCAACTTTACTGCTCAGTTGCGCAATTAATTTCTCCATTTGTTAAAATTTATTTATTAACTCCGCGTTGTTTATTATAATTTGTGCACTGAGCGTGGCTTCAGAAGTTGCCTTGAAGTTTTTATGCTTGATCCTTCTCATTGTTAGGTTCGCACAGTGTGGTGCTCTCCGACGGTGGAGTTGTTGGTGGTATTCTATGAAGTGCCGTACTTCTATATTTTTAAATTGCTTTATTTTAATTTAGGTATAAAATTCTATGGGTTTCATTTAATTTAGTAATTGTAAAGGTAAGTAAATTGTTCCAATTAATTTAGTAAAAAGTTTTAATCTAATTGTAAAATGTTTCACTTAATTTGCAAATAGTTTCGTTTAATTTGCAAAAGGTTGCACTTAATTTGCAAAAGGTCTCATTTAATCAGAAAAATTTATATATCGTGGTTAAAGTGCTTCGTGCTTATCAATATTTTAAAACCTGACACGCTTTATGTATAATTGCATGGCCTATTTGTTTTGATTTGCTTTCAAAACGTCTTCGTTATTTTCAATTTCTCGGTACAATACCCTCATTTTATTATCCTTTATATGTATAGTAGCTGGTTTGCTCGTTACTTGCGGATCAAGTTTGCAAATTTGGCTGGTTATTGTTTAGTCTTAAATTTTGATGTCGTTTTGCCGGTTAAATGTTGATGCAGAAATAAATTTTAATGAACCAGTAAAAGTAAGGCCGGTTGAAGTCTTAGAAAAATCTTCTAAGAATTAATTGGCCGGTCGTTGCATATTGATAATTTTTTGTTTAGGGATTAGGGCACCTTCTGTGGGTCGGAGTTAATTTAGTTTCTAAATTCAGCTCTCTAGAAGCTGCTTTCAATTTCTTGCCACTTTTTAAAAAAAAAGTAGTTCTTGTCTACCAAAAATTTACGTTGTTGTATTATAATTTAGAATAACTACTCTAAAGTATTTAGTATCACTACTCTAAAGACCTTTTAGTTTATAATGAAAAGTCCAAACTAAGATCTGTAATCTACCAGCGTAGCCTTCATTCTGAAGAATCAAACATCGTTAGAAGATTTTCAACAGAATAACACGCAATACAATTTTAAAATTCAGCAACAATGGTAATAATTGGCCCAAATGATGACCCAATTCGTGGCTAAATAGTTTAGTGGCGTTATAGTTTAGGTGTAAAATTTTTTTTTATAATGAATGAGTAAAACCATTTCCATTTTTCAACATTAACATTTTATTAGATTTATTGGTTAAGAAATACATATTATTGCAATATGGATCTTCTGGATCTTTATAACTTTATATCTCTTTAGTGATCGTTTAATCAATATTAAAATCATCTTCATCGTGATTCTTCATGCTATCTTGCAGTTCAGTACTTTCTTTATTAATTTCGATCAAGCTTTTCGAGTTAAGTGGTTCTTCTGGATCTACATCGACAGCGTGTCTCTTAAGTGGTCCCTTACTCAGGGAACTAAATTGATGAGTATCGTTTTGGTTGGCTTTTTCATTGCCAACTGTTGACTTGGCTACCGCGGCACTCTCAGTTGGATTTGGACCAGTACTTAGACCGGCACGTCTACGTAGCCAGTCAAATTCCAAAACTCGAGTCGTCCTAAGAATTTCTATTACCTCTGGGCTTGCTTCACTTATCAAGCTGCAACATTGCATCAATCTTTCTTCTTTTGCCTTCTGATCTTCAGTGATATTCTCCATCGTATGTTAGTTCAGTTTTTCAGTAGTAGCTTTACGACAAATCCAATCTAAAATTTTATGTCTGAAATGAATTTTGTTATTTTAAAAGTTGCACTAATTAGAAGGCTATAAAAAAAATATTAAAATTAAAAACTTAAAAATTGAAGTGAATAAAATATTTTTGTGTCTGTAAACTCATGTACATAATTTGAGAAAATTAACCGTAATTGGGAAATATATTTCAAATAAAACTAATTTTGTATATTTGCTGCGTTCCATTTTTCGTAGCCAAATATACTCATAAGTACGAGTACTTTTTACTACTCAATGTAGTTTGTTGTTATATTGGCATTTGTAATTTAGCTATAAGATTACTTAGCTAATTTGAGATTTATTTTTGTATTTTTTAAGTTGGAACACGTGACAAGTCACAGAAAATAATAAAACAAGAATAATTTTGAAATCCGATACCGGGAGGTTACGCAAACAAATCTAATTAACTACACTGCTAAAATTATAGTCATTTTGATTGGATAGTGCAAATTATACTTTAATTTTTACCAACCATCGTTAAATTTTAGTAGTTGTCAGTTAAAAACGCAATTTCCCCCTCGAGAATACGTAACACACTGAAATGCTTAAAATTTTATTCAGAAAATACGACCACTTACATAAATATTGATAATCAACTTAATATATGTGCACACTATAGACGACTGAGTTTGACTAAATTTTAACATTTTAAAATGTCCTTTTTATATCTAAACTTTGGTGGGGTTTTTTAGGATCAATAATAATGTAATCGCATTATCAGTGATGTTAAAATTTTTTCATTCGTTATACCCGTGTTTTATGATTGTGAGTAACCAGGATTAGGACCATAAATACTGATGACTCACTTTATCGTGCTGACCATCGATGTCGTTGTTACTGTATTTTATATCGATTTATATAGCAAATATTAACAAATTAGTCTAAAAAAGAATAAACTTTTTCTAAAAGGAAAATGGCAGTGTTTACATTTTTATTTGATGAGTCTTTAGCGTTCACGGGAACAGAGTAGAGATTAAATGTTGGTTATTTTGATCTAAACGACGGGACGACTAATAACTTAACTTATTTTTGATTATCTTATAAAGAACATTTTATGTATATGGAATATAACGTCGTTCAGAAGTCCACCGCAGTTTTGCTTGTTGGCACGTATTCCGAAGTATGGACTGATGATTCCGCCAGACCACAATTTACACCAAACAGTGACTTTCTCGGGATGCATTTGGCTCTGGTATATCTCGTGTTAATTGATATCGGCCAAAATTCGGCAATTTTGCTTGTTGACATATCCGTTTGTCCAACTTCCAACTGCTCCAGAGCCCAACCAAAAAAACACGTCGTTTGCCTTAAGTTCCTGGGTCAGTTGGATTTTAGACGGGTGCAAGCTCAAATCCTAACGCAAAATTCGCCAAGCTGAAATTGACTGGCTCGGGGTTTCCCGTTCAAGCCGTATACATACGTCGGATGGAAATCCGGAATTTTGACATCCGCGATTTTTTTCAATTTTTTCCAGTCTTTTGTATGAAAAGAGGCGTGTCTGTTGTATAATTTACGTGATGTAATTGGTTAAAACGATGGGATAGAAAAATCCCAAATTTTTATCCGACGTATGTATACGGCTTCACTCTCACGCACAGCATTGATGTTTTCAGCAGAACCAATTGACATGAATTTGGAAACCAAGTCACGATCAGAGTTGTGCGTCTATGCATATTTCGGAATTGTCTACAAGTTGATGTCGAAAATAGCGTAGATAATTCAATTTTAAGTAGATAGTGACGAGAATTTGTAGAGTATGTAGACATTTCGTAAATAATGTATAGATTATTGATTTTTTGTTGTTTTTTCTAATGTTTGTGTGGTACGGGGTCTCGTCATCTTATAGTGTCCCAGTGTAAATTTGTGATATTTTGGATGTTAAATTTTTACGAAACAAACAGGTGAGAGTAATACGTTTAAATTAAAGTAATTCATGATATTCCAAATCATATTCATAAGTTATAATTCGCATTAGCATCTTATTTTATCATTCACCTTCACTTCGTGCAATACTAAAAGTCACACTGACCGTGTAGTGGGGTCAGACATTTTTTCCATAGGATTTGTATGAAAACAAAGATCGCATACGAATTTTATGTGTGTTTTACACACTCTATCTTCTAGCAATACAAACAAGATAAGCTTGATTTGTACCGCTGACGTTGACTGGACAAAGGATTTGGCTGTTGAAATGGAATATTTATAATAGTCCTAGATTATTCAATTGTTGTAATGTCACTTTTATGGATTTGGTTACGACTCATTATGTGATTATTAGCTAGTCCGCTCCAAGTTTAGCAAAAATTTCTTTCTTTCTGATTTTATTCGTTTAGTGTATAATAGCGTATTAGCTAACCGATGGAAGTTGCAAGCTGCTACACAAGCTACGTCAAAAAGAGAACAATTGGCCATCGTCGAGTCTTCCTCTTGCAGGTTTCTGTTTTCTGTTTCAAATTATATTTGGTTTACCAGTTTTTTCATCCATGGTACCTTTATTATAAAGCGTTGATAACAACAATACATTTTTCCCTGCCTTTGAAACGTAGCTCACCACATTATCATATGGCCATGATACGCAAATTTGGTCGAATTTGCTTCCCTATGCTTCGTTTCTGCCTTATCTAATTATCCCACGTATAGTTGTATCTAAGCTTATCATTTTCTCTGCAAGTTTACACGACGTAAAATAATTGTCCATTATTATGGTTCGTCCTTTTCTGACGTATCGTTTGGCTAGTCGATTAAATACATTGAGATTCAAATCTTTCACGCGCGGTTCGTCTCTAGATGTTGTACCGACATAAAATTTCTCCTTTCAATCGAAATGAATTTATTGAGTCGCAAATCCAAAAAAAAATGTTTGTGCTGTATTTTCCAGGTTTACTTCATATATATTGCCGAAAAGAACAGCATCTTCGTGTGGCTACTAGCTGCTCATCAACAGTCAAATTTCTCATAATCCATAAAAGTTATTTGGCTCTTTGTAAAGACATTACAGCTTTATAGAAGGGAGCGACTTCGCAAATTTTTTCGTGCTCCTGCATAAATTAAGTTAGGGTAATATGCCATGTTTGTCTTGAAATATTTGATATCTTGGCACTTTTGAAATTCTCGATCCATCTGGTGGAAATGGACTAGATTTCCAATTCTCGACATATTTTCTGTTTTATGCGTAGTTATCGGTGGATTCAAGGAAACTAGAACTTTCTTCATCTTCCCCATTTTGTAATTGTTCATTCACTATTAGTTCATTTTCAATTTGAGGTATGACACCACTAGTAATTGCAATCCCGGGATACAGGAGGGCTATTTGGGAATTCGATTCGATAACGAGAGTACAAGATTCATATTGGATTTTAAATAAGAATCGTTCAAATCACATTCAAATCAAATATGAATCTTGTACTCTCGTTATCGAATCGAATTCCCATATAGCCCCCTGGCTCATATTTGAATCCCGTAATCCCAAGATTTTTTTAAACGAATCCCGGGATTTCATAAAAGTATAAATATAATTTTATAATTCTCTTAAATTCATTAATTGACCGCTGTATAATATTTATCATTGTGTTATGTACAAAACTAAACTGTGTCTCCCCGTAACTTTTAACAAATTCGACACCATACGAGGACTTTTCTTTATTCAGAAAACATTCAGACTACTCGTTTACTGATTTTTGCCCGTTTCATTTTTATATAAAGTTAAATAAAACTTTCATTCGCGTGTAACTAAGCTGCGGAACAGAATAGAAGACCACTCTCTTACCTAAGCTGTGACAAATAATGTTTTTTTCTTTTTTAATATGAATTTTAATTTGGATTTAAATTTTTTGAATAAAAATTTTTCTTAGGTAACTGAATTATTTAAAATATATACGTATATTTTTTTTTGTTGATTTGTGTATAGCCTTATTCGGATTTAAAATAACTCAATCCCGTAATTGGTAAAATGGTCCGAGATTGCAATCACTAATCACCAGAATCATTAGGTGAAATATCGTCGCCATCAAAATTATTGTAAACTTTTAAATCGAAGGCGTTAAAATGCTTTCAAAGAATTCACGTAAATCGGTAAGTAAAAAAAACCGTTAACATTCAACTCAAACAATGCAAATAAAAATTTACTTACCGTTTACTAGTGGGTGCTGTTTCCTGTTTTTGTTCAATCCCGGGATTCGGGATTCGAAAAATTTATAAAATTCTGGGATTACCCGGGAACCTGTTTTTTTTTTAAATATTAAAATTTTTACAAATTTTACATTTTCAATTCATTATTTTTCTTAACCAAAAAATTACAGACTCAATTCATTATTTGTATTATAAAAAAAATAACAGTAATAAAAACAAAAATAAAATAAAATTTTAATGCATCTATTTTTGAGCCTCTAAGGTTTTAAAATAAGTTTATAAGAAACACAAAACATCAATGGTCTGATAGACCCACCCGTTTTTTTTTGTTACGATTGGGCTGGAAATTGAACAAACCCGCTCCGATTCGGTCCTACGTCGACCGTCGTCATTAATGACTTATAAATACGTTTCAGAGTATGTGTCATTGTTTCAGACGCCTTGTATAATTTCATTTCCTTTTGTATAGATGTAGTTTTGTCCGCTTTTACTAGCTCCATAGTTTTCTGTGACATATTTACAACACTTGCCAAAGACTTTTTCAACAAATGGTAAACTACTATCATTTGTTGATGTTTCATCAATTTAATCCGATGAATCCCAATCAACATCAATTTTTATGTCCCGATCATCAGAATAATATTGAATTACCAAGTCTTTTGCTAATTTAGATATTGCCAAAATTGATGATTTAGCGAAAAAGTCTCCATAGCTATTAAACTCACATGCGGTATCGGTTGCTGCAGGTTTTAAATTTTCTGGATTTTGCAAAAACGTTACAAGCGAAATCAAATCTTTTGATCGCCTTTGTGATAGCCTTTTCTTCAAAGCTTTCAATAAGTTTTTGTCTAAAGTACCAGGTAAATTTCGAACAGAATTGACGAGAAGCTTTATAATTCCTTCTGAAGTAACAAGGTTACAATCTCTTGCACGCAGTGCTTCAACTGCTAATTGTACTGGTTTTAAGGCACTTAACAATTCCTGCATCTTTTTAATCTCATCTTCGTTTAATGTTACTTGAGAATTTGGGTCTAACAATGCTTTTCTAATACAGAATTTCAACAATAAATACCGCTCCAACATTTTAGCAATACTGTTCCACCTAGTCTGAGAATCCAACATCAGATTGAGTTCTTTTCCATGCTCATTTTTAACATGTTTTTGAAGCACACAGTTTTTTACTGCTAATGTTTTAAATAACTTCACAATTTTGCTGGCATTGTTCAAAGCTGTCTTAAATTCTTCCTGCTGTTCCAAAATTATTTCAATATCATCATCCTCTTCTACTTCTATAAAATCATCGTCACAGTTTTCTAACTCTAAATGTTCAGCAGATTTTTTAATACTTCAGCTGAACAAGTACCATTCTGATCTGAGACCTAGGTTATCGTAGCTGCCATTTGAATAATGTACATTTATGTTCAAATACCGTCCATTTTGAAACTAGTCCATTCAACAAAGTGTCAAACTTAATAATTCAAACATTTGGTATTTTTTCAATCCCAGGTTAAAATCACGGGAATCGGGATATAAAATATCAACAAATATCCCGGGAATTCCCGGGAGCGGATAGTAAAAATAAAATCAAATCTTGTAAAACCGAATTGGCAACAATGCAAAACAATTAATTTACTTCAATAACATTTATAGAAAAATTACCAACTGACAACTAAACACAAGAAGGTACAAAAAAAATAAAACTTATCGAAAACCGATTCAGGATTATGCCTTTGTTCATAATAATGTAACACAAAAATTTATCAACCGGCAAACTAACAAAAGAAAAAACAAAAAAAACATCAATAACCGTTTATGTTCATACAGGGCTGGGATGTTGTACCATCACTATTTTTGACTTTCGACTTTAGTTTATGTCTAAATTTTCAGGAATCAATTAACATTCTATATCGCGTAAATAATTATGTGTTTTATATCTCGATTTCAACCTCTTGATGTCATTGTGAGCTTTCTCTCTTTTCTACATTTCGATAAACGTACCAGGAAAATATTATTTGATAACAAATAGAGTCAATTAATCTAGTAGTCTTAGAAATCGTACAAAAGAAATAGAGTAATGTTATATTTGGGCAAGCTGAGAACACAATAGAAAATGCGTAATTTTAGACGTGAAATAGACTGCCATTTTACTCGTTAAAAATGAGATATAAACTAAATCGATAGTCGAGAATAGTGACGGTTACAACATCCCAGCTCAGGGGTGGCATGTTATAACATCACATTTTCGATATTTTATCGAAGTTTATTTCTCGTTTTCCTAAACTGAAATAGGCAACTATTTCATTTATGAAATATTTCGTTTCTTTTGCTGTCACAACCTACTAGTACAAATGCGAACAAGTTGTCTTTCTCTAATTTTGTTCAAGCAGAATATCACAATTTTTCAATCTAGCAACCTGATAGGTTAGTAGTGTCACATTCTGTTTTAATAGTTCCAAAGAGTGTCACATTCTGTTCTAAAGAAGCGAAACATAAACTTCGATAAAGTATCGAAAATGTGATGTTATAACATGCCACCCCTGGTCTTTGCTTTTGTTCCGTAATATTACACCCGATTCAATGTAATTTTTCTATAACTAAATTTCTGACCGAAAACTGATTTCTAAATAGAAAATGTATTGAATTTTATAAGGGGTCAAAATTACCCCTATACACGGTAATCGGCCTAATTTCATTTATTTGATATAAAATACTAAAATTGAAAATACTAAAGTTTTTTTCTAAATTTGTTTAGGCACATCTAAAAGGATTTTCTAAATATTTGATAGATAATTTTTTATTCGGTTTCAAATAGCTTTGGGGTCAGCCAGATCTCACTAGACAAAGTAAAGGTTAATAACCCTTAACGCCACACTTTACAGAGTATCGCTGGACAACTGGGAAATTTTGGGTACTAAGCAGAAAAGTTGCTCCAGCCACGTTCCGTGCTTTCTTAGCGGGCACATGATAATTTTGAAAAAGAATTCTAACAAAGTAAACTGTTAAATTTTTTTATATCAGCACCACCTCCCTGGGCGCGTATTCTTGAAATCGGTTGAAATTTCCACATGTGGAATATAATTTAAAGCAAATTCTTTATATTATTCGAATTTTTCACCGGCTACTTTAATCGTTTTTTCAAATTTGTTTGCAAGTTTTCTATTATTTATTTCCCTACTAAGGGAAAAATTACGACTGGGTAAATCGATGCGGAATTATTCCCTTAGTAGGGAAATAAACAATAGAAAACTTGCATATAAATTTGAAAAAACAATTAAAGTAGTTGGCGAAAAATTATAATAATATAAAGAATTTTAAAGCAAATTATTCTTTGAATCCATCTATTTGGCTAGTTTGGTGTATTGTGTGGTGCCGTCTCCAGTCATTTGCTTTCGATTTCGACTTTACGTGAAATTTTCATTGCACCACTATCTACTCAGCTGAAATGATCTCCGATTGGTTTAATTAAATTTTATTTACTTCGTGCTGGCTACAGATCGTTTATAGCAAAGTATGTATATATGATATCAATTATATCAAATCTCAAACAACTTTCTTCCTCATTACATGCATACTAGAGTTAGAAAATTCAACGACAATTGATTTGCTTTTTACGCTATTTGCCGTAGGCACTTGGCGAAACACACTTATACTTAATAAACACATTTTTATTAATCACTTGTTTTTTGTTTCGCAGAATATTTTGAATATTTTTCAAAAAGTTTAAAAAATCACTCGATCGATTTCGACTTGTTAGGTCATCATCAGGAGTATGTACTCCTGATGATGACCTAACAAGTCGAAATCGATCGAGTGATTTTTTAAACTTTTTGACAAATATTCTGCAAAACAAAAAAACAAGTGATTAATAAAAATGTGTTTATTAAGTACAATTAATTTATATAAGTTCTGGCAGCCAAAATTAGATTCGAATGAGTTTCTCTCCATGAATAACCTTGCATACTAGCGTATCGTTCAGAACAAGTTTAAATAGTCTGAATCAACTATCCATCTCACCACATCTATTTGGTATTTTCCCGACTGACATAATGAAACTCCACGATTTAGTAGTTGCCAGCGAATTTGCCAGTGATGGTACAATTAAGCAGATGCATCGAACGAAACAACCAAAGACGGTTTCTTGTGCAACTTTCATGTTCAAATCCAAAGTAGTGATACTAAAAACGATTTCTTTGGATTTGACTTGATTTGATTGGATAATTTAGTATCAGGTGCTGTGCATTTAACAGAATTCTTAAATTCCATAGAACATAGGAATCCAGTGGCACTATTCTGGTAATTGTCCGAGAATAGGAAACTCGGTAAAGAATTTTTTTAACGATTGTAGGAAAAAATATATCTTTCCGTTGTTTTTTCGAAACGAAAAGCTCATGATTCCAGTATCTTGTATTTGTTGCTAAGCAACAAGTAATAATAGTACGAGAATATTTTTTCTGGCCTAGGCCGGGAATATATTTCATTATACTTTTGAAAAAAAAAACAAAATGTATTTATGTCTTATGATGTCGTGGCTAACTAAGCAATAATTTTATGTTATTTTCGATTTTTTACTTTGTTTTGATTTCTTAATATGATAATTAATGAATAAAGCTAAAAATTATTTTGGGTTTATATTCGTTTTAAAGTCCGATCGTAGAAAAAATAGTATGTACAATTCGGAGGAAAAGTGCATTCCCGGACTCCCGTGGTTGCCGGACTCGGCTATCGCCCCGTCCGCCAATTTCCACTATCGTCCGGGAATGCAGTACTTTTCCTCCTAATTATACAATATACTATTCCTAGTGTTCAGTCCGACCAAAATGATAAAAATTATCATGATATTTTTTATCAGCTTTTGTCATAAAACGCACTCATTTATCACAAAAAAAACCAAAAATATTTTCGATTCTGGCTGTCAAAATTTATACATTTTATTTCTAATGTTATTGCGCTATGATTTTATATGGACAGGAACAACATTTTGTTCAACTTTTATGTTATATTTTCGAATTAACAATAATACATTAAAAACAATGTATAGTTCAAATCAGTGTCTGGAATAAACTTAAAATAATATATTGTTTGTGTATGATTTGTGTGTGTAGTTTCTTTTCTGTGTTTTTGTTCAATCTTCAATGTCTATTTCATTTCCTCTGTTGGCGGCCGCATGAAATGTGTCTCGACTCGAGCCTCAGCTCAAGTTAAAAATGAATGATATAATGCAAATTATTGTTGTTGTAATGAAAATGTTGTTGTACCGCCTTTTCGAGATCACACATTTTTAAGTTTTAACTTTGTTGGCTCGGCTCGAGATTCGAGAGACATTTCCTGCGGCCGCCTTGAATGTTTTATTAGGTGCAACGTTGTGTAGTTAAAATTATTCGTGTATTCATGAATTGGGCTAGAATATGATTCAATACACATAGAAATGCCATCTAAAAACAATTTGTGAAAGTTTTTAGCGCAATCAATTATCTTCAAATCTCTGCCGTAAATTATAATTGAATGAATGTTTAAATGAGTGAATTACTATGTGTAATCCCCGGGTTTGTTTTATCAGCTAAGAAAAGGTGTGAAGTATTAAACTATCGTGAAATACACTTAGGCATTAGTAAATAGTAAATTTTTGTTATGACAGCGCCAACAATGTTTTGACGTGCAGAATCAATTTATAATTATTTTTTCAATTTGGTTGTTCACTCGGGTTTGACATAAAATTATACGGAGTGAAGTTAGGGTCACAAAAAATATCATGATAAATTTTATCATTTTGGTCGGACTGAACACACCAATTATGTAATTTCTGTTCAAATATTGTTTTTCCGGCATACTGAGGTAAAAAGCTATAGTGTTAAATCTTTTAAAAACAAGATTAAATTGGGAATAGTTTTCCCTGCCAAATTAGATATGGAAAAATTATTCCCAATGTATAAATATTTACATCAAACTTTTCTCTTCAGCAGGCCGGAAAAAATATTTGAACAGAAATTACATATAAATTCTATCTCCAGTTCCCTTTTCCCGGGGAATTACCAAAATAGTGCCACAAAAGGGAACATTGGTTTTGCCGCACTCAGTTTGAAAAGATTGATGTAACAACCGACGGATAATTCATTAGAAAGGCTTCGAAAATTTTTGGCAGCAAAAACTCATTATTTTCAACAAGATAAAATTATTTTGAAATTGGGGGCTAATGAACCGATATTAGGGAAAATTCAAATTGACACAATAACAGCAAATCAACTCAAACGCTTAACGTTTTGATAATGGACTGATGCAGCCAGAACTCCTCATATTCGATCGTGATTACATGAATGCTTAAAACTGAAGCGGCATTATTGGGAAGCAACATTGGAGAAGAAAGCTCTACAGTTTAAATACTAAGAGAATATTTTTGGTGTATAAGTTCTAACACGAAAAGTTTGGATCTTTTCTGCACCAAATTATTTACTAGAAAATCTGCACCAAATTATTTACTCGCATCTGCGAGCGAACATTTTTGCCAATCGGGTCATATTTTGTGTAAATGAAATTTATGTATTTACAGGCCATTAACTATTGGTATCCTGTTTTGGTGTGAAATGCGTATTAAAGTATAAACCGCAAATGGCATTTTCACTTGCCACGATCAGTATCTAGTGAAAGTCAATGCATTGCCCAAGTTTATCCGTTTAATTGCCGAACTTGTATTACCCTACAGTTCCCGTTTTTTATCCAGTCGGTGTAGCAGCACACAACCTAAAACATTTGTCAGACTCTGATACCGGTTTTTTGGTTAATCGGTGTCTTCGATATTGGTACAATAAGATGTGATTTAGCAATACTTGGGTTAACGTAAGCTTTCGCGCTCTCGATGGAGCCTTTCATACAATGTCGATATGTAACATACTTTTATGAGTTTTAAAAGAAATTCTTAAGAAAACTTAAATCCACCTCATTCGCAGTGAGTGGTAATTTATGGTAATTATTTCTTATCAGTGAAATATTTTGAAAATAAAATTTTAAAAGTGTGTTATTAACATTTCTTCTTATGTAGTTAAAAATTATTTTGGCACCTTAAAAACAAAATTTGTATTACGAATTTTATCAGATTTCCTCCTTTTTAATAAAACCGTTTGGGTTTTTTGTATATTAAGACTGTGTTCGAATTGTGTGATAAATATTTTCTAACACAAATATTTGACACTAACGAGAACAATTTTCTCTTCCGGTAATTTTTTTCAAGTTGCTGCAATCCAGTTATATTTATTTAATTTTAACCTTGTATTGAATTATTTAAAAATCGAAATACAATGATATTGTTGAATATTTAACCTTAAGTCCATTTCTTTTACATATTAAACAGCTTCTAATCATAATCAATACCCTAAACAAGTACATTCGATAATTTCATCCGATTAAATTATCACTTATCTGTCAAAAATTACTATGTCGTGTGTCTTCGGTATTTTCACAATGTTTGTACTAAAAAATATTTATCATACAATTCGGACACAGTCTTAGAGATGAAAGATATCTAGAGGTGACTCTCAGGAAGAAGATATTTATTTCGAGATGAAGAAGAGGTGAAGGTGAAGATATTTCGAGGTGAAGGAATTCCGGCTTTGTTATCGATATCTTTCGAAGTAACAAACATTTCTCATCTACAAATATTCGCGCCATCATATTTTTAGAACTTGTCGCGTGTTTATGCCACGTGATTTTTGATAGGGTTGAAATCTAAAATCCAAATACCAAAATACGCGGCATTTTATCGGTGGCACGTGCATCTTCGTAATGTGAGTTGCATGAAATTTTTATGGCTTTGTAAATTTAGTTTATATTTGTAAATGTTACAGAAGCCGCATTGTGGAGTTCGAATTGTAAGGTCACGTTTTTCTTTATACTATGGTATAAGACATAACAATTTATGGTATTCCTGGGAATGGAACAAGGAATATTCTAACCTTTAGTGGAATTGTTTTTGTGTAGCTAGAAAATAGAATGTGTGCAGTAACTTTCCGTGAAAATAATTTGAAGGGACTTTTCAATTTTCAGTGCCTGCAGAAATAAACGCCTCAAGTTGCCTTATAAAGCCTCAGTTACTGCGTTCCATGGACAATTTAATGAATATATAAATTTCCAAATTTAATGTTTGAAAGCACCAGTCGTAATTGACCGACCGACTGTGAAAAAATCCACTCAGGAACGATTAAATTGTGTTTTACACAAAAACCTATCGATCGTATACAATTTTGTTATTCTAGCAAATTAAACAAATTAATGAAACCAATATTACAAAGTTTCAACCTCTAAAACGATAGTGGCCTAAATCAAAATTCACTCATTTCTAACAGCAATTTCTTTCCAAAAAAAATTGATTTATAAATCAAAAAAATTGATTTGAGATCAAAAATTTTTGCTCGAAATACCTAGATAATAGATTTATTTTTGACGTTTACAAACACATAAATATGTTTACGTCAAAAATATAAACATAAACACTTCAACGAATATAAACATAAACATTATAAGAAGAATTTATTAATCGTCCGTGAATTTAATTTATTTAAGAATTTTTTCGGCTTTTCGGACAAAATATTATTTTAATGGACACCCATACAATGTTTACGACTATTTTAGTCGCAGAAAACAAAGAGGCCATTTATTAACAATATTTCTACCACAAAAGTAGAAAAAATGCACTCCCCTCCCCCAAACCTTTAACCCCAGGGCATACTTGTGTATACAAAGAACACAAACCCTTGCAAAAATGAGAACTCCCTTAGGTAGCTTCTTGGCAGCTTGGTTTCGTACTGATAAAAAGTTGGTCTACTCATCAGGTTGCAACGACCAAACTGCAAAAATTCCACTCTTGCTTTGTACCGATAATACAAAACAAGAACATATCGATTTAGCGAATTATATATCACTAAATCAGAAACCACAGGAAATTCTCACTATGTGTGTGTAACAAGCCAACACATTTAATTAAGAAGAATTTATTAATCGTCCGTGAATTTAATTTATTTAAGAATTTTTTCGGCTTTTCGGACAAAATATTATTTTAATGGACACCCATACAATGTTTACGACTATTTTAGTCGCAGAAAACAAAGAGGCCATTTATTAACAATATTTCTACCACAAAAGTAGAAAAAATGCACTCCCCTCCCCCAAACCTTTAACCCCAGGGCATACTTGTGTATACAAAGAACACAAACCCTTGCAAAAATGAGAACTCCCTTAGGTAGCTTCTTGGCAGCTTGGTTTCGTACTGATAAAAAGTTGGTCTACTCATCAGGTTGCAACGACCAAACTGCAAAAATTCCACTCTTGCTTTGTACCGATAATACAAAACAAGAACATATCGATTTAGCGAATTATATATCACTAAATCAGAAACCACAGGAAATTCTCACTATGTGTGTGTAACAAGCCAACACATTTAATTAAGAAGAATTTATTAATCGTCCGTGAATTTAATTTATTTAAGAATTTTTTCGGCTTTTCGGACAAAATATTATTTTAATGGACACCCATACAATGTTTACGACTATTTTAGTCGCAGAAAACAAAGAGGCCATTTATTAACAATATTTCTACCACAAAAGTAGAAAAAATGCACTCCCCTCCCCCAAACCTTTAACCCCTGGGCATACTTGTGTATACAAAGAACACAAACCCTTGCAAAAATGAGAACTCCCTTAGGTAGCTTCTTGGCAGCTTGGTTTCGTACTGATAAAAAGTTGGTCTACTCATCAGGTTGCAACGACCAAACTGCAAAAATTCCACTCTTGCTTTGTACCGATAATACAAAACAAGAACATATCGATTTAGCGAATTATATATCACTAAATCAGAAACCACAGGAAATTCTCACTATGTGTGTGTAACAAGCCAACACATTTAATTAAGAAGAATTTATTAATCGTCCGTGAATTTAATTTATTTAAGAATTTTTTCGGCTTTTCGGACAAAATATTATTTTAATGGACACCCATACAATGTTTACGACTATTTTAGTCGCAGAAAACAAAGAGGCCATTTATTAACAATATTTCTACCACAAAAGTAGAAAAAATGCACTCCCCTCCCCCAAACCTTTAACCCCAGGGCATACTTGTGTATACAAAGAACACAAACCCTTGCAAAAATGAGAACTCCCTTAGGTAGCTTCTTGGCAGCTTGGTTTCGTACTGATAAAAAGTTGGTCTACTCATCAGGTTGCAACGACCAAACTGCAAAAATTCCACTCTTGCTTTGTACCGATAATACAAAACAAGAACATATCGATTTAGCGAATTATATATCACTAAATCAGAAACCACAGGAAATTCTCACTATGTGTGTGTAACAAGCCAACACATTTAATTAAGAAGAATTTATTAATCGTCCGTGAATTTAATTTATTTAAGAATTTTTTCGGCTTTTCGGACAAAATATTATTTTAATGGACACCCATACAATGTTTACGACTATTTTAGTCGCAGAAAACAAAGAGGCCATTTATTAACAATATTTCTACCACAAAAGTAGAAAAAATGCACTCCCCTCCCCCAAACCTTTAACCCCTGGGCATACTTGTGTATACAAAGAACACAAACCCTTGCAAAAATGAGAACTCCCTTAGGTAGCTTCTTGGCAGCTTGGTTTCGTACTGATAAAAAGTTGGTCTACTCATCAGGTTGCAACGACCAAACTGCAAAAATTCCACTCTTGCTTTGTACCGATAATACAAAACAAGAACATATCGATTTAGCGAATTATATATCACTAAATCAGAAACCACAGGAAATTCTCACTATGTGTGTGTAACAAGCCAACACATTTAATTAAGAAGAATTTCCTGTGGTTTCTGATTTAGTGATATATAATTCGCTAAATCGATATGTTCTTGTTTTGTATTATCGGTACAAAGCAAGAGTGGAATTTTTGCAGTTTGGTCGTTGCAACCTGATGAGTAGACCAACTTTTTATCAGTACGAAACCAAGCTGCCAAGAAGCTACCTAAGGGAGTTCTCATTTTTGCAAGGGTTTGTGTTCTTTGTATACACAAGTATGCCCTGGGGTTAAAGGTTTGGGGGAGGGGAGTGCATTTTTTCTACTTTTGTGGTAGAAATATTGTTAATAAATGGCCTCTTTGTTTTCTGCGACTAAAATAGTCGTAAACATTGTATGGGTGTCCATTAAAATAATATTTTGTCCGAAAAGCCGAAAAAAATTCTTAAATAAACATTATAATTTTTTTGACTAGTTGACCGTGATATTTCGACATACAAAATTTGTTTTTCACTATAAAAATTGTCTTGCATTGTATCAAATTATTATTTGTATTTCGTCTTATACAAATTGTATTAAAATAATTTTTTTTAATAATTTTGTAAACTCAATAATCTGTCAATCAAAATTTTTGACAGTAAACTCAAGTCAAACTGGAATGTCATTTTTTCACAGATACACTACCAAAAAAATCAATCGATGAAAAAAAAAATCGTGTTCTTTGACATACAAAAAAATCAATTTATTTTTTATTTTTGGAAAGAAATTGCTATAAGATATTCGAATCAAACTATTTGGAGCAAATTAGGTAAAATTCCACATAAAAAATCACTCAATTTGCGAAATAAATTCTAAAATATTGGAAACTATCAGTAGAAAATAATACATATTAAGAATTATAAAAATAAGATCCTATTAAGGATGTAGGAATAGAAAAAAATGTATTTTACTAATCAGAATGTATTTTTTTTTACTTTTGAAAAACACCGTTTTTACACACAATTTTGAGTGATTTTTTCAAATCGCACCACTGAAAAATTTTGAATTGTGTCACTCTTGCAGCAAATGGGCGTTATCAACATTTTGCACCCACCTAAAGCGACCTTAAACATGCAAAATAGCAGTTTTAATTTTCACAAAAAAATTATTTATTTGACATTTATCGGCCATAATTGTGTGTCCGCCATTATGAATTTTAGTGTTTTGAAGTAATAATTGAAATCCGTGAGTTATTAAATCCCACAGGGTGGAAATTTGCTAGCCGATATTTTCGTTACACGTTGTAATTAAATTCGTGCATATTAACGATGCTACAATATATATCAAACTGAATTTAACAGCATACGAACGTATGATGTATATATGAAGTTAGCCCAGCCTAGAAATTTTATCAAATTTAATTAAAGAGTGTCAAAAAACTAAAGAATAAAGTGTAAAAATACTATTGGCTAAAACTAAATTTTACCAGAGATAGATTTACTATATAAATCTAGAATTCCATCGCCAAAAATTAAAATCTCTCAGATAGGGCTCCTCTCAGATGATTACAATAAACTAGTAGTTAATTTTAGGCCGAGATTGAAAAAAATACGATAGCTAATTATAAACCAACGTCTCGAAACTCTGACTACTTGGTTATGAAAGGTATATACCTACTAGTGTATCTAGTCCAATTTTAGCTAAGATAGAAAAAAAACCCGCCCAACTGCCGCGGAACATGTTTCCAAAAATAAACTCTGGACTATGAATTTGATTATCTTTTGTTTAAATTTCCGTCTCACCCAATTGCTGCAGAACGATTTTTTTTAACTTGCTCTAAAATTAGCTACTACAATTCTAGTTTTGGCGAAATAATTCTAGTTTTAGCGTCTAGGTCAGAGTTTATTTTCTGGGACTTATCACCGAACGATTTTTTGTAACTCGGCATAAAACTAGCTACTAGCGTATATGCTACGATTAAAGTCCGAAATCGGTAAATGTCCGAAATTTTAATTTTTTCAATTGAAATGTTTGTTGACCTTCCCCATCGACTTATATAGTTTCATTTATTCCCTAGCAGAGATCTAAGCGTCATAAGAATCACAATTAGATCAGGCGTGTCCGTGAGGGTTAGTAAAGGGGTTAGTCCCAAATTCCACTAATACCACTAAAAATACTCCGTGTGGTGAAGAGTGAGTCATTTCGAGAAAATAGGAATCTCATTTCATAGATTTCGAAGCAATAACACAGTTTTTTTTAATTTTTATTCGGACATTTATCGGTTTCGGGTTTTTACCGTAAAATATACTTACATCTCGTGGGACGAACATTTAAATAAAAATCAAGGAAATCCTAACCTAGAGATCATTATCGGAAACTTGTCACGGAACGATTTTTTCTAACTTGGCATAAAATTGAGCATTAGTTTATAAATTTCTAAATAACGTTGCCCTGGTCAGACATTCTTAGCCCAGAGTTCATATTCGGGTACTTAAAGTCAAATCGAATTAAATAAATTTGATAATTTTTCATTTTTTGAATTAGTGAATTAGTTTTGTTGGTTAGGGTTGTCTGATTTTTTTTTTGGTTTTCTGGGATAGAACGCCGGAATAACTTCATATATGTAATATACATGGTGTGCCGTAAATGTCTGACTCGAATGGTGCGGTGGTAAAAAAGCGATTTTTACCAATTTTACAATATTAAATTAATTGAAAAGCATATAAAATTGTCTTTTAGAAACGATATTGTTTGAATTTAAATAACCATTATTTAACAACAATTCAAAACGGTAATCTGTGTGGGCGTGTTTTTAAATGTTTATAAAATTAAAATAAAAATAAAAAAAATTAAAAATTTAAATAAAATAAAATACCTAGTATACAAACTGTAAAGACTTGACTTGATTTATTAGTGATTAATGTCAACAGTTTTTGCTTAGAAATAAAAAAATAATAAAAAAACATTTATTTATAAATTCAAGTTAACTGTGATAATGACGCTATACTTGATACTGCGCGCCCAATTGTTTTTGGTTGTTATCAAATATAATGCGTAAAAAGGCGATATCTTAAAAGCAATCAGTGGTCAGTCACACTTGCAATTTTTGCCGTAAAATGTACCGCCCGCCGTGTAAAAGCATAATCGGAGCTACAAAAATCAAGATTGCGTTAAAGCAACAGAAACACCAACCGGCCTGAAATATGAAGCAGCAACCAATAGTTTGATAACCCGTTTTGATGTTCAATTCGCGGAAATTAAAATAATGATCTCCGACTTTCAAAAATCGCAAGAGTTCATCTGCAACGATATCGTTGCGATAAAAATTGAATACAAAAATATTTCGACAGAAAATATAATTTTAGCTGATAAGTATGATTATTTGCAACAGACTTACCATAAGCAAGTTGAACGTATTTACTTACTGGAGGCACAATTTAATATTATTCACCAGTAGGAAATTGCTAATGATATCGGAATATGTGGTTTGAATGCAGATGATCCTGATGCTTCCGGTTTCATTCTGGATACCACCCGGAAGGTGATTAATGATGCTGTGTGCCTACATATATAACCTCAAATGTACTATAACCCAAAATCTAAATCAACGCTAAGAGATTCATTCATCGTTACCTTGAATTCTGTTGAAATTAAAAATAAAATTTTATCCAAGTTCAAGAAGTTTGAAAGTCACCTTCTCGTTAAGAGTTGTTACTTGGTAGTGCGTTCATGACATCATAAGTTAGTTCAAAAAAATACTGTGGTATCACACAAAATGCATTAAAACAACAACAAAGGTAAAACAATTTCAACTCGAGTTCGGAACTAGTAGGCGTGGTATAAAGCATTCCACGTAATTTGATTGGTTTTGAGTTCGTTTGCGAGTATGGAACTATTTATTTCCGATGCCATGCATGCACCAATAGGCAGCACTTTATAAAATTCCAATCCAAACTATTTAAGATAAATTTGTTCTAAACCAAAGAAATGGTTGTTTGACGCAGATCGATTAGTTGTTGTCGTTTTCAATCACTCCTTTATAAATTAATTTCGAATTTTCGGAAATATTTTTGAATTTCGTTTAATTGCCTTACATATTCTATAAGTTAGAGTTTTTAATCTGTGCTACATAAGAATAAAATGTAGTATTTAAGTTGCTAATGGATCTAAATCTAGCAATCCTGTATGCCATCGTATAAGTCCTTGACGGGTTATTCAGTTACATTTGAAATCTAGTACTAAATGATACTATAAAGTTGTTGGAAAATGTGGTGAAATAACTTCATACATAAACCACATAAGTCAAGAATTTATTAATGAACTTCTTCTAAACCGCATCTTCTGCTAGGTTCAACTAGGTTTTTTTTAAATCTGCAAAAATTATGTTCAATTACAAACGAAAGGCGTGATCCAAAGCTTTATTTATATAAAATTTTGAACTCCCGCCACAATAAATGTGGCGAGTTATATAATTGACGTAAATATGTTCGAGCACTACGGATTTGAAAATTTTGGCTTTTGTTGAAATTTTTCGAAAGATATTCATCTTTCTGAATTTGATAGACGCCCTGATTCTGATATGCGTTCCGATTAACAATGAAAAACCATTTTCTCGCAAATTCCGACTACTTTAACAAAAGTGTTTTCAGATGTGTGTCCGTGGTCCGGGCTCTATAGTCTATATTAGCCTTGTCAAGAGTAAAAGAAAAAAATTCCAAGAAATCGGTGGGGTCTAATAGTTTGATTTAAACTTTAACTCGATTCAAAACTAATATCTGGGGGTCTATTATGAAATCCGTGCTATTTTGAACCTAAAAAGCAAAATCGGATTTTGTATTCGATTGAACTTTTTTTGACGTTTCATCAAAATACAGTGAAAGTGATTTATATTCTAATAATATTAATAAAATAAATAAATTAATAATATTTTAGTAATTCTAAATAATTAAAAACCAAAGATTTAAAATGTAATATTTTATTACATTTTAAAGACGGATATATTTCATAATAGACCCCCAAAACAATTACCAGTCGTATTTTAGGAAGAAAATAGAGATAAGACTTATTAAACGCGAAGTTGGTGTGTAAACAAAATAGTTTATGTTTGTTAGTGAAAATAATGAAGAAACCAAAATAATCGATTTCGTTAACTAGACAAATAATTCGCTTGTGCTACAAGTGTAAGATCATGTTCTATATAGAGTGTTTAATTTAACAAGTTGGCATGTCAAAATATCTAGAAAAATCCATAAATCACCAATATTAATAATTTCGTTTATAGAATAAGTATTTTTCGAGATATTTTATTTGTCAAATTAAAATAAAGACCCGGTGTATACTAAATTTTCCATTTTGCGAAACAACTTCAGTGGCCATGCCTTAGAAAGCTGATATTTTCGAATTAATAATTTTATCGGATCAGAACTGAATGTTGAAATTCGTTCAGATTGTTACTCCATTAGTAAGTCAAATTGTTATAAGATTAATTATGACTAAAGTTAGATAATTAATTTTCTCATCCTTCTGATCATACATAAATCGACTCTTAAGAATTATTAAATTAATATTTCACATAAGGTGGTTGGTGATTGAAATGTATGACCAGGCAATTTAGCGAGACTCCTGGATAACGCCGGGCGCGCCATACACCTTTATTACATTTAACAAGATGCAAGGATATGATAGGCATGTTAAATATAACCGAATGGCCCGTTACAGATACCTAAGTAGTCAATAGTTAGTAAATTGTTAGTTGAAAATATAATGTCAGGCGGTTAGCACAAGACAGCACTATAATTTTTGATTTTCTGGATATAAATAATCAGCAATCAGATCAAATTTACTGAAATAAATCGTCATTATTATGATTTAAAGATTCGTTATTTAGAATGATATAATTAAATTATACTTGAACAAAATAAATGTAATTTAACGATTAGAATAAAAATAAAATGAATCGAATTCAAATATTGTAGTATCAAAGCAGAAAAGGAACGCACGACCTTTCTATCTTCAACGGATAGAATTTTTGAGAATCTGTTAATATAAAGACTGTGAAGTTTTTAACAAAAAAATAACAACAATACGTATACGAATCCAATAGGAATTCTTGAAAGCAAAGTATGTGTTAGATTTACACTATTAAGTATAAAGTTGAGCGAGACAAATAGTCAATGTAAGAAAGAGACCAACAGGACGCCATATTTTTTTCTTATTAGATTTATGTATGTATATCCATTTTCTTGCCAGACAAAACTGTTTTTTGCTCCATCCACACAAATATGTATTTGTAATTACAAGTTGTAATGTTTTTCAGGGGTGGGATGTTGTAACATCACTTTTTTCGATACTATCGAAATTTACATCTCTTTCATTACTAACTAAATTTATCGTTTTTCCATTTTTCAATTACGTTACTTCTATTGCGATCTCTACCTATTCGAAAAAAACATTATGTCGTTCTACTCTTATTGTATCATTTACTTATTTTAAGAGTGATACTTTATCGAAAAACAAAAACGAGATAAACAAACAATTTATTCTAGTAGTGTGCGATCGCAATACAGAAAGCTAAATTGAAAAGTGAAACGACAAGCAATTTTGTTTTAGGAAAAAGGGATATAATATTCGATAAATATCGAAAAAAGTGATGTTACAACACCCCACCCCAGATCTTAGTTAAATCGGACTTGTTTTAAAAAAAAACATTTTAATTTGATAACATATAAATTATATAACATATTATATATTTGGTAGACTTTTCCTATAGGTTATATAATGTGTTTCCACATTTCCCAAAAATTCTCCAAATTAATCAAAATTCATATGAATCGAATTTTAACACATTATTTTTTACATCGATATGTCAAACAGGCTAAATGCCCATTTTCAAGATAATTAAATAAATTTAACATTCGGTAATATAATTGTTGTTGTTATATTTTATGACTTTATACACAACACAATACATAATTATGAAATTATTCAGAAAAAATATTATTTTATAGATTATTATAAAAAGTTTTTAAAAATATTAATTTACGTCGGTGACTTTCAGCCCGGTCGTCATTATATTAAAAAAAAAAATTGAAAATTTTAAAAAAAAATTGTAATGGCATTACAAACAAGTGTCAGAACAAACGTAATTTACACATAACGTTGGAATTTGTAATTGACTAACTAATTCAAGTACATTGCAAATAGATGATAACGGCAATTTTGAATTTGTGTTTGAGATAGAATTTGGAAAGTTGCACTTCTATTGGCATAACTGTGATGTTTTATTCCATTTTTTGCTAATATCAAAATAAAATTAAAATACGGAGATTTAGTCCTTTCGAATAATAGTTTATGAAACTCAATGTCTACGGCCATTGAATAAAATATTTGTGACAATGAGTCAAACGCGCAGTTGTTTGTGACCTCAATTCGAACTTTATTGTAATCCATAATATATTGGAATCCATTCGTTAATAAAAATAATTTTTCAATATTCATATTTTTTAGTATTGGTTGTTTTATTTTTATTAAAATTATTTTTAATATTTTTTTTTTTAAATTTCTTGGAAAATAATGCATGCGTGGAATATCTTTTTAGCACCCGTTGACCTATATGTTTAGGTGGCCTAACGGTTTTATTTTTCTTATTCCATATTTCCTCGGGATTTGCTGCATTACTTTGATCAACAGGATAGGGTGATAAATTTAATTTTTTCGTTGTAGGCAAGATTTGGGAATATTGAACTCTTAATAGAGTTCCATCTATTTTTTCTTTGATTAGATCAACAAATCGCTCTATTTTGAACTGTTTATAATTTGTATATTGATTTTTAACCAATCAAAACCAATTTTCGACATTAGCATTGGATAAGCGGCCAGGAATACCAGTTTTTTATCATAGCAGGTGGCCCAGAAGGGTAAATATGAAAAATATTTTCTGAAAATACTCATTTTTTTATTTGAAATTTCATTAGAGTATTATCTAATGCATGAATCTTTGCAAACATTTTATAAAATGGGCTATTTGTATGCTCATGCTCAATTAACTCCTTATAAAAATTTTTATCAGCTACGTCAGACTCCGAAAATCGAGGCTCGTCGGTCGAATAAAATTTGTGCGTCAGTCTACCGAAAGCTTCCATGGATCCAATTACATTCGTTGATATAAATGGACTACACAACAGTTTATTGATGTAGGTTTAGGTGGTTTTAGCATTTGCGATTGCACGTCAACTAGCAATTTTGATATAGTTTTCGAGCCAGCCATGTTGACTTGATACCATCTCCGCAATTGCTATAATTATGTTATTGATTTTAATAACGCACGCATAGTACAATATACGGTTTTGCTCATTAACACATTTTTGAAAAATATCCGTGAAGTCTAGTTAAATATTCGGACTTAACTTTGCGGATTACATTCGTCGAAATAAGTAGTTGGGTGTTTCTTGAGCTAAATCAAAGTCCGATTTTCTAAACATTCCCGCTAATTTGGTTAAATATTTTACGGCCCAAATGAACCACAACATCGTCACCTCGGACAAAAACAAAAATCATTTGAATTTTATTTATAATAAATTTGTATTTTTGATCGTGCTTACCATATTTACATTTACCATAAATTACATAATTGTTTTGCAATAAGTTTTGAAGGTGTATCGTTCCAAACGATACAACACACAGGGGTTACCGACATCTATCCAAGCATTATTGATTGTATCGCGAATGTGTTCTTTAGAATTTTTAATATATTTTAATTGAATTTCAAATTTTAGTCTCAACTCATCGTTTTTTGGAGTGTTGCTTTTGTTTCGATAAAGGGATGCAATTCTGTTGCATTCATTTTCATAAAATCTCCTGGCTTAGGTATATATCATTATCATTCGGCTTTGGCGTGATTTCTGATACATTCGAAAGAGCGTCAACAATAGTCGACGATGTTTGTTGATGTGCTAGTCATTCATTGGTTTTTGGAATGATGCATTTTGTTTCGATTCGTTTGTTCGCGAAGATGGTAACTTAAAATCGGTCCTATAGCCGTACGTCTTCGATTTGGTATAACTGCCAACATGAGCCAATGAGAATTTTGCTCGAAAAAAAATCATGCGCCAATCTACATTGGAACGAAATATGCTTCGTTTGATAGGTTAAGCCCGTAGGAGTTATTCCTATATGGTTTCGTTGTGGTGCAATATCCACGATGTCTTGTTATTGTGAGAATAAATGAGATTCACTCAAAAATCATAAGGAGCCAATGAGAAGTTTACTCGAAAAAACGTACTGCGCCAATCTGGATTGGAACGAAATATACTTCGTTTGATAGGTTAAGCCGGTAGGAGTTATTCCTATATGGTTTCGTTGTGGTGCAATCTCCACTATGTCTTGTTATTGTGAGAATAAATGAGATTCACTCAAAAATCATAAGAAGCCAATGAGAAGTTTACTCGAAAAAACGTACTGAGACAATCTGGATCGGAACAAAAGATACTTCCTTTGATAGGTTAAGCCCGTAGGAGTTATTCCTATCGTTGTTGTGCAATCTTCACGATGTCTTGTTATTGTGAGAATAATGAGAATCACTCAAAAACCATAAGAAGCCAATGAGAAGTTTACTCGAAAAAACGTACTGAGCCAATCTGGATTGGAACGAAATATACTTCGTTTGATAGGTTAATCCCGTAGAAGTTATTCCTATATGATTTTGTTGTGGTGCAATCTCCACGATGTCTTGTTATTGTGAGAATAAATGAGATTCACTCAAAAATCATAAGAAGCCAATGAGAAGTTTACTCGAAAAAACGTACTGAGCCAATCTGGATTGGAACGAAATATACTTCGTTTGATAGGTTAAGCCCGTAGAAGTTATTCCTATATGATTTCGTAGTGGTGCAATCTCCACGATGTCTTGTTATTGTGAGAATAAATGAGATTCACTCAAAAATTTTAAGAAGCCAATGAGAAGTTTACTCTAAAAAACGTACTGCGCCAATCTGGATTGGAACGAAATATACTTCGTTTGATAGGTTAAGCCCATATGAGTTATTCCAATATGGTTTCGTTGTGGTGCAATCTCCACGATGTCTTGTTATTGTGAGAATAAATGAGATTCACTCAAAAATCATAAGAAGCCAATGAGAAGTTTACTCGAAAAAACGTACTGAGCCAATCTGCATTGGAACGAAATATGTTTCTTTTGATAGGTTAAGCCCGTAGGAGTTATTCCTATATGATTTCATTGTGGTGAAATCTCCACGACGGGTTATTATTGTGAGAATAAATATTTTGCAAGTCCATTGTGATATTATTCCCCACTATTTGATAAGTCAGGCCCTAAAAAACAACTTATATATGATTGATTTTTGGTGTAGTCTCCGTGCTGTCTTGTCATTTGCCAGAATTGGATACACAAAAAATCAAAAGAAGGCGATAATACCTTTACTTAATAAAAATATTTCTGAGCAATGTGATAGTTTTCCACAAAAGTTTTCTCTATACATTCGCACCATAGTATTAGAATAATTAATTTATTAAATATTATTCTAATTTTAAATTTCACGAAATTTTTTTCACTCAAAATTCCTATAAGAAATGTTTTAACAGTGTAATTTCCAATACATGCGTATTTTTGTTAATTGGTATAAACTTCACGCTCATTAAAATAATGAAATTTTATTTATAAAAAATAATTAAATAAAAAAACTATATAACGTGCAACTCACTTGTTCTTGCCATCCCTAATCGAATACAAATATGTTTATATATAAATATAAAAAATGACCAAACGACATCTGGTTTCAAAAACATCTAATCTGGAATCTGTAAGGTAATTTATCAATAACGAATGTGACAGTTTTAGAATCTCCAATACCTAAACAAATTAATACATAACAACTTAGTCCCAACCAGAGGTAAATAAAACTATTAAGCTCATCAGGAATCTGTAAGATGACAGAATTAGTAATACGGAGCTAGTACAAGGTACAACAGTAGAATCCTTGATAACCAAATAACCCAATCGATTGTTCAACGGTTTAACTATAAAATAAATTAATCAGAAAATATTAAAATAAGACATTAAAAATTAATCTATTAAGCTTACAAAAACCCTTACCAATTGGCATTCTCCCGAGGAACCTAGAAAAATAATTTAATTAAAGAAGTGTCATGAACCCCGAAAATACAAAAACTATATAATTATTATTTCAGTATTTGTCTGCATTTAAAGTCTGTAATTTCAAAAATTAAAATATCAAATTTATTAACAAACGTGATAACTATTGTGATTCCTACCATGTCTGCTTCCATAAAAGGTTATTAAAATTTGCAAGTTTTTAGAAAAAAATATAAAATTAAAATTAAATAAGAAACTGGTAACACTGTTGTGTTTATAAAATTTCTCTCCACCAACACTTCAATGGTCCATATAACTAGCCTTTTGATCTAATAATAATCGATTTGTTAATATTGTCTAAAGTCAAATTAAATTTTAGATATACAATTAAATTAAATTAAAATAAGGAGAATAAGAATTAAATTGAAATCTAATTTCGGCCTATAATCAAAAAATTGTAATTTTTTTAATAATGGAAAATTGTAAAAAATTATATTCTTGGCGGCGGCAATAGTCTCTTCAATTTCGAAGCTTATAAGGAAGGAAAATTGTGTAAGGTTTATCCAGAGGAGTACTCGATACTCGCTTCTCTAGAATAAAAAACCAAACAAACTGCAACACATAAAGTTAATAAAAAAGGGATTTCCTGCTAACATCACAAATTTATGATTTACAAAGCCGTGATGAATCCATGCCAGATTATAAACGTATCGTGGTAACCCTATAGTTCAAAATTTAATGTATATTTTACTTATATAAATTAATGGTTGGTGTACCGACTCGACTAGAGAATAAACAAGCCCTTGTTTTTTATACCAATCCGACTGCTACCTTATATTAAAATCGCTTATGTAATTAAATTTTTTTCTGATCTATTAGAAATTAATTAAAATTGATCTCTCTCTCTCTCTCTGGCACTACAACAAGGGATTTGGACATCAAGGGATTTGGCCGCCTCAAATGAGGTTTCATAATCATATTTTCATTTCGGATAATGAGTGATTAATTCATTGATCCTAAACCAGCCGTGAACATTTTTTTCCTTGTCACCACCGGGAATCGAACCCGGGACCTCCGGTCGCTGGAGCAAGCATGCTGTCCACTTTGCCACCGGGGCAAATTAAAATTGATCACGCGATCTAAACTAGAATCAAACACTGAGTACTATTTTATCAGTAATTAAAATAAAATTACCGCTAATTTGGTAATAAATTCAGTTATTTGAATTTTACCGGATTATCGCTTTAATGATTATCGGATAACCGGAATTGCATTCCTGGCTATCAGACAATGTTGAATATGGAGAATACCATCAGGGTTCTATTATCGAAATCGATGAAAATTTCCGCATTTGGAATATAATTTACTTTAAATTTGTTTATATTATTTCCCTACTAAGTCAAAAATTCCGACTGGGTAAATCGATTCGGAATTATTCTCTAAGAAGGGAAATAAATAATAGAAAACTCGCATTCTGAAAAGAATTTTAAAGCAAATTATATTCCGAATGCGAAAATTTCTACCGATTTCGAAAATAGGGCCCTCCGCAGAACTGTGGAATAAAAGTCAAAACTATTTTTCGATTAGTATGTTCAGAATTTTTCTTACGTTTATGTTGCGTCTGGGATTCGATTAAACTTAAACAAAATATAAAAGTAGCGGAAGAAAAACGGATTGCTTTTGCACACTCAAAGTATATATGTTTGCTTTCCTTTTTTTATCAAATCATTTTTAAGCTTATTTAAAAGCTTAACCACGAGAAATACAATAAAATTTATCGTTTAATTTTTTCGGTGACTCGAAAAATTTGCCAAATAAAATTGTTCTAAATCATAACCATCCAAATGCAATTAATATAACGTAATGCACACCAAAATCACGTATACACAAATGTACCACAAAATGTTTGTTCCCAAAACAATACGTCAAAAATATGAATTCAACATATTCATTGTACATAACTACCATAACACTGATGCGTATTCAAGAATTTCATACAAAATTTGCTTCATACTAAAAACTTTGCATATTACTTTCTAGAATCTATTGTCAATTAACTAATTATTCGCTCACTAACACAACTAATTCGGCGAAATAATATAAATTTTAAACATTATTTTAAAATACAACGATATATTCAACTACATATTCTGAATTCAAACAGACACATTTTTGGGCGAATTTTTTGTATTTTGGATCAATTGTTTTGTGAACAATTTTTCTTGTAAGAAAAGATTGCAAATTTTTGCAACAATGCGGAAAATTTCTATTCTAAAATAATCGTTTGATACTCTGAAGAATAACCCCAATATTGCGGATAAATCGTATGAGGGTATAAACATATGAAGGTGTTTTGATTAATAAAATGTTTCGGGTAGTAAATTTATGGTAATGTCAAAACGTCAGCTTCAACGGTTTCAGTACATAATCAATTATTAGAATTACTTTCTCTTTAAATTCCTTTTCTTATTTAACCATTTAAATTAATATAGTTAATCTAAATTAACTTTAAACTTCTTTATAACTTTATTTATTGAAAAAGGTATTATATTGACTACAAGAATCTTAATTTTGTTACAATTCATAAAAATTTTTGGCATTAACAGTTTATTCAAATTTGGACAGGTTAAAATTAATTTCTTGAATATCGTAGATTTTTATTTGAACGGCTCATGAGATATCGTATATTACTTTACTTTTAGTACCTACTTTTAAAAATTAGATTTTCTATTGTCTAAGCCTGCAGTGAACCTTTAAAATTACAGAAATATAAGTTAGATTAAGTTAGATTATGAACATGATCTGTTATTAAATCTTAAACGTTATTATATCTAATCGACGTATTATTTTCAGGTAAGCGCGATTGCATGCACATTCAAATGAAGGAATCCGCAAACATCCCATCTTCAAAATCAAGAAATTAATTAAATTTTCCGGGTAAAATATATATTTTATTATTAAATTAAAGGTAAACGCGATATTTCAACAAAACTAAAATATTCTTAATTGGCTAGAATAATTTATTCACGCCATTTTGTATAATGAGTTTACGCCATTTTGTATATATACAAACATCAAAATATGACAACAATTTACTATATTAGCAAAAAAAAATTTTTTTTTACGTATATATGTATGACGATAACAACCCAAATCAATTTACAAAATAAATGACCACAGAATACATACAGACAAAAATTTTGTTTTGCTGGTTTGTCACAAAAACCTAAATATTTGCGCTATTAATTTTTAATTTGTTGGTACCATTGATTTAATTTGAATATGTCATCTATATTTTGTTTTTTTTTTTATTTAGTATAGTAGTTTAGTTTGGATTACATAAGCGTGAGAGATCGTGAAAGAAATTTTTGCGAGAAAAGTGAAAGTAGGTATATAGAGGTACTACATACTATTGAAATTTTTATGATGCTCTTAGATTCTTCAGCTGTATATAGCTTATCCACCATATTATAAAATATCTACATATGTATATTAAAAAAATCGCAAAGCTATCCATCAATCTACTTTGATGATCCTCCAAAAAAAAAAATTTTTTTTTTGTTGCTATTTTATATAATTAATTTTGCGATATATGTATTCGGTTTTTACGGTTTAATAATTTTTATTGCTATACACACATACATATTATTTATAACAAGTATAGAAAATATGAAAAAATTATTATTGTTGTATACAATAAAATAATAATCATAATACTTAATAATAATAATAATAAAATATAATAAAGAATAAAAAAATTACTTTGCTTTTTCTTACACAAATGATCAACCATTTTTACGAATTTATATATCCATCCTGCTCGGCTATATGTTTTATTTCTTTTTGTGTAATAAAAAAAATTGTTTTGTATTTTCTTTTCTTTTTTTTCTAATAATAATAAAAATAATACAAGGCAAAATATAACATACACACATGCTCAAAAAGACGTACATATTCTAAAGAGAAAAAACAAAAAACGATTTAGAAAAATATTCAGTTGTATTGTGTTTGTGTAAAACATTTTTTTTTTCATACATAGGGACCTAAAGTTGTGTGTGCAATGGTAATTTAGTTGATATAATAAATTCGAAGAGAAAAGCTGCGTGCTGCTTTTTTTTCTTTTTTCGCGGCCGTATCTCACTTTTTTTTTGACAAAATATAATACATAACAAAAATTGATTTTTTTCTGTTTTATTATTATTATTATAAATATTTTTTGTTTATTAATTAATTAAAATTACAATCAAAGTAGTTTCTTTTTGTTTGTTTAATAAAAATTTAATATTTTATTTAATACATTTTTGTGTTTAAAAAAAATTATACAAAAAAAGAGAAAAAAGTTAAAAAAAAAATAGAAAAAGTGCGTACGGTACAGTTTTTATAATATTGTATAAAAATTGCTTTTTTGTGTTTTTGGGGGAAAAAAATTATAAATTGAAAAGAAAATCGCAAATAATTAAATTTTGTATTTAAGTTTCCTACACACGCTACACAAAAATCCTTACTACCTCTCATTTTATTTTGGTGCAACAAACAACGTACAAAAACAAATGAAAACTGTTATACACACCCGACGAAATAATATGTACTATAAATTTGTTTTATGGAGAGATTGGAGAGATTTTTTTTTAACTTGTTAAACTGTTCGAATTTTAAATATAAATAATAAATTATTTTTGTTAAATTTTATTTTCTTTATTGTTTTTTTTTCTCATCCAAATAGTACGCGCACTACACAAAATTAAAGAAAACAAATCGTAATAATATAAATATAATATCAATAATACAGATAAACAAATAATTATAATAATAATTAAAATTAAGACACGTGGATGATACAAATATTATTGTTTTTAATTTTTTGTTTTTTTTTACAAAATTTAATTAATGAACGTGATTTTGTGGTGTAACGAAAAAAAAATAATTATTTAATTTATATTTATTATTTTATTTAGTGTTTTTATTTATTATTTAATAAAAAAAAGTATATATAAAATATATTTTTTTAAATGTTTTAAAACCTAAGATTAGTGTCTTAACAAAAAAAGGAAATTATTTATAAATAAAAAATCGGTTGTGTTATAATTATTATAATAAAAATAAATAAAAAAAATAAATTGTTGAATGAAAATTTGAAAATTGTTACAAAAAAAAGTTGAAAGAAGTTGCATATAATTATTATTGTTTTTTCCTATACTAAAAATTTGTTTTTGTTATAATTTTTTTTTGTTCTTAACAAAATAAAACAATTTTATATAAATAATACATAATTTAAAGAAAAAGAAAATAAAATGACTTCGAATATGGATCAATTTGCGGATTTGGAATTATCGAAAGAAGATCATGATCAAATATTTGAACCACCAACAGATCGATCTCAAGAGTTTTCTCAGAGGTGAGATATTTTTTGTATGGTTATTTAATAAAAGTTTATTGAAATAGTGGGGAACAGGAATATAAGGATATTAATTTAAATGTGTATTCATTGATAAAACTAGTTTAGTGATCCGTAGCTAAGAGTGATGATTAAGACCGTTAGAAAACCAGTAGGATTCCTTACTACTACTACGTACAGTTCATCGGATTAACAATAGTGACACATCAGCATTTTTGAAATGTACATAATGATGTCCAGCCGGTCTAGAAATTATTTGGAACTAAATTTAAATTATTGCAACGCAGTCAAAGATACGGCTAAAAGTAAAGATCCTTTGCTGTATAATTTTTGGATCCCTCGATAATCTGATTGAAAATATAATTTCAAAAAGTTAAATTACAGTTACGTTTTGGTGCTTTCCATTCACAACCTAGAGGATATACAACATTGCAAATGTGATTCGAAATTTAACATTCTTGGTTTGCTTGCTTTTAAAAATCCCATTAAAGTAATTTGGTACGTCGGTAAAGATTAATAAAGTTGTTCTTTAAGTTTTGTTATTAACAATTGTTTTTCTGGATCAACATTTTAAATTTCATAATTAAGTAGTAAAATTCCTGTCCACATTACTCTTCACACTATAAAATATGTCTTAAGACGTTAATAAAGATTATTTAATTGAATTTATTTTTCTTTCGCAAATCTTCCAGTTTAAGTAGATTCTCGTACCTAAATTTGATTTCCAAGAACGAATATCAATATTTCTCTTAATCTTAAATATTTATGTAAGTTTTTAAGAACCTTAATCTAATTAACATTTATTTCTTTTAACTCCATAGAAATGTATTTTCGACCCTTCTAAATATTTCTAACAAATTCTGTAATTTATTCTTATTTCAAATGAGGAGTTTCAATAAATTTTATTAAATTACTTCACATAATTACCGTATTAAGGTTAATGGCTCCGCTCTAGACTAGACTACTTTAGATAGAAATGAAAACTAGGATTGGCAGACAACTTTTCTTGCATTGATATTAAAAAATCAATATCCTGATTCAGTCCTTTACTAAAAATTTTCTCAAACGATAGTTAGGTCATCTTTCCTATGATGTCAAGTTTCTCGGTTTAGAAAGGAAGATTTAAACTGTCTAAGGATTAATCCAACTAACAAAACAATCACATAAACTCAATTCTGTGTGGTACGTTCGTCTTCATATGAATTTATTAGTTAAAGACCCTCGTATTCTATTGAACAAGTCGAGTTTAATTACTAACACATTTTAATATCAATACCAAAAAAATGTTAGGAAATAGAAAATGGCGAGAAATGAGCAGCTCTACACTATAAATGTTTATTGATAGCAACAAAAATTATGTGTTTTGGAATTTAGAAATATAAAGTGAAATTATTTTTACAAGTTTTTATATAAATGAAAATATGTTGTATACTGAATGAGAATTGAAAATTGATTTTCGATTAAGTATATTCGGAATCTCATCAAAATATTTTGCAAAATTGTTTTAGTTATTTTTTATAAATAATTACTTAATGTTATCCGTTTAGTCTGTTGAAACCATTTATAAAAATTACGAGCACCGCGAACATCCTAGTTAGTTGTATTCTTGCCAAAACTTTCAATGGTTCCCTCACTTGGAAATTTGTTTAGGAATACCATAGAAAGTGTCTATGTTATCTCAGGTGCAAATGGAGAGATATTTCTCTGATGGAAATGTTCCAATTATAAACATGTACGTTTGAAATAATAGTTTTGTAAAGGCCATGCAAAATTGGTTGATTTTGCTGGAAGTCCTTCGTTATGTTGACTTTGAGGGCCACAATTGTTTGCAGTTTATTCGCATATACCTGCGGTTTAAGATAGTCCCAAAATAAAAAATCTAAATGCGTTAAATCGCACGATTTCGGTGGCCAATTCACGTTGCCGCTACACTATATAACCATGCCTTCGTTAGAATCACATGTCGTCGGTGTCCATATCATCCAGTTTAGGCCACAAGCAGTGGTTTATCATCGATTTATACCACTCGCCGTTGGCAGTTATTGCAATGCCAGATTCTCAAGCTCAGCAGCGATGTTTTCAGCAGAGCTTGCGTTTCGATGACGCAGAGTGTTGGAAGATTATTTATCGAACCGGTTGGCCCAAATTTGGCTACCAATTGTCGAACAGTCGACTCGGCAGATCGTTGTGGCTAGGATAAAATCACGAAAAGCGCGGAACCTTTCTCGAACGGAGCACTGAACCAATTCACATCAAATTTAACAGGTGATGTTTTAACAACATGGCTGCTGTAACCTAACCAATTTCGAGCGTCCTTGTTGAACAACATTTTAAAACTAGATAGAGGTCCTCTTGAAAATTCTTAAAATATCATCATCAGAAAATCAAACCAATTAAAAACCGTTTGCCTGCTGGGAAATAAATAATTATAAAAGCACTGACCTTCGTAAAATAATTCCCAAAACACACTTTCAAAACACGACACAACATAATTCGACACTAGCTAATAAAGAGCTCAATTCAATGCACTAATATTTTCATTTATTGTGATAAGAATTCATTTAATTTTTCATAGAAATAAAAGCAAACTTTCAGAAAAGAATAAATGGAAGATTTACACTGAATCGATTGAGCCCAATTGCATCGATTTAATGCAATTTTTCTTTATTCTGTTTTGATTTCGATTCAGTGGTTAAGGCAACTCGATTAACAATTCAAAGTTTCTATAGAAATTTGTTATATGAATTTCCTTCATGTCCGGTGTGTTTTTTTTTTTAGAAATATAAAAGAAGCCCCGATTCAACAAACATTTTTTCTTCTAAAGAAACAGTACGAAATATATAACGGTAAAATTAATTGTTGAATTATCGTGTAGTTGTTCCTTAAAAGTTTTCTCAATTTTTTTTTATTTTGCAAATTTGTGTCAATAATATTATCATTAACATCAAACTAAAATAGTGCGAAAATTATAAACAACATTTCAAGATAAGAAACCTTTACACCGTATTAGCAAAATCAGTTTTAGTCTAAACTTCTAGTCCAAACTTTTAAGGTCTCAAAATTGGTTAATCCTTTAAATTTCCTAATGGTAAGCACTATATGATTTTTCAATCGGAGCCGTGTCAGCAGAACTAAACTAACTGTAGTAGATCAGTATCACATGTATCGAAAGTTTTAAGCATTATCTCCGACTTTCTAGGTAAGTCCATTAGTTGGTTGGGTTCCCACTACCATGTTTCCTTTCCATGATGCCAAATGACTTGAACTGCTGCTTTTTTATTTAATTTAGTAAGACTTAAAATTGCGCTATTTGTGCAATAGCTGGTAATCAAGCTATCAATCAAGCTACATAAAGGAAAACATTTTCTAGTAAAGAATTTTATGCTCTTGGAACTAAATTAATAGTTAATTTGATTTTCACGAAAAAGTGGATCATTTTAAACCAAATGCCTCTTTCAGTGTTCTTTAAAATTTTCAGAATGGATTGTTTCTACGATTATCTGAGTTTTGGACACTTTTGAATAGAGTATAAAGGCATATTCTTAATAAATGAGTCCGATGCCGGACTTGAAGATATGGTTAGCGTTTGGTTTTGTAAGGTTAACGGGTAAAAACATTGGTCCATAAGAGAAATTTCGAGAACCATTTTTGAAATAACATTTTATAGATTCTTTTTGAGTTAAATTAAAACAGCAAGCACAATTATACGTGTTCCGTGATACAGAAATTTTTTAAACCTTCTTCCCTATACCAATTGTTGCCAAAATAGCTAATTATGCTTTATGAGTACGGTTCCATTTAAATTGTTTTTATGAAAAACCTTAATAACAACTAAATCCCTTTTTAATTTACTTATGGCGTCTCAAAATATTGAAGAATATTTTGATCGGTTATAAACACGCCATCACTTAAACGTAAAAATGAGCGGGCTAGATAAAATGCATAGAAGTTTAATTGCTCAAATTACTAGCATAAAATAATAATTTAATAATATTTCGCAAGCAATATTGAAAAAAACTGCGTAGCTCATAAGTTAGTTAGCTAGATCTGGCCCTAACAATCTAACCAACTTTATAAGAAGGTTAAACAAAAAAAAACAATGAACTTTTTAAATAACCAATATAAATTCTGCAAACCATGTTTTTATTACAATACATATTACAAACGTGCTGTAATATTTGGTCTTGAGACCGATTTCAGACACAAACTTTCGCTTTGGAAGAACAAAAAGGACGTATCCGTAACACAGTTCCTATGCCCCATTTACGATATTGGGTTCCGTATAGTCTCAATATTGGGTACAGAACTCAACACGAACCTCAACCCAAATACATGAATGAATATTAAATAGAAAACAAAAAAATATAACCGATTTTTACTCTGCAAAAGATAAACAATCAATGTGCTGAATCAGTATTTCCAGAAAGAAGTTTGTCCCATTTTTTTCTAACTATACTATTTAAAATAAATGTTCTGATTACTTAGTAAATATAATTGTACGTAGTACGCAATTTATTTAGGGTTAAAATGTATTTAATCTCTACCAAAGACAAAATTAAATTTTTTTCTAAATCAAAGGTTTTAAACCTAGTTTACCATGTTATTGTTGTGATGACAGCGGAGTAAATTTTAACTAAAACTGTTTACTGTCAATAAAAATTAAGGTTATGACCGATATTATAAACACGATTATTTAGGAAATGGAAAACTGTTATACTCAAGTATTATACGAAGTGTACATTTATCTAATATATACAATTTTAAAATGTTTTTTTTTTAATGAATATGGCAGTTTTTGTTTGATTATGTGTCTTAATCTAATTATCAGGTTCATCCGTTTTTATTTTTTTCATGACAATAAGTAAACAAAATTTATTGTCAAATACTTTGAAAGCATTTCTTTCCCAATATATTTAGTTTGATTAGGCTAGTATCGCGAAAGTGTCTAAAACTATAATATAACTATATGACTATCTCTTTCGTTCGTTGTACATTTGTGTGTATTATAAAGCAAAATGATGATCGCATTACAGAAAATAGGGTGAAATTGGGTGTAAACTACTTGTTTTGCATAGGAAACTACGTCTATATACACTACACACAGATACTGATACATATGTGTCCCAATAAATAAATTGAATTCTAAATTCAATACAAAATGCAGTTTGTTATTGTTGTTATATATTTATTTAGGGGGTTTTTCTTTCTTCCGATATAATATTCTATATATAACCTGTAACCTCTTTTTTTTATATACATACACGTAACTTAGTAGTGTAGCACTATCCTAATTAAAAATATATTCCATTTCAATCCATCTTCTAGATGTCTTCGCATTTTTATTTTGTCTTACTTACGATACAGTGCCTGCGCCATACATCTAAAAAAATTTCAAGAATGCGTTCTTTTCAATAATTCAATTTCAAAACTCTTCTAATACATATAATTGTATAAAACTACGACTACATATTTATTTCTACATTTCAAATACATTAATTTATATCTTTGAAAATAAAAAATAAAATAAAAACTTACACAAAAAATAATGCCGCTATGCGTTGTGTTGTGTCACAAAAAAATATTTCTAAGAAATTCGATTCATGGGAATAAATTAAAATTTAAAAAAAAATATCCAAACCTTTCAACATGGAATGTTTTTCATATTCGTGTGTGCCTATACATCGCTATACATATACATATTATGTGTATGTGTTGGTGTCTGTTTTTTTAGGCATTTATCACATTTTTACCAGTGTATAAACGTGTACATATACAAAATTATATTGCTGTTTGTGTAACGCACACACACATGTATGTTTATCTAAGTATATAAAGCTTGATTAATAAATCGTTTGTACATAAATAAAATGCAATACAATGATGTAGACATGCATGTATGTATATAGAAAACAAACTAAACAAAGAAAGAGTATATATGTCTCTTTCTTATGTACGCTCATTTATATAGTTTCTGCTGATACTATTGCGAAATTAAACTGAAAGTCTCACGACACTATTGTATACGTAGTGAGAAATTATGTGTAAACTATTTTCGGAATAGATTTTCTCTCTTTTGTTTGCTGAATTTGTTTTATTTCGTGGTGTAAAGGGTGATAATGAATTTTTCCACACACCATTTTAAGGAGAGAGTATAATTTTTTGGTTTTTCTAATTGGATGTAAACATATGTTAATATAGAATTTTGAAAAACTTGATATGTCAAAATGTAATGCAGTTTTAGTGATTTATATTTTTCGACATAAACTCACTGAGTAACCAATACTTTAAAAATATATAAAATATTATTGGGAAACATTTATGAGACAGAACCTCACACCCTTGCACTTTTATTTCCTGAATTACTTTCAAATTATTCTGAAAGATTTATGGATCTCTTACGCCATGTAATGAAATTTTGGGCTTTTTTTTATAGGACCGAAGATAAATATTTATTTTAAAAACTGTAAACATTAAAAGCAAATTCAATTTAGATTTATAATTGAATAAACTGTTCTAATTTTGAAACTGGAAGCCACAACTAACTTTGTTTTCAGAAGACCAGGATAGGAACCGTGTGCATTTTTAGAACAATAAACTCTGCTAAATGAAAAATAGTTTAATTTTAATAAATAACACCCTCTACTCGCCAATCGACAAAATTTATTTCATCTATCAGAATATTTTGTTAATTAATTTTATTACAAAATTATTTAAATTATTGTAGATCTGCATCTTAACAGCTATTACTTACCACATAACGATCATCGGGTTCCTGAATAATTTATTAGGACGCTTAAAAATCGTTTCGTTGTTATGTAATATGAAGAACAAATTCGATTCCTTGTTCTACATGGCTGAGTTGATCAAAATCAAACCACGCCTGAGGCCACTATTTAATTTGAGAGTTATAGTGAACGTGGGTCTTACCTCAACTTGCTGATCAATTCGCATTAATAAAACTAGAATTCGATTATGGGTCAGCAGATGGCCCTCATAATGCGCTTATAGATAAATAACTTACGTAAAAAATTAAAAAATATAACTAAAACTGCTGCAGTATCTTATGTGACCTATTTCTCAAAAGTATCGTGGCGCCACTTGCATTTATTGGACAACCAAAATGAAAACAAAAAAATTTAACTGATAAAAAAATATTATTCGTTCTCGCCGGGTAAAAAATAAACAAAACAAAAAGCAAATGGAAATAAACGACGTGACATACGTCACATTATGAATTTCGTTTGTTTTCATAGCGGCAAATCATTTTACTTCGTATATTGACTGATCGCATTCGGAATTATGAAGTTTCAGTTTATTTTACTTTTCATTCGTATTTGTCCAATATCTGATAAATTCACCTATTTCAAAAATTAAATTATTACCACTGATTGCGCTATTCGTTTGGTAAAAAATTAAAAGTTATAATTGGTACAAACAATTTCAGTGGAAAGATAGACTAGCAAAACAAATTATTTTAGATACAAACTATCAATCTGTTTCGCTTTATCAGCACCAAACTCTTTTTCTAACATATTGGACTGAGGAAAAATGAGCAACTGCATTGAATTTAGCTAAATGATCCAGACATACATATACACTGATTTCACTTACTGGAAAGTTTTTGAATTCAGTAATTTAAATTGAGTTTCTTTTGAATCAGAAGTGGATTTAATCTTATATTCCTACCGTACAAGGAGCTTATTGGATATCAATTAATCCCTTAAAGGGACTTTCAATCCGCCCAATTTTTAAATGTTAATAAAACAAGTTGTGTGTGTGTGAGATATTCATTATTTTTTTCTGAAAAAAACGTTTAATGGCGTTAAGTATGGAGTATAACGTCGTTCAAATGTCGGCCGCGGTTTTGCTTGGTGGCACGTAATCTTGAGGTCCAATTTTTAATGACTTTGTCATAAAAATTTGGCTGAATTGCGTTCGTTATGTTGACTTTGCAAGGCAACTTTCGATTTAAGATAGCCCGAAGGGCAGAAGTGTAAAGGGCGTTAAACCGCACGATTTCGGTGGCTTCCCGCCGCACGAGATAACCATGCCTTCAAATCGCTCGTGCAGAATGTAAACCGTATCTTGCACTGTGTGGCACGTAGCGCCGTCCTGTTGAAACCACATGTCGTCGATATCCATATCCATCAGTTTAGGCCACAATAAGTTGCTTATGATGATTCCACCAGACTAAAATCTGCACCAGACCGTGACTTTCTCTGGATGCATTTGGTGTTGGTGTATCTCGTGTGGATTGGTGTTGCCCCAAATCGAACAATTTTGCTTGTTCATATCTCCATTCATCCGAAAAGGGCCTCGTCGCTAAAGATGGTTTTTTTGGCGAAATTTGGGTCAATTTCCAACTGCTCTAGAGTCCAATCAGTGAACACACGTGGCTGTGTATGGTCGTTTACTTTAAATTCCTGGGTCAGCTGGATTTTATACGCGTGCAGATCCAAGTCCCAAGTTAAAGATGTAGAAAGGCCAAGTTCTAATGAACGACGAGAAATTGACGCATTCTGGAGACATACGGGTATTATCTGATTATTTTACCGAGCCGGTTGGTACGAATTTGGCCACCAAACGGCGAATGTCAACTTGGCAGGACGATTGTGGTGAGGATAAAAATCATGTAATACGCGGAATGTTCCTGATTTGCACACTTTGTTTAACGCTAATACCTTCCATGGTGATTTGCCATACACTACTGAATAATTCGGAACATATTTGGCAGATAGTGCTTTAACAACCTGGCTGCCATAACCTAATAAATTTCGCGCGACATAATCCAGCATGATGAAAAGGAAATAAGATTACCTTAATCCTTTTCTTAAACGAGGATTATATGGCGTTATACCGACAAAAGGAGGCGGAAAAATTTGAAACCAAACGACTTAAAATCGGATTTCTAACTACTTTTGAATAACTTGGTACCACCATCCAGGTAGTTATTACCTTAAGGCGGTGATTCATGTATAAATTTTGTCTGGCAGACATAAATAATAACCGCTCTGATTGGTGAATATTTTTTTTTTCTTATACGATAGAAACGAAATTCACACTTAAGCTATGCATGCATAAAATTTTATCGTACGGATATTTTTTGACATTTTGTAAAGCAAGAAACCTAACAGGTGTTTTTATTTTTGAATTTTTGTTTTATATTTTAGAATTTGTATTCTTTTGTTCTCACTGCTGTCAAATCTTATACAAAATTGAGCAATTCAAATGTTCAATTTTTAATTTTAGTCGTACGATAAAAAAATATGGCCGACATTCAAATAATCATATCGATTACTATTTATGTCTGTCAGACAAAATTTATACATGAATCACCGCCTTTAGTCGCCGAATAAAAGAGTTTTCTATTTGCAGTGTGATTTAATGAGAAAATAATTGTATTTACCATCACTGCAAAAACACTATAGGTTTTGGTTTCACAAAAAATGAAAGTAACAAAATGTATATGAAAGCTTCAGGTGCAGCGCTAGCGGCCTACTTAGGCCTAAGTTCCGTATTCTCCGATTTTTTGCATGTTATCTGGTTTGCTCAGTTTTATGTTAAAATAATTTGATTGAGCTGATTCGTAATCGTCAAAATCATTGCTAATTGCCACAAAAATGTCAGAAGGAGACGACAGCTGCAAAAGTTGTCGATTCCTGTTTGCTATCAACAGCGAGCTATTGGAAACGTTTGGGACCGTGAATTTTGCAGCACTTCGACGCTGACAGATTCCCATTTCAGCAAAAGTTAGCGCCGGTAAACCACTATCGCTGGCTGCGGAGAGTTGTTTCCCAGTTTTTGGGATAAAGAAGTTTATCCCTTAAACTAGCACTATCACAATCCGATAGATTACTTGATGTGGTCATTCTTAACAAATAATATCTCACCAAATAAAGATTGTTTATAATCGAATTTTCGTAAGTGTCAAGAGTCGAACAATCAAACCAACAACCACCTTCATGGAATTATTGCTTCTGACCACAATTTAGTCAGATTAATGAAATAATCTTAGAAAGACTCGTCAAATTACACATTTGTTTAAAATTAGTGGACCATTTCTGTAGGAAGAATATGGTACCACTGTGTTCTACCGTATGCCAGAGATTGACTGCGTTGTGTTTTTTACTAACCCATAGGGCGTTAAGACAATAAATTCTATTTATAAGGAAATTCAATTTTTCTGTCGTGTTTTCGTTTGAACCAGCATGCGTCATCTCCGTTCACTTTCAATTATTGCCTAGCATACACCTCATCTTTACAAGAAACCAATATTTCTTGTTTCTTCTACAATACCGGGGAAAAATTCATCCTCATAATTTACTATAACATGATGATGAATTTGGATTCGCGCTAATCTGATGGTTTCTTCTTTCATTTTCTTCAGGCTTTCCACAGATGCCTTGCTTAGATTGATCTTCTTTTATCAAATATTTAATTTATGTACAAAATTCGTTACTCCCAGAATACGTCTCCTGATCGTTTTTTTTAGTGCTTAGAGATTCAACAGATGAAGTCCAAATGAAATGTTTCTTAAATCGAGTCGGAAGAAAATAATTAATTTGACTTTTATTGAATTTTACTGGGGTTTGAACCTCATTGGTTATCGTTACTGAGCCATCGGTGACTAAATTTAATATTAAATCAGGTTTCTAATAAGGGTTGCTTTTTATATTTTGGGATTGGACAACCCCAGTGTTGCAATCTGGCAACTGACAGCTCTATCGTGAAGTTTGACATTTTTGAGATTATACGTACTCAGAACGTTTTGACATTCGATCGCTATTTGTGTTGTTTACAGTACTCATTAACTCAACATCTCGGCGAAAAAATGGAATTAAATCGTGAACATTTTCGTGCGATTATGTTTTACAACTTTGGACGTGAATTAAGGCAGCAAGAGTGCATGGATGAACTTAATTCAATTTTTGGCGATGAAGCTCCATCAAGGACTAGTGTTTATCGATGGTATGGTGAATTCGTAGTTCACTCCAAAACGAATTTCGTGAAGGTCGTCCAGAATCAGTTGTTGTTCCGGAAACCATTGAAGCTGTGCGCGAACTGATGTTGCAAGATCGTCATGTGACCCATCGTGAGATTGAGACAACCTTAGGCATTAGTAGGACCAGCATACATTCAATATTGCATAAACATTTGAATGTCAAAAAAATTTGTTCGCGTTGGATCCCACACAATTTGTCAATCGCTCAAAAAAAGCCTCGTGTCGATTGGTCGAAAGAATAGCTCAAAAAATACGATCGCGGTGCTTCAAAACACGTCTATGACATAGTGACAGGTGATGAATCGTGGATTTACGCGTATGAGCCCGAAAGTAAACAGCAGTCGACTGTATGGGTGTTTCAAGATGAGCCGAATCGAACAAAAGTTCTTCGCGCACGAAGCACTTGCAAGCAAATGATCGCCTGTTTTTTTCGGAAAAAATGGACATGTCGCAACCGTACCACTAGAACAACGCAGAACAGTCAATTCTGAGTGGTACACAACCATTTGTTTGCAAGTTGTCTTCCAAGAAATCAGGAAAACCAACTGCCGAAGACGGATCACTCTTCACCACGGCAATGCGAGCTCTCACACATCGGGTCAAACAACTGCATTTTTGAGCACTCAAAACATCGATTTGATGAGTCATCCGCCGTATAGTCCTGACTTGTCACCAAAAGACTTCTTTTTATTCCCGTACGTAAAAAACAAACTGAGAGGTCTACGTTTTTCGACACTTGAAGAAGCGGTTGCTGCGTTCAGAATGCATGTTTTGGAGATACCTTAATCAGAGTGGAAAAAGTGCTTCGACAATTAGTTCAAACGCATGCAAAAGTGTATAGATCTTCATGGGGAATACTTTTAAAAACAATAAAGCGATTTTCGATGATTAATATTTGTTTTTGTTCTCTAATCCCGAAATATAAAAGACAGCCCTCGTAGTACATCAAAATCAACTTCCATATCATATCAAATCGTATCTTTATTCTAATATTACGAATGAGTTTAATTTTTGAATTCCGATGTATTTTTCAAAATGATCGAAAGTTCGCTGTAGTGGTTCCCTTTCCTTATTGCTAACAATAGGATTTTCAAGGTCTATGTTTTCTTTTGACTGAATGGTGTAATTAAAAGGATTGGTGTGATGAGAGCATAATCCGTAAGCTTTGAAGACGTTCCTTAAATCCTTCTCGAAGCGTTCGTTAATTAGAATTGATGAAAGCAACGATGTAAATTTTTCTCGGCGCAGTTTTGGCAATTTTATTTTGATGGATGAAAGTAAGCAACATCCTTCGATTGTAATTTTGATACTAAATTTAGTAGGATGGCGATCAAGTTGACTATCTTCTTATTGAAGAATAGATTCAAATTCAGCTTCCTGTGTGATTTGTGACTATCGACAAAATGGACAATCGGAAATTCAATTTGTTTGTTTATTAGCCACAAGTAAAAAGTATTGGCTATGTATTAAAAAACTAATTGGCTGGCATGCTTTTGGCTACACTAAAGGGCATCTTCTAAGGTACAACCACTATCGGTAGGCCAAATTCCCTTAACGCATTGCCCATTATTAATGTTGGGACATTTTCTTTTTATCATTTGCTATAAAAAAATGTACTACATATGTTCTTTGGTAACCAAATCGGAATTTTCTTTTGGACTTACGAAAAAGCCTTTTCGTCGCAGTTAAAAATGTAAACCAATTTTTTGTTTGGTTTCTTTTATTTGTACGCGACTCTTATTTCAATATTGTGACACTCTCCAGGAGACAGACGGGGTTTTTTTAAATAACCTACTAAAGTTGAATTTACATGTATTTCTAAACTAAGGAAGATTGATTTACTTACTTGGCGTACCATTGCGAAATGTATACGAAATTTTTAAATCTTTCGCAAGCAGCTGTGCTGATTAATTCAGGAAATCAGTTTCCCCTTCACAAAACCAGGTTTTACTGGTCGTGCGAACAGTAATACTATTATTCAGAATTTTTTAAGCAATCTTTACAATATTTTTTACAAACTTTATAATTTGCAGGCGCCATTGTTTTACCATTGAATTATTTTCTATCATCAGAAAACGATTTAATATTTACCGATATCTTCATTCTGGACAATAGACATTATAGTACATAAGCGACTCATTCGGATCGCGAGGTCCAAATTTAAGGCATCAATGCAATTTTTTAAATTGTTTACTAATATTAGTTAATAAATATGATCTCCCAATAATTTTTTTTCCAAAACCAACAGAAATTAGCTGCTCTAAATTGAACCTACAATTTTGGCTCGATTTAATTCAAATTATATTGATCAACGTTCACATACACTGTAAAAGTTTTTAATGTGTTCAATCAAGTTCATTTTTCAAAAAGATAAAAATTATTTAGAAAATAATTGGCCATGTATGAAAACATCATGTACATAAAATGGTTAATACTTAACTGTCTTTTATATTAAAAAAAATAAATTAAAAATAAATTACACCGGCTTACAAACTTATTTTACTACTGCACATTCCAAAAGAAAAACTAAACAAAATGTCAGTTCCCAATATGCAATGCCACCGGAATTCCATTTACATTTGAGTGCAAAAACACAACTCTTTCTATAGAAATAATCATGTAAAACACACGGAGACCTCAACAACTAGCCAAAAAAGTGTCATAAAAATTCTAGTGTCGGTGTGAATCTCGACTAAAAAGAGAAACAATCAAATTGGAAAGAAGGTGGCATTTTGGTACAAACTCGATTTTCATCTATTTTCCATACTAATTTCAAACACTTTTCTGCCTACATATATATTAGATTTCCTTAGTATTTTTCACATGGAATTAATATTTTTTTAATTTTATTTGCCCTCGACAGGAGCAGGATCCAAAAGGGGTTTTCGTCATCAGATTACGATCTGTGATGAATATGAACACAACTATGACCCCCTGTCATGGAGCTATGCAATGAACAGATGGTTCTACGAAAATCGGACCTATAGCCGTACGTCCTCGATTTTCGGCCCAAAACAGATTGCAAAGATTAAATATTAAAAAAAACAAAATCTAAATAATTTAGTATTTGTAAAATTAATTATTATTTTTCATAAAAATGTCCTTTTACTTTGTTAATTTAAAAAAATTATCGTAAAACAGAACAGTAAGAAAATAAAATAAACAAAATTTTGCACGCACAACCTTGTACGTCGACTAGTCACATCAAACTGAAGATAAAAACAAAAAATCTTTAAAAATAAATCAAAACGTAAAACAGAAAGAGAAAGAAAATTACTTTTGCCCAAAATTAATACTTTTGTGCCTTTGATATTTTGTTCTATGTGATTTAGACTGGGATCCAATTCGTGACTTATTTTGTGGAGACTAACTGATTTAAAAGTCTCCTATCGAATAGACTTGATAAAAATATTTTGATGAGTTACCAATTTCGGCGCAAGCCCTCGCCTAACAGTCAATAAGTTCAGTCGACCGGAGGATTATTGTAGACTTTCAAATAAGTCAGTCTCCACAAAATAAATCACGAATTGAACCGCAGCCTTGTATAGAATTAAAACTATACTGGGTAAGACCGTTTGATGTTTTGCACCTGCGATCCGATGAACAACTGAATGATAAAACTGAAATGATAAATGTACATCAGCTATCCCGCGAAAAAAACTAATGCTAATAATACTTAGCAAAATAACATTTCAATTTATATTTCTTGAACTGGACTGTTGACACTCTTGTGAGTTTATAAATCAAATATTTTTCTTATTTTGAACAAAATCTTATTCGAAGATTCACAATTGGTACAATGTTCTACTTTATAGACGTTTATCTTTTAAAAAAGAAACAGTCAAAACTGCAAATATGTAGAACTGCATTATCGACACAAAAATTCAATATTTTTGGCGGAATTTCGAGATAAATTCAATTTATATTCCATTATAAGAATAGCGATAATTTTAATCGTAATTAAATTAACTAAGGAATTTCGAAATAGTGTAACTTCATCCAACCTACTATATAGCCTGACGCTTAACAATAGGGTTCACTAGATGAATGAATGATCAAAAATAACAAAACATGTCTGCAAACTATAACCACAAGTATAGATTTTCATTATGGGCCAACTGATTTTAGACCATGGTACTGAAGTTTATTTATATTAATTAAATATACTTTCGTATAAAAACTGCATTATCGACAACTCTAACATAAAACAAGATATTCTTTATTAAGCCTTGTTTCGTTTGAAATTCGATTATAATCATAAATAATTATTTGAAGAGCAGTTTTCGAAATACGAGTGTAATATTTCTCGTACGGCCATTAGATTTCACTTCTGGTGCTAATGAGGAACTCTTTCTAATGCGAACAGGCCATATTTTATGTACCATCATTGAGAAGAAAACTTCAAGTTGCACTCATGTTTAAAAGTAACAGATTGTATGAATTTTGACCATTCGTTTATATACAAAGGAGATCGATAATGCAGATTTTCTGCTAACTTCAGTTGATTTTAATAAAGTTTGAGGAGCATTACCTCGTCAGTTAACTTTATTGTTCCTTTTGGAGCACACATCGTTTAATTCTAAATAAACCAAAGTTTTCAGGATATACCTCTATCCTGAAATCTTTATCTTCATAAGTAATAATCATCATTCAATACTACATATTACAATTCGATACATACAAAATTAACATTCCAATTCACTTTACTAATAATTTGCAAACCATGAGAAATACAATTTAACACAATACATATGACCGCAGACACCTAAGATTGGCAAAAGTATTCTATTTAAAATTAAAAAAAAAATAAATTCCAAGAAAATAAAATCGATTTAATTTAAATTCGAAGCGAAGAAAACACATAAAAATTTAAATTTCATCAAAAATGGTACCGCGCGATGGCGCCAAAAGAAAAAAAAAGTTCATTCACCGTTACTCATTTGATGGGCTAAAGAAAATCATCATAATTTTCCGACACCCTCCAATATCAATTTAAAAAAAAATTAATTTAAATTTAACTATTTTTAATAAATAGTTTTGTGAAAAAAAAAACAAATAGTTTTAAATTTGGATAACCGTAAAATACGCCATAAGAAAGAATTAATAACATAAATGAAAGAATGTTGTGTCATTAAATATTTTTTCTTTCGGTTTCTGCAAGACATTTTTTTACTTCTTACTTCTTCTTATACTCTTTTCGAATATATTGTATACATTTCTGTTGTGCTCTTGGAAAACTACATATCTATACAGAGAACTGAAGAGAAATGTCGATGATGATGGAATGGTACGAATGTTGTATATATGTATATATATATGTGTACATACCTAAGAATAAGTTGATCTTAAATGCAAAGATGACACATCACAATTTTAAAATTTCGTATGTAGCACGCTGGATTCCTCTATTCTAATGATCAATTTTTTGTTTTAAAAATCAAGGAAGGAAGTAAAACATATTAAATTTCATTATATAGTTCAGACTCATGATTCATGTAAGTACGAGTATAAGAATGATGCTATATGTAGATTGGTAACAGATATGTGATTAATAATGTCTGTTTCTATAGAAGCGGCTATTCATCGACAATTAATGCGGATTTGAACTTTAAATGTCTATAATTTGTATATAGTCTTTCGTTTAACAGTTTTTCAACAGAAATTGTGTTAGTCAAGTAGAATTTAATTAGCCAAGGCTATATACACAAATTTCGTGTGACACCATAATGTTCTTGGAAAATGTGACTGATCTATAATTCAATCAATCACAAAATATGTCTAGAGAACAATCGTTAAATAGGGGTTTGGCCTTTCAAATAAACATTTTGTATATTTAGACGATGACATCCATCACGTTATTATGACTTAATTATGTAAAGCATGGTTGTCCCATATGTCTATATTGTTTATGTATATATACCGGTCTATATATATACTAGAGCTAGACGCTTTTAATTCAAAATATTATTAATGCGCTTTAATACAATCCGCCAACATAAAATTTACGACACTATCTACAAAATCTGTTCTAATCGAGCAAAAAATTATATATTTTAACCTAACTCAAAATAAAAAATTAATCATTAATCACGTTAATTCATTAATCAGCAATGTACGTGTATATACCACCAATTAATTCGCAGTCATTACTTAATGTGCTAAAACAACACATACAATAAAAATTTTAACCGAGATTTAGGGCGAATGATTATTACAAAATAATATGTGGTTTATATACATATATTTCTATATGTTTGTGGGAGTGCCCGCATAAATCTCGCCCAAGATGAAATTCTTATAATTTTTCTACATAACTTAATACAATTTGTAATATGATTTGAAATATCATATAAATTTTATCTATATTCGTATATATGCAACGTTCGTATATAGATTTAGCTTTGAAGATTTTTTATTTAAGATTCTACGAAAATATCGATAAAAGATAAAATTTAACCGGACGATTATGTGTTTCCTATTTACAGTAATAATAATAATAATAATACGTTCCCATGCCGATAAAATTAATTTAATTTCCTTGCTGGAATTTTTCTTACCGCAAACCAACGGCACGATTTTGAATTCATCCGGAATTTCAAGGTTGTAAATTATATGAAACCAGATAATTTCCCACATTTTTCGGGTAAATTCCTATATATGTTGATAAAATATTTTTAAACTCTAATCTATTAGTTTAGTTGTTTATTCATAAAAACAAAATCTTGATTAGTAGCAATTATAAATTAATATTTTTATTGCTAAAGTAGTTCTTGTCAACCAATCCCAAAAGCAACGGCAAAAAATTAAAATACAGTGACATTTTCGAATTAAAAGTCGTTGACGATTGTCCACTTTTTAGGGATTTACAATCGATGCGATAGTTGTCATTTGGAACATTAGTTTAAGACTAAATGGCTCATAGTTAAGTTGCTTTTAAAAAGGTACCGCAAGTATAATTTGACTCGAAATAATTAAATTTATGAAAAATGTCCTAGACAAGAGTTGTTTGGTTTTAAAAGTTATTGACCTACTATTTTAACTCGTGTAGCTATTTTAAAAGTAATAGTTTTATTTAGTTGGCATTATTTAACCATGAAGCTGGTAATGGAAATTTGTAAAATTAAAGTGGATTTGGCTGAAGTGATTGCAAGTGTATACAAGTCATTAAGTTTAAATAAAATTCGTTAATAGAATTTAGCTATGTCGATTGTTGAAATATTTTTGATCTGCGGTTGATAAATCGGTTCTTATTTTACCATTTTTAATAATGATTTATGAATATTAATGCCATCTATAAGTGACTGATACGGCATACAATCAAATTGGTTGTCTGCAAACTCAAGATTTTAGACTATAAAATAGCAAAAGGTACATACAACAGCATACATTAGATCCATATAAATTTTGAATAACTGTTGAAAAACAGCTTTGGCATTTGGATCGGGAGATACCGGATGCGTATCCCGATAGGGGCAGGATGCAAAAGTGAAATTTCATCACAGATTACGATCTGTGAGGAAATGTTACACATCTATGACCCCCTTGTCGGAGTGCAAAACTCATGGGCCGACCCATTTCCCATGTCAGTATAGGCTGGCATAGAGCTTGTAATGTGCAGATTGTCTTAAAATCAGTCCTATAGCCGTACGTCCTCGGATTGGCTGACTGGCGTAAAAGGAAGGGCAGAATAAGCAAACCGCGAAAGAACAGGGAGAGTCTTGAACTGGCCCCAGAACAGATTGCAGGGATAAATACAAAAAAAAAACTTAGCTGACATGTTCACGTAGACCAACGCTTATGTAAATTTAAAAAAAACTGCAATTTCACAATAGCTGTATTTCATTGGGAAAATAGTAATCGAGGCCAGTTGTTGATTGTTTATAGAATTCCTATAGCAAAAAATAATTATTCATCATAGTCGGCCTTTTTATCAGTAGTAACCAGATTCGCGTTGAATTTATATAAATTTAAAAAAAAATCGAATTCAAGTTAAAATTACTACCAGAGAAAACAGCCAACTATGATGAATATTTCTTGTTTGGTACGATAAATTCATAAGCAAGCAAAGCTAAATTCAAAACTGCCTTGGATATTATTTATTTCCCAATGAAATACAGTTATTGTAGTACCTAAATTTTGCTGAATTTCTTTTAATTATTTTAAAAAGTAGTTAACGAGTATAGCATTTTTAGATAAAATAATTTTTTCTAGTTTTGTGAGTTGATCAATTGATGAAAACAATTTGACAAAACAAGGAAATTTTTTATCCCAATTTCGAGGATGAAATAGTTTAGATAGAAATAGTAAAACAGATGATAAAACCGGATGATTTTATGGAAATGTAGAACTTTGCAATAAGACATTATCAAAGTTGTCAATCTTCCGCATTTCCCAGCGTAATGATTAAAATAGGACTTTTTAAATTAATCATGTTTTAGGTAATTACCTCCGTAATGCCGCAATAAACGGAATTTCGCCCAAACTCGGTAAACATACGCAGCCTAATGATTCCAACTTACTTACTATGGGACTTTATTTGGGAATTATAATAGAATGTGTCAATGACACAAAGTGTCGGTGTTCTCCTCTAACATTGTTGGTTTGTTGGCATAACCCAATGACTTGACGTAACTCCATAAAAAGAGAAATGCATTCCACTGGACCGTCTCTCGATATTACACGGTTACCGAACTTCCCCTTCAATTGTTTGAACTGCTGTATGGCACGTGGCTTGTTGGAACCATATATCATTGAAGCAAGAATGAGCCAAGTCTGGCGATTAAGCCGCATGTGAAAGTATTTCCCCATTGAGTGCTTTCAACGATTCCATGACCAGTTTTGCTTTGTACGATGATGCATTATCATGAAGCAAAATCACTTTCTGTTGCCTTATATCATATTCTGGTCGTCTTTCATGCAAAGCTTGTTTCAAATTGATCATTTGTTGTTGGTAGCATTCTGTATTTACGGTTTCGTCAGGTTTTAGCAGCTCAAAATAGTTCACACTCTTCTGACCCCACCGAATACACGGCATTGTCTTCCACACGGTTGTCTTGGATCAACCACAATTCAAAGAAAAGTCATTTTTCTTTTACATCTGCCGAGCAACATTTCGCCTATGGTTTTTCTATTTTCCTGTTGCCTTTCATGCAGTTTATGCGCAACCCGTTTGACCAGCTTTTGAATCTTTCCCACATTCAATTGATCCGCGAGTTGTTTTTGCCTTTGAGCATCATCCTCTTCCAACAATGCTTGCAATTCACTGTCTTCAAACTTTTTTGTTGGTCTTTCACGTTCTTCGTTTCTCACGTCAAAATCACCACTTTTGAATTTATTAAACCACTAATAGCATTGTGATTTACCAAGAGGAACCTCACCGCAGGCTTTGACAATCATTCGATGTGATTCTGCATCAGTTTTCTTCAAATGATAACAAAAAATCAATGATGTCCGCAAATCGCAATATGTAGGCACAAAACTCGACATTTTTAACACGTAAAAAACATGCGTTGTTGTATGAAACTTGTATGGTTATGAATTCGATGTTGTTGAAAATGTCAAAAGAAAGCAATGGCGCCGATTACGTTGTTTGTTGAAAGGTATAATAACAGGTAGCGCCATTTATTGATAAATTCCGGTTTCATATTTACACACCAGGTAATGGGACGCCATAATCGAAAAAAATCACAAACATTTAAAAACTATACAAAAAAGTTATTCGAATTTAACGCATATGCGTTATGTTTACCGCTCGCACAAACAGTATGAATTAAAAATTTATGAATGATATGGCATAATCGCACCATAACATTTCCCGATGCTTCTAAGTACTCTTCTTGTTGATCTGGTCTAATTTCAAACAATTAAAATTATACTGTTAAATTTAGGAAAAAAATTAAAAATACTTATCTTTAGAAGAGCAGCTTGAGTATCAAAACTCAATCGATCTGTGGCACTATTCTGGTAATTCCCCGGGATTAGGGAACTGGGGAAAGAATTTATATGTAATTTTTATTTGAACTTTTTTTTCTGGCATACTGAGGTAAAATGTTAGTGTTCATTTTTTTGAAAACAAAATTAAATTGAGAACATTTTTCCCTGCTAATTTAAATATGGAAAGATTATTTCCAATTTATAAATATTGACATCAAACTTTTTTCCTCAGTAGGCCGAAAAAAAACATTGGAAAAGAAATTACATATAAATTCTTTCCCCAGCTCCCTATTCCCGGGGAATGGTAAGAATAGTGCCACGTAAGAGTAAATATTTCATATTGCTTCTGATTTTTTTACTGCAAATTTGTTCATTCACCAAAATGTTTTGTTCCAAGCGTATTTGTGCTACTTTTTCTGTAAGATATTTATGAATGGTCTTGTTTTAAAGAGTCGGTCATGGTTTGGGCTATATTTTGGCAACATAAGGTTGTTATCAGCCAAATGTAACATATTTTTGACCTTAACGAAAGTTTACAAAGGCGCGCGGTTTGGATTATTCTACCTCCTATATCTGGACACCAGTTTCCCTGTTGTTAGACAATTTATTGATGTATTAAAGAAAGTAGACGTCTAAGAATTTCTTAGTTCTATTTTGGTCTGTGTGTAAGGATTAGCAAGGTTTTTACCCGCAACATAAAGATTTCTTTCTTTCAGGATCATTTCAAGCATATCGCATCATAAAAAATGTTAAAAAATAAAACAGGAGTATCTTACTCTAAACGAGGTGCTGCTGCTTAAAGAATCTTAGCCCTTGAATCGTGGGAAATTTTAATCGTAGTCTTGCGCACGGTTTTCCATATCAAAGAATTGAGAGAGATTTATCTCAATTCTTTTAATTCTACTTCCTTGTGCAGAACATCGTTTTTCTTCCAGCCTCCATTCGTTTCATCACTTATTGGTTCAAAGACATAAACTCAATAGTAATACAAGCAAAAGCAAACACAATATCAGCATATTAGATAGCAAGATAATATCTAATATGTTATTATTAACGACATTCAATGACTTATTCTATTGGGTATACAAATGTATTTCCGAATTTCCGACCATTGTTCGTGGAATAAAAAACATTAGTTTGTGTATAAAACGAAAGAATGTTTTATTCAAAGTATGCTCTTTCGGAAGCTATAACCTTCGCCCATCGCTCAGGCAATAAACGGATTCCCCCGGTGCTGCTGTGCCTGGGCTGATTGCATCGACCGGAACAAGTGGTAATCAGAGGAAGCAATGTCTGGTGAATACGTCGGGTTGGGTTTAATTTGCCAGTTCTGCCTGTCCAAGTAGTTTTTGACAGGTATAGCAACATGTGGCCTAGCGTTGCCATGTTGCAAAATAATCGTATCGTGCCTTTTGTCCCGTTCCGGTCGTTTTGCAGCTAGAGCTTGCTTGAAAGCCATCAGTCAATAAACTTGTCCGGCAATGGTTTCACGCTTTTTCAGAAGCTCATAATAGGCGAAAGCCTTCATATCCCACCAAATACAAAGCATGACCTTCGAACCATGGATATTTGCTTTTGGCATCGACGGCCCTGGTTCACCTGGCTTGAACCCACACTGGTTTGCACTTTGGTTTGTCATAATGGATCCTTTTTTCATCCATAGTGACGATCCGATGCAAAAACCCCTTGCTTTGTTTTCGATTAAACAACAATTCTCACATGGTTTTCGGACATTCCATGTCCCTTTCTTTCAGTTTGTGTGTCACCCAATTTTCCAGCTTCTGAACCAATCCTACTGCATGTATACGTTACGAAACATATTGTTGTTTAAATTTAAATCTGCACCAATTGTTTTTCGGTCTGATCAAGCAATTCTTTCAATTCTGTATCTTCAAATTTTCTTAGTCTGCCTTCACGTTCTTTGTCTCTTACGTCAAAATTACTAACTTTGAATCGTTGACACCACTCTTTGCATGTTGTATTCGATGGGGCATGTCCACCGTAAACTTCCACATGCAAACGATTTGTTACCGCTACACTTTCTTCAACCAAAAATAATCAAGTAAAACTTCCCGCAAATACTGTTTTTTTGGCATAAAATTCGACATTTTCAATTACATGAAAATAATTGTTGTTTACGATTTGAACAAATCTCACTGGTACGAGGGCTGCCTTTTATAATTCGGGATTAGAGAACAAAAACAAATATTAATCATCGAAAATCGCTTTATTGTTTTTCAAAATATTCCCCATGAAGATCTATACACTTTTGCATGCGTTTGAACCAATTGTCGAAGTACTTTTTCCACTCTGATTGAGGTATCTCCAAAACATGCATTCTGAACGCAGCAACTACTACTTCAGGTGCCGACCTTTCTTAATGTGTTGATTTCTCAGTTTGTTTTTTACGTACGGGAATAAAAAGAAGTCATTTGGTGACAAGTCAGGACTATACGGCGGATGACTCATCAAATCGATGTTTTGAGTGCTCAAAAATGCAGTTGTTTGAGCCGATGTGTGAGAGCTCGCATTGTCGTGGTGAAGAGTGATCCGCCTTCGGCAGTTGGTTTTCCTGATTTCTTGGAAGACAACTGGCAAACAAATGGTTGTGTTTGCCACTCAGAATTGACTGTTCTACGTTGTTCTAGTGGTACGGTTGCGACATGTCCATTTTTTCCGAAAAAACAGGCGATCATTTGCCTGCAAGTGCTTCGTGCGCGAACAACTTTTGTTGGATTCGGCTCATCTTGAAACATCCACACAGTCGGCTGCTGTTTACTTTCGGGCTCATACGCATAAATCTACGATTCATCACCTGTCACTATGTCATAGACGTGTTTTGAAGCACCGCGATCGTATTTTTTGAGCTTTTCTTTCGATCAATCGACACGAGCCTTTTTTTGAGCGATTGACAAATTGTGTGGGATCAACGCGAACAAATTTTTTTGACATTCAAATGTTTATGCAATATTGAATGTATGCTGGTCCCACTAATGCCTAAAGTTGTCTCAATCTCACGATAGGTCACATGACGATCTTGCAATATCAGTTCGCGCACAGCATCAATGGTTTCCGGAACAACAACTGATTCTGGACGACCTTCACGAAATTCGTCTTGGAGTGAACTACGACCTCGATTGAATTCACCATACCATCGATAAACACTATTCCTTGATGGAGCTTCATCGCCAAAAATTGAATTAAGTTCATCCATGCACTCTTGCTGCCTTAATCCACGTCGAAAGTTGTAAAAAATAATCGCACGAAAATGTTCACGATTTAATTCCATTTTTTCGCCGAGATGTTGAGTTAATGAGTACTGTAAACAACACAAATAGCGCTCGAATGTCAAAACGTTCTGAGTACGTATAATCTCAAAAATGTCAAACTTTACGATAGAGCTGTTAGTTGCCAGATTGCAACACTAGGGTTGTCCAATCCCGAAATATAAAAGGCAACCCTCGTAATTATTGAAGCTTGGCATCTAACCTCCAGAAAACATGTATTGCCCGATTGAATAATATGCAAGCGGTGATACTAACGACACCTATCTAAAAAGGTCGGAAATACATTTGTACATCACCCAATGTTTCTTCTAAGCTCAAACACTTTTTTCGAGTTGACATTTTTACACTAGCAGGGTCAAGTCACGGCACTTACGAATAGACAGCAAAAAATTTCGTTAAAACCATCGAAATGTTGAAATTTAATGTTAATTGTCAATATAAGTCATTCAAAATTTATCGAGCAACCTTTGTGTGATCTATGATACGTAAATTTATGATTTGGGTTGAAGCGTTGGTTTTATTTCTAAAAAATTTAATGCGGATCTTATCACTCGATTATAATAATCCAACTCGTGGAGTTGGCGGATCGTTACTTGTAGGTCTGATTGAATGGGTTGATGTACCAAGTGGCAATATTGCCTAAGGAACTAAAATACTTTGTAATGCCAAACAATATAACTTTATGGTTTATTCTCTTAGTTAGTAGTTAGAATATCGATACACTTATAGAAAAGAGAATAAAACTTAGAGAGAGTTACAAAATTTTTTTTTTTTAATTTCTCTTTTTGGTTTAATGTAGAGGCTTATATGAAAATCGTATACATTTTAATATTTGCACTTAAAAACATAACCACACATTTTCTGTTCATACAAAATAATTCTCTTTCAGTCTTATTCCCTTTGGTTTTACAGCAAATGATAAAATTTTATTATTATAGGAGCCGTGTGACTCATGACTATGCAGAATACTATAATAGATTTTGAATTCTAACACGTCTGCTTCCCGACAATTTTTAAATCTAGCACGTTTTTATTTATGAACATTAGCGGCATCTATCAATAACTGCTTGTAGCTAACCCTAATGCAGCTAGTCGGACATTTATTCTGTGTGTAATTCTGTTTAAATTATTGTTTTGGAATTAGTAATACGTTAATACGTATATCTAGAAAGGGGATATTAATTTTTCTATGTATTCACCTTAAAATAATACTTAATCGCCGAATTCAAATAATTTAAATTTTTCCTGTAGGTCGTAAATAGTTAATTAGTTACCGCTTTGCACCTTTGTTAAGTCCATAGAAAGCCTACTATAAAGGTCTTACGAACAAAACGATCAACTTCCTATAAGGGTTCCCATTTTTATTTTAAGTACGGAACCTAAATCTGGTTAAACACGATTCTAAAAATAATGTAATGTACGCTTGGTTTCTAAATATTGAATAACGAACTAAGCATTTGTATTATATAAACTACATAAAAAAATTGTACGAATGATTTCGTGGTGGTCGTTCAGTTCTCTCTATGAAGAAACCGAAGAACGAAGAAACTCGTCGATTTTAAAAGGCAGTCAAAACCCACAAGTCAATACATTTTTCTGGTACATTTTTCATCATTTTTCATAAACAACCATCATTCGTGAATACATTATTCTTATCAAGAACCGACCAAATGACACCTTTGTTAAAGCTTTGGCCTTTGGATCGGGAGGTTTAGGTTTCGAATCTCGATAGGGCTTTTCATCATATGATGACAATTAGTGGTGTAAATCAACACAACTGTATGGCTCTCATGTGGAAGTGCAGAACTCATTGGCTGACCGCATGGAGCTATGCAATGTGCAGATCATTCTAAATAAGTTGGCCGTCTTACCAGTTGGCAGTACTTTGGCCCCAAAACAGATTACAATCAGCCAAACAAAGAAAGCTTTATTTAAATATTCTGTAAGAAAATTTCAGTTCTCAAAAACCTGATCTCCCCATACCTCCCTATATTATAGGCCATTTAAAATATAACCCGTTCCATACCACTTGCGCATAAATACGCTAAAAGCAGTTTGGTGTATAATTCAAGCATGTTGTGAACATAGAAACTTACATAGAAATGCGTTATAAGCGATGTCATAAATAGCCAAAAGATCTAAAGTAAATGTCTCCGTTTGTTGTTGGAAAAATAAAGAAATGTGTAATAATCGTATTCTTCGTAATACCAATCATATCAGATGACACAATGTCTACAACAACTATAACTAAACTCTTAAATTATTTTATGGAACCAAATCTATTACTCCAGTTTCCAAAAAATAAGTCAACTACATAAAAAAACATAAACCTTTATCAGTTTCAAAATCGAATTGTATTCCAAATGCCAAATGCATACTCTTCGACGGCTGACCAAATAATGCTTCATATAGATGAAGCCCGATCCAAAATTGCAAGATCACCAGTATGTTCAACTGGGAATATCTTCCAGTACCAGAAGAAAACTCTGAGCCCCGTAAACAAATATGAGAAATAAAAAATCTTAAAGAAGTTAAAGCAAGAATTTACAATTAAAAAAAAAATGAGAACCTCAAAAAATCAATTCTAACACTTCCAGCACTGGGAATGACACCAAAACCTGCAATCGATGATGCAATCAATCCATTTCATACGGATGAAGAATTACAAAGAAAAACCAATTGGCCTTATGGAAAGACTTAGCCCGGCATATCGTCTACAAATTATTTAGCTGTATTACGAAAATCAGCGTTCTACGAGGAATGTGTTTCGTGCGCTTAGCGTAACTTATGGTCCTCATAATCGGCCTATCGAACGGACAATTAGCTATACCATTGAAAAATTTGAAACCCAATTTTCATTATTGGATAATACTCGACCAAATAGACAACATTCAGTACGTAGTGAAGAAAATATAGCGGCGGTAGCTGAGAGTGTACGCAGTGACCGTGATGCATCAATTCGGCGTCGTTCTCAACAGCTTGGCTGCAGGTACAACAACTTGGCGTATGTTTGGTTTAAAAGCATACAAAATTCAACTCGTGCAAGAATTGAAGCCAGCCGATCTTCCAAACCGTCATTGTTTCAGTCTTTGGGCTCTTGAAAAGCTTGAACAAGATCCACTGTTTTCCACCAAAATATTCAGCGATGAGGCTCATTTTTGGCTTAATGGCTACGTTAATAAACAAAAGTGCCGTAATGGACTGAAGAGCAACCCGATGAGGTTCAAGTGCTACCATTATATCCAGACAAAACAACGGTTTGGTGTGGTTTATGGGCTGGTGGAATCATCGGTCCATATTTTTTCATAAATGAGGCCTGCCGGAGCGTAATTGTGAATGGCGCCCGTCATCGCGAAATAATAACGGACTATTTCCTGCCTGAAATTGAAGCCCGTGATCATGTAATATCACACCTTTAGACTGTTTATTTTGGGGCTACGTAAAGTCCAAAGTCTACAAGCCGGTTACGATTGAGGAATAAGAAGTCAACATTACTCGCGTCATTGGCCAATGCAACTAAAAAATGGTCCATGTTAGCCGCAGTTACCAGCAACATTTGAAAGAAATAATCTTTAAAAAATAAATGTAAAGAATGGACTGATGAAAAATTTATACAAAATTCATTCTAAAAATGAAAATATATTTTTTCCCGTATGTATGTGTAATCATTTAGGCGCTTCATTAAAATTTTTGGAATTATATTGAATATAAATTTTAATACAAAAACGTACGTATAGTACAGGGTGGGCCAAAAGTCACCATGGGGTTAAAGTTTAATAACTTTCTCGTTTATATTTTTTTTTCTGATTGGAAAATTGTGTCACTTAAATGACCCCCGTTCTCTGCTTCGTATTGATGGGCTCGTTTTAGAGCATTTTCCATAACATCTTTTAAAATTTGTGGCTGTAGCGTTCAAATTCTGCAACAATGTTGGCCTTGAGTTCAAGGATTGTCTCGGCCTTGTTCACAACCCCAAAGAAAATAGTCGGGTGCCGACAAATCTGGCGAACGCGCTTGTCAATTAATTACCGGATTTCTGGAAATTATTCGCTCTCCAAAAATTTGCCTTAAAAGTGCCATTGTGTCTCGGGCAGAGGCGCCATCCTGCTGAAACCACATCTCAGGTTTATTCTCAAAAGCAGGACGTAAAAAATGTTATATGATAAAGCGATAAAGCTTTCCATTTACCTAATGGGGTGCAATTTGCGTTGATGAATGGCTCTTAGATTTTCATAATCCCAGAACCTGCAGTTCTGCTTATTAATAAAGCCATTCAAATGGAAATAAGCTTCATCACTCATAATCAGATTTTCAATAAAGTATTCAAACGGGGATCATTTAAGTGACATTATTTTCCATACTTAGTGTACAATAAAAAATTTCCATTTTGTATATTTTATAATCTGAAAATAAAAAAATAAAATAAATATAAAAACGAAAAAGTTATTAATTTTTTAAGCCCCATGCTGATTTTTGGCCCAACCTGTATAAAATTACTCTGCCTACAAATAAAATTTAACCCTATTTCAAATATATTGTCTCCAAATTGGAAAAATGGCTATAAAAAAATAAATTTAGTATAAACTTCACATGTATAAAGACTGGTTCTTTTTATTATTATAATATCAAAGCAATACTCAACATGGGAGCTAAAATAGAGCCATTGTAAAAAACAACCGTCTAACACAGCAGTGCAAAAAATATCAAAGTTTTAATTAAGATGTGCCCAAAACATAAAATTGCATATGAAAGATATCACTGGGGAAAAAGATACCAAGTATTCCTTAAAAAGCTTCTTTGTTTGCAACCTATACCTCGGGGTGCTCGCTCACTTGGACGATTATTACGACTATAAAATGGCAAAAGCTCACGAAAAGTTGCAATTGGAGAACGATTATTTTGATAATAAAACTGAATAATTTGTAAACGTTGTTCTTGCGTATATCTCACCATGGTGAAATTGTAAGCAGTACTCAATACAATGAAACAAAAAATGACAGATCATGACATATTACAAATGGCCGAAATGTAACTTAAAAATCATATCATTCCTATTGGAAAACCCTATATATTAATTTCGCGTGTTGTTGAAACTATTTTCAAGCCTGAGGCAGAATAAAAACTATAATTAATCAATATTCTTTTTCGGTTGCAGTAACTTTGCACGCCTTTAGAGTCAAAAACATTCCATAATATTTTGACACACGATATGACAGCTCCGAATGTCATAAATGGCTGTTTTTTAAAACAAAATTAAATTTTTTAAAACCACTATAGGTTACCACTGCTATTTTGTATTAATTCAATTGGATTCAACTTTACTATTGAAGCCTGCATTCGGCCCTGCAAACTATAAAATTAGCCCTGACTGCGCATGCATATACTTCTTTGTAGTGCAATGTTTCAATTTAAGCTGAGATAATTGAAGAGGCCAGAGCTTTTTGAACCTACATTTTCGAAGGAACGTGCAATTTAACACCAGGAGTACAAAATGGTTAAGAGAGTATAAAATACTTTAGAAGTACGCACGGAAGGAGTACGTCTGATCACCTTAAATTTGATGTTAAACCTTTTAATATTTAATTATTGTGGTTAGATAGTGATTAGTAGAGTTAAAATAGTTTACTAAGGACCGTAAATATAAATTATAATCATTTTATCATCCCTTTAGCAATGCATTCCAATTAAGAATATAATAAAAATAATTTTTTAAGCAGGTTTTATCACTTAAAAATACGGAAAATTTGTAAAAGTGTTAGGAAAATCTTTCGCATTTTCAAACGAAAGTCTTTATTCAAATGGAATTTAGCTAGAAAATCGCTTAGTAAACAAAAGATGCGCGATTTGTATTTTATAGTGAATAAATATACAAGTAACCCTTTTCTCTATGATAAACGCGATAGCATTCACAAACAATCTCGTATTACAAAATACCTTCGGCCGGCATCACCATCACACAACATAAAATATTGTAACAAAATTCCATCGAAAAATGCAACAGAAAATGCATTTTCAGTTTCTAATCTTGCGCTTCTCGTGCATATAGACACTTTTGCATTTTAAATTTCTTAAAACTATCTTTATTTATGAATAGCTTTGTATTATTTACAACAAACTATACACAAATCGCGCTTGCTGCTTTATTTTGTTTATTTCATCTTGTATGTTGTTTTTGTTAAATTATTGTTGTTGTAAATTATACATTAATATTTCTTTTTTTTTCTTGTGTATACTGTTTGCTTCTCCAGTTCGATCTTAGAGCGCTGCTGCTGAGTAGAACTGAGTTTGGTTATACTCGTCGATTGTGATTTTTATTTTGTTGTTGTTTTCTTTTGTTGGCCTTGTTATTTATTTATTGGGATTTATTAGTATTTTGTTCTATCCTTCCAGGAAATGCAATGTGTTTTTCGTTTTCTTTTCTGTATTTTTGGTTTTACCGCCAAAAATCTTTTACTTCAAAAAAAAAAAAAAAATAATAAAATAAAAATACTAAACCCAAAATGCATTTAAGAATATTTTATATATACATAGTCTTAAGTTGTTTATTTCTTATACATGTATATATGTATAAATATGTTGTTGTAAATTTTGAATACATATTTTGTTGTTGGTGTAATTCTGAAAATTTATTAGAGAACTCGAAAATGTTATCAAGAATATACAAAATTAAAAAACGGAAAACGAAAGAAAACATTTTTGGTTTCGTTCCTTATAATCACAGACACACAATTCGATTATAATGAGATATTTCGTTTTAGATGGGTTCGACTTCCTTTAGGGCAAAATAATTATGATCACAAGATAAAGATGCGAAAAACTACAATTCTATTACCATATGTGTTATGTGTGGATTTTTTTTTTGTTTCGTAATCTTAGTTCAATTTTATGAGGTTGTGAATTTTGAATGAAGATTGCAAGTATATAAGTGGGTTTTGGTTGTATCCCACAATATATTTAATATATTATGTACATCTTACGTTGATGTCGCCTCGCAAGTAATCAACACGTGGTTTATGTTATTTTTATTACGAAATTGTTTTGTAATTAATCAAGTTTCACTTCCGATTTCAAATAGCTTGTTTTTGTAGTTTAATGAAAGAGTCATTTTGTATATGTGTATGTAAATATATACGAAACGTAATTACTATGCTTGTTTATTATTTTGTTTGTATTATTATTATTTTTTTCTTAAGAATGAAATATTTTTAAGATGAATAAAGAAATATATTTTTTTTTGGTTTTTTTGTATATACCCATATTCAAAAAGTTACCTTGAAAAAAAGAGCCTGTGATTTTGTTATTATTAAATAAATTTTTACTGTTTTTGAATGTAGTAAAAAGCTTCCCTCACTTCTGATCAAGGTGAAATGTTCGTCGCTGTTTTATTTTTTTGTAACACTGAAGGTCATAAAATTTGCTTTTTATTAAACTAACATATTCAGAATTGGTTTAGAAAACCGATCCAGCGCAAATTTTTTCATTTTTATATAAAATACCACACTAAACAAGGCTCTAAATTTAAGACATCAATAATCTGCATCCTTTTTGTTTTGTTTTATAATTCATTCTCAAAATAAAAATTTTTCTTAGAAATGAGGATATCTTATTTTTTTTAATATTAAATAAAATTCTCATAGTTTAATTTTGCTTCGAAGGTAAATTCTTGGTTGGATTTATTTGTACTGCCGCGTATCAATTAATCATGGTAAATTATTGTTATTATATAGTTTAGTAGTTTTTTAGGTTTTCTTTTGTTTTATTAACATTTTTCTCAATAGATAAAAAAAGAAGCCAGGAGATGAATTGATGTAGAAAATGTTTGACTATAAAAGATTTAGAACGGTATTTTGTTAAAAAGAATACCATTCGGTATGAAAATATTTTAAGCTTTTTAGTTTTAAGTTTCTTATTTTTTATTCTTGCTTGGGGGTTTGGGTTTGGCGAAATAAAATATAAATTTCATCGCTTCACCAGAAATGTGTACGGTTAAACTTTGATTAGTTTATTTAACATATTATACGAGTATGCAGTTCTCTCTGTAATCATGTCTGCTATGGTCATGAACATATGACCTTTAGACATGCTTTTGAAAGGTTTTCGCAATATCAACAAATTGTAATAAAAGGTCTGGGTTAAATTAAATTGCCCTAAGTAGACGTTGTCCATTTATTACTGTATAATGTTTTACACTTGATATAACAATGTTAAATATTTTTCGAATATTATTCATATTCTCTTGATTTTCTTAAACGTAAAATGTTACCCAATATCGTACATATGCATAAAGAAGGGTTCCATCTAGCACACTGGACAATAGAACTATAGCCTTGGTACTTTGGTCTGACGTGCCGAGTTGCGGAAATTTTGATTTTCAGGCGCTCCTCAAGCAAACATGAATTCTAAATTTCAAAATTCCAAGTAACTTCTAGATCACTATCTCATCTCTATATCTTATAAACCATGAATTTCGTTAACTATGTCAGTTCCATCGGCATATGTGGCAAGAAATGTGCAAGGAAATATGCAAAAAACTTACTTAAATAAATCCAAATTTGTTGGAACAGAACTCGAATTCTTACGATAAATCGAGTCAAATCCGTTTAGTGTAATCATTTCAACTTTAAAAAATTGTGCAATATTTTATTCAAATTGGTTGAGTAAATTAATGGAAGCATTATTTTCCTCCTCAATTGCAGAACTATGTTTTAGGCACAGCACGCTCTGTGCTTAGCGATTGAAAGGCAAAAGGATGCGGTATCTAATAGAAGCATTCGCAGAATACGAGTAAATACTCAATAAATGCCTCAACAATATTCTTCCAAATAACTCGACCTGCAACAATAGGGAGTCAGGTACGATAACCAAGAGTTTAAAGATCGAATAGAGGGTCTCCCGCGCCGTCAAGTACTATTTCTATTGGTGCCGACTCCAGGTCCTGTTTTATGGTACGGTTTTCGGAACGTAGAACGTGTCCGTTAAAAACTGGATAAGGTACAAAACATCATTTTTCAAAACTGCATATTTCAAAACGGCATTTTTCAAAACGACTTTTTTAAGACTGCACAAGGTAGCAACAGGTACGGCTATTTATTACAGGAACACGATGAAATTTGGCAAGAATGGAATTTTTGAACGATTCTTGGATTCAATTTTAGGATAAAGCTAAATGAAAAGGAACTGATCTATTTCTAAACTTCACATGTTCCTGTGGTAGGGTTGAATTTACAAATTACTTGGAATAAAATTGATATAATTAAATTGATTATGACAAATTTCTACATGTTTTATATAAAATCTTTTGTAGGTATGTTATAAAAAAGTTATTTATCTTCAGTGGAATTAAAAATTATTTGCCATGCTGCGCATCGTCCCTTGGTTTGATTTCTTGCACCAATTGTAACCTTGTACTCGTGCAAATGCAGATCTTTTACCAAAATTCGTTGCATAGTGCTTTTGGAAATGTTTAATTCTTGGCCACAATGCCGAATGGAAGTTCCTGGATTCTCGGTCACAGATTCCCTTACTGTGACTATATTTTCGAGTGACCGACAAGGACGACGACGAACAATGATCTTCTGATCCATCAGCGTAAATTTGGTCTCAAATTTTGTAATTAAACGCCTACACTGTCGATTCATTTGGCGCATTATTGCGACCGAAAACTTGACGTAATTGGCGAATTATTTTCGCAAAACTTTCACCATTTTTGTAATGTTTTTTTACAATAATTAAACGTTGTTGGATTGAATACTTCTCGATATTCTTAAATCGTGGCGTCTGTACGAGCAAATAATGTAAAAAAAAATCACCGTACAACTCGTATTAACAAAATGGATGCAAATTTAAATCCGGCGCTCTTGGTGGGACACCCTTTAAGTTTCTCCTTTAACTAAATTTTTATATAGGTTAAAATTCTAGTTAGTTACTACAATTGCATGATCGTAACGGATTACTTCACATTCGCAGCGAATTCGAGGGTTTTACTGTTAAAGGATACAATTTTCATTTTATGCAAAACATGTACAGACATATCCAATCAATTGGTTGGTAAACCCGGTACGGCAGTGATATAGAGTTCGCGATGAAATTGCGACAAATTGCTGCATTATGTTTCCTGAAACCTGAATAAATCCCAGAACGGTTTCAAGAAATTAGAAATGCAGTGGGTTCAGAATTGCATTGGCTAGAAGAGCATTACATATGGAGCGCTATGGAGCGTGTCTGATCAAAATTCAATGAGAATACTACGGTCGCAAAATAATGCCGAATCATTTCACCGATATTTAAATATGGTGATTGGACCGATATTTAAATATGGGCCCGCATATCGGTGTACTACATTTATTAGCAGAATTATAAAAAAGAAGCACTAATACTACCAACACAGAAATGGAAAAACTAGAAAGGGGGAATCTGCTACCTGCAAAAAACCTATATATATATATATTATTAAGAAAAAATCATAAACTTTATTTTAATAAAAAAAAGAGTACAGCAAATTTGGCTTTTTGAAGGCAATTGCTGGAAATATATCCTTTTAGTTGCTAGAATTAAGTTAAAATTTATTTATACATGTATGAATTTATTAATGCATTTTTGAAAAATGCTAAAAAAATCTAAATAAACGATAATTATCGTTATGAAAAATGCCGTTTTCTACCTATGTCGTTTTGAAATATGCAATTTTAAAAAATGCCATTTTAAAAAATGCGGTTTTGTACCTTATGCCGTTTTGAAATATGCAGTTTTGATAAATGCCGTTTTAAAAAATGTCGCTTTAAAATATGCCATTTTGACCGGGGCCCGCGTTCCATTATATCGATGATCTTCAGATCATAATACCTAATGTACCATTACCTAATGTACCACCTCGCGCACCATTCTAGTAATAGACTCGTTCTGCCCGTAGGTCGTTCTATCAGGAGCAATTCTATAAGTTCTATGTACATTTGGAATTTTCTTTTCAAGTGTAGCTGATGAATCTACCCCACCAGATAAAAGTTAATGAATGAAAACGATGTCTGCTGTCAACATAAGGAGGCAAATTATAAATCCACGCCGACCAAATGGCAGAAATCTTCGTTGTAAAGTCTCAATTTTTCATATGCGCACTTCATGGTACACACTTAAAAATCTTGCTGCAATTTTTAATGCAACCCTTGCATCAAGGCTTATACGATGCAATCGTGTATCACATTCTGATGCAAAGCTTGCATTAAAAATAGTTATGATGCAGTTGCGTCTAAAATTACTGCAGTAGTGTATTAAAGAAAATTTCTATATAATCTGCAGGTTGACTATTTTTTAGCAAATTTATTATAATTCGCTAAGGCATTATGTATATTTTTAATATAAAAGCTTAAAATATTTTTCATATATTTGCTGTGTAAGGACGTCAATTGATTTACGTCAATCCAGTTGGAAAAGTAAAAAATTTTAATCTGTGAATTTGCCTTATATAGTTTTAGTTTTAAATTTTTAATACAAAATAAAATAAGTGTAATACAATTAATTGGGAATTACTAAATTTCTAATGTAGTGTGCTTTATGCTGTTTAAAGCACTGGGCTGAGCTATACAATTTTAATGCCACTTACGACAAAAAATGTTTCTTCCAAATGGATATTTTAATTTATTGTTTTATGCAATGTGCTGTAAAATTTTAATAAAACTTGTATCAATTTTAACAAAATATTCCGTTAAAGTTTAATGTAAACTATACAATAAAAATTAATACAATTAGCATTAATATCTAATATAATGCAACTTGTGCATTAGTTTGTAATGCAAGTTTGCGCTGGACCTATATGAAAAGCAATTTGCATTACATAGGCCATATTTCTTTCAACTGTGTATGCCCTCAAAACGTAGTGGTTCAAAACTTCTTTAGAGCAGCGTGTGACATAGCTTGCGTAGAGTATTCTTTGGTGACAATAAAATCATTGTGGTCTCAAAAGTTCAGTCACAAACTACCCTTAAATCCCGTAGGGCTAAAACTCTGACAACAACGTCGTTTTGTAAACTATGTAATGGATTGGCATTTACTCACATTTAAATCAAAGTTATTTTTCGCACTCCAAATTATGAAGTTATTAAGGTCATACTGTAATAGGTTAAGATCGGTGAAATTTGAAATTCATCAGTGAATTTTCAAATCGTCTGCATGAATGGAAATTGACGAGTTTTAATCTCGAAATCGATTTACTGGTAGCTATAGAAGGAGCAGCTATTGATGACTTAAAGATCGCCTGATACCTACGTTCCGTCAGATAAAAGCCCATTCGTAGTAAGGGGTTGAGCTGCGAAACCAAGAGCCCTGAAGATAAACTAAATTATTTTATGCGAAATCCCTGTCGAATGCGTTGCTGAAGTCCGTAATATATCATCAACCTCGTTTTCACCCTTCATAACGTTCAAAGTACGAGATGCAAATTCGGTTAAATTGGTTGTCGTGTATCATTCTCTAAGAAAGCCCTGCTGGTTAGCTGAAAACAAGTGAGAATTATATACAATACTTTCAAATAAATTACATCCCTTATGGATCAGAACCTTATGGATCGAAAACATTCCTTGCTAGATTGAGTTTTGGAACAGAGTTGTAAGGTTGAGCACAGTTACCAACACAATTTTTTAAAATGATAGAATGCAAACCATCGGGGCCAGCGAATAAATCACCTTTTGCCTTGATAATTCTAATAACCCGCGGTTCCACACTTTAATTCTTTCGTCATGATTCTTTCCTCGTTTCCGCCCCCTTCATCAACAAACTAATTTTGTAACGGGGCAATTTTTGATTCTTTTTTCAGCAAAATTTTTTTTTTTGATTCAACTGATTCTCGCACTACTACAAAGATAAATATTTCAAGGGAAACTTGCTTAATTGTCATTTTTGGGTTAATTTTAGGTTAATTTTTGTTTCGAGAGGAAAATTATTTTTTTTTCACACAAAGAAGCAGTTTCGCAGCAAATAATAAACTTTTTTTAATATACGAATAAATCAAATAACATAATTTTACACACATACATAAACAAAGAAATCAAATGCAGACGTCAATTGATTTTTAGAAGTCATGGAATCACGACGCAAGAATCAAAGTGTGGAAAGGCTCAACCACAGTATTATAATCAACTTGAATAGAGACCAGAGGTGTTTAAGTGCTGTTCTTCATGTAACTGAAGCAGTCTCCATCGGACTCAATATCGTAGTTGGGGTAGGCCGTATTAAAGAAATTTGCGAACAAGCCACCAATGGCTTTGGGATCACCAGAACATTGATCACTGAACTGCATCGTAGAAGAATCTGATTTTCTCTTGGAATATTTGTTTGAAACTTTATCGGAAATGTCCCAAAAATATTTACCAGAGCTAGAGGTGGATATAAAATAAGTATTGCAACTAAAAAAAAATGCTCCATTAATTTTTCTTGTTGTGTATTTTTACGTTCAGAGCTACATTTTATTGTGTTTGATTAGGAACAACACAAACAATAAAAATTCTTTCACTGAATACGACACTTGGTAAAAGTAATAGCCTATGGTTTCAATTATTTGCGCTCTCAATTTGCATTCAGTTAGATTGGGTTATAGTACTCAGTTCAAAGTGAAATGAAATTTTAACGCGGTCTCCAAAAATCTATTTATTTTCGGGTGAAATAGAAATGAAATTTCGAAAATACACAGATGGATTTGTTTATTTTACATAAATACATTTATTTAATTGATTTTTTAAATATTTAAAGGTCTATGGTATTTAATTTTTTTTTTATTGTCAAACCAAATCTCAAAATTTCACATGAAAATAATGTGCCGAGACATTATTTTCACATGAAAATAATTTGGAAAATGTATGCGCTCCATTTTTGATGTATTGAACACACTTGGCTTTGAGTACTCGGCTTTATTCGGAAAAAAATTGTTTGACTCTGCCTAATAGTTTATGTTTGGTGCCATATTAAATATGGAAAATCGAAAGCAGCATCATCGGCATATTTTACTTTTTATTATTGAAAGGGCAAATGTTGTTCAAGCAAGAAAAAAGGGTGTTATGTGTGAAGCTGTATTGACAGACCGTCAGTGTCAAAACTGCTTTTCAAAATTTAGTTCTAAAAATTTTCATGAGAAGATGCACCACGTTCTTGAACGCAAGTTGAAGCTGATGAATTTTTCGAATTCAACCATTTATGATCACGTAAAACACCTTGGTTTTCATGAGTCGATGATCATGTTGCCCTTAACAGAGTTCTTTTAAATTAAATTTGTTGCTGAACCTTACCTAAAAATTAAATTTCATTGTGTCTATTAACACATTTTTCTTTACCAATCGAACCTATCTATTAGAAAAACCCCGTATTTGAGTACGGGAGAATCTCTGGCCCTCTATCGGCAAGTTTCATAATTTTTTTTTTGAATTTCCGATAATTTGTTTTTATTTAAATTTATTTTAATATTTTCTATAATATAAAATTTTGTAAGATTTAATTTAATTATTGAGAAAACACTTTGAGTTTATTGTTGTTGAATATCCCGATCGAGCTTACACAACTTCTCCAATTTTGAAAGCTAATAACAAAATATTAAAAGAAAATCTTGGAAAATTTTCCCGCAGATGATTATCCTACTTGCACAAATTACCCTTACTTTAGGAAAGAACATTCTTAATATTAGAATAACCGTATTCGATTACTGGTTCAAAGAAAATTTTACCGAAACTCAACGATGTACAAATTGTGTGTTAGGAACCACTTAACTTCAATAATCGCTAGTGACAATAGTTTGTAGAGATTTGACAATAGCTCCCTTACTGTCCAAACAAGCAAGACAATAGCAGAAGCTTCAACTTTAATTCTAGTCAATTTGGGATGTGTATGGTCCAGCGGAATAAAATAAAGTTGCAACGCTTACTAGAGTTGTTCGCCAGGGTTTAGAAAACCATTAAAAGATGACATAGCTGGGAAATTTTAAAGTTATATTGGCAGCAAAAAATTATCCAAAATTACGGTTCTAATCGTCAACATGATAACTTAGTACAGCTAAAAAGTCGTGAATATACACAAGAGTTCAGTTTTTGAAATTCCAAAACAATTTAATTTTCGAAACTCTCGAGAAATAGATAAAATGTTTCTTTAAAAAAAAATAATTGGGCTGGACTTTTCGAGATATTGAGAAATTTCGAGACAAATCTCTACTCTAAAGCGTTTTATTACTTAATCTGAATCTTAAGAACTAGTTGCGGGTGTAATAAAATCACAAACATTTTATTAACTCATTATCACTTTCACCTCGTTTAACTTACAACTATTTGATAAATCTTCGCTGTTATGCCGATTCATTTACCATTCCTCTTACAATCTAGCTAGTTTTACAATAAACGAAATATTTTGCTATTTAAATTTTTATATTGATATTTTTGTTGGTTTAGTCACCTTTCCTTAAATACTATATCGAGTAGCGTGCATACCACTACAAAAGCTCCTATATCCATTTTAAGACCACATTAGTCATGGCATCTTTATTTCATTATATCTAATTATGGTATGGTTTATAATACATGCATGCATTGTATATTTGTATAGTTAAAATTCACCATGTATTAAACGTAACACACATTGAGGAAATGAATAGATTATCTAACCCTTTTCAATTACCAAAAAAAAAAAATTGTTTATATGTCAATGCAGATATACATACGATTATTTATTATTCAGTAACACATGTGCAGAATTTATTTTCGCGGTGTACAACAACCTTCAACGGTGATACGTTGTTGATGATGATCATCATCACCACCAAAAAAAAAACGTTTGTTCTAAACATGTATTTGTGTTAATAATTTTGAGTATTATTCATTTCAATTCAAATGTAAAACTAATAAAATACAAAAAAAAAAATGTATGTTGAACAACATAAATAAAAATTCTTTAATGTCAATCAAGGTATATAATATATTATGTTATAGGTACATATACGCGAATGTATTATATATACATACTTGCTCTAACCTTTATTTATTTCACTAATAGAAAGGTCCGCGCAACATATACGTACATGAAACACAACACAAAAATGTTGAATTTTTTTTTGTGTATGCTTAGAAGAACCCTAAAACTGCTAACTTTTAAGTTTTTGGCATATTTTTGGTAACTGCTAACTGGTTATCTCATTTATATTTTTTCGGCTATATTAGAATTCCTTATGTTATTTCTGCACGAAGTAAAAAAAGCGCGATAATCCAACCTCCTTTTCCTTTTCTTTGTATAGCGAGTGATTTTGGGTTTTAGTTTTGTAGTTTCCAACCGAAATATTTTAGTTTGTACTAGTTTTTGTATAATGATATTCTTGCAAGCAAAATTATTTTCATTTCTTGGTTTGGTATTTTATTTTGTGAATTCATCAAACATGGACTACAAACCGCAAAATTTCTTTAAAATGCAATTCGTTCAAACTGTTTTGTATACCTTTGACATTTTGCAAAATTGGTTAGAAATCCATTTGAGACATAAATATTTTGATAAACTAGGAAATTATTAAAGATAAATCATTATATTATTTGGATCCGCTACTGGAATTTACAAATAGCAAGTGACGATTCTCATCAATTAGGTGTTTAATATATTTCTATACAAATAAATTTAAAAAAGAATAAAATTTTAACTTAATTGATCTGGTTACAATTTTTTATCGAACAAAATTCTTCTAGGGCTTAAAATCCTGTAATTTGGTATTTTCATACCTAATTTTAAAACCTTTTATAAATACAGGGTGTCCACCCGGAAGGTTTTCTACTTTTTTCGCCTATACATTTTTTTTTAAATAAAAGAAAATATATTTTATGTTTACGTTTATTTAATGTTTGGAATTATATATGAAAAATAATATCTGCCAAATGTCCACCTCTATATTAGCCTTACTTGGACCTTTAATACATACAGCTGAATCATTCGGATTTTTGTAAAAGTATCATACAATAACCTCTTCCAGCCCAAATTGCATACCGTACCGTCACTTTCAATTGATGTAAATGGTGATTGATAAATTATTTGTGGATTCTCTACTGTCCAGAACCGGCTGTTTTGTTTGTTTACTTGCCCACTTCAGTGAAAATGCGAGCTTCGTCACTCATACATAGTTAATTTATTAAAAGAATCCGGATTATCATTGTGAAGCAACAGCATCTTATTTGCATACGTATAGCGTCGAAAATGATAACTTTGTAGCAACTTTTGTGTTAATTGAATTTCATATGGAAATAAATCAAAGTTTATGCAAAATATTGGTTAAAGTAACTCTACGAAGTTGAGGTTTTTTATCTCATACGAAAAGGTTTTCGCTATTAAAACGCGTTGTTCAATCGAATATTTTTCCATGCTTAATTTGCCACGTGTGTGCTTCACGACTATCAAGTATGAACTGTTAATATTAATATTTGCATAAATGGCGACAAAAAATTTCAAACTTTTCGGATGGACTACCCCTGTATTAACATGTATTTATTACACATTTTTATTCGCCTAAATGTTACTCTAATTTTCAAATTGTGATTCAGTGCAAGATTTAGGGAAATAATTTGACAATATATATGTGGGACGTAATATACATATATAAATAAATTTGTTATTTTTGTGAACGTATTTGACAGACATTTTGGAAATTTCTTTTTAACCGATGTTTTAAATGAAGGTCTGAGACTGTCAATTTCTATTTTATGTATCACATGTTACTAAAATTTGTCTTAAAAAGCAACAATAACAAAAAATGTGTAGATGGGTTTGTAGAATGTCTCGATATAACGTATTTTCGTAAAATGCCTCGATATAATGATTTTTTTTAATCACATCTATCGTTTTCTTAAATTTCCCGGGAAAATATTCTAGGACCTACATAATAAAAAAACACGTTTATTTTGGCCAAATTGGAAATTCAGGGATTTAGGACAGTCCTTGATCTTCTATAAATCAAATGTACGATTGTCCCAAATTTCCCGAGAAACTACTATAATCCTCGTCTCTAATTATGTTTTTTTATTATATAGGGCCTAGAAGTATTTCTATATAAATGCTGATTAAACACGTGGTATATAGTATTTTGCCGGAAAAATTAGGAAAACCGTGCATTTGATTTAAAACTAATCAATGGAAATTCTACTACACGATAAATCCAAAATTTGATCAAAATAAACGTGTTTTTATATTAGATTGGGCCTAGTAGCATCCCAAAATATACGTCACTTAGCATGCTGATTTATAGGAGTTTCTCGGAAAAATATAGAAAAATGTGCGTTGGAATTATAGCAAGTCAAATTTTGCTGAATTAGTATTAAATATTTTTGAACATAATTTTACACCAAAATTTATTTAATTTTTGTGGTGGTTTCCTATTTGCTTCCCAGAATATTAGATATATGTAATATAATTTATAGCAAAGCTCGATCTTATATTAGTACGTAAAAACGAGTAAATCAATGGTTTAATGGTGGTATCCGAATTTATTATATTACACTAACTACCACATTCAAATGTTTTTAGAAATTCACAAGCCCATAACTTTCAATCGATTTTGATCAATTTTTTAAATAGGAAAGACTCAAAAACGTGAGGCTCCCGTTGTTTCTTAAAAAGCTTTTGGGAGTCTCTGGAATACTGAAAAATTTTAGCATTCGTAGAATTAGATTCTTCCGATTCATTTATTAAGTATGATAATGTACAATAAAAAAAAAAAAAAAATCAACTTTAGATTCAATATTTAAAGATTTAAAATATTAATATTCAAGTTTTTTTTTGAAGTTGTTCTTTGATAAATTGAAGTCGAAGTGATCTCTAATTCTGAAGCTGATTGACACTTAAATTAATATTTTCAAAAATGAAAGCTGAATCAATCTGACCAAATAGAACGTTACCAAGTAGGTAACCGAGCCACATTTTCATGAAATAGTAAGTCTTGGTCAAAATTCCAGTCTATTCTATTTTCAATATTCTATATATGTACAGCATAGTATGGATTCAAAACCGTTACAGGGGACATACGATTTTAACATATTTAATTTACATGTGCTGCGTCAGCAATACAATTTTATATTTGTCTAATGAAACTGGCGTTTTCGGCCAACTTTGTATGTATGTTAGTAATAAATTGATTCTTTTCACGGTGAAAGGTTTGCTTTTCTTAATTTTTAAGTATAGCGAGTTTCAATCACACCACTCATTTAAGTTATCTCTCTTCTTGAAGTTTGTCGACGTTAGTACGTTTCAGACTTCCCTCAGTTTGTCGATCTAAAAAACAATGAAGATCAAAGTTTCGATGAATGACCCTTGACAAGCATGTTAATAACGTTTAATCTCTCTTTTCCCATTATTACAAATTGTATCGTTTATGTTAGATATGATGGAACAATTTATATGATTATAAATTACCCAAATGCGAATAAGCTCTAAAGCGGTTTATGATGACTGATAGAATCAATGCTTTACTGAAATCCGTTTTCGCTACATCTAATTGATTTCCTATCACGTTAAATGTTTTACTGAAGAATTCAACCAGATTGGTCGATGTATTATACATTTAAAGTCATTGCATACAAATAATTTGACATTTTAGAAATTGATAATGATGGAAATAGTTCTCTAGTCATTTCCGTTACCCAATTTAAAAATTGTTCATATTTTTGAAAATTTTAATTTTTCGAGAAACACGCCAGTGCTTATAAGCGTTTTTTACTAAATTAAATTTGTTGTTAAACCTAACCTAAAAATTAAATTTTAATGAATCTACCTACTTAATAGAAAAACCATTATATTCCTTGATTAATGCGAAATGTTCAGAATTCATATTTTTAGACCACAGCAATGTCATAGAATTTATTAAAAATCGTTTATCACTACTGCCAAAAATAATATAATGTACAGCAAAAATAGTTTTTAATTGTGTAAAATATTGTATTTTTGAAGAAAGACATTTGTAACTGTCAAATATGTATTTTGACTATTCCAAAGTGTTTTTCTATTTTTATTTTCTTTCAAAGTTTTGCCTGTTTTTCCAGTAATATGACAACTAGCCTTAAAAGTTTATTCGACCATAATTTTGGCCCTTATTTTAACTAAGAGGCTTGGTTGAACGAAAAACTACAAGATTTTGTTAAACTAGACCGAGATTTCCTTTACCCCAGTTTTTCTCAAGTGTATAAAATTTTAATGACTTTGCTGGTAGTTTACCGAGTGGCTTGCCTTGTTCCAATCGTTTATTTATGGTAGCGAAATAATTCTCCACAAGTAGTGCTTGTAAAATACATTAAGCGGACAAAAAATATTCTACATAGATCTGACCTTTTTCAAAAAATCTTTACAAGACTTAAAATTAAAATTTAATTTTTTCCCCCGTTGATACGGTGGTGGAGGTCGTCTAGGTTTGCATTACAAAGAAAAATCTCAGGATTTTCGAAATTAATCTTATAATATTTAAAGGATTGACAAGTCCTTAGAATATTTTACACACACGGTGTGAGGTAATTATTTTGTAAAATTGTGGAAAATTTAGAAAAATATCTTTTAACTAACCGTCTATTAACCGCAATAAGGTCATTCTCTATATCAAAAGCTTTTACTACCGAGTCTACGGACTTAAGGAATAAGATGCGAACCAAATAAATGAACCAAATTTAGATTTTCGATAATCACCAATCAATTAAAAACCGCCAAAATTACATTTATTTTGGCAACATTTAAATTTAATAATATTGCCAAATGGTGACCTTATAATTATCATTCTCCTTTCTTGTAAAAGAATATCCAACATTTTATGTTGTAGATTACTGTGGGTGATTAAAAAATGTTAATTTTATAGTTACTTTACCTGCGAAAATAGAACCTGGATCCATCCTCACTAAACACAAAATATTTTCATTTTTTTCTAACTCTTATATAATTTAGCGAAACCACGCCAAGTTACTTTATAATGATCCTTTAAAGGGTTGTTTGCTGGAAATTGGAATTTATATGCTATCTAGGATTTCCAATTCGGAAGCAATTTTAGTTGCTGTCTTCATCGAATAAGGTTCCTAATTATTTCTACTACCAATTCAGGCAGCTATAACTCAAGTTTCACTCATAGAATCTGTTTGGCATATAATTGTGGATTCTGATTCTGCTAACTCCATACCAACTGTGCTCTGTTAACTGATATTTACTATACCATTTTTCAATAATTTCGTCTAAAGAAAGTGCTGTGCTCATGTTCTGTTTCGTATAAGTTTCATGGGCCATAGCTACCAGTTGTTTGTTTTTAATCTATGCATTCTGTTTTGAAGCTGAAGCACCTCAACTATTTTGCAGTTCGCTTTTCCCACGTAGAACCATCTGCGCATTACTTAGCGCCATGCCAGCCTTTAGTGCTGACATAGAAAATAACATAGGTTGACCCATACTAATATTTATTTCGTACAATTCTTGTTACACCTATTAAGAGCAATAACGCTGTGGTCAAAAGCCGTAAGCACAACTTGACTTCTGCCCTTATGATGGACAGTAGCTTATACTACTACTACTGTATTATAGAAAAAAATTTCTCTACAACATAATTTTTGTTTTTCAGCAGTCGCACTGTTTATTTCAAATTTGCACAACAAGCAAAAGGGCATAAGTGTATAATAGCTGGAAAAAATGTACCTAAGAAAAGTTGACAGAATTTTATTTTTTATTAAATATAAAATTCATTGTAAACCGGCAAAAGGACACAAGTACGTATTAGTTTGTGGCACAAGTTTAGGATAACGTATTGTTTTGGAATATGCAAAAGTTTTAATTATTAAGTTTTTGCGATATGAATGATCATAATAATGAATCAAATTATGATACGGATATTGAAGTTATGGCCAAGAAGATCGAATCAGTTATTACTCCTAGAAGTGGCTCAAAGTCCTCGGCAAATCGTCGCCAATCTAATCGAAATTGATAACACTCGAAGTTTAGAAACCCATTTTGGTGTTGTGCCGGTTCAAGTCGATCGAGAAGATTTTCTTGCCAGTATTATTTAAATGAAAAACAAATTCATTAGAACCATCGTTGAAAAAAAATCGAAACTCCTGCTCTTATGTTTTTTCCCCCTCAAGATAGGTGGATATTGACGGAAATCCATTTTCCCGGAAAAAAAAGACCTACAAGAAATCACACCATGTTAAGGGGAAAAAATCTTCGGAGCAATACGCGGTCAAGGTCCAAAGTTGCTACAAAGGACTTCTTACTAGATATATTGCTTTACAATGACCCAGCGTGTTGCATGAGATCTACAGACGAATAGAATCTATAATAGGGCCAAATTACAATCCGGATTTAGCAACTGACAATGAAGAAGTAGTTTAGGTATTATGACTGTTAGTAATTTTGTATTCACTTATTACACTGAGAAAAAAACTTGTAAAAATGAAAAAATTATATGTATAAATCAAAAAAAAATACATATATTTTATTAGACAAGCAGCGTCGTTTTTAAAATTGAAAAGAAAACCTTTTACATTTTAAAATAATTTTTTTAGCATAGTTTGTTTAAAGTGAAAATGAACAAATCTTACAATCGCTATTATGTTCATGCGATTTTTACTTTATTTATTTTGACGTATTAGCATTGGGTTATCAATCAAAATGGTGGAAAATATTATAGAACTACAAAACAAAAAAGCAATAAAAAAAAATCTGCTTATCAAAAAAGACGCTCATCATTTCCCTTGAAATTCTAACGGCAGCGCTGCCGCTAGAAAATTTGCTCATGTGTTTTCAGGATAAGTGCTGACAAAATTTTTGTATTGAATTGTTAAAAATATTGTATATTTTTATAAACTTAAAAACACAAATGGCAAAAAAGCACAAATCATTAGAACCTAAGTAGCTGTTGTTTTATTAATCTTATCAAATTCCCTTAAGGTGAATTTACTTCTGTCTGCAGAAAAATTTGCTGCAGTTTGAATTGGAGTTAGGAATTTATTTTTGTTAGGGTGCCCGCCTTCAGCAAATTAGTCTACAGAATAAATAATTTTTATTCCGAAGGGGCAATATGTTTTACAAAATGAAACGTAGGGGAAATTTGTGTACAGAAATATAACCAATTTAGCTAATTTGATTGGTTGTTTTTGCTCTCTCTCTCTCTCTCTCTCTTCGATTTTTATTCTCCAGCAGAGTCCTCCTTGCTGCAGAGTCAAAAAATTCACCTTTCACATAACAAGCCTGAAAAATTCTATACAAATTAAATTTTTCAGGCTTCATAAAAATTTGTTGGTGAATTTGTTTCGACAGGGTGAAATAATTTCCAAAAAATTGCTCTCCTGAAAATTAACAAAAATCGACTTATGCCCTTATGGCTTTTGACCACAGATTGTAAGATTTTGTAAAGTTATATTAATTTTGTTATTATGTGTTTTAACACAGAACTGATGCTTACTTTGGTACTCGTTATTTTGCTAGTAAAAAACAAAAGAACTAGGTAAATTTAATGTATTAGAATATCCCACAAAAATGCTTCCTAATGGTGTAATTAGAGCCTACATAGACTCGATATACTTAAATCTATGCAATTGTTGTATAAAGGTTCCCCAGATCTATCCTTGAAATTATCGAATCAGAACCACATTACATAAATTGCGTAATTTCGAATCTTTAAGAAAAATTTTTAATCTTTTACTGTACATACACTTTTTTTAGCGTCCACAAACCAATCAAAGATATACATTAGTTTACTACAAACGTGTTGTGTCTCGACATGTATTTCGGAATTATCTACACGTTGGTGTCGAAAATAGTGTAGGCAATTTATTTTTGCGTAGGCAATGTACATAATTGGTAGAATATGTAGACAATTCGTATAAAATGTAGAATATTATTTTTTTTGTTGTTTCCCGATTTTTTTTTCAGTAAGAGGTTGACAACTTATAGTTTTCCAGTTCAAATGGGGGTTTTCCAAAAACTTTGGAAGTTAATATTAAATTATTACAAAACAAACGGATGAGATAAGCACATTTAAAATAATTCAAACAAGATATTACAAATATATTCACAAATACTTTATTAGCAACGCCCTACGTTTTAGTGATTACTAAACACTATATTACGTAGAATTAAAGGACGAATGAATAACTTTTTTCTCTAACCAGAAAAATTACATTTTATTGTCATAGATGCCAATATTTTGTCAGTTTTTTCAAAATTTAATTTTGAAATTATCAAACTATAACACCTGGCACCACAAAAAAATACCAGTCCACCTGCCTCAAATAAGTGAAATTAAAACTTTATTTGCTAGAACATAACAACTTAAGCCTATAAATTGATCTGTTAGCTTAGATCTGTTTAAAAATTTTAACATTTTGCTACATGTCAAAATCCTTCAAATGTTTAATGGCGCAGCTCTCAGCAATCATTTACATTTGAAATGGCACTGCTGTGAAATTGTCTATGAAATTTTCAAAGGACTACTAATTTATTTTTGTTCATTGATTGTGCTTCATAAACAATCTGAACTGATCACCGCTGCCGTGAATAAAATTATCAAGCGGTGTCCATTTGCGCTAATCGGAGCAATTTCTTCAGGACATTTGTACGTTTCCCTGTCCCATGATCACTCAATCACCACCAATGATCAATTTACAATTAGTCCATTGTCTAAGCTCATCCGTTAAATTTTGGGTATTGTCTTATGCAGTCCACACATTGGTCCCCGGCCATTTTGCTATCAAATTTTTTTCATCCATTTCCCGTTACCGAATTTATTTTTTTTTGTGTACAAATCTAAGATAAATAACATAAACCATTTGATCAATAGTATGAAATTAGCGAACACTGGTAGAATCAGCGTCTCCGGCCTGTGCTTTGATATTATTCGAAAAATTAAGCTCTCATAAATTTGACATTAGGGGTTAGTATGACCCAGTTGTAATATGACACGTTTTTTGTTTGGTGATGAAATATTTCTTAAAGCATTCTAAAAAATCATAATGTTTTGTTCATTTGTTTGACTATATTTGTAAAATTGCTCAATTAAGAATATTGAAAATAAATAAATTATACATCAAGGATCAAAACCAACAGATACACACAATCTAAAGACACTCGGTGGTTTACTACATAAAATTGGTAGAGAGTTCATTTTGCGTATTGTATGATATTTCCGAACATATTTTGAACTTCGGAAAGCCCGTTTGCAAATACAAAGCGCACTTTTGGATTATTCTAGCAGATAAACACTATTACATTAGAAAATTTAGAGACCATCCGGTTGCATTTTCCGAGCATTTTTCCAAACTGCAGAAAATCAAAACTAACAGCTAAACATCGTTCCATTGTAAAATCTAGGGACCCCGGGTGTATTAGTATATACAATTAGTGAAGAGTTCAATTTGCTTATCGAATAAATTTTTCGAGCGTTTTTCCTAAGTCCGGATAAACACCACCAAACACTACACGCACTTTTTAGTAGTTTTTCATTACGATTTAGATATTTCATTCAAAATCTAGGTACTATAGTTTTTCGGTCTTTGGAATAATCACCCGATACTCAAATTGAACATTTTATCAATTTTATATACTAAAACACTTAGCAAATGGTGTTGTTCTATTTGTTTTGACCCCACTAACTCATAAAAACGTTTAATACTTGATAGCGGTTTCTAGTCTTAAAATATCTTTTTAATAATGTTTGCGTACGTAAAGGGTTGGTCGATACTCGTAAAATACACAATATAGTTCAGAGAAATAGGGTAGGGTAACGACTTTCAGATGGTGGTTGCAATCTATTTTAACCAGTTTTATGAATTTAAGAATTGATCGATATATTAAAGTAAGCAGTACATTTAAGATTAGGTTTTCATGAATTGTGAAAATTATTAGCAATATTTTTTTTTTCAAAATGTTGAAAATTTTAGAAAAGCTAATTTTTATTTGAGAATATCATTTAAATTAAGAGCAACTAAAAGTAGGCACCATTATTTGAAATACTATGCAGCGTAACAAGGACCTGTCTTCAAAAAAGTGATAACCGGCATAAATAAAAGCTTACCAATTCCGAATTCTTTAGCCCGGCAGACATTTTTTGGTCTTCTTGAGCCTCCTATAAACTGGTTCGATGATGGCATCGATTTGCTAATATACGTACATAATACCAAAATAAATGTTATTGATTGGTTTAGAGCCCACATTCAAAAAACTATCTAAAATTTAATAAAATTTGTTTTAATTTTTCGCTTGGCTTTTATAAAGGAAAAGCCCACATCAATGGTTAAATAATTGGATTTATCGCTTTATCCGATAATGTATACTTTTCTCACGCAAATCTACATATAAAGTTTTTTGGATTCAAACACAGAAAAATAAAGGGTTGCCCATTTACTCTGTTTGAACTTCTTATATTTAGTCTCCATAAAATACTTTTGCCTACAATAATTTTCACCGGATCACATACTTTTTTATCTCGTATCAGTTTAATTTTCATTCGGCATGGCTGGAATATCGGCCAGGTACAGCACTTCAAATCGATTTGATCATTTTCTTCTAGTTTGTCCATTGATATAGATGGATGTAAGATATTAAGTTTTTTATAATTTGTAACTAAAATTTATTTTTTGTAAACTGGGAATTGTTGAATTACTCGTTTCGATCTTAATAAATCTGGAATAAAATTAAAAAATAATTTTTATAGCATTATTGACAATTATCACAATTCTTATTACCTTATCTTCTATAATATTTTAGTTTTGTTGATTCTATCCCAATTGTGGACATTAACTATATTGGTATAAAAAATAATAACTTATTTATAATTTACAAATTACATGGTGTGTCAAATATAACCAAAGAAAACTACATCACTTACCTATAGATAATTGTAAGAACTAAACTTTGATATACAAACACCAAAAATCGGATGTTTCTCCACAAAAAGTCGAACAGGAATTCTCATGATTAGAAAATCACAACTGGAAGTGGAATTTTACTGGAATTTTTCGGATGTCTCAAAATATGTACCCGATCGAATAAAAAGAAAATACGTTTGCAGATAAAAATCTGATTGACAACGTTTATTATTTTGTGTTGTAAGAAAAACTTCCCATGATTGTGTAAACATGTGAAGTTTTTCCTAAATAAGCCTATTTCAATTTTTAGGACAGTTTAGGACGATGTTCCCACAAATTTATTTCATGTAATCTTTATCAAGGAATCTAGAAAATAGTAGCATCACCAACATTTTTCTGCATCCATCGTTGCTACTATGGAAACTATTAATTGCAGTTCTGGTTAGACCGAGAGTACTCGGAACTCAAATAAACGAGGCTAAATTCGCTATAAGAGAAATTCCCTGAGCAATAGGCCTTTAGTCATATAATGTATCCAACGAACACGGGTGGTATACTGATATAGTGGCCACACGTCGAGGTTGCGTGCAACTAATTTGGTTTTGCCAGATTTTAATTCAAGTGTATTTTTCACCAACGAAAATACCCCAATAGTTTGGAGTATTTTTGTGGTTTTACTAGAATAAAATTTAGTATTGTATGATAGGAATACAAGGAGGGATATTTTTATTGTCAATGATATTTGTTTTCTCTCGTTGCAGTTTTACAGTTCTAGATTGGATTTAAAATTTTAATTGAGCTTAAAGTTCTACTTTTTAACACAGGTGTTTATCGTGTCTTGATTTTTTTTTTAAATTGTTCTAAACTTTATCAAATGTGGAGAAGGAATGAAGCTCGTCATCATGAAACAGTTCCATTAACAACTAAATTTTAAAATGTTACTGATGGCTAACATACTTGATAATTTTCGACATATTGTTTGCATTCTTTACATTGTCGAAGCCATTTTTTAATTGACTATATACATTGTCTACACATGCAGAATATTAATTAAGTACGCAGTGCAGACAATTCGGAACAACACTGGTTACAACACAACTTTCATTTAAACGTGTTACACCGTTCAAATTTATTACAAAATTTCTAAACATATATGAAATGGTATCATTCTTTAGAAATCTTAACTATTTCCTGTCAATATATTCACGTCACTCTAATGTTAATTATATCTTAATTTTAAAACATTTTTATTGTAAAATAGATTCTCATAGTCATCTCTATTATTGGAACACGATATATGTGAATCATAATGATTTTGATTTATGCCATAACATATTATTTAATATGCGTAAATTTGCGGTGTACATACTCCCATTAAAATGTTTATACAAACTCCATTTTAGGTTTTATCTTCTTACAAAAGCGTACTTTTATGTTATTTTTAAATTACTTGCGCCCTTTCTCCCTTCAATAAAATGTCTAAACATTAAAAGTAAAATGTTCATAAAAATAGGGTAATTGAATTTAGGTGTGCTGCGAGAGAAAATTACAAGTGACGCACAATATATAAAAAAAACGACATTATTTTTATGTAATGTATTGATTTTTTGAGCTTCCTTACATTTTCTCTTGACTCCCTTTATAAAGATACCGTATTGTAAAATGGATATATTGTAAAAGGAGGAGTAACGCAATTTATGTAAATGTATGTACATCTCTACATACATCAATTTCGTTGCATTATATTACGTTAAGGTTAATTAGGTGTATATGTAATCATAATATTATGTACAACCTGGAAAATGTGTTAATTAAAATTTTTCTTTTTTATCGTTTCAGGTAAATTTAGTTATGACGAACCCGTTGGCAATTATTAAACATGAAAATGGTATAGTATAACACCCTTCTTCAAATCTTATATAATCTCATAAAAGAATGTCAAAGTAGGTTTAAAAAAAACTTCCGCAAATTGCACTACATAAGCTTAGCAGCACTATTTTTGTTTTGCCAGATATCCATTTACCCCCAGTATAAGACTCTTAAAATATTTGTATCACATCATGAATTTAATTATCTCTTGATTGATACAATTGTGACTTATCCCTTTGTTATTATAATGCATGTTCTTTTGACACATAAATTTTATTTTTGCGTGTATGTCACATTGTGCATATAACTAATATTCTTTGCAACATTACGGTGCTTGAAATCTTATACACGTACATAAGAGACGAAATATTATTAAACAGGTATTCTGGATATGTTGTACATTGAATTACATATTCAGTTTGTTCCCATACACCGGAACCCAGATCCTTAAAATTTTAAGTTACAAAAAAAAAAAGAAAGGGACCTCATCAAAATGTATATGGGGAAAAATACAAATTTTTGACAATACAATAACCAAAAAAAACTTGTCTTCCTTCTTCGAACGATATAATTCATTTTTATGATTGAATGGGTTCATGTGAAAGAAATTATGTTTGTTATAGATTAGGGGTTTTTTCGGGAACAAAAACAATAACGGTACCTAAATATACTTATTATATAAGATTTATATTTATGTATGTATGTGTAAACACAGGCGCAACGCAAACATTTTAGGTTAGCCAATTTTAAAATGTAATTTGTAAAATATAAATTTATTGACTCCCTTTAATATTTGTTTATTGTTGGATTTAATATTTGAAGGAATTTTCATTTGGAACCATTGTTATAAAATTATTAATATTTCAAAATTGAAGGTATATGGCCGGTGTTGCCAAGTTAGCATTGTCAGGATCCTTAAAAATTAATTTAGCATTTAGTAAGATGTGGTGCACTGTTAATTGTGCATGTCACTATTTAACGCTTAATATTTTGCTAGATACTCAATGATCCTTAATGTGGGTTTTTTACTAAATTCGGTATATAGTTGGTAATAAAATAACATTGGCAACACTGTTTATGACAAATAACATACAGCATATTTTAGCTGAAATATTCGTTTAAGTTGTTGAAATCAGTCATTAAGACATTTTAAATTATCGAAGCCGATTCAGTCACAAGTACAGAATTCCATTTCAATTAGGTTTACCACTAGATGTATGCAAAGTGCTATTCCTAATTATCTCAAATAAACGTTGACTCTTTGAAAATGGCTTATTTTTTTTTTTTTGAGAAGCAATTTAACCTGTGTAGGTTGATAGATATTCGTGTAATTGTGAAACACATCTCCTAATACGATAATTTTTGCAAATTATTTGGAACAGTGGTTTTTAAATGTTTTGAGTAAAATTTATTGATACAGTAAAATCACAAATATCGTAATTTCAAATCGTGATTGGAAAATGTTATTTTCTTTTGGGTCGGGAATTTTTTCTTAAAGTGACGGCGTCTTTTCAGTACATGTAAATGTTCTTTATTGATTAATTGTTTTAATTTGAATTAAATGAAATCCGATTAAAAATCCAAACTGGAGTAGTTAATTTGTGAGGAAAATATCACTATTAAAATTTGCATCATTTTTTAATGGTGATCGTCGTAAAAGATTGATATTACAGGGAAACTCTGGTTTTCCTGTTTTGGCTTATCATTACTAACTTGTATGAAGAAGCAAAGAAAATTTCGAAGGTTTTTTTCTCTCTTTCATACGGTTCGTTTTGCAAACACATATTGGGTTTTTAAAAAAACTAGACAGAGCTGCCTGTCTATTAATAAAATCTGAACACGCCTACATAATCTATATGCAAATTTTTATTAACACAACTGGAAGTTTAATTGATCTCCATTTTTACTATGACCATCATAAATTTTTCACCACCACAGTTGTTTCCTTTTCTTCATAAAATATAGATAGTTTTTAAAAACACAAAATGTTTAAAATTCCCAAATGCAAAAGAATTTGAATTCTTCCCATACATAATACATTTAAAATAATTTACGAAAAAAGCCAACATCAACGGCTTGGGGTATTAGTTATCTAACACGTAAACGTACACGTTAAAAATACTTAATTCAAAACCTTACAGTTAAAACTTTTATCTAAAACCCTTTAACTTTAAGAAAAATCACCTTGCAGCCCTTTTTTTTAACCCTTTACATTAAACAATTAATTACACAAACTAACTGATATCAATAAATTATCTAGACTGCCCTCAACTCATCAAATTTTATATGAAGCTATTCTTTGTGTTCAGTTAAACCTCAGAAAAACAAACAATTGTAGGAAACAAACGTATTCCGTCACTTTAACACACAGATTTTAGTATAGCAAATTTTTAATTACCAGCTAAAGGTTATAACGAGATACTGGAGGATACTCTCAGTGATATGTAAAATCTAGCTGATTTTGAAGAACAGCTTGTTATTCACAAGAACATGGGCAGAATTCTGAAACAGGAAAATTAGAATCCATACGTTCATATATTCATGTCCCTATTTCTGCAGAAAAATTTTCTGCCTCGCAGTAAGCTGTGCAACGTAGAAGAGAAATCTAACTATCGCAACTATGTCCATAAGATTTTTACTTATTTTTTTTTATTTTGACGTTTTATTTTTTTTTTTATTTTGACATTATCAATCAAAATGGAGGAAAATATTATAGAGCAATAAAACAAAAAAGCAATAAAAAAATTCTGCTTTCCAAAAAAGACGCTCATGTAGTTCACTTGAAATTCTGACGGCATTGCTGCCGGCAGAAAATCTGCTCATGTGTTTCCAGCATAAAGCTGCCGATAATGCATCAAAAACAAGACTGCAATTAGGGGTACACAAATTTATGAACACCGTCCATCCAGAAACCACTCCTTTGCTTTTTATGATTAAAAGCACACGTTTAACAATATTTTAAACCTGAACACGAGGCCACAATAAAAGATTTGTCAACCGCTTATTGCACGCGGGTCTTGAGCTAGAAGACAGCGTTGGAATATAAATTAAAATTATTAACTATTAAATTAACTATAAAAATTAAATTTTAAGATCGCTTGTTTTGCGATCAACTATGTTCCAGAATATCTTACCTTTCATATAGCTTCGCATTAAAACTAGAGAACTATTTTTTTATCATAATTTAACTGACGAGCATATCTACCTTTGAGTAAAAATACTTGAAGAATTTTAGGAACGCTGGTTATGAAAACATAGGTCTAGCGATCTGAAACTCCTACGGAGAAAGAACAGCTTTAGAAATGCCAAAACAAATCTTCAAAAGTGTGTTGTGGCGAAGAAAGTGAAAATGAGAAGAGTGGGAAAATGAATTTTCCTAGAAATATTCTAAAAAGGACCTTGAACCGATAGACTTTCGCAGCTGTTTTTTCACCACGATACGTTTGTTTGAGACATTATACAACGGGGTTGTTTCCAGTGGTGATCGGTGATTTAATAATGGAATAAGGCAAAGTAAAGCGGGGGGGGGGGGGGGGGGGGGGGGGGGTATACTCATAGAGTATCGAGAGCCATCACAAGAAGGCCATGTGTTTTATGAAAATTCCTGTGGACGAGGAAGTGAATAAAACCGAAGTTAAGTTTTATTAGGTGTGCAAATAGAAACTCTAATTTCTTTGGGATTAATTATCGAAGTATTCACCATTATTATCTGGGGTCTTTGGCCATTTTTCAGGTAGATGATGAATGCCTCCGCGATAGAAACTTGGTGCAGCACCAGAAAGGGAAAAATATATTATTTCTAGATAAGTGGTTTTAAATATTTTTTTTGTTTTTGAAACACTAAAAATTAAGTAGAAACAAGGTGTTTTAGTAATATTTTTTTAACAATTCATTAAATTTTTTATTCTGATCTCCCGTGTGTGGCTAGGCCCACCATACAATTAAATGGGACAGAATTGGCCCAGTTACAGACACCTAGGTATAGGCGATAGTTAGCAACACAATGACAACACAATTTCAATCTACCAAAAGAATGATAAAGTATTAATAGACTAAATGGTTAACGGTGGTATTGATCTTCAACAATTAAGTTCTTCCCCGAATCAGCAACCTAAGAAAACAAAAATATTATTTCACATCCATCTGGTGAAAACGATTAATTTACCAAAACCGTGCTTGGTGAAGCATCTCCATGCGTAGAACATGGCTCGGTGCTTAACAATTCGGATAATCCTTTTTTTTATTCATAGCCTTTTTTACACAATTATATAAATAAAACACTTCATTTTAACATAAAAAAAATTAAAAGGTAAACGTTTTAAAAACTTCGTACAGTGCATAATTTTTTCAGAACGATGATTTTGAAAACCTAATAGATAATAAAAACATAATTTAGTAAATAATTTTTTGACATATTGCCTGTTGAATTGGCTGTAAAGATTACATATCAAAAACTGAAATTTCTGGATACGTTAAACATTTTGGCTCGTTATAGTTTTTACAAGTTATGACTAAGTGGCTCCGACAAATATATTTGCTACATTTAGACAGAAGTAGTTCTAGTTTTATGATCGGTCTTGTCAAATAAATGGACAGTGATTTTTGTTTCCTGATTTTGTCCGTTTCTTTAAAGGCTAATTCTTCTGAGTGATTTTGCGAAGAGCGACATTATACTGATTATCACTAGGTCTCTTTATGGTAAATTTTTGTAAAATTAATATAAGCTCTGAGCACACATTTTTTTCTTCCTTCGTATCAATGTGAGGTTGTATAAGTGCAAATGCAAGATGTTTTTTAAAAAGTGACAGTTTTTTATACATTAATGGTGCTTTCTCGGTAAACAACAGAATAATTCGTCCATTTATACTCGCAAAATTTCAAACGAAATAAATATAACTAATGGCCACCGGCTTGAATTTCGAGCCACATTGTTCGTAGCACATAGATGATCAGTAGTATTTATAACGCCTTTCGTGTTATTGTAAAAATCAATAATCTCAGGCAAAGATTTAGGAGTAGGAATAATATTCCCATTACTGTGCATTGCAAAAAGTACATCTATACCCAGCGTCATTTAAATAATTTATTTCGATTATTTTCTATTTCATGCATTATCTCGTTTCCGACTACTTAAAGTTTTTGTTTTTTCCCTTATGCTTTTTACTTTTACCAAATATTAAATAGTATCAATATAGGACATTGCCTTGTAAAATCGTGTTCCATAAGACAAGAGTGAAGTTAGCTGTTTTAGTAAACTCGTTAAAAAAACTCGAAAATCAACACTAAATTTAACTGTTTCAACTGTTTAGCTTAGTTGTCTAAACAAAAAAGTAAACAAACAACGGCAATTTTGCGAAAAAAGTCCGAAAAAATGAAAAAGCGACACCGTGGCAAAAAATGTAATTACGGTAAATGCGATAAGCTAAGAGAAAAATAGAACACGAACGTCTTATATATAAGTTATTTAATATATGCTTTTACTGTATATTTTACGTGTTACGAAATATTTAAAACAAAAATAAGGATCAATTATTAGCTTAGTTTCAATTAAGTAGCCATAGAGTTAATTTCAAAATGGGACGCACTAAATTAAATGCTGACGAAAAAGCCGAAATTTTGCAACTAGAGGCAAAAAAGTACACACATTCACAAATTGCAAGGTTAATTAAGTGTAGCGAAACAGCAATAAAATTAATTTAAGGCACTAGACCTGCGAAAATACCATTACAGGAAAATTGAGAGTTGAACGACCCAAGTTCGTAAAAGAACGAAAAACTGGACACCCGAGGACTGGAGTAGAGGGTCATGTTCTCTGATGAATCCAAGTTCAATATCGTCGGACCGGCCGGAAGGATAAGTGTTCGCCGGCGAAAAGGCGAACGGTATTTATGAAAAACATTCACCAATGTTATGACCTGGGGAGCCAAAACAGCCTTTGTGATGGGATCACTATATGCCTTGTGGATAGATCAGTAAACGGAGAAAAATACAAAAAAATTATCGAAACCTGCGTAATATCGACTATTGAGGACCTGACCCAAAGCGTCGATAGTCCACACTTCCAGGACGATTCAGCTCCATGCAGGGCATTCCACTGTGAAGAACTACCAAATTGTTACGAGGTAGGGCGGAAGTATTCCTTATCCCAAGTTATCTCAGTTTTGTTAATTTCTGGTTGATTTTACAGCGCATCCCCAATCGAATTGCTTATGACTTTTTCCTTACAGTAAAGTATGACAACAAAACTTGAGAATTTTTTTTATTTTTTCGTATCGTACCTACCAATGTTTTGTTTCTCCAACAAATCAGTAGCAAGTGAGTGAGGTGTACACCAATTATCGCAAATTATATTTCGATCAGCATTTTGCAGATGAACTATTATACGTTTAAGAATAGCTTCAGGTTTATTACATAAATTGTATGATCCAGGTAGTTGTTGGCCGCAATAAACTTCTAAACGCGATGCAGGCCCACGCCTTAGCAGTTAGCACACGACTGCTTGTATGCAAAAAAAATTTCAGCCCCCCGTTGAGGTAAAGAAAACTAACTTACTCGGAAATAAAAATTAGGCAATTAAGTTTTATTATTTTTGATTTTCATAACATTAATTTAATTTGCATAAAACAAGATCTTCATCACCAACTGACACTGGTAATGTTAATAAAGGGTTTTCCAATAGGAATGGCACAATTCAAAAATTTAAAAAAAACACATAAATTATTCAGTTAGACCAAAATTTTTATTTATTTGAAAGGTTACATTATGCCATTATGTATAGAAAATAACATCATTCAAATGACCACCACAACTTCTCCGTAAGTACTGCATTCTTTCAGCCCAATTTATCATCACTTTTTCACATAAATTTGGTTGTATTTCATCAGTAGCACGTTCAATGTTGATTTTTAATTTTTCAATTGTCGTTGGATTATCACTATAAACTTGTGACTTTAGATATCCCCAAAGAAAGAAATCACACGGCCTGGGAAGATCATTAACTGGACCAAATCATGAGATAATTTCATCACCAAATTTTGTTGAAACCACATTTCTTCCAGAATATTCTCAACTTCAGCAGGAACAAAAATCATTTAACATGGTTCTGTATCGTTCTCCATTGACTGTTACTCTTCGACCATTTTCTTCAAAGAAATATGGACCAATCACTCCACCAGCATGAATTGCACACCACACACTGACTTTATCTGGATGGTTTGTTTACATAACCGTTTAACCCAAAACGAGCTTCATCACTGAATAAAAATTTTCGATAAAAATTTTCATCATTTTCGAGTTGTTCAAGATCAAAATCAGAAAATAAACGACGGATGGTATAATGCTTCAGTTCTTGAACCAGTTGAATTTTATAAGGATGTAAACCTAAACCCAATTATTTTCTTAAAATTCTTCGTGTTGTTGTTTGTGAAAGATTTAATTGTTGAGAACAACGTTGAACCGTTAAATTTGGATTTTCTCTTACATTTGCTGCTTCCAAATCAATATTTTCTTGTGTGCCCGCATTTCTTTGTCGTACTGGTACTCGTGTATCGTGTAAAGAAAATCCACTTTCAAATTTGTCTATACGACGAATAATGAGTCGATTAACTGAATAATGTCGTCCATGAATTCTTCTTAAATTTAACTCAGTATTCACAAATGAGCACTGATTTTGATAAAACAATTTAACAGTTTCTAAAAGTTGTTCAAACGTGTATCTTCCGTGATTAAATGGCATAACCTACTGAACACAAATAACATAAGAAATGTCAAAAAATAACACGCAGTGTTACCATTAAAACCATTTTAAATTGAGTCCTTTCCTATTAGAAAACCCATTAATATGCGTGAAACTACACAAACGTTTGTGACCGTATAGGCTTCATATTGTTTCCCAATATTTAATTAAGAATTATTTTAGGTTCCATTTTTCTTTTAGACTCAAAGAGTAGCTGCACAATTTTTATTTGGTCAAACAAATCAACACCATTTATGCCAAATTCACTTCTATATTTGTTTGAAAGTTTCAAGTATAAATCTTTACAGTTTTGCAATAACGACTCATCTGATTGTTATCCAATATCGTAAATGAATCCAAACATATCGTTATATCTCCGAAGTACTCCGAATCTTTCGGAGATAGATGTTAATGCATGATGCAGAATGTAAAAATAAAAATTAATTTTAAAATGCGTTTTTGGATCCAAGATTGGTTCATCTATGCTTTCATAATTGATTGAAATTTCGGATATTTCGGCTTGTTCTTTTCTCACCAATGCCAGGAAAAGTAGGTTTCACGTCCAATTCATTAGCTAGATCATTTGCAACACCAAGAATTCCTTCAAACTCGTTATGACTTCTAAATTTTGGCAAAATATTGGTTAAATCCTTTAACGAAGAAAGGCGTCCTTTCATCTGAGTAGCTTAATTTTGCAATAGTTTGCTATTATGGAACATTGATATTGATAATATGATACCTTAAAGGTTTTATGGCATCAAAATACGTATATTTCTTGTACTAAGTAAAGGTCGGTATCCAGCTTGCGCTAAGATAAATTTTACATACCAAGTTGGTGTAAAATTTAACTAGCGAAACAACAAAAAAATATTTAGCTCACGATTTCGCAGATGCGATACGCAGCTGACGTAAAAAGTTTGTAATTATCTCATTCGGATAAAGACTGCGCTAGTGAAAACTGTACAAACGTTTTCGCAGCAATTTATCTGCCTAGAACAATAAAATTTTGGCAGCAAAATGACGCGGTCAGGCGATGTAAAATAGATTATTGAATCAATGGCCGAAAATATTTGTATACCATATTTAGCCCGTTTGTTGGATATATATTTTCTGAGCTGCATAGATCCCGAAAACTTTCTAATTTTTCGTCGACTGTTATTTAGCATCCAACATTATACTTATCTTATCAGCTTTAATTAAAAATGTCAAAAATTTCGCGGATGTGTGTCAGTTTATCAAACAAACGACGTTTGGGCAATGAGCTTATTAAAAATTAGAATCGGGCATAGCTCATAATGGCCGGAAATGTTTTTAAACCTTAGTCGCCCACAAATCCCTGACATTAACATAAGAAGATTTATGCAATCCGTCTAGGTACAATAAACCCAGTAAACTATTGGTTTCAATAGTATCTGTAGTACTGGTTTACTTTGTTTATAGTTTTCCTGAGGCACTATTCTAGCTTTCCTTCTGAATGGGGAATTGGGAAAAATATTTGCATAGCATTTTTGTTTAAATTGTATTTTTCTGGCCTGTTGAGGGAAGAAGTTTGGTGTTAAATTTTCGAAACATTCAACAGAGTTAAGTTGGAATTTTTTTTTTTTTCTCCTATAATAATTTTGTGGAACAAACATTTCCCAATTAACTTTGTTTTGAAAATTTTTGCATTAAGTTTATTCTTTCAATAGGCCAGAAAAATATAATTTTGACAAAAATGCTATGAAAATATTTTTCCGAATTCTCTACTTCCAGTGGCACTATTCTGGCTTTCCCATAGGAATAGGGAATTGGGAAAAATATTTGCATAGCATTTTTTGTCCAAATTGTATTCTTCTGTCCTAATGAGGAAATTAGTTTGGTGTAAATATTTTCAAAACAAAGTTAATTGGGAAACTTTTGTTCCATAAATTTTTTATAGGGAATAAAATATTTTTCCATTTAACTTTGTTTCGAAAATATTTGCACTAAACTTATTTCCTCTGTAGGCCAGAAAAATACAATTTGTACAAAAATGCTATGAAAATATTTTTCCCAATTCCCTATTCCCAGGGAGAACCAGAATAGTGCCACAGGGAAAGGCACAATAGGGCCACTGGTCTTTTAATATATGAACACTACACTCTCGATCTGGGTTGTTAATTGGGCTCCGATAAGGACAATGCACATCGAAACGACGCAAATCGAAATAAATTTTCCTGATAATTAGTACTAAAATAAAACATTTCATTGCATTTCCAGTTTTATTTCATTCATATCAAACATAATTAAATATAACACATAAATTCATTAAATATGTATGTATTAAATAAAATAACGTAACATAAAAACTCATTAAATAAAATAAAAAATCCTTTGCATTGCGCAGAAATTATAAAATTTATACATAACTTATAAAAACATATAAGTTATTATTTTTTTTTTAATCCGATGAACTTGACGATTTTAATCCATTACTATTTCTGTAGTGATCTGGTTCTCGTACTGAGTTAAAAAGTTGTCCAAAGTTTGCTAAACTTTTGCTGCTTTTTCCCAAATAAATTTCTTTGTAGCAATGGATAGCATTATCTATAGATCCCTTGTCACTTTTGAACTTCTACCTTCGTCTGGGTCATTATCTTATCAAAAATTTCCATCGCCCGAGAAAATAGTTGCATCGCTTTCGAAATACTACCGGCCATTAACTGTTTTTTTTCTGGAAGCACATCAGGTGTATCAATATCATCCTCCAAAGACCGTTCAACATTGACATGAATCAAATCTTCGTTATTAAGCTCTACATCGTGTAGTATAAATATCTCATTAACATCATATCCCTCACAACATTAACTTCTGAATCTATAGACATGCATTCTGGCCAAAGTTGACACCAAATTCCGTTCATGCATGTTTTGTTTTTACTTCCATCCATGAACGGTTCATATTTACGATATTGATGATATAATTTTTCCAAAACTGTTTCATGGTGGGCTTATCATTTCAATTAGTTAACGCAATAAGCTAACTAAACGTTCGACGTGGATAGTAACATTTAAGTTTGATATTACTCCTTGATCCATCGGTTGTATGATTGATGTCATGTTTGGTGGCATAAACACAAATTTGACATTTTCTAAAATATTGTGTAGATAAACTGGGTATGCTGGAGCAATGTCTACTAATATCAACATTTTAAAATCAATATTTTGAGTACGACAACAAGTTTTCAACTCGGTAACAGCGCAATTTTCAGCCCAATCTTTAAATAGAGCTGCAGCCATCAACGCTCTTTTATTCGAACACCGGTTAGCTTCGAACAATAACCATCTTCTTCAACAATCGCTTTCATTTCAATTTTTTTGCGGCTGCAATATCTGCACCGACAGATTCTCCTTTCGACGACATTATGTAGTTTGGCTTTACTTTTGAAACGTTCGAACCAACCTTCACTGGCTTCGAATTTTTCTAAATTCTGTCCGCTAGATGATGGCGAATCCTTTTGAATATCATTAAAAATACTAAGTGCTTTATTTTGAATCACCATTTTAGAGTTCTTCTGAGTCTCTTTTACTAGAGACTCCATTTTCACCATTAAACTTCTTACTTCGGTACTCTTAAATCGGTAAAGCGCTTTAACATTTCTAATTTTAGTTCCAATCTAATTTGATTCCGCTTTTAACTAACTCTGTTTTTTGTATGGCCTCTAATTTATTTAACCAACACTCTTAATTTAATTCTGAAAATGCTGAATTTGCGCTATTATATTGCACAGACTGCAACAACTGGCTGTGTTTAAATGAGAAATCACTTTCACATTTATCAAGGGGAATCCCCTTTATATACAATTTAGAAAAACAGACTAACAGAGCTCTCACAATAGAAACAAATTTTGCCTTTACCTTTTGCCTTAAACTTTTACCTTAAAAGTATCTCTCACAATGAGCAAAAAAAAAAATTGAAACCAACTTTGTTTTACTTATCTTCATACTATGGTATTTTTGAAATTGCATTTTACAATATTTTAAATTAGTTCTTATTTGCTTTTTAACATGTTTTGTCTGGAACATAACAACAAAAACCCTGGTTTTGAAATGTAGGTAACTTCATTGTCTTTTCTTAAGGCAAAAGTTTAGAGTTTGCTAACTTTTTTCTTAAGTTAAAAACGAAATTTTTGTTTCTCAAGTTTTATTTTCAAACGAACTTGTAAGACAAAAGGAAAAGTTTTTCTATAGTGAAAGCTCTGTAATGTAGAAAAACAGATATAGAATAAAATGGGGCATTTCCTTTATATATATAAAAACGCAAATAGAAATTTCAGCTTCGAAAACGATGCAAATCTAAACGACGCAGATCGAGATTTTATTGTAATATATATATACATATATTTTATTGTAATATATATATACATATATATATATATATATATATATATATATATATATATATATATATATATATATATATATATATATATATATATATATATATATATATATATATTGGTATTTTCCGAAGTATTCCAACTTTCAGCAGGTAAATACATCTTTTGAATTGGCTGGTTTGGCGAATTTATAAATATATTTTCAGCACGAGTCCTCCTTTGTGGAAATGGAGTTATTCGTCAAATGGATCCATATCTACTAGTAAAATTATTCTCATCAAATCTTAGCGCAAGTTCATCATCCAAATAGCCCTCCTTTTCCGTTTGTGAATCATGATCGCTTTCTATTACATTATCCATCCTCCTTATCATTTCCCTACTCCCAAGAATATATTCTTCTTCACTATCGAGCTCAGCTAGAATAGCTCGAAGTCTCTCTTGCTCACGTTCATAATTCTACATACTAAAACACACTAATTAACTAACAAATATCAGTACATAAATAAATTTAAAGAAATTACCTGAATATAATAACGTGGGTTCAAAAATCCCTCAAATAATATATACTCGCAACTAACGTGGGTCCGACAGAACCAGACACTTTTTGTATAAAGTATTGTTAACTCTTCGACCAACAAAACACTACTGATATTTGTTTTTAGTTTGGGGAATTACCTAAATTATGATTACATTCTGAAAAGAAATTGGTTACAACTATGGAACATGGGCGTTTTTTACCCTAACGTTATTAATGCAGGGTTAAAGATATTTTATTTTGGCACGTTAATTAGTCTCTGGCTAACCAGAAGCTCAGTTGAAAATGAAATCTTTTAAAAGTTGTATGGACCAAAACAACAACCAATTAGTGAATAATTTATGGGTACGAAAAATTCGAGAGCTTCATACCCCCGCCGCCTTGTTTATCATATACACGAGAATATTAAACCCTGGGAACAGCACAATTGCAAACATGCTATAGACCCGCCATAATCAATGCTTACATTATGGAGAGGTCGGGTATTCATTTTACTCCTTTTAAACGAGACAAAACAATTGGTATCCACACACATATCGCTTGTAATCGCAGCACAATACACATATTATGAAGTGAAAAAAAACCATATATGTATATTTTACAAACACCCCCCTTTTGTATATGTTGCATTTTTGCATGTATTTATATTACTGATAATATGCTGTACATATAAAAAAAACTTGCTTATGTATTGTGCTAATTTATACCAATGCAATTATTATATTATTGCGTTTTTAAATAAAAATAATATTGTTTAACATATTTTGGTTTGTTTTTTTACGCTACGACGTAAATTGCATTACCACATTGAAATGATTCAAGTTAAAATGAATACATTTTTTGCATCAATGTAGTGTGTTGTTGTATTTATATCGTATACATAGTGTATGAAGTGTATGCGATAGTGAATTTAACTTTTTTTTACTTATTTGCAGTTGTATTTTGCAACAAAAAAACGTATTGGTAGTTAAATGTCGCGTATACGTATATGAAAATTGAGAGCGCGAGATTTCGACTGAGAGAATTTTTTATATTTATTATTGTTTAAATAATTTTTTTTTGTTGGATTTTTGCGAGTTACGATGAAGGAAATGAAAATTTTATTAGTTTGAGTTTTTTGATTTAACGATTTAGTAAAGAACTTTTTTTTCTATAAAAATTCAAAATAAAGTTAAAAAAAATTAGATTACAAAAAAAAAGTAATTTCTTTATAATTAAGAAGTTTTGTTTTAATTATTTAATCACATTGTGTAACAAAAACAAACTTTTAGTGTGTTTATTAAATGTGCAAATTATTAAAATGTGCTTACATTGAAAAGTTTGATTTGTAAAAAATTAAAAATTAAATAGAATAATGAGAAATATTGTAAAAATAATGTACATAAAATGAATTCGTATTAGATTAGAATATTAATAAAGTTTATATGTATTTATAATACAAATAAAAAAAGAAAATTAAATTTTGTTTTTGCGTCGCCGTCGGATAATTTTTTGATGATAAATTATTGGCTACTTGGATTAAATAAAATAAGAAAAAAGATATTTTACCATCATGTCAAAATTACGGTATGTTTTCATATCACTTGTTTTTATGTAATAGATAGCTAGATGTGGTTTTCAATACTCCTCCCTTTCCTTTAATAAAAAGCTTCTAAACTTTAATTATATTGAATTGGGTAGGTGTATGTGTCAATGAATAGTTTGTGTCTGTCTATGTGCCATAAATAAAAAGGATAGACAAAATAATTAAAAACAATTTCAAGCAAACCGATTAGTATTAATAATTCACAGTTATTACAAAGTACAGTAAGCTCAAAAAAATTCTTAACTTGATAAAATCATGTTATTTTTTGCGTAGATTCGTAATCATTCCAGTCAATCGGACACACGTGATTATCACATGCATAATAATAAGTATGTAGGAATTTTTAGTGTGTAAGAGTTGAATAAACCAATCAATGGATATCGTACCTTCTTATAATAAATATTTTTATCAATGTAATATATGTACGTTAAAATGTTTACTTTAAAGAAAAATGTATATTGAAGTATATAATATTATTCATATTTACAGTTGGCGACATATTTGAGTTTTGTTGTTGTTGCTTGTTTTCTTTTGGACGTTGCGGAATGTAGATTGAAAGAATTACGTTTTTTTTTTACTATTGTCGATTTAAAAAAAATATTTCTTTAAAAAAAAAATAATAACAATAATAAAAATATGCAAGAATATAAAATGTATATAAGTAAAAAAAAAATATATTTATGAATGAAATTTATATTCCGGAAATCATTTTATAAAAAAAAAAAATTATAAAAATAATGATGTGTACGTAAGTAAGTATATGTGTATGTAGTCATGTACAGTTGCGATGATAAGTTTCCGGATGGTTTAATTAATTTATTGTATTTCATTTAAAAAATGATTTTTAATTATGAATTAATAGCGCCTCTGGCGGCTCCGTTGAACACAGTGCCAAAACTCTGTGATACATAAATATTGACGGAATAACACGTACATGTGTATGCGATCTAATAGTTATAGTACAAACAGAGGATAGTTTTTGTTAAAATTTGTTTACAATATAGGATGTTGAACTTCCGGTTTGCAAGAAATATTTTATAGTACTTTGCGCTATTTTACGTAGATTATTTTTTAAATGTGCGCAGTATTGCATTTAGTTATAAATCTGCGAAGGTAATTAACTAAGTAGAGTTTGTATCGAAGTGCTTATTTGCTCCTTGATGTAACTCGGACTCCTTCAATGGCTGTGTACGGCAAATAATAGAAGTAGTTTACATATGTAACTCCTACAAATCGTCAGGTTGAATATGCAGTTTAATATTTTATGAGGAATTACATAATTTTTAATTTCTAACCATTTTGCAGTGATTTTAAAGTTACTTTTAATGCAAATTGGTGTTATTTCAGCAGTTTCGTTTCTAATATTGTCCATAAGCATCGATTAGATTATTGGTATACACTTTATCCCTTTAATTTAAATGGTATACACTTTATCCCTTTTTTTATTAAAATAAAAAGAATTTATTGTAAGTATGCTCCATCAGCAGTTCCAACTTTCCCCCATCTTTAAGATAATTTACGGATTCTCTCTCTGAAGAAATCCTGGTCTTTGGAGGCAATCCCATTAATAAGCCAATTTAGAAATAAGTAGTAATCTGAAGGAGCTATGTTTGGTGAATATGGTGGGTGGCTAAACTTCTCAGTCTTGTCTTTTAAATAGTTTTTCACAACGTTTGCAACATGTGATTTTACATTGTCGTGCTGAAAATAATTTGTTTTAACTCGATAGCTCGCTTCAAACGGAAGTATTAGTTGTCGTCGATAGACATCGCACCAGATCCCACCAGATATAGAGCATAACCTTATTACAATGAATATTTCGCTTTGTATGGGATGTACCAGCTTCGCCAGGCTTCACCCAAGATTTTTGCATTTGGGCATCTCATTATATATTATATATCTCATTATCTCATTTTTGCATCTCATTATAAATCCATTTTTCATCTCCAGTCACTCTTCGATGCAGAAAACCTTTTCTTTTTTGTCTTCAAAGCAGTATTTCACAAATGGTTTTCGACGTTTGACGTCTCTTATCTTCAATGCCAAAATTATCATTTTTAAATAGCTCTAATCTTCCACAAGCCATCGATCACTTTTCCCAGCACTTTTCTTTGCAATAAAATCATGTAATAAAACTTCCCGGAAATGATGTTTATTTGGGATAAAATTCGACATATGCATTTGACAGCTGACATCAAGTACTATAGAAAGGGCGGAGTCATATTCACACACATAATACTACCTTAGGAAAACTCGGGATAGGTCCAATCAGTCGTGGGGCCAGTCAATAATATTTTGATCCTATTCCGCCGGGAAAAATTTCTCACAAAATTTGACCCAATGATGCCACCGGTCCAAATGGTGCACCATATAGTTACTTTTCGAGAGTGTAGTGGTCGTTGTTGTATTAATTAAGGAGTTTCAGTGCCCCAATAGACTTCTGTTTATTAACAACGCCAGCCGAGTTGAAATGTGGCCGTCTACAGCTTGTCAATCAAATTTAATACGGTCTTCCTGTGCACGGCGTTGACAAGAGGTACGTGGACCATTGTGGCCCAGTCATTGTATCACCCAGTTTATGCAAATTTTCAAAAGTCTCTATTACATGCTAAATGGTTGGCTTGCTCGGCACACAATTAACACCAAAAAAGTCACGTTATTTCTTCCGTGTATTCACAATTGAACAATTATTTGAATAAAATGTTTTAAAAAGTTTAACACGTTGTTGCGGCGTTAGATGCTTAATAAATTGTTATTGATCTCCCTCTACGACTGTCAAATACGAACTGACAAATGTCATCCAAAACAAAATGGCTGCCAAACAAAATCGATCTGGAACAAAAAAAGCATTCATAATTTTACGTTTATAATTTTGCGATAGTGTTTCCATCTTTTGTGAAAGGTAGAATCTGAATGTTAGTGGCAACCAGCATCAATATTTGATAATTATTACATGTATATACACGTAGTAGCTTTTCTGTCAGGACCTCTCTGATTACTTTAATTAAATTAAAGGATAGAAGATGGGACACTCAATATTTTCAGTTTTTATAAAACCTAGGGGTCCGCCATGATCGTTTGCCTAATTTACGTTCGTATTATTATTTCTATACCAAAAATAGAATTCTGAGTAATATATTATAATGCCCGTAGCGACCTTTCACTTTGTGCTCTGATTTGAAATACTTAAATTTTAAAAATCCCCAAAATTTGTTTTCACAAAAATTAAAATGGGACTGAGCTGCTTGCTCGAAGATTTTGATATAATTTTCCAAAGCTTTATAGAAGCAATTTTTAAATATATCTTTTTATTTTTCAAAATCCAATAGATGAATGCATACATTGAATGTACAATTTAAGTCGTTATACACGAACTGACCAAGTCTAATTCCAAAAAAATCGTACTTTAAAAATTATATACATATTACATCGCCTGAAAAGTTCCCAGTCTGGCACATAGATTTAAAACCCATATGGTTTTTAAATTCTACCAACCTGCAATTGATACCTGTTAAAATTTCATGACATTTCGATCATTAAGTTACAGAGACCTTAGCACCGACTCCGCCGGAGTTCGTTGGTCTTCGCTTTTTCATTTCCGCTTCGCCTAATACCACACCACAAACAACGCAATGCTATAAGCGAAATTTTGTCAAATATATAAAGTTTGAGGTTATAAAAAAGTAAACATTTAAATTTACAACATGGATTCAATTGCCCATTATTTTATGGGAAACGACAGCGAAGATAAAATTGGTAGGAAAGGCATAAGAGTCACTTCGTCTCCTCTTACTCTTCCAGAAACAACATTAGTTTAAAATTCTTAATATTTTACATTTTATTACTCAACATTTATTATAATAGTTTTAGGCAAAGCCAACACATCATAGGGCGTCATACATAAATTAATTTTTTTAATTGCTTCACTTCATAGAGCTTCGACTTGCTTTTTTGCATCGGGTGAATTTAAAAGTCTTCTAGCCACATCTTTGTTTTCTTCTAGAAATTCAACAAGTTCCCGATATTGCGCCTGGTTCGTGTTTGATTTATTTTTTTGATTTAGATCATTAAAACAATGAAATAATGACAATTTTACGAAATATTTTCCATAATTTAATATTGAACCGCAAATGTTATTAACAATTTAATAACATAACCTATAAATGTTAGTTTTTCTATATTAAAATGGTATTTTGTATATAATTATAAATACACGTTACTTTCTAGCAAAAATTATCTATTCTTTCTTAAATAATTAAATAAATTAATTAATCTAAATTAAATAATTGAATGTATATATTCAAATTATGTACTTACATTTTAAGACCACAAATTAAGGTTAACAACAACTCCATAAAATACAATGCGTCTATAAAATCGCTTGTCATCGAAAATTAACGCGTTCGTTTTTTATATAGTACCAAATTATTTTACATTAACGCCTAAACCGGAGGAAAATCGTAAAAGCGAATCAGCAACGAACGCTGGCTGAGTCTGTGGTAAGGTCCCAGTTGTTTTAGCTACAATACTTTTGTTAATTTCAAAACAATGAAAAAAAAGAACTTCGTGTGGTGATTTAGCACGGTTTTTTGTTGGGAAAAAATACCGTTCTAGCAAAGCAGTGGCTTGATAAGTGTTATTAGGGCTCTGCGCCAGGAAAATCAACCATCATTGACCACCGATGATGCACCACGCTCTAGACGCCCAAATGAGGCTGTGACTCCTAAAACATAAAAAAATCCTCGAAATTGCTTGAAAGATAGTAAAGTGAAGTTGCATGAAATAACTGACATTGTAAAATATCAATGGAACGTGTTCGAAGTGGGTACCGCGTTTGCTCACAATGGATCAAAAACCACAACGCAATTGCACATTGAATTGCTTCCGCATCCACCGTATTCGCTAAATTCAGCCCACAGCGATTTTCACTTGTTTGCAGACCTCGAAAAAAAACTCCAGGGAAAGAGATTTGGCTCCAATGAAGAAATAATTGCCAAAATTGAAGCTTATTTTGAACACGAAAGATAAATCTTTCTGCTGGACTAATTGTATCGCGCTAGAAGGAAATTATGTTGATGAATAAAATGCATTTTTCTCAAAAAATTTGTGTTTTCTTTGTTAGACCGAGAACTTTTCAGGCGATGTGTTATATGCTTCTTGTAAAGTAAATGGATTTTACGGATTTTCAATGAGTATTGCAAATTAAAGAAATAACTATTTTCCGTTTAACCGTTATCTGGAGGTTTTTGAACTTAAACGTAACCCAATTTTTTGTTGTAATATTAACTGCATATGACGTCAATAACCTCGATTAAACTAAACTGGGTTTTTCTGTCAGTGGTTGATAATGAAATGCATCGAAAATCCGCTGCCTTTGATTTCGTCGAAATAAAATTGGTTATATATACCAGCATACTGGTACTTTATAGATTATAAAGTGAATTTATCAAACAAAACGCTAATTTAATCTTAACGTCCAACGGGACTGAATAGTTGATGTCCAACTTAATCATAGGCGTGCTAACGTCATTCATAATAGCTGCGTTTACTGGCTCTTCAGACTAGGCTATGCGCTGTTTGTGAAATTATCCATCCGGTTTTTCATTGTTACTCGTATTGTCACTGAAATATTTCAATTACGCAAACTTTATTTAACTTCACTCAATTACGTGACATTTCGAGCTGTCAACTAGACTTTTCTTTTAATATAACATTTCTAATTGTAAAACAGCTGTCTCTCAATAACATGTCGAATGTGAGAAATTTAAATATGTGCAATCGAACTGTATCTTACTGCAGATAAGTCTGCGTTCTTAAAATTGACAATCATCTCTCTCTCAATTTCTATTTTGTGGAAATATTATCTCAGAATTCAATGAATCCTCTGGCACAAAAGCGTCCTGTTCGTCAGTTATAAAATTTAGGACAATATAATTACATGTTAGTCTGTATGCTCCACTGTCTAGTGCATTGTTAATCGATTTTCTTGAGTTTTGTAGAAGTATTTTAACTGTTTTGTATGCCGTACTCGTCCTTTTATGCGGTCATCCAAATTTGTGCAACTTAACGCAAGCAACGATTGCTTTTTCAACTCAAAATTATTTAAACCTTTACTTCAAAATTTAAAGGAATTAAAATTAAACTTTAATTTTCTGCTATAAAGGTCATTTGGAGCACTTTCCGGATTCAAAAATTCGCAGTCAAGAATTTAAGCGATACATGTTTACTTTAAACGTGTTCGGTACCTTAACATCCCTCATTCTCACCTAAAACTTTTAATAAATTCCACATGTTGATTTTATTTCAATTGGATAGAAAATTGGATTTCAATTTATGTAATGCTATAGAGAATATGACTATGAATCCATTATCCAGATTCAGCTTTCTGGCAATTGGAATGCCATAATTACTTCCCCAAGATAAGTGTATGCTCTATTTATTCGTCAACGACTGTGTGATCCACAAATTAACTTTGTCTGATCAGCGATCTTAAAAACTATTGGTTCCTTGATTTGATGAATTGTAGTTTACATTTTGCTTCTTTTTGGCGCTACATCACAACCATTAACCTCTTGCGCTATCAATTAGTTAGAAGAAATGTGTGCCCATCCACTCAAAGTAATTCCAAATGAACCCCTCTTAAATGGCTGGACCAATTTTGTTGAAATTTTGTGTGTGTTTGAGTTTGTATCTGGATGGTTTAGATTCTCAATTGGACGACAATTGCATTTTTTTTGGTTTTTTGACGATTTTTTTTTTGAATTTGCGCATATCCGAACGTATAACCTCAAAATTTCACCACCCCCATTTTTATATACATATTTATAATTATTCTGTACGTGTGTTCAAATTTAAAATTTATTATTTCGTTTATCTATATTTTTTCGACTCTCTTCCAAAGTTCTTTATTTTTATATGGATTTTATTTTCCTTTCTTTTTGAAAAAAAATCGTTCACTATTTTCCTCATCTCTTTCAGAATTCGTGATATGTTTTTATTCCTATTCGGTGAGAAAGGGAAAAAAAAGTTAAAATATAAATTCTTGGTTCCCCCAAAAATTCTGCGACAAACAATTATGCGACACACAATTATGCAACAAACAATTCATCGAAAACCAAATATGAATACTACAACTTTACAATAACCAAGTGTGCGTGAAAACAATTGTGCAAACAACAATTCATCGAAACAAAATTTTTCACTGTAATACACCGGAATATTGTAATGAGCTGCATAATTTATTTTTCAGCTAATTTTTTGCCATCTTTTTTTTATTTTTATTAATAATAATTGCTACGTCAACCTTGCAGACACAGATCAAAGAGTTTTTATCGCTCTTATCGCTTCTTCTTAGTGGACAGGTTAAAACTGATTTTCACTCTACCGACATTTGCACTGCTTTTTTGAGAAATTGCCTTTGACTTTCAGGTCAAACGGTCGGATATTTTTTTGGGTTCAAGGAACTCAAAAAAGCCTGCATATAATATTGCTTGATTTTTCATTGGTTCAGAAAGTTCCGTCATATGTTGCCATTACGAGTCAACTTTTGTAACATGATAAGTGTAATTACGACTAATTCGATTTCCAATTTTTATTAAACAAAGATTGAACTTATTGTTATTTTGATTGTTCATTTGTTACGAAAATCGCGATCGTCCCTTACACCTCGGATTTTTCAGATGCTTGAAATTGTGGTAAATGGTTGGACTGTAATGCATCGATCTTAGTTAGACACCATCCATCAATTTAAAATTTTAAATCCTTTAATGTCAATATGTTTCGTTTTGACAGTTGATGAAAACCACAATTTTGCTTGTATTTCAAATAAATAGCGCATACAGCAAGATCAACAAAATGGAAAATTACTCGTAAGATCCACTTGCGAGATTCAATAAAAATTCTGTAGTAGCTCTACTAAATCGACTCCCCCCATGCATTCATTGTGTCTGGAGACAATATAACGGTTGTTTTATCTTCACGTATCCTTTAGTATTTTTGTCCCTGCGATCTACGATGTCAAATGAACTGCCCGGTTGTCTTGCCATCTGACTAGTACAATATTGCCATCACGACTTGTGATTTCTTCAGATGTTGCAAGGCCTTTCGTTTTCATCGTAACATCGGTGCTAAAACATGGCCTATTAAAACGGTTAACTTGAATTGTATCTGAACGGTGCTAAAATAATTATCAAAGAAAAGATTATGCCTTTCGGTACTGACACGTTGAAACAAATGCTTGATGACATCTGCACCAAATCCCAATTTTATTCGATCGATCAAGTCGATTTCGGTATTATTTCCCTGGTAAAGGTCAAAGTTATAAGAGTACCCTGTTTTCCCACATAATACAGGATGAGCCATTTATTGGTTTGTTTTTAAATCATAGGCTATGGCAACACTTTTTTGAAAGATTTGCTTGAAATTTGGAAAGCCCGTGAGTCTGATATTCCGCGTTACGTAACAATAATGTTTTCGCTTGAGGAGCGTTTCGAAATATTGAAGACTTATTTTCAAAGTCAGTGTTGTGTAGCCCGAAACCGTGCGAATTTTGAAAAGAAATTTCGGTCGTGAAAGAGCCCCGTAACAGGGTCGCATGCTCACCAACTTTTCCTGACCCCAAATCAACTCTAAGAATATGAACAACCTTTGATTTCAACAAGGCCAGCTGTGAGAGCCACATAAACGAAATTGTTTTTCATTTTTAAATCGGAGACTCCAATCTACACAATAAAAAATTGTTTCAACAAAAAAAAAAGATGTATACTCATTTTATGCGTTAGGAACGCTCTATTGGCATTTTATTCCATCTTTTAAGAACGCTATCGATGATTGGACGTACCTTGTAAAACTTATCCTTACATTGGTTTGCTATGTGTTTACATTGGTTTGCTATGTGTTTACATTGGTTTGCTATGTGTACGTGTTCGTAAATCGTGTTATTTCAACAATTCAAATTACGTACAATTCAAATGGAATTTGGCGACTGAATATTTCGAATGGCGACTCTATTAGATCAAAAGAACATGATTCAGTTGAATTAAATCCAAATAGTGAACTATCAAATTGGCGATTTCTCCATTTTATGCTTTTTGAATATTTTGCATCAATGGCACATTATAAAATTTCAGGCGCCAAACATACGTAAGTAATTCACATAAACTGAAACTATATGCGCCATCAACTGTTAATAAATTTGATTCGAATTATAATTTATATTTATGTGAACAATAAAAATCGTATTTTGCAGAAAATTCATAATAAACAGAACCAATATTTATACTTCAAACACACCTTGTATGTACACAAAAAATTTACGCGGCCGGTTCAATCTGTCAAAAAAAAATAATAATTTGCAATACTTCACTTGGAATGGCAACAAAAATGTTGTCACAAAGTAATTCACATTTTATTGGATATATCCACAATCAAATGTTATTAAACTTGATTCTAATTATAGTTTATACTTATAAAAATTTGTAGTTAAAACATTAATATTTATATTTCTAACTCACCTTGAATGAACACAAAAATGTATGAGACCGGTTCAGACATAACCTTATTTTTAACTGGCTATATTAACGCAATTGTATTTGACAAAACTAATTAACCCTTTCAGATAGCAAGACAATCGGCATTGCCAAAATGTGTCAAAGGGATAATGAGCCATCACACCTTATTGTGTTGCATAGGAGATTTTTCTGCGGTAACCTGTGTTCCATTTATTATCAACCATTATGTGTAGAAATTTGAAAGTCTAGTATTCACTCAAGCAATCAAACATTCTTGGATTGCTTAATTTTCTTTTGTGCTGATACACATTTAAAATCTTAAGCTGAGTTTTACAATTCCGTTTAATGTAAAACAAAATTAAAATTTAAAGTTCGATAAAAATAAGGTTAGCAAAATGCATATCAAAATATTAAAGTTTCTAGTCAAACTACTAATAAAATTAAAAGTTGGCGAATTCCATGGGGGAAATAGAAGGTGCAGACGACTTATAAAGATGTTTTACTTTGATCTAACCGACAGTAATTCTAATATTTCACACGTATGTGAAGTAGTATCCCTGGATTTTATCTCCGAAATTATAAAAAAAATCAAGCAACACTATCATAATTATATCTCTATACCTAATAATTTAATAAAATGAAGTAAAATAATTTTTAAATTGGATCATAAATTTATCAGATTATGATAATTTTGTTATAAGATGGAAAAGCATATATCTCACATTTAGGAAAACATGAAAAAATCGTACTCTTGCAACCTACCGAAATTAGGCTCCGAACAAAATATTTATATGTAATTTATTTATTGATCATAGCTGTATGGTTTTGGAGTAGCCAAAATCATATGTCACTTTTCGCAAAATATGAAAAAAAAAATTGTTTCTACGTGACGGTGATTACAGTTAGTGTATTTCGGACTGCGCCGCTTCCGTCGTTGCTATTGGGAATACAAATTAATTCGGTCCGTTTTCAAAAAGTGGCTCTGACTATAATAATTTTTTTGTAGCGACAGCTGATCTCAGTTGTTCCAGACAGATTAGACATCTGCCGTTAACATTCAGTTTTGCTTTAAGTTTCATACAAAACGTATTTTTTACGGTGTTGAAATATGTCGATTTTTGTGATAACTAAACAGCATTTGCGGGAAATGTTAATTTTTGTAAAAATTGAAAAAAAGTTCAGCTACACATCAAATGGTTCTGGAAGTTTACGGTGACCATTCTCTAACTGATAAATTAGATAGAAAATTGTTTTGGCCCTTCAAAAATTATGATTTCAGTGTTGACGACGATAAGCCTTACTTGGGACAGCCTAAAAAATTCATAGTCGATGAATTAAAGGCCTTGCTCGATGAAGACCTTCAACGAAGACTGAAACGCAAGAAGAGCTTGCCGGTAGGTACATTGGGGTGATCTAACAAACAGTTTCCGTACGATTGAAATCTATCTATGGGCGATCTACGATTTTGTTCATATTTTGCGAAAAGTGAAGTGAACAAATTTATGTACCAATTTAAAAAAAAAAATTTTACTTCATTTTATTAAATTTATTTTGAGTCTTTTGCGAATTAAAATAATTTTAATTAACATTTTTATTTTCCATATAATAAAATTCGGAGCTAACTTCACATATGAAGTGTATTTGGAAAAAAATTTAATATAAAACGGGGCGGGGCCAACTTCAGTGACAGTGTTGCCTCATTATTTTTTTTTTAATTTCGGAGTTAGAATCCCGGGATAATTTTACATACGTATATATTTCAATTAAGTTCTAGGACGTACTAATAATTTTATAAACAGGTTGTTATTAGTATTATTTTGAATTCGTCTGTAAAGTACAACGTATATTTAAAATTATATTAGCAGGACTTGATTTTAAAAATTATTTGGTAAACACCAGCTGCGCTTGCTTGTTAGATTGTAGCTTATATCAGTTACTCTGCAGATGTTTTTATAAAATTTATAAGTTCGTTATATTATTTTTATAACTATAAACTACGTAATTCCGTAATTGAAGTACATATTTAAAAAGATTTGGTCACTATTTCGCTTTCAAAATAATTATTCAAAAACTATTTCTTTAAATCGTTTGTCCGCATACCACCTTACCACCAATGATCAACCATATTCAACATAGAAGAATGTTGGGCCGTGTACCGATTTACACTAAAAAATGCAATTTATCGTAATGATTAATGGTAAACAATGTCTTACAATTAACTCTCAACTGAAGTGCTTATACGAATATATATTTAAGAAACATCTAATCTTAAAATCAACCAAAAAAGGTTTAATTTAAGGAAAATACAAATTAATTAATCATAATTTGAATTGAAGTTGTATACGATATACCGAAAGCGACAAACCGCGATTGTTTAAGCAACATTATATAGCAAATACAACAATAAATTCTAAACTATATATAAAAAGCAATAATAAATATATTTTATAATTACAATGCGAATGAACCTCTACTATTATAAAAAACTATAAGAAATTTATAAATTATTTTTATTTATTTTTTATTAAAGTTGTTTTTTTGCATACCAACGTGAGTTTTTTTTATTTATTTTTATTTATTTCAGCTTGTAGCAAAGAAAAGTTTATTTTTGAGCCATTCCAGTCGAATATTTGTGCTCTTTTAAAAAATGAAGTAGAATATTGAAAACAACAAAAATCTGAATAAGTTTTTGTGAATGAATCATGAAGTGTTTTGCTAATATTTTTAATCTTTAATTTCTCTTTTTGTTCGTTTTCTTGAAGAAATTTAAGACAACAAAAAAATCTGTGTGTATTTTAATAATGATATAGTAATGTATAAAGCTAAGAAAAGCTTTTTGGTGTCGATTTTAAAAGTGTTTTACGCCCTAGTGCGCCAAGTAAATCGGGCTACTCTCGTTATGTAAAATCGTATTGCGGGAGATTCGGTGGCTGCTACAAATCCGTATATTAAATTTTTTTATTATGAATAAAAAATGTTTTATGTGAATACTGTACACACAAAATAATAATATTATAATATAATTTTTTTTTTTTCTATACAGTAATTTATACATTTCCGGTTGAATATTTTTTCTTGCTTATCGATTTTGACTTGTAACCTATTTTCATTATATACAGGTTTTCATGTATTAAATTTTTTTTATCATAAAAATATTTTTTTTACATACTTGTATATATTATACGTATATTTTTCTTGTTCATTAATATTTAGAATTTGATAATCCAATTCCAAATAGAACCATGAAATTAAATATTATATATAATAATATTATATGTAAAAAAAAAAGCAAAATAAATAAACAAAAATTCCCTAATTTGATTATTTTTTTGGTAATCACTCAACTACAAAAATAAAATGTACGCTTGTATGTATAGTAAAAGCATGATAATCATATTTTTTAAATGGCTTGCAACTTTTATGTATTTATAGTATAAACATACTTGTATGCTGCAGCAAAAGGGTTCAATTTGAAGAAAAAACACGTTACAATGTACTAAAATGTGCAAATATAGTTTTTGTTATATTCTACTATACGCTAAGCATACACTTTTTGAATGAAATATGTATATATTTTATTTTGTGTTCACATTTATTATCAATTTAATTCGACATTTACACACATGCATAGACATACACATTCACAAATATGTAAAAAAGTATTAACACAGTGGTGAGCATAAAAGTTATTACAAAAAATATTAAAAGTGCCTTGTCCCAAAATGGATTTTGGTAAATTACAGAATAATGTCCCTGTCCTACTGAGTGTGCAGTTGGCAAAATGATCGCTCGTTTTTAAGAAACTGGTTGAGTGGAAGGTCGTAACCCGTAATAACATGTTCATCCAGTTCGTACTCCTAATGCAGCGGCGGCTGTTATTGAAAGTATTCGTAATGAACCAAGCACATCAACCAGGCATCGTTCACAAGGACTAAACATTTCACGGAGCATATTACGATGCATTTTGCATGTTGATATTCATTTGCATTCATACAAAATTTGTTGTTTTGTTAGTTATGGATGCTTGAACGAAATGAAGGTTTTTCATCCAAAATCATCTTTAGCGATAAACCTCATTTTCATCTTAATGGGTACGTCAATTATCAAAATTGTCGAATTTGTGGAGCAGAGAATTCTCATGCTATTCACGAAGCAGAAGTTCGTCCTCCAAGAGTCACTGTTTGGTGTGGTTTATGGGCGGGTGGCATCATTGGGCTGTTTTTCTTTGAAAACAAACAGGAAAGTGCCCTTACCGTGAATGGGGAGCGTTATCGCAACATGTTCAATGGTTTTTTGTGGCTCAAATTGAATGAATTGCGTATCACCGACTTTTTGATTCAACAAAACGGAGCGACATGCTACGCAAGTCGTGTGACAATCCATTTATTATCAACAAAATTTACTGATCGCATAATTTCAAGAAATTGTGAAGTTCCTTGGCCACCGGACAAGTGGTGCAAGCTTCGGCACTTGGACCGGGAGGTGCTGGGTTCGAATCCCATCAGAGGTTAGATGCAAATCGAATTTTCATCATCGATTACAATCGGTGATGTTAATAAACACAACTAAGACTCTCTGATGGAGTGCAGAATTCAGCGCCGACCCACCGTCCATGTCAATGTACATGGAGCTTGCAATGTGCAGGTGGTATACTGTAGTTGTGTGAGTAGGTGAATGGGTTAATGATGTAGCATGAATGCGTGGTAACAGTGGGCCAAAAATGGCCTAAGTGTAAACCACTGAAACCTAACCTAAGCCTTGGCCACCAAGAAGCCCGAATTTAACACCACTCCAAGGTGTATGCTAATCATCCACAAACAACGCAACCACTATAAACAACATTCGAGGTGGAGTTGGAGTCATTTATCCGCTTTTATTGGAAAAAGTCGTCGACAATTTTGGTATTCGAATGCAGGCCTGTAGGAATCACCTGTCCTTATCAATAAAAAAATTTGACTTTTCATCCCAAAATGTGTGTTTTATTTACAAATGAAAAAAGGACTAACAGATGGTACCACACCCTGTATTAAAATAATGCAGCAATGGGCAAGTATAGGTAACAAATATTCACTAAAAAAATTCATAAAATACATATATTAGAGTGATTAATTCATTGATTGTCACCACCGGTAATCGAACCCGGAATCTCCGGTCGCTGGAGCAAGCATGCTGACCACTTTGCCACCGGGACGGGTATTGGGTTTAAATATTACCAAAACAAATTACTCCATTAGCTTGGGTTCATTAAAATAAAAATTCTAATAAATGTTTGAAACGATTCATGCTACACTATAGGTTCTCAAAATTTTTAGAAATGTTATTAAGTTGGAAATCGAAATTTTTTTCTAATTGTCGACCAATTGAGTTGTTCATAACAGTTAACCACGGTTAAATTTAAGATTAGAAGTTGCTTTACGATACTTTTTATCTCAAAAAATTTTAGAAAAAAAAATAAATATTCATACAAATACTGAATATGTTACTTTGTGTGGACAAATGCTCTCTTCAGCCTTTAAATCAGTCGTGTGTAATGGGTAGACGAAACTAATTAACCTTTTTGAAAATAGTGGTAGGGCGCCAGCCTACATGCACATTTAGCCCAGCTAGGCGACACGTGCGAGGTTATACCACAAAATACCCCAACACAAAAGAAACGAGAGCATTTGAATACCGCAGCAACTCGCAATTGAATTCGGTCAATGCACAACACACGGAACAAATTAGGGAAATAATACGTCGGAAAATACATGAAAGAAAAGGATGACTCACTTGTCGACCTTTGGTGCCGGTATGCCGCTCCCGTCCATTCCTCGTTGATTCGACTATTCGGCTTTTTCTACCATACTCTCTGCCCAAACCGATTTTCTTTTGAAGCGTCTTGTCGCACAGCACCAAACTAAGGCTTTAACAAGCCAATCCCGACTGCCTTCAACTGGTATTAACAATATGCTGTGGCACAGTAAAATGGTAGCACCTTGTTCGTCTTACACAACGAATAAAACAAATCACTTTCGCTCAACAAATCACTCAGTTTATTAGTTTATTTTATATGTTTTGTGTTTTAGTTTAGACACTTTGTTCCTACAAAAATCTATTTTTCACTTAATTACAACATTTATTTTGTATCAGACTCTTTTAACAGTTTTTATTCTATAAGTAACAATCATAAACAACACAATTTTTTATATTGCTACTTAATTACATTTTTTACTCAAACAACAAAAAAAAAGAAACTCTAATATGTAGCTACGTATATTGTCCGCATTGACTTTGTCAATGAAATAGCTTTTCAACGCCATCTCACCCCCTTATGATGATCGTGGAAGGTCTTTGCGATTTTAATTATTTTTCTCGCCTAGATGTATGCTGCACAACTTATGGTGGGTGCTTATTTGGTTTTATTGATCATAGAAATAAAAATTTACAATTTTATTGATTTATGATCTGTGGGACCATAAACAGAATTGCATCCATGCAATTGCAATCTCTCCAGCAACAACACATTGGTACAATTGCGACTTTATTTGTTTGTTAACAGACGAGACCGGATAGGAGAACGAGGAAGGGAGAGTTCAAAGGACAATCGTACACCGGTTCATGCGATTGTAGGGATCCAACTGGCGAGTGCTGGATCAAACCCGCGCTACCGTTCCTTCTTAACGTTTCTCCACCATCCCCTACCAAGTAACCGTTACACGTGGAACAACTCAAAATTATTTTATTTTAATGTCGTTAACTGTTTTGGTCAGCTCATTTCTTTCACTATTACACACTATTGAACATATGTTCACACTTCGTAACGTTCCTGAGATTCTTGTAATTAGCCATAGTGTAGCAAGAAATTAGAGAAATTGTATGGAGCAATAAAAAATATTTATATTTTATTTTGGTTAACTGTTCTATTCATAACATTCGTCCACTGTTAGAACACATATGCCCACACTTGACAACATAACATAAGTCATTTCAAACAATCATAGTTCACTGTTGTTTCTTAATAGACCCAGGCTATATTTTGAAGTAGAGTTGTTGTTTTATATATACAGGGTGTCCTTAAAGTGGCTGACACGAATGGTACCGTTGGATCAAGTACGAAACGAAGGTGAGGTTACTTCTATCACGGCGCACGTTAAACCACCCCCCTTTATTTTCAAGTATTACACTTTCAATTAAAAGCTGATAATTCGCTTTTAAATAAGGTATAATAATTATGAGTTATAACTATTTAGTTAAAAAGTATTTGAAATTTAAACAAAACTTTTACAATCCTATTTTTTAAGAAATTTTTTTGTTTTTGTACCATTTAACTCTTAACAATTAAGGTACAATTCCACTACAACAGCAGAAAATTAGGACGAGATAAAAGTATATAGATTCTCCGCATGTGTGTATCAGTCAATTTTTGATTTTTCTGAAATGTTTTATTGTTGTTAAGTTGGTTGCCATTATTATAAATAATCCACCTCTCTCCCGAACACACTTAAATATTTATTTTTGAAGAAATGTTGTAAAAATTTGAAAATTTTTTGTATTTCCAAGCTTACATGATTAAAACAATTAAAATTGCCCTTAGTGGAGTAATGAATAAATGCAATTTCGATCTTAGTTTGAGACAAATTGGTTAGAAGATTTTTGTAGTTTCATCGTTTCTTCTGGTTGTATGTTTCCGTTAAAAAATTCTCAATTCAAAATTCAAAAATAATACCAATTGGTCACACGGCCCGCATTCATCTTTGTATTTTGACATCGTTGCTTTGGACTAGGCAACTAGACCAAAATTAGACAACATTTGCAAATGAGAAATGTTTTTTAAAATTTATCATTAAAATTAAAAATTTTCTTAATTTATCTCAAACCTCTTATAATCATAACCAACTCAATTCTGTTTTGTCTAGTCCGGCTGGTTAGCGATTTTTAATTTCCTGCGCACTTTCATGACGAGTTTGGCATCTCGAAATATTTTGCGATTCGTTTTTAATCCGTTCCCGCCGAAATATTTAAATTTATAGACATGTCATAATTCGTTTTCTTACATTATAAACGAACGGCCTATCTCTACTATTTGTTATAAATTCGCCTTTATTCATCAGCATACGCAGATAGTCACACAAATGAAATTAAAATTGGACGAGAATACTCACTCATTCATCTGCAAGGTAAGCTTTGTTTTAAGCGCCAATGGTTTGTTGCAGATGTGGTAAAAGTAGCTATGTGACTTCATGTGTCGGGTACAATTTATCGGCGTCTCTAATTTAGTCTTGTTTATTTTAAAGTTTTTTGGTATTTCTTCGATTTGACTGTCGGTTCTTACTTTGCAGATCTAAAGGTGTCTATTTAAATAAAATATAGATCACACATTCCATACTGTGTTCACATAAATTGTTTTCAGGCCGTAATGCATTTGTGCAGCTTTTACATTTGTGGGGTCGCTTGGATGAATATGTTTCATATGTACCTTAAGTGCCCGTTTTGTTTTACAGCCTTGCTATATTCGACACATTTAATGAAATTTTCGGCTGTGTGATTCACGAAATTATGCATTTCGAGTTCTTCTTGGCTTTTAAATGAACTAAAATTTATTCATTTAGTATCAACATTTTAAATTAATAACGCAAACAATCGTTTACAAATTTTTTCGAAATTTTTAAGCGGTCGGTTATGATTATGGATGGAATTGTGCAATAGTTTGATTTATAAACTTGGCACTCGAATATGTTATCCTGTACGATATTTTCCTCCGCAATAGATACAACCTCTTAGTCGACTGCTTGTATTTTACTAGTAATTTGACTTATTTCAAATGCAATCTGCAATCATTTAAACTGAAATCGCATTTACATGATCCACATACATAAAACTTTCATCCTCATCAATCGAGATCTCACTGAATTTTACTCAATTTTAATTCTTCAATGACGATTTTTAAATTAGTTGCCGTTCGACAGGTTTTTCTCGTATATTTGAACCTGAAACCTATTCATCTTGTTCACCTTTTATTGATACACTTTTTACGGGCGGATAATTCCTCGATGTACTCAGAACACGAGCGTGTTTTCTTCGAAACCTGTTGGATTTATAACGTTAGATAAATTTCCATAGTGTAAATTCTCATCCTCTCATAAATGTTTCGGGATATCCTTCACTTGCCGTTTCTATTAGGATTTTTTTTTACTTTAAAAAATCTGACAGGTTCGATTGTTATTATCTTTTGTCAATTTTTTCGACTACTTGAATAAATTTCACTTTACATTTGATTTTTTAGGTTCATTATGAACTTGTCAAAAATTTCCCCACACATAATGTGTAGCAAAACAATTTTTTTTTATATAATTTATAAGTTAGATTTTGTTGATGTCAAAATTTCCGGAATTTTTTTAACCATAAAAAAAGAAATTTCATCTCAGTCGCTCTAATGTAAAGTTTAGTTCTTGTCTTTGTCACATTCTCAATTTTTGTAAACTTTTCTGTTTTCTGGTGATATAGTACCACTACTCAACGTCAGTAAATATTTTTTGATGAAACAATTTTTGAGAATGAGTAATTGGGTAGCAAATCCGAGACTTTTGGTTCCCGAAGAAGATAATTTTTACTGACGAAGCTGCTTTTTTTGGTCATCAAGCAACCCCCATTTAACAATTGTAAACCATTATCAACATAAATTCCCAGTAAATGTATGGTGTGGTATTTTTGGAGATGAATTACTATGACCGATCATATTTCCAGATTGATTAGATGGTCCAAAATATATAATTTCTTTGGAAAATTAATTTGAAGAACTTCTGGTAGAAGTTCCATTGATAAATTCACGATGTATGATGTGGTTTATGCATGTTAGGGCTCCATCACATTTTGCACGAAGTGTACGATCGCACTTAAATATTTCGTTTCCAACGCAGTGGATTGGCCGAGGAGGACCTATACAGTGGCCGACAAAATTATCCGCCAGATCTAAATCCTTTATTCTTCATCTATCCCAGATAAAGAAACTTTTAGTACTAGAATATGTGAAGCTTTTAACGAAACCAAACGAGATAGAAACGTTTTCGGAAAAGTTCGCAATTCGTTTATGGACAGGTTTTTGAAATACGTAACCGCTGATGATGATCATTTTGAGAATTTGAAATACTTTTCAACTAAATAGTTATACTTTTTACGCTATTTGCCGTAGGCACTTGGCGAAACACACTTATACTTAATAAACACATTTTTATTAATCACTTGTTTTTGTTTCGCAGAATATTTTTCAAAAAGTTTAAAAAATCACTCGATCGATTTCGACTTGTTAGGTCATCATCAGGAGTATCTACCAGGAGTAGATACTCCTGATGATGACCTAACAAGTCGAAATCGATCGAGTGATTTTTTAAACTTTTTGAAAAATATTCTGCGAAACAAAAACAAGTGATTAATAAAAATGTGTTTATTAAATAGTTATAATTATAATTTAAAAGAGATTGTTATCAGCTTTTTAATGAAATTTAGTACCTTAAAATAAAAATGGTTAGTTCTCAAGATATTGAAGTTTTTCTAATATAAGGTGCTGTGTGAGGAGCTTTCAACCTTTTTAAACGTCTACAACTTAAGGGCTTTAACGTGCGAAGTGATAGAAGCAACCTCACGTTTGTTTTGACCAAGGAATCTAACAGTACTATTCGTGCCAGCCACTTTAGCGACACTCTTTATATATTTCGTTAATTTGTTAGCGAAAAAATAGTAAAGTTAAAGTTAGTCAACTCAACTCATTTCCAAATTCTGCCTTAACGTGTTTCCGGGAATGGAATTTTTTTTAGAATATTCTACAGTTCCATGCTATTTAATGGTACCCATTGCTGTTTTTCCAAGTTCTATTTAAATTTCACAACCTTCATCACCATTTTACTCCTTCCTGAAATTCTGAGAGCTAATTAAAAATTAAAATTAGATTTTTTTTAAATGGGATAACTTAAATCTAAGGTTGTTAGCCAACAGTGGGGAAATCGTAGATTAAGGTAAATTGATATTTTGTACCATATTACCTCTTATATCGTGACAATTTTGTAATAAACAAAATATCGTGTAAAGGCTTGAAGGGTAAATTTGTTTAAGGACCTCTCTTAATCTGGTTTGTAGACATAGATAGCTATGTAAATGTCAAAAATTTAGTGTACATATCAGCTCATCCCAGCTCTGCCAGTCCATTGATTTCAGCGACGCAGGAAAGCACTAATTCTAAAGACTTTGTAAGCAGAACAAATCCTTTAGAATTTCTGATTCCATGAGTCGCTGAAATCAAAGGACTTGCAGAGGTGGGGAACCGATAGGTTAAAGCAATTAAACTAATAAAAACGGTTCATTGGTGCAATCCAATAGGTTCCGGAGCTCCTCGTTGTCATGCTGCTGCACTCGGAGTACATGAATCGCCGCAAATTTTTATATTTCATCGCTGACGTATTCAATGTTTAAGTCTTGAATTTTACTACGAAGTAATACTTACTCGTAACTATCAAATATTCGTGAGTGATGGTGCATCAATGGCCATTAGGATATTAATCTCTGATATTGATCAGTTCAGCACAATATGGCCAAAATTGTGGGAGAAATTCGTCGCTTAGTATGGCAGGCAGTGGTAACTCATGTAGGTTTATGTTACCCAGACACTTTTGTTTTAGTGGCAAGACTGCCACCTCGTTACATTCGAAAAGTAGGTGATTGGCGTCTTCTACTTCTGAGCGGCATAAACATTGACATTGGTTTGTTATCTTAAATCTCTGAAGGTAGGCTTTAAACTTACCATAACCAGAGATTACTTGGCTCATAGAGCTCGTTAGTTGTAATTTCATTTTTATTCGTGCTTTTATATTTGGAATAAAGCCAAATGTATGCCTTCCATTGGCTGATTCATTCCACCTGCTTTGCTATAGGTCAATCGTCTTTTCCTCTAATTCCCATTTATTATTAATTTTTCTGGGCTTTTCTTCTTAGTTGGTACATGAGCCCTTGCTTTTTAATTAGAATATCTACAGAGAGCACGCCGGCCAGAACCACAACGGCATCTTTAGACACTGTTCCGTAGGCCTTTGTTACTCTTAACTAGCAGAATATTCCTATGAGCACTGAATGATCTGATATGGTGACAGTTTAACCTGTCGTACCACCCAGCCGCTGCATACGTGAAGAGCGCCTCCGTCACATCTTTGTAAATTAATGCAAGTGTTTTATGGCTAAGTCCCCATCCCTCTCTTGACACTCTCGCCAAGAAGTGGAATAGTTTCTTGACGCTTTCACCGATTCTCAAGACGCGAGATGCAACTCCTATACGTTATCGATGTAAACTACTAGATATCTAACGCACTTAATCATTTTCATATTTCGACCGTTTAATGATATCGTAGGAGGTCGACTTGAGTCAAATTTTCGCTTAAGCTGCACCATCACTGTTTTCTCTGCAGATAGTGACATTTTATTTGTATCACACCATTGTACCATATTATTAATGGCGGTTTGACCCTGGTTTTGAAATTCAAGCCTCGAATTGCCGTGCATCAGTATGACTTTATCATCTGCGAATGCTATTTCGTCCATGTTATTTATCATGCTCGTGTTAAACATGATGTTCCAGACAAAAGGACCTAGGATTGATCCCTGAAAACATCCTTTTGTTATTTATTTTTTACACAACCATATATGTCTCTGATTACTGCGGATCGTTCGCTGAAGTAGCTCCTAAAAACATTCGTAGTGTTTTTAGGGAGATTATAGACTGATAAACTTACGATGGCACTATAGGCTACGTTAAGTTATCAAATGCTCCGGCAATGTCCAGGAATATGCCCATAACCTATTTTGAACTTTGGGTTTAAACCGTGCTTGTTAGGCGAACTATCGCATCCTCAGAATTGTTTGTCCGAGAACAGACCTCTCTGTTTGATTCTTGGAGAAATACGAACTACGGAGAAAGTGGATCTCTATCCCCAGGTTTCCTAGGCCACCACGCTCTCTGTAAAGCGGTTCGTTTAAAATTTAATTTCAAAACTTTAAATAAAAATATATAAACCGAATAATTAAGCCCGCCGACTCTAAAGGTGCAGTAGGGCTGAGGGTCTACTTTACTCAGTCTTGATGCCTCGAAGTGCCCTGTATTTTACCGCAGTTGAATATCATTTGTACTATTTTGGCTTTCTCTGGGAATTCAGTAAAATATCTTCATAGCATTTTTACTGGAATTTTTATATTTTTACGAATTTCTTATTCCTATTTTTGAGGATCTTCTCTTAGCAGATGCCATAACAAGTTTGGTTTCCTATGCATTTTAAGAAATTTATTTAATTTTATAATATATCGTAAAATAAAGGCGGCCGAGCTTTTCCCAAAGGGGTACTAAGAGAAAACACCCTAACATCAATTTTTATTCGATACTTCTTATACAAAATTAAAAGTTGCCCATTTATTAAAATCAGCAGACAGCTTGTCTATCAGGGCAATAAAATAAGTTCACACAGGGTTTGGTGTATTTTGTGTTCAATTTTTATTAAAGTCAAAAAAGAAATATTAGACAAGTGTACCATTTAAATCGTCTTGTCTGTTTCTAGTTATAAATACCGGCTTACAGCCAACAATGCATATAGCAGAAAGGAAAAAATCACTTGGTTTACCATGTCCGTGCTTCTCCAGATTGTGTGATTTGAGTACGTGCGCCACCTAGTATATTATTACCAAGAAATTTCGGGAATCTTAGCCTTTACTAAGCTTTAATTTATTAATAGATATGATTTAATGTAATTTGGTAACATTGGAAATATCCAGGTTATTTTAAACAATTAAGTATGCAGCAACAAGTAAGGGTAATTCAAAAATTAATGTGTGCGCTTAAAGTGATATTTCATTTTAAAAACAGTACAGTACAAATAAATTGAAAAAACGTTTTCAATTTCATTTTTCCAATTGAAACAGCAAGCCATGATTTTAATTCGCCCAATTGTATGCTTTCTTCAAAAACGAGGGTCTATCAATAAGTACTCGTGTTTGAAAACAGGTGGCGCTGCTGAAGGACCATCGTGTATTGTCATCAGTCAAACGACACCATATTAATTTTCAGTCTAGTTCACAGGTTAGTTTTCCTTTGGCAGCCAGTTGTATCACTCGTGTTTCGTGTTTCTCAATTAAATGGAAAAAGAGCAATATCGATCCGTAATTCGCTTTTTATTTTAGCATAGAAAAACATACGAATGAATAAAAGCGAAGTTGGATGCTGCCTATGGGAATAGTTCACCATCTATGGCAATCGTGAGATATTCGTTCAACGAATGAAAATATGAAAATATGGCTTGGAAAAAACAAATTCAACTCAAACGAGGAGGTTATCGCTGAGACAGAAACCTATTTTGAAGAGTATGTGAAATCGAATTTTTTGGAGGGGTTAAAGAAATGGCAGAAACGTTGGGAAAAGTGTATCGTCCTAAAAGGAGATTACGTTGAAAATTTTTTTTAAAAAACTTGCGTCTTCATTCTTAACACGGGTACTTATTGATCGAGTCTCGTACATCCTGAAAGTTTCAGCACGATATATGTAGTTAAAATCCTACTGTTCATCTTATTTTGTTTACATTTGCAAAACATGCAGTTTGATGCAATAGTATTTGTGATGCTTATTTTTTGATCTTCGTGCTGAGAAGATATTCCTATTTTATAATAATATTTGAACTGTATTCAATAGATTTTTTATAAAATACCTAGAGAGGAAAAATGTAAGGAAAAATTTTTATAAAATACCTAGAGAGAGGAAAAATGTAAGAACTTTCTACAAATGATTCCGAAGAACTATGTTACTTTAGATGTCGTCGTCAATTTACGGCGCAATTATAAAAATCATTAATTGAATATTGTATTCTTGGTATACGAGTGGAGTGGGTATACAACAGTTAAATGGTTGATTCATTTTCCAGTTACTTTTCCTAAATTTTTTACTTTCTACTAAACTAAACTGAATTTCATTTTCACCTGTATAATAACGATTTGATTTTCTTATGATTTAACCGCGATACAATAAATAAATTTATTTTAAATAGTGAATCGTTTTTCTCACAAATCGATTTTATAAAGGTTTTGGTTGCATGTATTTTTTGCAAAGCTTTTGGTTGGGATGCTGTTGAAAATCTCTTTTTAAAATGTCGTTATTATATCATATTCAGAGTGTATGCAGTTGAAAATTTACCTTTATTTTTCATAGCAATAGCTTCACTTTTCGATTCTCAAATTCATTTAATCTGTCCATGAAAATGACAAATTTTTGTCAAAACCGAGGCATCTAGCATGTAAAGTCTTCACCAAAGGATGTTCGATTTAATACATTTTTTCTGCAAATAAAAAAAAAGAAAATTTAATTTTTTAGTAATTTGCAGAAAGTTAAGTCTGTTGTAGTTATGCGCTATGTACCGTTACAGGCATGATTTTTCATAAACAAGAAATTTCCAAACACAAATACTATCTTATTATCCATGATTGATGGCCATGGCTTTAATAAATACCGCGCGTATCTGTCATCATTTCGTGCAGACTTAAGGTTAAAACGAAAGCGAGCAGCGTATAGACGGAGCGATGCGAAACTGCGAATAAACAAAACTTTTGTAAGAAACGCGAAAAATTCTAAGAGGAAAACCAAAAATATATACAAAAATACAAATTACAAAAGTAAAAAGTTATATTCATGAACGTAATGTCTGTTGCGTTTTTATGGAATGTCGCTCAGTTTTTTTTATACCGTGTGTACAATTGAATTAAAGAAAAAATGAAAAATTGTCCGTCTGCGCCTTTTGATGAATAAAAAAACAAAAAACGAAAGCAAAAACAAGAAATACAAGAACAGCAAAAAAAGTGTAATATTTTAGTAAATCTGTGGGAGGTTATTGGCTTAATATTAATATTTGTATCATATAGAATGTGATAATAATGATTAAAAAAAAAACCTGAGACATTTTTTTTAGCCAACTGTCTGTAGGTAGACATGATGAATTTTTTGTTTTGCAAAAGTATTTCGCGGCGCACACAGCCGCCGAGTAGATCACGCAACGTTTTACAAAAAAAAAAAAAAAACTGTTGTTGGTGTTTTATTTGTAGTTTGCGTGTGTGTGAGTATGTATACGTATATAGTCTGTTAATACATACACGAGTGTATTTTATAATACGTTATAACGGAACATTAATCGCAATAAAAACAATGATGTCGATGTCCACCAACAATATATTATACACTGTATGTGCCCGTGTTTGCCCGTGTATTTATATTTATTCATTCATAAAATGTAATAATAATAGAAAATGAATTTAAGTGTTGTGTGTGATGCTGCGTTGACATGTATTCTCGCACAGTAATTACAGTAATTATGACGTAACATTTAATTTTTATTTTTATTATTTTTGTTATTTTCATCTTTTGGCGCTGGTATGTGTGTTTTGTTATTTCTTTGAGAATATTTATGACGACGATGATAATTTCATTTTTCTTCTTATTGTTTTCTTTTACTCCGATAGTTGATTCTTTTTCTTAAAATAATTTTGTTGTTTTTAATTTTCTGCTTATTCTATAAAAAAAACGGTATAAATGTTTTGGTCGGTCTGGTCGGTGGCTTTATATATTTTTATTATATTTTATGTTTGTATGCTATCCCTTGTTGTCATGTCTTTTTGCACATTACACATTTTTGCAACGCAGGTACCTGATTGCGGTTGTTATTGTACAAGTACAGTGGGCTCTACAAGTTAAATTGTAAATAATTTTTTGGTTGCGTACGTAATGCGTGTTGTAATTGTAACGTCAGAAAGGGTTAACTCAATCATACATTTTACACTGTATACTTTTTTTTTGTTTTTGTTTTTAAAAAGAATAAAAATATAAAATACAAACTCACTTGTTCATTTTGCGGTGATTGAACTCTTCAATATGTAGTGTTCCGTTTGTAAAAATATACATATTTGTGTATTTGTTGTTTTGCTAAAATATTCGCTCTCTATTTCATGGCGAATATTTTTATATTTAATTTTATGATTTCGATTTAATAATTTAACATAATGTGGTAAATATAAAATAATAATAATTATACATAAATGATTAATTATTAAAAAAAAATTGATATAAGATGAGATTGATGATAAAATTATTTTATTCGTTATCAGCTACAATTTCTTATGTTCTAAAATAGCTTCGTCGAGTTCATTGACCAATTGATTTATTGATCATTTAATTTTTGTGTGTGTTTATTGTTATTATTAAATATATTTTTGTTGAAAATATCAAATTTTTTTTAATGTGTTAGACTTGTATTTTGAGCTTAATCGTGTGTAGTTATGTTTTTGCGCTATTTATAAAGAATAGAAACTTAGAATTTTCTTCATTTCGATTTTCCTTTGTGTTTCTATCAATTAACATATTTACGTAAACATAAATTATATTTATTGATATAATGGTAAATGATAAACATGTAATTGCAAAATTTTCGCTGACGTTCTTTTTTATCGTGTGGCCGGATTTCGCCAAAAATATTTACAACGGTTAAGCACATAAGTTACATATAGTGATTGTATTTGACCTTGGGTTTTGAAAAGAACGCAATTGTATATTTTCAATTTATAAATGGAGTGAAGAAAATTGTTAAATGTTATTAAGCCCATTTGATATTTGCTAGCGAACTGTCAATTGAACAGCGGTGGCATACAACCTGTTTCACTGTAAATATTCAACCGAATTTTGAATGTGCGTAACTCTGCAATTATTTCTAATGGTTATCATTTATATAATACTACATAAATATTTTTTAACCCTATGGTTACGTGGTGATCCCATTACTTTTCGAAATAATATTATCTTTCAATTTATATCGTATATTCTACACGCCATTTTGTCGGGGAACGATATACGCGCGTAAAAGTAAATAGTTTGTAAGCTCTTCAGGTTTTTTTTATATTATCTTTTATAGAAATTACGTAGATGGTTTAATTGTAATCTTAAATGGATCATCAAGTTTGATATAAAATATATGCTTTCGTCAGTACAAGTCACTACAAAATAAAACAAATTTTGAAATTATTTTCTCAAGTAGTTCGACTGAGTTGATATGTTTTGGACAAGATGTTACCTGGCTAACCATTGCATATTCGGCGAAGCAATTAAAAAATCCATCATTAAGATAATGAGTAAATTTCAACCTTGGTGTCTAATATAGTTCAATTTTGTAGAAACCTGTGCTTATTATTTGAACAAAGCAATGAACTTTGAAATACATTTTATTTATTTACGGAGTACACATTAATTATGTGCTGTTTAGTATTTATAAATGTTTGACTATCATATTTGAGTAGTAATAAATTACTGCAATTGCACAAAATTTATCAGAATTTTATGGGTCAGTTTCACTTATGCAATTTAACGTAGACACCACTTCCTTATATTTGTTAATTCTGCATTTAAATAATTTTCCTACCGCCCCGTTATATAGTAGTTAACTGCATTCAAGTCTAGGTAGGCCCTAGGTACCATATTGAAGTATATTTACTAAAGAAGCTTGCTTTGCTTCCCAATGTTGCATCTATCAATAAAGGAGTAATTCAGCGTTGGTATTTTGAAAGTAAAATAAGCTTGATTCAAGTAGAATAATTTTCTTGCGCTGTATACCAATTGTCAGTTAAAAGCCAATTTTTTGGATAAAAATCTGTAGGTACACTTTACTCAAATTTAGGTGAGTTAAGAATAGTAGAGTAGACCGGAATAAATTTGTGATTTTTCAATGAAGAGCCATAAGCCTAATTTTTAAATTCTGTGATAATATAAGGGTTAACTTTAATAAGAAAAATATTGTCGCTATTTTGTCTAAACGAACTTTTGGTTAAAAGGAAAGTAAATACAAAACAATTAAAATATGTAGCCTATTAGTCGTGGACTAGCCCACCGGGTTACCATGTAGTTATTCGTTTAGCTGGGAAGCGTAAGGAATGAGGCCGAATATCGTTTTTGCATTTTAGGTAGTTATATTTTTGATGTGAATTTCTGGGGCCACGGGACAGGGCAAATTCCCAAACCGAAAAATCAGCTTACTTTAGTTTTTAAACATTTAAGTTTAAGTTAGTTTCTAGAAACATTGCACAAACATTGGCCGCATTCGGTCACAGTGGGTGCCAGGTGTACAAAGACTAAACTATAATCTACCAATCTAAAAAGATCCGCGGTATTTTTTTTGTCCACTTTAATACTCGTGATAAATAGATAGTTATATCCTAGGTTTTGACCTAGGTATGGAATAATTAATTATCCAACGCAGAATTACGTTCTCTTACAGCCGTCATTCATTTTATTATACTTGTTGTAAAAACACTGCTTCAAAAAGACAAAGTGACTGCATCGTATACCGTTCGAGAAACCGTAGTAAAATATTTCTACCAATGGTTTATACAAAACAATAATAATTGATATTCTTCCATCGGATTTTCCTTTAACGCAATTCAAGCTAATTATTTTTAACGGATTAGAAATTTATTGTGCTTTATCTTTGATAGGCGTTTTTTTTCTGGGGGTCCTCGAATTTCGCGTGTGTTCTTCTAACAACTATAAAACAACAAAGATTTTATAAAATGTTTCTATAGTCATTCCAGTCTATTCTACTATTCTAAACTCACCTAAATTTGAGTAAAACGTATACATATTTTTGTGCAAAAATTGGCTTTTACCTGACAATTGGTACACAGCGCAAGTAAATTATTCTATTTGAATTAAGCTTATTTTAGTTTAAAATACCAACGCTAAAAGACCCCCGCTAAAAAGCTTTAATTATTGAGCTATACTTTTGAAATTAATGCCCGAAAAGATTTGCTACCTTGCTCTTTTGAAACTTAATTTTGTATGTTTAGAGAGGATAAGGAGGGATAGGGATAGGATAATTTTTTTCCCATTGCTTCTCAATTGTAATCTAACTGGAATTTGAACCGGTTTTAGGTTCGCCGCTAACTTTATCTCCAACTGAAATCTGGTATTTGAAAGCATATTGAAGCAAAAAATTGTAAGAAACCTCATTCCAATTAAATATTTGACGAATAACATCTGCGATTAGGAGTTGCATCTTAGTTGTACTCGTATAGTTCATTTAAATTTAAAGTATTTAAAGAAGAAGACCTTCAATTAACGAAATGGTTTATAGTGAAGTAAATTAACCAAAATTCTGCAAGATTTTTGAAAAAATTTATATAAAGATGAATGAGCCGCTCATCCGATTTGTTGGATGGCATTGTTATCGAGCGCTTCTTTCCTTGTACTCTTACTTATTGCAGAGCTGAGTCTTAATTTTATTATATAGTCATAGCTTTCTCAATCGATTGGGATGTATAAAAGTTCGATCCGGTTTAGTTCATATTTCATGAAACAACACAAGGCATTTACTGGATTTTAACACAAAATTGTTGATCCAAAATTAAATTTGGAACACGGTTTCTGTTCCATGTGTTTTAGATTTGATCGTTTTCAAATATAATTGACGTTCAAGATGGGAGTTTATCGTTTTATTTCTGATAGATGAAATTAGCTCGATTAACGTAAAGCCCATTCCTTTATACGATTCTGTAAATGTATAATGAAGGAATTGAATAATGTGTATAAAAGTAAGAAATCGCAGTAACGCGTTTTGTTTTTGTAACAAAATGGGATACCAAATTCCTGTTGACTAGACCACTGATGCGAAATTCTATCTCGTGGTTCGAAATTTATATTGCTATAGGATCAGAGATCTTTGCAAAATTGTTCTTAACGGATGAACTGTTTTATAAGGAAGTCATGCCACATTTTTAGGAGTGCTGCACAATCCTTGATTCTCTGAAAAAAAACTCGTTTTGATTTGATTTTTTTTCCGCAATTGTGAATGATTTTGGTAATTGGCATTCAAGCTCAAAATTAAATATTACTGCTTCTTTACGTATGTTGACGTAGATAACCATACCAGCTGCCGAATAAAAACCGTCACATTCCCCCAACATTGCTTTCAATAGAGTTGGTAAGATCGACTACTATCGTGAAGGATTCGGTAACTAGTTAGATGTCTCCCTATTATGATAATTTTATTGCTAGTGTCTATTATTGACAGTCATTTTTGACTTTGTGTACGATATTATTAGGAAAGTTCAGTGCCACATTTAGTAAATTTCTGCCATGGTATATTAATTATGAGGTGGCTTGTTTTTCAAATGTTGAACATCTCGGTTGTCCGTGGGGATGCCGGACAGTTTTTAGAAATACATAAAAATTTTATTGAGTAGCTGATCCATAGCAGTTTTCATGTCTCCATAGTAGTTCAACTAGCAATGGAGCGAAACGTTGACCTGTCATAGGTGGCGGAGTAAAATGGGCCAAATTATCGTTTGGAGCTAATAACCGGTGATAATATGTAAACCGTTTTTATTTAAATGTTGATCGCACCTTTCAAAATCGCAATAGTTGTTTCAACCATCTTACCTGCTGTGAATCTGCAAAGCTTGTCGTCAAGATTTACGATTGTTTATGCCAATTATAAATTAGATGAGAGTTTCATTTGCTACTTCGGCTATTCAATCAATTTTTGATTCGGTTGATGTTGTTGAGATACTCTACAAATCCCACTCCTCCCTATTATAGAAAAATCCCAATTACATATAGCTAGAGTTTGCATGTTTAAATCCATGATCTATCAATTATTGACATTTTCAGAATTATATCCATGCACTTTTAATTAAAATGAACGGGATGGTGCTATTTGAACCTACGTTCATGAAAATCCATTTTTTTTCAATTGTTTACAGTAGGCGTTATTTTTGTAGATTATTAAAACAATATTTTTTTAACCTTCACAGTTTTGGTAGATCTTTTAATTACGTATTGTTTAAAATTTCCAAGTGCAACAGTGACCCGAAGGCTACAATAGTTAAACAGTTTCACTTAAATTAGTGAAACGAACAGAACAAAACATTGTAGACTCTTATTCCTATTCCAGCTATGAAAGAAACAATTTGTGTCTTATACCGTACCCAACTTATGCATTATGATCTAGATTATTACACTAATCCTACTTTATTCTGTAGTCTGCGTCATACATTTCCATCAGTTTGCCAAAGACTTTTTAAAAAATAATCGAATTTACCAAAACATGTACCCGGTGTTTGATAGGGGATCGCGAACTTTCCTATGTCGTGAATATTTTGTGTTATACTGCTACGTTTTTGTGTCATATTGCTATGTGATTCATTATGATGGTATTGAAACCAAACATCCATCATTATACTTGTTTGTATAGTGCTGTCAAACGCGAGTTTTTTTATTTATCATTTCCATAATTCTAGTTTAACTCGATGGACGCATCAGCCAATTAAAATTACCATGTTTTGTTACATAGTGCTTTGGAAAATTTTCCCCCAATATGTCTATTGGTTTGTAACTTACTTCGCATAGTTCGAAGAAAAATCGTTTATTTGAGTGTTTGAGTTTAAGATTATTTCGCAGAGTACAATATCGATTTGGAAATCAGCTGCATCGAGCGGTTGAAACAATTGTATTTTGTAACGAAACATATTTAGGTTTTTCCGAATCCCCTGTTCTCATTTTCGCTTGTTCTACTGATATGCTTAATGCTTACCAAACATCGACTTGATCGCTGTCTTCAAGTACGCTTAATAAGATCAATAGTTGTATCAATAAAATAGTAGTTGGTGAACAAGAGATCCCTGTTCATTTCGAAGTACAAATTGTCGGAGCAGTACCTCAGCAGTAATGTTCTTCAAAATTCTTCTTATGTCTGATGAAAAACTTTTATTTTTATCTTTTGTTTTTAACATTTACCTAAACAATACCATAGTACAATAATATCCATTCCAAATTCTAACAGTTTTGCCGAAAACAAATTATTTAATCACAAAGTCCGTCACAAAATATTGTGAGACGAGGAATTGGTCTGAATTTTCAAGTGCATTCTAACTTCACAGTAAGTCTTGTGAAACATTCAAGTATTTTATTACTTCTAAAATTTTATAAGTGGAATCTTTTTTCTCCAAAAATATCAATTAATAATTTTCTCCTCATTTTATATGCTAGATCTATCTCGTTTTGAAGTATATATTGAAGCAGTTGGTTTTGTTTATCCTCCGGTGTAATATCGTAAGGACCAATTTCACGTAAGGCTGCACACAAAGATTGCGCTAACGCGTCAAAAGCTCAAGATTTATAAAATAATCGGAACTTTTATACAACTAGTGCTGGCTAAATATTAAATATTCTCTTTTGCGGACTGGTGTAAACATGATGTTCTCTAGTTCTTTCGATCAGCTCGGTCTACTTCTGACATTTTATGTAAATTGGATAGCTTAACCAAATTGAAGCTGGAATTTTGTTTTAGGGTTGTTTAGAAACCTACCGGCTTTTATTGGCATTTTCCCCAAACTGTTAGATGCCATAATCCGGCGTTTTACTGTAGCAAAATAGTTTTCGATATGACTATTACTATGCGGATTGCCATGATTAATTAGACCCGCACACAAAGGTATATGACCATTGATATATTTTTTTAAAGCTAATCTCCAAAATGTCGGTTGATATAAACTATTTTTTCTTGCCCAACTATTCATGGGTACTTCTTCTTTATGCTGTTCGTCAGAAGTTTCGTCTGTTAATTTAAGGAAAACATTATAAAATCGACTTTGTATATACATTGCAATTGAATCCTGCTTTTTTGATCAGAATTAACATTCCCATTGTCGTTAAAAATTAAGTTTACATTCGGGTCAATATCCAAAATGACGGCTACAATGTTTTCCATTGGTTTACGCACTGTACTCAAAATTAATTTAGAGTAAAATGGTTAAATATTTTCAAAGTTCTTTTAAATTGTTATAATTTGCAATCCTACACATTGCAGCAAAACCGTCTTTAAGTAATTTTTGTTGAGACTATGGAAAGACTTATTTACATCATTTGCCAGAGTATGTGGCAAATGTGAGCAGCACAAAAAGCTTTTACTAAATTTTATCGATGTTAGACGGTAGGTTTTTAACTACTAAATTTCGAAACGTACAAATTTTCCCAGACTTAAAAAATTTAGATTTAATAAAGATGAAAGCTGAAAACTAATAAAAAAGGTAACACTAAGATTCGTTACTTTCTTATAATTGTTTGTATCCCATTGATCTACAATGTTTACATGTCGAAAGCAGTTTTTAATTGTACCGGGAGTAATCATCATCCAACTTTTTGCAAGAAATTCAATTGAATTTAACAACGTAAAATTTGTCGAACGATTGTTTTCCCTATCATCAATTCGTTTCATCACTATTTGCTGCTGGTAAAATGTTTTCAAATTTTTTATTACCCCTGATAAATTTTAATGTTTCTGCAGTTGATTTGGTATGTGCCAAACAATAATTATCAATAAAAACAGTACCTTTTGGTTTTCTGAGGTAAATTGTTCGTCAAGTTCGATCAAATATTTTTCAAAAATATTAGACGTCATTCATGATTTAGCGTTAGCAACATATTTCGGAGGCTTTTCAGGTTTAGGGAGGCTTTTCAGGTTTTTGAAACATCGTGGTATTTTTTTCGATCCTGGCTATTACCTCAGTTATTCGCTCTTTACCGTATTTACCACCAAAACATTTATGATTTTTGAAGTCCATGGTTTTATGGAAAAGACATCTGTAAAATAATACAGTTTCATCCATATTGTAAACATTTTCGGGGTCGTAATGATCCAATAAGTTTGGTAAGTTGTTCATCCACATTTCAACATTTTTGAAATTGGCATCAGCACCTTCTCCAGACAATTATTTAAAAACAATATTGTATTTCTTTTTAAATTCAGTTAGCCAGCCATCGCTGGCTTTAAAGTTTTGTATATCCATTTTTTATGCAAATTGCAAAGCCTTTTGTGTTTGATGATAATCTCACATAATGGGATATTTTTTCGTCGGTATTGTGAAAACACAAAACGGTGTCTTTTATCTACCGTGCTCACGTTTCAATTTTTTTTACATTTAAATTTTCATTCGCTTTTGCAGTAATTCACGATGTCAGTTTTTTTTCTCACCACTGTTTACTTCTTCAATAATTCAAATTTTTTCTTTTAAGGTCAATAATTTTAATTTTCTTTTTTTTGAAGCCATTTCTTACCAAATTATTATTATAAAACGTATTCACAAGTTTTTGCACAATAAAAATAATCTATGTTTTCATTAGTGTGCAAGCCCAAACATTTATTTCTTAGAGACTCAGTGTGCAGAAATCGTAATTTAAACATAACAGAAAAGCGAATTAAAAAGATGGATTCCCCGATTTAAGTAAAATTATTGCAGGGACAAAACATTAAGGTGAGTTAGCGGCATTGTAATTATAATTATACATACTTACTATACTATAAGAGTGTATCGAATACCCATAACATGACATTTCGAAATAGAAAGAGGAATTTGTTCGATTTTTCATCCAAGATTACTTCGACACAAAAACCAGTTTGATGTAGAAAAAGTTTGAGATATGAAATGCTATTTTTCTAGACAAAGCTTGACAGAGTTACCTGTATTTATTTTATTTTCATTACTTTTAGTATTGGGTGCTCCCACCTTTCGCACAAATAATGTCGAAAATACGTGAAGGCATCGAATCGTATAGAGATCTCCACATAATTTAGACCAATTTTATTCCAGGTCATTTTAATCGCTGTTATTAATGAAAGTTTATCTTCATATGGCTTACCTTATCCATAAACTTCCCTTGAAAGCTACCTCCACACATTTTACATGACATTCAAATCGGGTGAATATGGAGGCCGTCGCAGCAATGACATACCTTGGTCTCTAATCCAGCCTGCAGTAATTCTTGCTGTATGAATTGGGGCATTTTCATTATCTTGTTGGTAAATCCATGGTAAAGGTCCGAAAAGCTCTTTAAGTTTTAGAAAAGCCTCTACCAAGATAGCTTTGTACGGAATTGCAGACATTTTCGAGCTAGGAAAAACATAATCAGTTGTTTAGTTACTTCAAAATGGTTCCCCAAACCAATACGCCACCCTATGTATGTACTATGATTTCTATTCAAAATTATTTCCTCTTTCCTTAGATCATGAAAGTAAAACTTTCGTAGGAAAATGTAACTCAGTATCATTCTTGCCTTCATATCATGTGATTTATGGCAAAATTTATGGGAATATTTTATAGTTAAATTTTGACGTCTTGAAGATAACATAAACATAACAAACAAGTTTTCATAAAATATATACTTCGGCAATTTCATTTTTTTATAGGAATTTAAGTTTGATTGGTATTACATTTTATCAATATCAAATAAAAAATATTTTATAACATTCTACTCGCGAAGAAATCACATATTATAAAAATCTTGGTTCACTATAATATTTTCCCAACTATAAAACGATCGTAGTGTGCGATAAATATTTCTCGTCATATACTTTTTTTATGTTAATGTATTAGAATGTTGCTATAAAAAATACTCTGGTTAGTTTTTTTTGCATTTTATTATGGCAACACACTACTACATATAAAACGATTTTTTCAGTAAAATTTTACTGATTTTTTTTTGTTTCGTTTTGGTATGTGGCGAAATTATATTTTTATCTCGCTCGTTTTTTACTGGAAAAATTTGTTTCATTGTGGAATAAAGGCTTTATGCGATTGCAAAACCGAGCTTTCTGTTTTATTAATTAATTTTAAAATAGGTTTACAGAGGTCTCTATAATAAATTTGGATGAAACAATATAGCCAACAATATTGTTACCATAAAATTTTTTAATATAGTAGCGAAAAAACAGTTTTTGAAGTTTGTTCATCAACAATGTTGAAATAGGACCCAAAACGTAATAACCCCCATATTACATTGCTACTCATTGTTTCTTCAAAAAAAAAAAAGTGTTAGACTAATGCTTTATTTCCATGGAAAAATTTGCTGACAGTAATTTTTTTACTGCAAAACAAAAAAAAACCTTAGAATTCCATAAGAGTGACAAAGAAACGAAATATTTTGTATTTCATTTTTATAGTAAAATTTTATGGTTTTACATTTTGGCATAACCTAAAGATTTCTTAAAAGTTTTAATATGTGCATTTTCTTACTTTTCGATTTTTTTTATATATTTTAATATTTTAATTTTTATACATATATGTACCACTAAAAAACCACTAACGTAAACAAATTTAAACTGGAAAATAAACAAATCGACATTTTACTATAAAAATGGCGAACGACTTATTTTGTATGAGTGTGACAAAAATTTCTTATCTTTTCATACATTTTTTGTAAATGTTTTAACAATGCTGCCATAAAAAATACTTCAGTTTACATTTTTTATAGCAGCATTATGGCAGCACACTAACCATCACAAGTATTTTCTCAGTCAACATTTTTTGTTTCGAACACAACCAGTAAAATCTATATTTTTTCTCGCTTTTATTGTTGCTGAGAGCAGATTTTTTCCATGGAATTTAAATGTTTTTGCGTTAACTAGAGATAATATAACTCAATTATAAAATATGATTTTCTTGTATATTGAACTAACCATTGAAATTGAAAATTCAAACGAAGCATTTATGTTTTTATATAGAAAAAAGCTTCTAAAAAAATATGAAAATACACTAGCGAAAGCTTATGAAAAAAATGGCGGAATCTTACGGCTCTTATATTTAGAAGGCTCTGCATATAGTCGACGTATTATTGACCATTTCCTGACAAATCAAATCCCGTTTTTTTACGTAGTCTACCATTTTCTTTAACAACTCATAATGTTGACATGAAGATCACGTAATATTGACATGTCAACGTAAACAATTATAGATTATGTTTCAAACTTTATCCTAGTTTTGCCTCAAAAAAAAAATTAGTGGTGTCATGGTCTATGTTTACCTATTATATCGATTTCTTTACACGTTTATATTGTAATTACTCAATACGAACTAATTGAAATTTAATTAGCATATGTGTACGTTATAAAAAGTGAAAATGCAAATTTCAATTCGTATAAGGTTCTTCCTGTTGTGTTTTCTTTTAATCATGGTAATAACACTATCATTGAACTTTAGAATAATGTCTTCTTGTGTTCGTTACACTCAACTATAAAAAAACTGGCGGAGTTTTCACAATAATATTATGTTGTGTACAGTTTTGAGAAAATAGTTATTTGTTTATATGTATTTTTGGTGTACGTACATGTATGGTTTAAAGTTGTATTGTGGTGTGGTGTGTATATGGGGAGACGAAAAAGAAAAATCGTGGAATGAAGAAAGAACAGAATGCATAATTACATTTAATATTTACTAATGAAGTCAATAATCGCAAAAATATTTCAAAAATGTTTAACTTGATTGTAAGGTCGCGCAGAAATTTTATGTTGATCGTTTATTGTATATGTTTTGTAGTTTCTTTGTATATTTTTTTGTAGTTGTTGTCATTTGTGTTTCTTGTGTGTGCTACGGATGTTTGTTATTCTTTTGCGCACACAAAAATTTATTTTGTCTGTTGTTTTAATTTTTTATTTTTTTTTTATTTTTGTGGTCTGTTTCAATTTTGTCGTTTTGAATTGTTTTGCAATCCCCGCGTGCGATCGCGATTTTTTTTTTGTGTTTTGTCGTTGGTTTTGTTTTGGTTTTGGTTCTTGTTATTAAATATTGTCGAAGTTACACAAATTGCATATGTCCTTTAAATTACATAAATTATTTATTTATTTCAGTTTTGTAATTAGATTTGGTTTTTAATTTGTAACTATTTTGTAATATAAAACTATAAATATCGTGTAGTATAGCGTTTTTTAAATATTTCCTGATTATTATTAATATTATAGTTTCCAGTTTATAAATAAATTAAAGTGAATCGTATTGAGAATAATGACAACCGCATAATTCATTTAGCTCACCCAGTTTCATAAACAGAAATTAGCCAATTAGCATTTACTTATAAAACACTGTGCCATTTGAAACCGATTCTGTTAGCAATATGAGAGATCAACTACAGTGTTTATCAAGATCTCCGCTATATACGCTACAAATGTATAGAAAAAATAGTTTCGCGATTTTCTGGTTGTCATTATTTTATTATAGAAAACGTGGAACGAAATTGTTAATGTTTGCAAAAAAACGTAGTTACATACAACCGTATATGTTTAAAATAGGCAAGAGGCAATATTTTGTGGGAAATCATATTACAATCATTTATTAGTGGAATTTTGTGAATGCAAATAGAAATTTAATCGTAGCAATGTATCATGTTTTTTACATACATAGGAGAAAATGTAGGAATTTTTAACACTTGCCACATATTTTGAATACTTTTATCATCATTACGCCTACAAGGTATTTTATCTAACTGATTAAATCAATATGCATCAACATAATAGTCATCGTGACTAAATACTGAGTCATACTTACATAAAAAATATTTAGCAATGCACTTAGGAATTGATAAAAAAAATCCCCTTCACAATTTTTTTTTTTAACTAATTAACACTTTTTAAAGTTTGAGAATCATCCCTTATGATATATTACGAGTATAACGAATTTTACATAAAATTTACTAATCAATTCTAGACATCAAATAGGTGTGATTCTATGTTCTAATGCTTTGTTTGTGTTTTATTTTGTAGTTTTACACCAGGAACAGTACATAATATAAAATAAGGATGTGGTGCTTCAAGGCGTGTTCGAAACTATTTTTCATTACGTTTTTTTTTTCAACATTTTCATTATAAATTTCCAGTGAAATTTATAATAAAAGAGGTTATAGACTTTGGTGGGTATCTTCATTTATATATAAAAATGAACTGTACTGATCCTTCAATAACTTAATTATATAGGATTGGAATTGATTGTTGAAGTGATTTTATCAAATTTTCTAGTTGGTATTCTAGTGTTTAGTGTGTTCTGTACATTTTTATATGTCACATGTAATTTGTTATTTGAATTTGGTGCAAAAGGGAAAAGTCTTACGTAACAATGAAATAAGAATATTAGGAAAGTAATTTTGAACTGACACTATGAAATTTTTACTGGTAAGACATCATAACGGAAACGGTCAATATAAAGTACAACTTAATTCCTAACGAATTGACCGTTACTATTTCTAACGTTTGTAGAGGCTTTTTTCACTCCCACATCGTAATCGGTGGGACCACTTCGAGTACTACGCGTCCAACATTTCACAATGTCGGCTTTGAATGTCGGCTTCAGAAAAGTTTTAGGGCTTCTGCCTCGCTGTCTTTCCAATGGATTACAGCCTTTATAAGATCGATACTAAGGAACGTTACGCCAATAAATGATCTCGTCTCACCTCTTCATAATGTAAGAGTGTTTCCATTATTACATAAGGCAATATAGAAAAAAAAAACTTATAAAATTGTCTATCGATACGCTCAGGCCGGAATTACACTATAAAAGATTTTTGTCAAAGGTGTTTTAGAAAATATTTGAATCAATTTTTTTAAAACAATTTTGATCAAATAATTTTTGAAAATTACACTACATAAAAGATTTCATCAAAATTTTATACAAACTTCAGTAAAAATGGAACAACACCGAATATCGTGTGCAGCAACATGAAGCGATTTTATTATTATATCGTTAATAAAAATGAAAAAGAAACAGAAAAAACGACTCTGAGTATCGAGATGGGAGTTAAAAGGTGTCCATCAAAATTTATTAAAGGAACTGCAGACCCGAGAACATGACCACATAAAATATTTAAGAATGGGTGCCAATTCATTTAGTTTTATTGTCCACAACATTTCGCCGTTAATTAAACGACAGGAAACACATTTACGAAATTCAATAGTATGGAGAACAGTCTAATGGCCACACTTCGCTTTCTAGCAAAATTCATTCGCCTCGTATTTTTGAATTAATATTTTTGTGGTTTTTACCGTTCGTATTTAGTCGCCATTTTGATAAGCAATATGTAAAAAATAATTTAACAAATTTACCTGCATGAGAATAAATTTGATAAAATATTTTATAAAAGTGAAAGTTTTATAAAACATACATATATGCACACTATCAAAGAAAATTGATAAAAATGTTTTAGATCTACACCTTTAGATCGTTTATAGCGTAATTCCAGTCTTAGAGATGCATATCTGTACCGCATGACTCTATGGCAACTAGCGTTTGTAAACCGGTTGACTGAAAACGAAAAAACCGAAAACCTGGTTTTTTCTGGAAAATCAACCATGCACCATTATGCACCAGTATGCGCCATGGGCTACATCTTGGCGTTACAGACATTTCATATGAAAAGTCACACCGATTAGTGGAAGCAACAATAGAAACAAATAAATTCGACGAATCTGATTGTGACATCCAATATGATGATAAACTCGAAAATGAAGAATATTATGAAGTTGAATATTCTGACGAAGCGTTCCCCTGTCCCCTGAGATTAGACTAATTTTAGACTCTAAATCTCGTTGGAATACTTTACTACCTATTATGATCCAACGATTTTTACAGCTCACTGATTGTGTAAAAAAGCATTTCATTTCAAGCATTTTCAAGTATTTAAAAGATCCAAATACAAAAACCAAATCTGAGTTAGTGACCGCGAGTTTCTCTGCCATATTCGTCAATAACGGAAATGCTTAATTTTGGCAAGCGGTCATTAGATTGTTTCAAACAGAAGCAGAACCAGAAAGTTTAGTGGATGTTGAGGATAGTGAGACTAACATAACAAATGTGATTAATGATGTTGAAATGTCGCTTAATGATGAACTTAACATGGCTATTGAAAAAGAGTGCGTGCAAAGATCACAAGAAGTCGTTTAACGGACTCAGAAAGAACCTTTTCTGTATCAGGGAATTTTTGCAATAAAATTAGAAGCCGTCTTGGTGGTGAGTCGATAAATGCTCTAGTATTTTTATAATACTATTTTCTTCCGAAAAAAGATTAAAAAATTTCATTAAAATTTTTTTTACTTACTACATTTGTACTATTTTAACAAATTGTGCCTGGTTGTATCAATTTATATTATATGAAAATTAATTTTTGTACTGAATTGGTATTAAAAATAAAAACTATGAAAAAATCTTGGCGTTTTTTAGCAAAGTAATACAATAAGGGCGATTTTATTACAGATTTAATTTGTTCCTATCTAAAACCCGGTTAACCGGTTAAAACCGGGTTTTGGAATGAATAAAACCATAAAAACGGTATTACAAGAAACACGGTTTTTTGCAAACCCTAATGGCAACTTTGTTGGTGAACATGCAACCCAGCTAAGTCCATCAATTTTTCTGTATAGGTACTACTCGCATAGAATAGCAACATCCATCTTTAATTCGAGTATAAAATTTTCGTTGTTTTCTGAGTAACTAGGAAGGCTCACAGGAACAACATTTAAAAATACCTGCTATATGATCTATGTCCATATTCTTGCCTGTTTCTTGACAAAGTATACAGTTTTCGTCGATATTGTGCAACCATTTAAAATGAGATCGAGAGAGCTACAACACACACATAGGAGAACTTTACGTTCATCAAATTGGAATACCACTGACTGATAAACCTCCTCTTGTATGATGACCTCATCAATGTCCTTAATATCGATGGTCTCGCCTGTTTTCTTCAGAGATCCCCAGAATTTGTTCTAAAAAAAAAATTCAAACACAGCTGTATTCTCGCCTGTTTTTTTAGCTCAGGTTGAAGGCAACCTTTCTGCGACTTCGGAATATGGATCACCTTATTGTCTAGATTTTTCAAAACAGGGTTGCGCTTAATATTTTTCATAGTTCCGCTTACGTTAGTTTTTTTGTCATCTCTAGAGCATCCGGATGGAGGCCTTTCTCAATATCTTTGCAGTTGTCCACTTCAATTTCAAAACGTGTTCCTTAATTTTTTCAGACTGGAGAGTCACATTGCTTCTTTTTCTCGCTTTACAGCCTAGTTAATCATTGTGTTGTACAGGAGAAGTTTGTATTCTAGACGAATGCGAAGAAAATGCTAATCTTTTGCTAGTTTCATTAATTGTGTTTGTGTTAGTGATATTACCTGGGTGGGACGGAATATTATCGAATATTGCAGTTTTCTTGCATGTAATCATTAAACCCTATTAAAATTAGCTGAATAATATACAACCACTTTATTTCGATTAGTTACATGTAAGTTTATTTCTCAAAATCATATTTAAAATTCTCAAAAAAAAACGAACAGTTTTTAAAAAAAAAGTATATTACGATCCATGAATGATACAGAAAAAAACCCATTTACCGCTAAGGGAAAGATGCTCATATTCAGACAGCAAAAATAAATTGTGTTCATAATTCTAAGCAAAAAGTTATACAATATAGTAGATCATACGACTATTTATTAAGAATTAGTGAAAAAGAGGTATTCCTAGAGATCTTAACACAACCTCAGGTATATGAGGTGTTAGTTGGAATCCATGTCAGTTAGGTAAAATAATCAGAAGCTATAGGCATTTAGAGGTGGGGACAGTTTATACAATTTAGTATTATGACGTATCACAAAATCCTCTAAACTGTTCCCACCCCTGGATGGAGGACCCTGATGTTCTAATTTACCTGATCCCCAACTGACACCTCTTTGTATCTGAGGTTGTGCTAAGATCTCCAGGGATATCTCAGTTATCCTAACAATTTTTTTGGTCATAATACCAAAATCTATAAATTGTTCCCACCCCTGGATGTGGAGCTCTTTAATATTATTTCTAGCTGATATCGTCCCCAACTAACACTCCAAATATCTGAAGTTGTGTTAAGATATGTGGGGATATCTCAACTGTGTGCACCCCTGGATAGGGGGCTCCTGATAATTTTTTATAACTGAAATGTTGTCCAACTAACACCCCATATACCTGAGGTTGTGTTAATATCTCGAGGAATATCTCAGTTAGCCTACGAATTTTTATTAGATTTGGTCATAATACAAAATTCTATAAATTATTTCGATCCCCTGGATGAGGAGCTCTTCAATATTATTTCTAACTGGCTGACATCATTTTCAACTAACACCACAAATATCTGAAGTTGTGGTTAGATCTGTAGGAATACCTAAGTTGGCCTAAGGATTTTTAATATTTTTGGTCATAATACAAAATTTTATTAAGAGTCCCCTCCCCTGGATGGGGATCAACTGAATATATTTTCTACCTGTCTACAACAAACATCTCATATACCTGAGGTCATTTTTAGATCTCTATGGATATATCAGTTGGTTTAAGAATTTTTATTATATTTGGTCATAGTACAAAATCATCTATATTCTTTCTACCCCTGGATGGGGAGCCCCTCATAATTTTTTCTAACTGACATACCTGACAACCGGTGTACCTGAATTTATGCTAAGATCTCTTGGGATATATCAGTTGGCCTAATATGTTTTATTATATTGGGTCATAATACAAAATTCTATAAATTGTTTCCACCCCTAGATGGGGAGTTCCTGAATAGAAAATTCAATAAATAGTCTTCACTCCTTATTAGTTCACATGGTTGTATTTTGATTATTAGGCATATCCTAAGTTCTCACTAATTTTTCTAACCAACATGAACCCTCACTAATAATTCATATACATCAGGTTGTGTTTAGGTCTCTATGGATATATAATGTGGCCCTAAGAATTCTCATTAAATTTAGTTCTGATTTGAAATAAGGGGGACTTTCCTCTCTTTGGAGCTTGGTATTATTTTTTCTAATTTGTCTACCACCCGATTTTACCCGTAGTTGAATTTTTATTTCTACGGTTAGCTCATTTGAATTCAATAATCCATCCGACGTAGTTCAGCGGGTAGTGTGTGCTTGGATTCTGCTTCGGATACCATTTTTTTAGTTATTTTTTTAGAGCTTTTATTAACCCCAAAATAACTAAGTTAGTTAATATTGATTAATGATATGGTAAATATATTATAATTTCTTTTGGGTTTTTCAATTTAAGTGCCAAATATTTCAAATAATGTTAAAAAAGTAAAACTTACATTTTTTTTCGTTTTATACAGGTATCATTTTGATACACACTAATACACATTTAGCATAGGTTAGTAAAAACTGCTTTATATACATGTGAAGTTTTTGCTAATTTTTTTACTAGTAAAACTTTAGCAGTATCTTCACATAAATGTATTCCAGGTCAATGGTTGAATATATCCCCATCAACCGGTGCATTTTATCAATTTTTAATGTGATATGGTCTCGTTTCATTTCGATATGTTTTCATCAAGTTAACCGTCGATCTAGATGGAGGCTTTGATATTTGCTTCATTTGATTGAGGGATTTGTATTCCGTTCATTGTGACAGAGGGAAAAGGAAGCTTATTTTAAATGAATGATTCGTGGGTTGCTTTCTCTTCATTGACCTTTATCTTCCATAGCCATATTTCGATGCCATAAATATATTGTTGAAGAGTTTCGGATACCGTTTGTGGATTTTTATGGCTACATACGATTGCCGTATCACCTGCGAAAGTAAACGTCAGAATTTGCTGACGGATAATTTTTATTGCTTGATAATTTTTATTTATTTTTTATTTTATTTTGGACTAGTTTCGAGAGTTCTCTCTTCGTCAGCTATTTTCTCTATTCTCAAAGAGAACGTTTATAGAAGCACACAAAGAGAACGTTTCACAAAGAGGATAGAAAAAGGTCATCAGTCGGAAGTCCGCATGGTCACTCTTTAAATCCATCGGTTCTGATAGGGTCCCAATTCCGGCCCCAAAGACTTGTCTCTCCGCTGTCTAAACATGGCTAGTTTAAGGTTCTGGGTTCTTTTTCCTCAGCATTTTATACATATTTTTAGGTATGAACACAGCCACTCCTATCATGAAACATGGAATGATACCTGAATGTCGCCTAATATGGTATAAACGCTATAGGGCTTGACGTCGATTTGTTTTGATGACCTTGACCAATAATCCGTTAACGACACATTAATGAGTGTAGTTTGTGCGAAGGCCGGAAATCGTGCTCTTCCCAGCCGAATTAACATTAAACCATAATTCTGGATGTAATCGTGTTCCTTCTCGTTCTTCCCAGCTTTTATGGTATCGCTGAAATATGCTGCACTCACATAAATCCCCTTCAATGTTGTAATATGTTTGAGCAGTTTCTCAGCAGTTGCTCAGTGATAATAATTCAAAACTAGGGGACTTTTTAGTGCTTTGTAATGTTGGTTTTGTGCGGCAGGCTCCTTTAAAATGAGCCACATCTTAAAAAAATATGGATTAAAATATTATTTTCTTGGGTTCTGTTTAAGTTTGCTTATTACTGTCGCAAACAAAATAATACTCCTCTTGACGATTGCACGGATCTCCCTAGAAGTGTGGTTGGCAACATACACGTCAATCGACTCTAGCCTATGAAGGTCATTGCATTGTAATTTTATGAAATTGTCCTTATTTCGTATACCTTGATATAATACTGAATAAATGTTGTCCGAGACGAGTAGGCCAAATATTTTTATTTAATTTTTCCTATTTTGGCACAATTTCGCTAAATTCGTTTGGAATTCGAGATGAAAATAAATAATAGAATAATGACAGCTTTCAATTTTTTATTAATAACGCGAAACCGCTTATTGTCATTTCAAAATGGACTAATTATATTTGTATCACTTTGTATCATTGCAGCCCATCATCCAAAATAGTTATTAGTGGTATACCATTGCATGCTCATTTCGATGACATCGAACCTCTACTAAAACCATATGGTAAAGTTGAACACTGTGACGCTGTTACGAGTAAAGATCCAACTACACAAACCGTCCACATAACATTTGAGAATCCTGATCAAGCGCAACGGTAAGTTTTTTTAAATTTGAATGAAATACAATGGTAAAATATTCATTATTTTATGTAATTATTAGGGCTGCGAATGGTTTGCATGGTGTAGAATTTGAAGGAAGTAAATTGCACGTGGAACCCCTTGAAAAACAAAAACGTAACACTAGAAATCGTAATCAATACTCGAACATGCCCGGGCCAGGACGTCAAACTGATTTTCCATTGCGTTTGCTGGTGCAAAGCGATATGGTTGGTGCCATAATTGGGCGGCAAGGTAGTACGATACGACAAATAACACAACAAAGTAGAGCTCGTGTTGATGTCCACCGCAAAGATAATGTTGGCTCGTTGGAGAAAGCGATAACGATTTATGGTAATCCAGAAAATTGTACAAACGCATGTAAACGAATATTGGAAGTAATGCAACAGGAGGCAAACAATACGAATAAAGGGTAAGCTTAAAAAAAACATTTCGGATTTTTGCATAAGGTAGCTCTACTAACATCAGCTTTTTATGATTTACAGTGAAATTTGCTTAAAAATTCTCGCACACAATAATTTAATCGGACGTATTATTGGTAAAAATGGTAATACAATAAAACGGATAATGCAAGAAACGGAAACAAAAATTACTGTTAGTTCAATAAATGATATAAACAGTTTTAATTTGGAACGTATAATTACCGTAAAAGGTGCTATTGATAATATGTCAAAAGCCGAAAGTCAAATTAGTTCGAAATTACGGCAAAGTTATGAAAACGATTTACAAGCGATGGCACCACAAAGTATAATGTTCCCAGGTTTACATCCAATGGCAATGATGTCAACAGGAAATGGTATGGGTTTCCCAGGACGCGCAGGACCTGGTATGTATCCAGGGCCTGGATATTCAATGTACCAACCTCCAACTGCTGGAGGTGCTGCTGCTAGTCATACAGATGCTCAAGAGACCACATATTTATATATTCCAAATAATGCGGTTGGTGCTATAATCGGTACTAAAGGTTCACATATTCGAAATATAATACGATTTTCGGGGGCGTCAGTAAAAATAGCACCGCTAGAAGCGGACAAACCACCAGAACAGCAAACTGAACGCAAAGTTACAATTGTTGGTAGTCCGGAGGCACAATGGAAGGCGCAGTTCCTGATTTTTGAGAAGATGCGAGAAGAGGGCTTTGTGTCGGGTACGGATGATGTGCGGCTCACCGTTGAAATCATGGTCGCAAGTTCACAGGTAGTTTGTAAATAATTAGAATGTATTAGATTTAATTTTGAATTTTTTTGTTTCCTGTGCCGCTTACAAAGGTTGGACGAATAATTGGTAAGGGTGGACAAAATGTAAGAGAATTGCAACGAGTTACTGGTAGTATAATAAAACTACCTGAACATGGTACAGCACCACCAGCTGACGAAGAGACAAGTGTTCATATTATTGGACCATTCTTTAGTGTGCAGGTATGTCAAATTAATTTTATAATACTTGGTGCGAATTGTCTTCAAACTAAAATAAAAATTAAATCATTCCAAAAATTGTAATCGTTTTTATAAAAAGACTTAAACGCCTCTATGCGGAATGCGTCTTTGCTTAAATGTTGTTTGCGCAATTTCCATTGTGATGTAGCATAGGTGAATGTCTTGGATATACAAATTTTGTTGCATATCAAGTAGGGTGACCAGAATAAAATTTTGGAAAAGGGGTACCAAAAAATACCAAAATGAAAATATATATTTTTGTTTAAATTTGTATTTACATATGTTAATATTACACATTTTATCACATTGAATTCAAAAATCACATTAGTTTCCTTCATATAGTTGTGTGTCCAACTACTTAAATAAACTTAAAATATTTCTTAAAATTAAAAAACAAATCGAAAACTTAACAGAATAAAAAAATTGTATTCAGCACAACGTAGTTTAAATCCAAAAATATTTTAAATAGCTGAACGTTAATTATTATTACATTAGGAATAATTATTTATATTTTTCATTTGATTTGATTTTTATTAATAACGAATTGTTTTTTATTACATATGTGTAAAACTCCTTACACGAATATCTGAAGTTCGATTTTATTAAAAGTTCCCCTTCTAATGTGGTAAGGCTCAAACGATTCCTGTCTTGCCGCCAGGCATTAAACATTAATGAAAAAATCCGTTCGCTCATTGCATTTGAATGAGGTAATGCAAATACAAAATGTATAAGCCTTTCGATGTTAGGCGCGCTAATTTGATTCAAAAAATTTAACCAAATATATTGAATATTTTCTAGCTCAAAGGGTTTTTGTTTCGCTCTAAATGCCTTTAACAAAACAAACTCCATGTACATGTTGTCGACTGATATATTCGTTATATTAAAATTTTCAACAACTCTTAAAAAATCATTGAAAACCATGGGACTTTGTAAATTGAATATTTGTAAAGACTCAAATCGATTGTTATCAAAATTATATCGTTTTTCGATATAATTTATAATGCATTCTAAAAATGCCTTTGCTCTTTTCTTAAACAGTAAAACTTCTTTTAAATCGTTACAATGTTTTAATTTTTGTGTCGCAATAAATCCATAAAATTCGTCTTCTAATTTAGATTTTAAAGTGTCTCTTAGAGATTTCATTATATTAAAAAGTTGTATTATAATTGGTCCTTCTAGTTCTAACTTTAAAATAACGTTTTGAATACATAAAGTAATATTAGAAAAAAAACAAAGGTAAGCTTCGGCCAGTTCATTTGAAAAAAAATCTTTCAATATTGCCGGGCATTTATCTAAAGATAGAAAATAACTTCTGACAGGTTCAAAGTTCTTGTAAAGTCTATCGACTGCGGGGAGTAGAGATAACCATCTCGTCACAACATGGCGTAGTAAACCGGAATACTCGACATCGCAAAATTCATAAAATTCTTTCAAAATTTCTAGTCTTTTGCTATGAGAGCTGAACTCATTAAATGTTTTTAATATAATGCACTCAATATCAATTTTTAAACAACTAGTAGCCTTACGAACGGCATTATTTAAGACATGGCACAGACATCCCATGTCAATAATCTCGTTATTATATTCTTTAAGCTCAACAAAAACGCTTTGACGCTTACCAAAATTGACATTTGCATTATCCCCACAGAAACAAATAATATTTTTTGGATCCAAACCTAACTCATTTAGCTTATCAATTAAACACTTTGCTATATCTTTTGATGTTTCCGATTGGCTGTTGAAAAAACTTAAAAGTTTGGTTTGAACTCCACCGTCTTCCTTTGAAAAGTACCTACAAATCAAAGGAAACATTTTTATGTTTCCTTTGTTCGAAGCATCTGTGCCAATCGAAAAAAATCGGTCATTTTTCAATCCTTCAATTATTAAAGCAACAGACTCTTTAGCTAATACATTTGATATTATTTTTGCTATTTTGGTACGGCCACAGGAGATATTATCGGCGATTTTGGAATCTGAAAACAGCGTTGGAAATAAGGCAGTCGAACAATCAGCAGACCTGTGGCTATGAGAATGTTGCACCGTGTGATAAACAAATGTAGCTTCTGCAGCGGCTGTTTTCTCGTCCATTTTCGAGGAACTCTGACCAAAATATTTATAAACGGATGTATTTTGCGACGAAATTTCAAGTTTTTTTTTATGTTTATCACTGTTTTGATGTTTTTTAACATCATAAATACCGCCATTACGAATTGAGAATTCCGATTTACAAATTGTACATTTTGCTAAACCAAGTTGATTACTTTTTAATATCCACTGAAAATGGTTTTGCCACGACTCGTTAAAATAATTTTGTCGTTTAATTCGTTTTTTCCTAGATTTGTCATTTTGTGATTTTTCTTCCTCTGTATTATATTTAGATTCAGTCGACGATGATGACATGCTGTAAGTTTCGAAATATACGAAAAGAATTATAGTAGATAAAGTAAAAAGGATCGATAGAATTTAAAAAAATACAAGATTTCAGTAAACAACAAGTTAATTTAAATTTTGGGAAATTTTAATTCGATAACCAAAATTTTTAGATAAGAACCAACCAATTTGACAAATATCAAGTTGTTTTTAAATTTGATTTTGTATTTTATCGGATATTTGAGTGAAACATTTTTTATATCCAGCATCAAAACTTCTATTCATAAATATTTTATATTCGTGAATATAATTTATTACTTACTTGTTAAACTTATTATAATTAATTTAATATCAAACTACAAAATATATACAGATTATGCACCTATTTTACATTTAATTACATAATAAATCTTATTTCCTACTATTACTATGTAATTAATCATTAAACTGTGCTTCGGTTAGACCGCTGTCAAACTTCAAATTAGCTATAATTTTTTCCCGCTAGTATACTAACAAAATAAGTGTGAAGTGTGTCTAGATTCAATTTTATTAACTAATTTAAAAAAATAAAAAGAGATGGCAGAATAAACGTAAGAAAGATAAATAATTATTATTATTAATTGAAAAATTAACTCTAATTGATGCAATAAATTAAATAAATAAATATTTATCGTTATTTGGGGTATTTTTATGTACCCCAAAGAAGATTTTAGAAATGGGGTATTTGGTAAAATGTATTCAAGAAAAAGGGTATTGTACCCCAGAAAGGGGTACACCTGGTCACCCTAATATCAAGGCAATCAAAATCAAAGTTAATAAAATGTTGTTTAATCCTAAACTTATCTAATAAATACATTAATAAATTATTTTTAAATTAAGTAATTAAGTTTAAGTCATTTTGTTGGTATCGTTTATCAATGTTAATAACGGCGCGCAGACGGCATTCGACAAAATGAAATTTGCATTTAGCTAAGACACTAAATGTCATGTTATGTGTCATCGTTTTATCTGTTAGTAGCGTAACATGAAATATAGCATTATAATTAACATGACAAATTACAAATAAATATTCATACGTTTATACGTTCTTGTGTTGAGTACACATGGTATTGGTTTGAAAACCTGTTGTGAATAGCTTGTACAGTTACAAGTAAGATTCTTTTTTTTTGTTAAATTGCCGACTTCTTCTTTGTTAAATTGATTTCTGAGGCTGTGTGCCAAACTTAAGGTAAATCATTTATTACAGTAAGACCCGGTTTTAGGACAAATTTTCGATCAGTTTGCCACAGAGGTTTTCAAAAATAATTGAATTTGAGTTTGGCACACAGCCTAAGGATGAAGTTTATCGTCAATAAACTTGGTCGTTTCAAAAGAATCTGAAACTCAAAAGGGATCCACAACAATTCTAAAGATACATAAATATTCAGGCACTGCGTGTCTTTATTGTTACTAGAAGATAGAAGTTTGAATCAGCGCAATTTACGACACCTTTATGAACTACATACTTAAATTCAGGATACTTTTAGAGGATTTCTTAATTCAATATATATGGTTGATATTTCGTTTCCCAAATATCCCACTACGTTGTATGTCTGTACCGAAAACATCTCAAGAATGGATTTGAATTTTTTCCATATACTCTTGTAGTACATCGTTTGAAAGGTCTTAAATCAGACAATGTCGATACAAATTTAGTTCATAAATCCACCGTTTTGGTGCTGCTGCCTAATTTTTCGTTTGTTGTAGAATATATACATGTCGTATATCGTTGAAACGGTCTTGAAGAATGCAGTAAACATTTTTGAACACCTTAGTACTTAAAACTATCGCGCTGTGGCGCTGGAAACAGTTAAAAATTTTGTTATTCCCATATTATCCATGTGGCATATCATTTCAACGGTCGTGGAGAAAAACATCAATTTTGTAATCAGAGCTTTAGTTCACCAATCGACCGTTTTAGCGCTGGTAGTCAATATATTGATATATGTATTATAGTTAGAAATATAAGATGCCACACTTATAAGTGAAAAAATCTTGCAGAATGTCACAAATTTAGCTGAATAGTACTCCAAATTACCATTACAGATAAATTTTTTCTCATTGTGATACGGTCGAATGGCATATCGTTTTTAAGATTTTGGACGAAGGGAAATTTTTTAATCAGCAATTTATTTTACAAATTCAGCGTTTTTGTGCTGGTGGCAAATTATTCCTTTGGTATAGGAATATATGTAATACGTATTTCTTATCATTGAAAAGGTCTTGAAGAATGTCACAAAATACTTTGAAGCCCATTTAGTACTCAGAAATACCGCTGTAGTGCTGTGAGCAGTTACATTTAAAGGCAGCAGTTAAATGAAAGGTCTTGGAAAAGCAACAATTCTATTACCAACACTTTGTTCACAAATTCAAATTGGTATAGTACATGCAATTAATAATACTATAGTGTAACATGAGATGCAATTTTTTTAACCAAATCAGTGAATAATCAGAAAATTTTCTTAGTCATTTTGTAAAGGATTTTATAATGGAAATTTCCGATCTATGTGAATTTTCCTGATTGGTAATTATATTCTCAGAAAAGTTTTTCTTCATATCCATATATTTTTTACAAACTTTAAGCAAAACCAGAAATGTTTTAGTTTTTTGATTCATTCTGTATCATGAAAAACTGTTAAAACTGGTCTAATTTTCAAAATCAATGATGATCGTACATTAAGAGCATGCTTTCTGGGTTTGTCAATTTCCAGATCGTAGTTCTGATTACCTCTTGAGGATCTTTTTAACTGGTAGATCTCAAGGGGAATATGCGGATGCCATTAGGGACTGTGTTTACTTTCTATATTACACAAAGCAGGTCGATGTTGGCGCTGGGAATAAAACTGACGGTACTATCGAAGTTAACAAGTTTTGTAGCAGTAAAAACACGTCGAAGGATCTAATTTGTTGTATCTAGGGACTCCAATACCGGTGTTTGAGAAATTTTTTGATTAAAATCGGTAAATTTTTGAATTTTAGCGATAATTTTGGTAAATTTATATTAAAAGAATGTTAGGTAATTAAAGTAATTAAAGGTAATTAAAGTTAAATTTGATAAATTTTATCAAATTTAAAATCTCTCTGGCAAATGACTTCTGTTAGGCGAGTGCGTCGATACTAGGTTAATTCACTTGCAACTTTAATACGTCGAGATAGGATAAAATCGAGTATTCCTGAGAAACTGAATCTTATGACCCAGAAATTCTGATGGCAAACAACTTTATTTATGAGTTAGTGTTTTGCAATTTAGTTTTGTAGCGAATAATAAATTCGTTGTATACCTAAATAATTAACAGTGGGTTTTCCGTTATCACAGTTCGATCAAACTTAAAATAGTTCAGGTTCATTAATTTAAGTTGGTCCTACTTATTTATCAAAGGTAGGATTACTCCCTAGTCGTATCCACAATTCTATCCTTACAAAAACAAAATATTCCGTAAAGTACTCATTATTATGGAAATCACAATCAATTACTTTTTAGTTAAAATAAAAACGCAGAAGGAAAGCGCCTGAAATTAAAATATAAAGCGTGCCCCAAAATTCATGCAAAATTTGAATTAAATAGAAACGCAAACAGCGACACGTTGTGGATGCATTTATATTCGACAATCACTTGTGGGTTCCCTGAACCCTAAATCCGGCAATTTTGACGATTAACGAAGCTATCAAGGTGAAAATAAGCTTCATCGCTTAGGATTATTTTGTTCGAAAAATCAGATGATCAATAATCCATTCAACAAACTCTCTTCGCTGTACATGGCCATTAGAGTTTAGTTCCTGTGTCAATTAAACTTTGTAAGCATGGAGACGCAGATCTTTAATGATAATACGCTGTAGAGACCTTCTTGAAATTTTCAATTTTTGTCCACGACGCCGAATCGATATTCCTAGACTTTCACCAACACTCTCGCGCATTTCTTCGATATTATCATTTGAACGGCTTGTTATTGGATTGCCAGTGTGTTTAGCGTCCTCAGTCTTTTTGAATTTTCCAATTACTCTCTTCACATATTCCGAACATATTTTATACGAAATCTACGAACTGTAACAGACAAACTTTTGTTACTTTTCAAATATTGTTCAACAATGAAAACGCGTTGTTGTTTCGTGTAGTGCTGCATATTTACTAACCCTAAACTGTCTGCTGTCAAACTATTTTCGTTTTTTTTAGTTACAAACACTAAATTACTAATTAATTTTCTGACATGTGTTTATGTGGACATACGAGTATACACTATGAAACTCGTAAATTAATATCGGTATTTCACTTTCGGCTGGGATATTTTAATTTACTATAATATAAATATGTAGCTTTCGTCTGAAGTAGTATAGAAATACTACCAAAGTTATCAATTTGCAGATAAATAAAATTAATATGAAATTCACATAAATTTAAAAATTTTATTTATAGAAAACAAATAAAAAAAATATTAATGTTTATGCCTTTTTGTACTTAAGTCCGATTGCTTCTACGAAAAAATCGAAACTAAACAAAATGCTTCACCAAAACACATATAGTGCAGGAATTTTGTTCAAAAGTAGTAAATAATTCCAATAGAAACGAAATCTTACTGGGCTGTAGTACAACTTGAAGACTGTATTTTAAAAAATATCCACCTCTAAAGGTTGAGCCAACTCTGCAATCTGGGTTGGAATAACCAATTTTAGGTGTTCAGAAAAATGAAAATAACTTTTGAATGGTATACAGCACAAACTCGGAAGATGGCTCAAATGTTGGGAAATTTAATAGTGCACAATATTGTGTAACATTACTTTTTAATTTATGGCCGTTAAGTTGGTCAAATTTGAGGTAAATGTTAAAAGCAAGTAAATTGTGGAAGTTTAACTGTAAAAATAAATAGGACAGAAATCAGCAGGACTTATTTAAAAAACATTACTCCATAACATTATGCGAGATTGAATTTGCCGTCGTTTGAGCTAATTGCACACGCTTGCGCAATATACAGTTTACGAAATAGCTTAATTTTATTAAGGGTCGTATCGACAGACGTGACTACAACTTTTAGCCGTATTCGCGTTTTTTTCGAAAATGATGTTCAGAAACTGTATTTTTAAAAGCGGCTAAAATCGCGAATTAATCCGCGAATTTATTGTTATTGTTGAAAGCAACTAAAAGTACAACTTTTCGAAAACAAGAAACCAACATAATAGAAAAAAAAAATTAATTATCTGTAAAGAACAAAACCAATTTTTGAATCAATTAAGTTTTCTATAGAAATATAAGTACCATTTTTGGGGAAATACCATTTTTATTATGAAATTAGAAAAATGAGCCGTTTAAGCGAGGAGGACATGCAGTAGCCTGTGTTACTCCAATTAGGTCGCCAGAAACCATTTCAATACAACCTGTAGCATAATAACGTAATGCTACCATTATTTTCTGCATCACTGTTAGTGGAACGGAAACGTTTACGAAACTCTTCTAATAAGAGTAATAATTTTCGTCAAACCTTGCTTGAAAACTATGCGCTCTGTTTTATGTTTTCTAAAAAATCTTATACCCCTATTATGGTTTTCGCCTCGCCGAACGATTCACGGTGAATCTTAAATCCGTGGGAGTTGGGTTTTCGTATTATGGTTTTAGCCTTTATTTTAGCGAGTGCACATCTAGTAATACTATGGAAATATTGCGGATCACGGATGCGAAAATATCGGGATATTTCTCAATTTCTTCCGTTAATTTCAAAAATTGGCTGGCATTTGTTGTTTTCTTCATGTTATAAAAATATAATTACTTGCACGTGAACCTCCATTATTTGATTTTGACTGTGAAATGAAAATACAAAACCAATTTTATGAGATTCCCCTACAAACAGATGGCGAATCATTTTGACAGTTCAGCTCGTTTATGTGAAAATCGTAATACCAAAAATGTGAATTGCATTCGCCGGGAATGTAAAATGCGAAAACCATAATAGGGGTGTTAGCCATCAGACAACGATGATGATGAAAACATAAATTCCATATTAATTTTTAAAAAATAGAATACAATATCCCTATGCCGGCCCACGATCACAATTGTGTACGATAAAATTGTGTGTGAAAGAGAATCATGGAAAAAACGGGATATACGGGTAGATATTGATAAGTACAAAGTTCGCACTAAAATAAAAATGCTATAAATTTCTTTATTTTTAATTATGACAGTAGTATTGTACTGTGAACAAAATAATAGCTTTTCAAATAAAACACAACAAATAAATTACGTATTTGACAATTGATAATATTGTGTTATATGTATATGTAGGTATTAAAAAAATTATCATCGGAATCCGGAATGGAAAATTCGGTGTCAAAAGTCAGTTGTAACCGCGGTTAAAACCATCGATATCCACTACCGATATGGTCTTAAAATAATAAAAGAGTGACTTTAGTCGCGATTGCGATTTTAGCTTCGTCTGTCGACACGACCCTAAAGAAACCAACCTTCAAAAAATTCATGATAAAAAAATTAAAAAAATTATTCTTAGTATTATAATACATCAGTTTTTTTTATTTTTTATTTCCATTTAAATATTAATTATAAGGGCATTTAAAAGTTAAAATTGTAGCTGAGTATTTATAGTTCAATATCATTGAGATTTTCTTTGGTTGCGCGACACATTTCTGAGCACAGCATTCATGACCGCTTACATTCGCATCTTGTTGTACATTGCGTACGAAAGTTGCAAGATATCAACTTGAGCAGATGTTCTGGAGCCGGTGGCAGGTCAGATGGGATGGCAGCAAACTACTTTTGACAGATTTTCATCCCCAATCTGTTGGTAGCAAAGCAATTTCCAGCCATGCTTGAACTTGATGGTATACTCGAAATGAATGCTGATCTGCAACTGCGTTTGTTGGCGGGAGACAAGCTAAATCGAATTTAGAATGTAACCGCAGACTACGAAATACTCTGTTGTAAGCAAGCTATCTTACTTCTTCTAGTGGAGTCTCTTTGGTGATGTTATGTATATAGTCCACATATTATCTCTGCAAAAGTTTGAATGATCTTAGTTTTCCTTTCCCGTACAATGCTGAGGTTGTATCGCATCCGGTACAAGCAAGAAGAACTATAAGCAGGTGACTTAATGAAGACAGCCGTGTCCTTTCTGCTGCTATATTCTACACAGTTTTCGATTTGGGGCAAAGAAGCCAATTTGTATCACGTGCTGGTGAACATAAAAACACAACAGTATGAGGATGTCCAAGTCCTGATCCCCATGCCCACCACCTGATCCTCATGATTTGCGAAGCTCATACCTATATTTGCGATAGAGGTATCTGCGTCATCTTCCGCCTGATGTGTTGTTATGTTCGAACAATGTAGGTGTTGCTTCAGTTTGCCGATGAATTTCGATTTATTATGGGTGTTTGGGAGAAATTTACTTTGAGAAAGTGTGCACGTTGTATTGCTCTCTACTTCAAATTTTGCTGAAATTTTGGCAATTTCTCTTCTCTTTTGTTCTCCTCCTTTCGTTGTGGCGTAGTCCGGATAACCATCAAACACTACCGTTGTGTTTGTGCTATAATGTTCTAAAACATAATCACCATAAGTTTGTAGAATCGTGCCATATGTCTCTGGCTTTGGCCATACTACCGGGTGAAGCAGATGGCCTCCATCTACAACATATTTGCAATTTGTTGGAAAATTTTCACTACCAATGTCAGTGGTTCGTAAGATATCGTCGTTGAAAAGGGAAGGTGGAGCTGAAGCCAATTCATATTTAAAATAAGACTGCAACTCTTTCGGACTTTTGACGACACATACAATTCGATGAAATAACTGAAGCGGGTTTATAACGAAAGTTTCTTTATTTATTTTTATTCCCTGAACCTGAGCTGCAATTGGAATAACTTTGTGTTTTCTTGCATAAACGACATCCGCAAAAATGTTACCTAATGTATTATGCAGCAGCCTTTCACCTTTATCCAAAGCATATCACAGGTGATGTTGGAATCAGCAACAAGTCCAGTTGACAAACTGACAAGATCACCGCAGCCTGATTCCGAAATGGGTTATGCTGTTGAAACCATGAAATAAATTTATTTTTGTCCAGATTGTCTCTTGCTTTCCTACTGCCTCGGGGTTCAACCAGTTGTTCGGAAGTAATTGATGATTGTCCTGTAAAAGTTTCCATCGCGAATATCACAAGCATGCTAACGAGTATAGAATTAATTCATTTTAAAATGGTGTCATCGGTTATGCCTCGTTCTCGAGATAATCCTCCTATCGTCTTTATTGATCACATAAGTGATTGTTCTATGCACGTTGCACATGTCCATCCAAATACCCCATTGCATATTTTTTCTTCTTATTGAAATGTATTTCTCTGGAAATTTTTTGTAAACTTCATCGGTTAGCTTGGCTAGCAACTCTTTAATATCCTGAAAATATAAATGAGTATATTTTGCATATAAGATATGACCAGTAGAATGGAAATATGGCAACATTTTTCGAACAGATTCCATATGCATCTACCAGTTGCCAGGCTTCTTCGTTCGTATATACTGAAGCACACACACTATACATCATAACTTGTCAAAATATTGGAGTTAAAGTTTGCATGTTCTGTTTATTGTTCTTAGTCTGTTGACGTTACTTTTATAGCTGCTCTCCAGGTCGCATATTACTTTCGAATCGTGACACATGTCCGGTGACATGCTGTTTTCTATCAATTTCTGATACGTTTACATGACCAGCAGATTTCATTACAGATTTCAAATCTTCTGAATTGTCCATAATCAAATAATTTTGCAAAGCACGCGAAAAAGCATCTCTGGTAAGCACGAGTTTGACTGTTGCATTGCGCCATAAACTGTTTCCCATAATTCTTCTAGTCTGCTTCCTTTCATGATATATCCAATTGTGCGAAGATATGACAGGAGGAGATGAAATCCTCTAAGGTGTACAAGTATTCCAGATATATCACTGTTTTGCTCCGCAGACTTAACCATTTCAATTGACTTTATAAAGAGTGGTTGATCAAAAGTAACTATGCACATCTGCCCATGTTTCTTGCTTTCGCAGGCTGCATAAATTAAGTCTGAGTATAACGTCGTGAAGTCACTTGCACGTAATTTGATGAACGGCACTGGTACTATTTGTAAAACTTCAAACGAACCTTGGAAAATTAAAAAAGTTTCTTAAAATTAAAACAATTATGAAATAAATTATAAATCTTACCAGAATTATTAGCTGCTTGCATATAGCCATTCCAACCTGGTACATTTTCGAAGTTATTAAATCCAGCCAAACAAATTAAATCTAAAGACATGTTTGTAAGTAAACCGTGCACGTCATGTGTACCTGCAGTTATATCCGCAATTATAATTTTTCTTAATCCTTATGAGTCAGGATTTTTATATACCGGGTGTTTCTTTTAAACTGAGACGATCAAATATCTCGAAAAATAGCCACTCTACGGAAAAAATGTCCATAATCAAAATTTAATCATACCGCGGGGGAAATACATTAGTGCAAAAAAATAGTCCCCCACCCCCCGCTTTGTAGGTGGGGCGGGGGCAACTTTTAAACTAAGATAGGAAACCATATTTTTTATTGCAGATACGGATTCTACAATAAGACTAAAAGTACGTATGATTTGAATGAAATATTTTGTTCGGTTCATGATAGATGGCGTTGTAATCGACGAAATTTAATTTTTTCAATTTGTTCTTAGAACACACGCATTCGATTCTGCAATACGTTTGAAATAAAAAGCATCACGTTTTCATTGGGAATACTCGAAATTCGTCATCAAAACAATTTATTAATGTAAATGGCAGGTGAATAAAATAAGTTTAGCTTAAAATAAGTGTTCAAAATGATGGCCTGCGACTTCAATGAACTTATTAATACGCATTTCCAATATTGTACACAACTGAGAAATGTGTTTGGTTGAATTTCAGCACACGCATTTCTGATTCGCTCAATCATGTTCTCACGTGTTGTTGGTTTTTGTTTGTAAACTTTGTCTTTGAGATAGCCCCACAAAAAGAAATCTGGTGAAGTAAAATCTGGTGATCTAGCGGGCTAATTTATCGGACCAGCTCTACCGACCCAGCGACCATTGAAATCACGATCAAGTATTTCACGTGCCACTATCGAATAGTGTTCAGGACAACCATCATGTTGAAACCACATGTTCCGTCTCACTTCTAAGTTCAAATTTTCAAGTAATATTGGCAGTTCATTTTCCAAAAAGTTTCGGTGACCATTCAAGTTGCCTTCAATAATGTGGGGGCCGATGAGTTTGTTGCCAATTATTCCACACCACACGTTGACAGTCCAAGGACGCTGATGTTCAACTTGACGAAGCCAGTGCGGATTTGTAACACTCCAATAATGCATGTTGTGTCGATTAACCGTTCCATGGTTTGTAAAAGACGATTCGTCAGAGAACATTACGCAACGAAAAAAATTGGGGTTTTGTTGTATTTGTTCACGTGCCCATTGACAAAACGTTACCCGATTTTGGAAATCAGCGCCATGAAGATCTTGGTGTAAAGACACATGATATGGATGATACTTGTGCCGTTTTAAGATTCTCCAAACACTGGTGAGGGACAATCCGGAATCGCGAACTATTTCTCGTGTACTAACATGAGGATTATGAGCCACTGCTGCCAATACAGCAATTTCATTATTTTCTCCAGTGACTGTTGCTCTACGGGTCCTCTTTTTCGGTTGAACATTTCCATCAGTAATAAATTGTTTGATAGTACGGCCAAATGAAGCACGTGAACAAATCCTATCCGGAAAACGTTGAGCGTAAATAGCAACAGCATTTTCAAGATTTCTGCCAGCTTCTCCATAAACCAGAACCATTTCAATTTTCTCTGGCACAGTTAAACGGTTCATTCTAAAGTATTTTATCGTTTATTTTGCAATTACGAAAAACATGAAGATAAGAACTAACACAAACGTTAAATGTGATTTACAAAACTGAATAAATTGTTTTGATGACGAATTCCGAGTATTTCCAATGAAAACGTGATGTTTTTTATTTCAAACGTATTGCAGAATCGAATGCGTGTGTTCTAAGAAGAAGAAATTGAAAAAAATTGAATTTTGTCGATTACAACGCCATCTATCATCAACCGAACAAAATATTTCATTCAAATCATACGTATTTTTAGTCGTAGAATCCGTATCTGCAATAAAAAATATGGTTTTCTATCTTAGTTTAAAAGTTGCCCCCGCCCACCTACAAAGCGGGGGGTGGGGGACTATTTTTTGCACTAATGTATTTCCCCCGCGGTATGATTAAATTTTGATTATGGGCATTTTTTCCGTAGAGTGGCTATTTTTCGAGATATTTGATCGTCTCAGTTTAAAAGAAACATATATATATATATATCCATATATAGGTATGTTATGTTTTTGTTTGTTATTTTGTGTAATCGATGTTCGTTGTATCTTTTCACCAAATTTATCCGCTGCAGCAGGTGAAACGCATTCCAACTAGAGCATAAAATATGTCTAAGCCGTCTAAAGTACATACATTAACATCAGCATTGTCAAACAGAAATCCATTTTTCCCACGTGTACGTCTGCAAACTCATTGTATGATGCAGTTATTTCTATTGAATTCAATAGGTCGATTATATTTCTCGAACCAACTTTACGATGAAGGTAAACTGATAATCCAAGCAGCACTGTTTTCGGTGAAGAGTATGCCTTTCGTTTTTTATGAAGAGTTTCCGTAAATATCTTTAAAGTCGCTGGTACAAACTCTTCACCACCACTTTTGATATCATCGAATGTTGAATATTCTGTGGTGTCATAAATTTAGGACTGGATGCCTTCTTTGATAATTGCTGCTGCTGCTGCTTTAATAATTCTAACGCGCTCTTCTTCAAAACAACTGCATTTGTATGAGTCCCAATTCTGCATTAAAAATTCTTCGGGTAACATGTCCTTTAAAGTTAAAATGATGGTTTTGCCAAATAAGTTGGTTGCTACCAAATTTGGAAATGATTTATAAGCAGGTCCCTCAAGTAGTAGTCACCGTACAAATTTACATCATTGTCACTGAATTCCCTTAGTTTTCTTTCAGATCGCATAATGCAAATTGACATTCATTACTTTGTTTTATGAAGGCACACAAAGCTTCAAAACCTGCATGACAGTTGTCATTTACAACTGGTGTGTGGGTTTCCGTCCAACAACAAAGATCCAGGATAGTTTGTTGCATTTTGGTTGATTTCACAACACTAACTTGCTTGTACCGGCTTACATTCTTGGAGTCAATCTCTTGAATCACTTTGCTACAAAATAAACAATTAATTTTAAAATCAAATGATGGCACACTTGATTATTAATAATTAGTCTTACCTTGCTTACGCACTCTTTTGCAAGCAACAATACTACTTTTCCTCGTGTAGTTTTTCCGACATTCTGTATGCAACACAATTTCTTCGACGTCTCTACCTTTTTCCACAAATCAGCATTTCTTGATTTTGAAGCTTCTTTTTTCATCACTCTAGAGGCCTTTTTCTGCATACACTTATTACAAATATTTTTATTTTCCTGCATTACAAAATTTACACTTTTTCTGACAACTTCACTCTTTTATATTCAAAATTACACTGAATAATATTGACCTGAATAGTATTCAACGATATTGTTCGGTTTATAATCCGCGCGGTATCACGTAATTCGCATGAATCACCCCTTAAAATTATGTATAGCACCGATTTAAATACCTGCTAGCACACGGTAACAAAAATGAAAGGTCTTTTTTTTCAAACACATAAAGGAGATACCCGGAATGAGGGTACCTGCACGACCTTTCTGAAATATCTCACTTGGAGTGGGTTTTAAAGGAATTTGGCGTAATAACATATAATATTTATTATTTTATTATTAAATAATCACCAATTCTTAGATAATTACGCATACAAAGCTAGTTTCTAAATCTTTTATACCCAAAGGCTAAGAACCATGTTAAGAACCTCGAAAATTAAAAAAAAATGAAATAATAAAACTAAAGTACCGTAATGTTTTTTGCTCAACACATAGAGGTCGAGATTTTTCTGAAAAGTTGTGCCGAAGTATAGGGAACAACATTATATTAGTTAAAAGTTTATTGGAATTATTTACAAGTTTATATAGAGCCCTGTTTTTGTTTCCTGGACTAATATAGCAGCGACAATTGGTTTCTCTGAGAAATTTTTTTTGTGTCATGCATAGTGGTAACGTAACTAAACTTATTCGAATTTCAGCCCCGTTTTAAAAATAAAAATTGGTATTAAAAATTTAGTTTGCATTAACCGTTTGAGCTTCGTGAAAAACAGCGGAACATCACATTTAAATGGCCAATGAAAAAATTCTTAACAACTGGTACGAGTACAAACTTTTAAATTTCTATAATAATTTATGATTTATGAATATCAAGGAGGGAAAATGGGTGCCGCATAAGTTGACTGAGAGACAGATAAAAAATTGAAGAGCCACTTGCGAAATTTTGCTTTCACGGCATGAAAGAAAGAGCTTCCTGGGTCGAATTGTCACGGGAGATGAGACACGGATCTTTTTAAGAATGCCAAATGCAAAAAGTCGTGGATTTCACCTGGCGAAGCATCAACAGCAACGGCACGGCCAAATCGCTTCGGACCGGAAAGAAATCGTGTACTATGAGCTGCTGAAACAGGGTAAAACTGTCAATGGGCAACGCTACTGACAACAACTCATCAATCTGAATCATGCATTGCTCGAAAAATGGCCATAATAGGACACGAGACACGAACGAGTGATATTGCAGCATGACAATGCTCCATGTCATCGCACTCCCATCGCATAGGACACCATCAAAACGCTCAGATGGGATCTGCTACCGCCCCCGTCTTATTCGCCAGATCTGGCCCCTCGGATTATCACTTGTTCCGATCGATTGCGCATGCCTTAAAAACGCGTCGTTTTATCATCGTAAAATTAAATAAAAATAAACCGTTAAATAAGAATAAGCCGTTTTTTATTTTTCTATTGAAATTTTCCATTTTTAAATTTTAAAAAAACCCAGGAAATATAGTTGCGCACCTAGTACTTATACAACTCTTTAGACCCATCTTCAATTCCGGAACTTAATCTAAAATTGATGGTAGAATCTTAGTTCAGCTTTACAACCGAAGTTTGATCATAACTGGTTGAGAAATGTGAAAAACAAATTGTATGAAAATTTCATATTTATCGAGGGGTACAAATCCCGTCTCTTAATCCAAATTTGACCGTTGTCGGTAAAGAAACGGCCGAGTTGCAAATAATAAATGTTTGGTTTAAATAAGAATTTTAGCGGAATTAAAAAAAAACACAGGATTTCGATAAAGTGGGATTTCGGACCGTTCCCAATTGCAGTTTAAACAATTGTTCAAGTAGATAATTGGAAGCCAAGTGTAAAATACTCCAAGTTGGTGAAAAGTGCGTTTCTTAATCCATTATTATTCCTGGAGTGCATTCAAATGGTGCGATCTTTCCGGAAAATGGAATTTCTCCATGGAATTACGTTCGATGTAAATAAATGAAAAACGTTTTAGAGTTCAAATGAATTGTATTGGGATCTACCCTTACTATTGCTGTTATAAAACATCACATAGAATTGATCGCTGACAAGTTTCTTGACTGTTTCTTGAATCGGTGTATAATTAAAATATTTAAACCATTATTTTCTACACAATATAGACAATACTTTCTTACCAAATAATCTTAATCTGTATTTCATCTTAATATTGAAATTTGTTTATATTTTTTTCCTTAGTCGGCACAAAGACGAATTCGTGCTATGATGATGTCAACGAATCCACCACCCATAAGTAAAAAACAACAAAAGAGTCCCAAAGAACAACCACCAGGCGTATCATCAACTCAACAAACATCAAGTACTCAGTAACCTCGCCCCCGCGAATTTTTGAATTAAACATCAACAACAACAACAACCAAAACACAAAAATAATTTACCTGAATTGAAACTTGTTATTTTTTGTGTTTTCCCCCCCAAAAAAGCAAAACTAAAAAGAATAATTTATATCCTTTTTCCAACTTTTTTTTATTTTAATTTTTTCCCTTTTTTATCCTAATCGTATTTATAAATTATATAATTTGAAATTTTTCCATAAAAAAACTCGAATAAATATAAAAAATGAATTATTATTATTATTATAATTAATTTAATTATTACCTTTATTTGATTGAAAAATTATTTAAAAAAAAAACATATAATAAATTAAATTTAAAATATCGAGATTAATTTGATGCAAAAAATTTTGGGACGCTCCTCTTTTTCCAACGAAATTAACAAAAAATAAAATAAAAATAAAAATGAATTGATTTTTATTTTTAATTTATAATAATAATAGTAGTTACATTCCCAATTGTATATAATAATAAATAAATTAAATAAATAAATAAATCAAAAATTGCAGGAAGTAAAATAAAAAAAGTAAAAATAGAAATGAGAATTGACAAACACATTTTTTTTAAATAAATAAATATTTAAACACTAAACAAACAAATTGTAAATAAAACAAATACTTAAAATAATACATTTTTATTTAAATTTACATATAAAAATGCCGAAATTATATTATACATAAACTTGAAATAGAAACAAAATCATATTTTCAATGTTTTTTTCTATATTTTTTTTTCGATTGATTTTTTTTTTTTTATATAAATTTTGTATTATAAACATTATTAATTAATTAATATTTATTTAAAAATAATATTTAAATCTCAATATGATGAAAAAAAAATGCAGTTAGTTGATTCTTTTCAATCGATTGCCTTAGAACGGTGCTCAAATAATAAAAATAAAAATGTTTAAATAATAATTAATTAAAAAATAAAGAAAGATAATAATAATAATTGAAGATAGATGAAGTGTCGTATTTTTATTATTTTTTTTTAAGTTTATATTTTTACTCTAATTAATTAAAGAAAAAAAACTAACCAAAAATATGCCTTATTGTTTTTTATAACTTGTTTTTTTTTGTTTCTTAATTTTCTTTCCATTTAATTAAAATAGGATAAAATAAAAATATAAATAAAATAAAAAAAATACATCAAAATTATTACTTTTGGCGATACTTGATAAAAATTAAAAATTTCAAAAAACGAATAAACAAAACTTAAAAAAATAAAATCTTTTGGCATTAAAAAAATTCTAAGGTTCGGAAGAAAATGAATACCTCATTGCAAGTGCATTAAATATAAATAATAATGATTAAAAAATAAATAATAATAACCCCATATAATTAATTATTATTTTATTACATATATATATATTTAAATAACAAATAACCATATTTATAAATAAAACTAAAAAAAAACAAAAATTAAAAATCCACAAATCCAATAGACTTATTATTATTTTTATATATACATTTTTTCTGTTTTATTAATTTATTAAATAAAAAATATTTATTTTTAAGACTAGGTTTTTTTGCGAGAGAATTAATTTTTGTTTGTTTTATTTTTAATTATTATTCATATTTTAATTTTAAGACAAATAAAAATATAAATAACACAATAGACTAGTCAAATAATAATATTTTTTGTTTAATTATTTCTTTGTTTATAATTATTATTATTCCGTTAGACCAAAAATTTTATTATTATTATTACAATTAATTTTTATAAATAGTATGCAATAGTTTTTTTTTATATATTTATTATTACTATTTTAATTATATTACTATACATTCCAAATAAAATTAATATTTCTCACAAAAAAACCTAATTTTGAAAATAGAAACATATAACATATAATTATTAAAAACAAAAAGTTACACAATAATCAATATACAATAGAACCAAATATCAAATGTGCATTATTATTAATGTTGTTATTTAATTTTTTTTTATACATAAATATTACCTACAAACCAGATGAAATAGTAAATTATTAAAAACTAAACAAAAAAAAAAATACAAAATAAACCGGTACCTTGCAGTAAAATCAAAATAGTTACAATAGTTATTATTATTATTATTATTATTATTATTATTATTATTATTATTATTATTATTATTATTTACTCTATTAATTAAAAAAAAAAATATGGAAACAGCACAAAACTGTAAACTAAATATTTAAATAAAATAAAAAAAACCTGCCGTTATTTATTAAAAAAATAATAATTCATTATTATAAATTATATTATTATATTATATATCAATTGATTAAAAAACTAGATAGATGTTATAACTTTTTATTATTATTAATTTTTTTTATGATATATATTATATATAGTCAATAAACTGTTTTCTATTATTATTTTTATAAATTTCAAAACTATTTTTATGAACATACTCAAATAATAATTATTTAATTTTGTTTTATTATTGATAATTGAATGATCGCAAAACACCAATTTTTATTTGAATAATGTTCATGAAAATAATATCAAGGGTGTGTGGCGGCCGAATAATCATACTTGGTGCGCACGCACCCTTCAATACTATATACAATCTAAAGTATATATAATGAAATAATAATTTCACATTACTACACACCAATTAAAAACAATTTATAATAAAATGGTCTTATGTCGTTTTTAAACAAAACTCTTAAAATCTTATTATATTCATCATTTTTTTTTTTAATATAAAACAAAAAAAATTTCGGCATTAAAATTTATTAAATATTAATAATATATTATAAACTTTATCAACACAAAAGTTACTATAATGTAAATAAATATGCTTTATAATTAAATTTAGATTTAAAACCAAAAATTAATTATATCAATTTTCCGTTTTACTGTTTTATAATATAATTGTTCGCACAATATTATATATTTTTTTTTTTTGGATGGTTTGATTTTATTAATTTTTGATTTATATTTTTCCATTGCATATTTGTTTATTTTATTAACATACGATTATCTAAAATATAAATAAAATTACAGAAATGATGAATAAAAATTAATTAATTTAAATATTAAGGCAAATTAAGGCAACAAATGAATAATAAAAAATACTGTATGTTGAGATTTTTGTTTATAACATATATATGTACATACATATATGTATTATTATCTCGGTATTTAAGAGGAGACATAAAAAAAACAAAAATTACATATAATTAAAAATAAGTAAAGGGGAAAAATTAAAAATATTATATATATATATTATTATTATTAAAAGACAAACTCAATGGCGAATAAAAACAACAAAAATCTCAAATAAATGTCAAATTATGTAAGAAATGAACATCTTTAAAAAAAAAATTAAAAACTTGTATAAATCGAATAGTATCTACTTTACTTAGAGAAAGTGTATTTTTGATAAAATATTGTCGGGGGTAAATAATAAAAAAAAATTATTTTTTTCGTTAGATTTTTAATAATAAATTTAATTATATATTTAAAAGAAAATAAAAAATTTAATATTTTGGTATGGAGAAGATTACTTCTTTTTGGATCATTAAATAAATTTTACTCTACCATCTTTTGGCCTAAATAAATATTTTTTTTTATTTTTTGGTCTACACAAAACAAGAAAAAAAAATTATTTATATTTATTTAATGGCGTAAAAATGATATTTTAGCTATTTTAACAATTTTAACTAAAACAAAAGTTTTTAGAGGCTATAATATCGTTGAATATTATTAAAATTTAATAAAACGTTATTATTAATTGTGCCAAGACGAATAAAGTTAAAAAAAATAAAAAAAAAAAACTAAAAACAAAGTTAGTGTGATAATATGGCATTAAATGTAAAATTTTACAAAATTTAAAAATAAAATGTTTACAAAACGTTAGTCTTAAAAAAAAATAAATTTTTACAAAAGTAAAATCGATTTTAAATCGTTTTTAATTTTGTTGTAATTTTTATTTAAAATTAAAAGAGAATTAAAAAAAAATTTCATCTGAATTGATAACATTTTATTATTATATAAGAGATAAAAAAACTTTTTCGATTTATTAAAAAAGAAATTATATTTATATATATACATATATATTATATTATATATTTAAATTAAAAAAAATTTTAAGACTGAAGCAATAATATATTTTTCGTATAATTATTGTTAAAATTAAAAATTTTATTATTAAAAAAATTTATATAAAATTTATAAAAAAAAATTTAAAAATTTAAATATTTTTAGTTTATTTTATATAGTTTCAGTTTCGGAATTTATTTTTGAGTTTAAATTTAAATTTAATTTTTTCGATTGATCTCACAATAGATTTTCCCGTGGTATCGTCACAAGTCAATAAATACATATATAATAAAAATAATATTGTTTTCGATTCAGTGAAACAAAAAAAAAATAAATAAAAAAATTTAATAAAAATTTGAATCTTAAAAAAAATATTTAAAAAATTACAGATGAAATTACAACAAAGGCAGCGTAAAACCAAAGTTAGTTTTAAATAATAAATTATTCCGCCATACGAATTAAATAAAAATTTTGATCAACAAGAAATCACTATCATACTAGCTAAAAACATAAAAAAAATGTTATTAATAAAACAAATAAACCAATATAACAACGTTTTTATCCCAAAAAAAAGTAAAACAAATTTTTAAAATTTAAAATTTTTTTAATAAAAGAGTGGTACAAAAAAACCAAATGAAATTAATAAATGAATATTTTAAAAAAATAAAATAAATACTTCGTCGTACAAACATAAAAGTACAAATATAAATTATTTAAACAAGAAAAAAAAATATATTTAAAAACAAAAAGTAATAATAAAAAAAAAATATTAATTAAAAAATCTACAATCATTAAAAAATAAAAAATCTAACATTTTTTTTTTAAATTATATTTTCTCGATTGTATTATTTAAACATAATGAAAAAATACTTTTAACCACTGAAAATGAAGAAAAAACAAAAAATTCTACTCCCCACAATAAATAAAACGAAAAAAAAAGAAAATTAATTACAAAAAAATAATTATAGTTAGGCTTTTCGACATTGATTGAAAAAACATGCAAATACACACAAAACAACCAATTTAAAAAGAATTATGGAAATTATTTTAATTTATAAAAAAGTTCCGTCAAATAATTACTCTCTCAACGAACAATTCAACAAATAAATAAAAAAAACAAACAAATGAAGCAAATAAACTTATAAACAAAATATGAATGACTAATTAAATCAAATCATAAAATATGTACTGCCATTGAAATTTTAAGCTATCTCAATAAAAGTAACAAATAAATTTTTATTAATTTGCAGTAAACAACAAATAAATAAATAAATATAATATGAAATACTACTATAAATGTCCATTTAATTAAAATAATATTTTTACTTAAGAAATATAATAATTGGCAAAAAAAAAATATTCGGACAGAATTTTAAACAATTCGAACGTTATAATAAAATAATAACAAACAAAAAATAAAAAATAAATGCATGGTGATGGAAAATGGATGGATGATTGAATATAATAGGCAACCTCCGTATTTAAGCACCGGGAGCTATTATCATTATTATAAACAATTATTATTATTATATATTAATTAACAATTTTACCATTTAATTATACCAATGCATTTATAAAATTTTGCATTTCAAAATTAACAAAACATTTTCCATCATCTATCAAAAATCATATAAATAAATAAAAGAAATTAATAAACTAACATTTTAAAATTAAATTAAACAAAAAAAAATATTATTTCTCTCAATATAAATTTAATAAAAATAATTTTTTCATTTAAAATAATATATTTATATAAAAAATAAAATTATAAAAGAAAGTAATACCTCTAAAATTTTTTTGTTTTTGTTTTTTTTTCGTAAAAAAATATTTTAAAAATGAACATTTAATTAAGAAATAATAAATATTAAGATTTATAAATTAAAATTAAAACAAAAAAAGTTATCTAGAAATTGTTTTTTTTTTCCAAAAAATTAAATAAATAAACACTCATAATTGCATCTCATTCTTGTATTTGATACTAAAAACAAAAATTTATTACGCATACAATTATATATTTCTGGTAACTTATATAAACAAAAACTAATTATTATTTTTTTTGTTTTTAATTTTTCTTTAAATTTTTTGATTAATTTAAAAAATATATATATAAAAAAAATATATAAATATATAGTTACTGCGCTAAATTATCCATATGGTTATTAATTAGTTATAATAGTTATATTATTTAATAGAATAAAAAACAAAACGAATAAATATCTGACGGTTAATTATTTTCAAATAAAACATAAAATTAAAAGTTTCATATTATTATATGGTCAGATTATTTTGTTTTATTATTTTTATGAATATTATTTAATTATTTTTTAATTTTAATAAATAATATACACATAAAAAATAAAATATCGTAACTTTCAATAGGAGACTGAATTACATTGTAAAAAGGTTGCGATTATTTTATTTTTTTATTATTTTTATTTTTTATATATATATTATAAATAATTATATAAATATATATATATATTTTTTTCTAAACTAAATATTAAAACACCATTTTATATAGATTCTTTTTTTGAGTTAAATATTATATAGAAAAAAAAAACGTAAATAATGAAAAAAATAATAGCAGCATAATTTCTTAATTAATTTAATTATAAAATTAACATTTAAAAAAATATTTTAAATAGTAATGAGATCCAAGAAATGAATGTACATAGGAAAATAGAAAATATATATATTTTTTCGGTTGGTCCTGTTATAACAAAGAGTTTATTGGCTGCCTGTGTGATAATAGTTTATATTCATGCCTAGACTATTTGTTATAACAGGACCAATGCTAACAGTGGATAAAAAGCATCCTAATTTATTTTATTATTTTTATTTTTTTTATTCATAAATAAACCTAAAAATTCACATCATTTCTTATTTCTTTTTTTTATATAAGTTTTTAATTGATAAAAATAAAAAAAAAATATTAAAAAAACTACAAAAAAATAATTTATATACAATATTTATATTATATTTCGATTTTCTATTTTTAAAAATTTAACTAAAAAAATCCATTTAAAAAATAATAAATATATAAATTAAATAAAAAAAAACTTTTTTTTAATTAAAAAAAAAAGAAACTACCTCAATATTTTAAAAAAATGATAAATGTAATTTAAAATATAAATAATAAAATAAACAATAAATTAAACTACAAACAAACAAGAAAATAGGTTCATATTTTTTTTATTTTTCATATCTTTTTGGGATAAAAAAATTACAAAAAACTGATAATAAATAGAAACACTATCTACATATAAATTCAACTTTGATTTTTTTTTTTTTTTTAGAAACCGAGAACAATCTTTTTTATTTATTATTAATTTTACAGTATATAATGAATAATATATTTAAAAAAAAGAATATTTTTTTTTATTTAATATTTTATTTTCATGAAACATAGTATAAAACTAAGATTACAGAAAGAAAATCTAAATTTAAAAACACATTTACTACTACTTTATATATTTAATAAAACAAAAATAGTTAAAATGAAACAACAAAAAATATAAATTACTACGAAAAAACCAGATAATTATCAATAATTTAAAATATATAAAAAACATAAAAATTAATTTAAAAAAAATATAAAAATATCAAAAAAATAAGTTTAAAAAAATTATAAAATTAAAAAAAAAGAAACACAAAAATGAAGAAGAAAAAAATTGTAAAATTGTCCAAATTTACTTTATGAATTTTTTTCTTGAATAAAATTTGAAAGTTTTCATTTTGAAATGATTGTGTTTTATGTGATTTGTTTTTACCATCGTGTTCCCGTTTTTCTTTTAATGCGTCGTGCAAATTGTATGTTTCAATAGCTTAACCTAATATATTATTTGCTATCGCCTGACTACGTCTGTAACCAGAATAACTATTCTGGTTATTCCCCGGGAATAGGGAACTGCGGAAAGAATTTTTATGTAATTTCTGTTCAAATATTTTTTTCCGGCCTACTGAGGAGGAAAGTTTGGTGTAACTATTATTATAAACTGGGAATAATTTTTCCATATCTAAATTGGCAGGGTAAATTATTCCCAATTTAATTTTGTTTTCAAAAAAATTAACACTTGCTTTTTACCTCAGTATGCCAGAAAAACATGTTTAAATAGAAATTACATATAAATTCTTTCCCTATTCTCAGAGAATTACCAGAATAGTGCCACAGGTTTCTATTCCCGGGGAATTGCTAGAATAGTCCCACTGGTGTTCTTTTCGCTAGTTATTTTACGCAAGACTAACAAACAGTTAGTCAACTAAATCACTCGACAATGTATAAGTTGGGATATTTGGGAATGTATAAGTTGGGATATGTGCTTTAGCGGGTATCAATCAATTATTGTTCAAAATTCCATTGTTCGAAAAATTTGAGCCGAGTTTTACAGTAGTAAACTATTTATACGAGATTCTGCAGATAACCTCAAAGACACCTTTAAAGAACAGAGTAAGCACTAACACAGATTATCGACATCTTCTTATAAAAAGATGAGCACAGAGGTGGAATAATAGTCCGAAGGCTGCGTACCAATTGTCGGACAAAACGTATACTACGGTAAAAATCGATTTTAGTACCGATTTTTCGATCAGTTTACCATAGAGTTTTACAAAAATAATTGAATTTACCGAAAAATGTACTTAAAATTAAATTTTTCCCAACAATTGGTACGCAGCCTTAAACGGTTAAAAGTCAATGTAAATTTTTAGATAAATTCAATTATTTTTGAAAAACTCTATGCTAAACTGATCGAGAAATCTGTACTAAAATCGATTTCTACCATAGCAAACGATTTACCCACAAAATCAGTTTGTTTCTCTACAACGTGTCTTCGCGTTTCAGTGTCAATTGTTTAGCAGATGAAATATTTTTTGCTCTGTATTATTTTTTCAATGATTTTACAATACAAATATCACGTAGTAAACTACACATTATCAAAAATATGTACTAATATCGACTTTTATTAAGTACAGAAATTTATATGAAATAATTGATAAAAAGCCTCTTTGTACTAATCGGAGCATGTCAATTTCTGATTTATGACAACGTTATTGGTTTGAAAATATGATAAGTCAAAACCGGTCAAATGCCTTTAAAATAAGGTTTGCGTCTTAGAATAATAATAAAAAATTGCAAGTATGGGTTTAGGGGAAATTATTTAGCAAAAAACTCCGATTTACACTGCTGACATATAATACCGAGAGTTATCTGAAGTAAATTACACTCATGAAAACCGATGCAAGTGTTTGGTGCAAAATGCTTCAAATTACAAAAATTTGATGTATGGGATCGGAAGTCGTGTTTAAATTTTATATTTTTTTTATTTTGGATGGATAGTGTGCAGGTTAAAAAAAAATGTTATTTTTTAACCAGCTAGAGCAAATCTCTTTCAAATGTATTGGTCCAATCCGATATGCGCTTGTAGTGCCAATCAAAGCTGTAGAATTATGTGGAAATTTGTATGGTCTGTAACGAACACGATGCCAAGTGGTTACTACCAGGGCCGACATGTTGGAACTATCACTTTTTTCGCTTCGACGAAAAAACCGAGCTACTTTGATGAAAATTTAAAAATTTACATAAAAGAAAAAATACTTTTACTTCTAAAATACCGTTATTCTATCGAAAATGCATCGAAGCGAAAAAGTGAGAGTTACAACATGTTGGCACAGGTTTGGTTTACGGAACTAGAGGTTTCTGAGAAACATGAAATTTACCAAAATCACTATGTTTTGGATGCACTATAAAAATTTGAAGTTTATCGTACCGTTAAAATCGGCGCTACAGACTCACACGTGTTTGGACCGATATATGAACTGTTTTACTCATGGTTCCGAGAAACCGCAAGTTCCGGAGACCAATTATAAAAAGTTCAATCTATTTCTAACCCAATTCTATTTTTTTCTGGTATGACTTACATGCCTAGCTAGCGACATCAAAAGCTAGAACGACGAAGGGTAAAACGGATACGGCAATTATTTCACGCGTAAATAAACAATATTCTATTAAGACCACCATCATACCAAAATTTATTAGCACTTCTACGGCGCCTAATACGGCAAATTATACAACATCCAGATTTAGATCTTGACTTTTAGAATTGACTGATCCAGCCATTAAGTTCAGAATGAAAAACATTTGAACACTTCTCATTGTTACAAATTTCGAAATTTGGGTGGTTGATTGCAAGTGCTTTAACTTTAGATTCAAAGAAACTATCAAATCTCAAGTCGTACCAGATCCTTCCGAAAAACGGAACGAAGGGTGCAAGTGGTAGATTTACGTCAAGACTTCCATTCAAATAATCAAGAGAACAGTTAGGTAGCATTTTGCAAACTGCTAGCAGTAAAAAAACGATTTGTCACATCCTAGTTTTTGATAAGGATTACAAGAGGTTCATGAGTGAGTCGCGCTAGGTCATGTGTGCCTTATTCCATGGTCAAATATTCCAACCGTTAATGATTTAAAATATAGAGTTTCCCAATAGAAATGATATGATTTTTAAGTGGCGGATCGGCCATTTGTAATATGTCATGTTCTGTCATTTTTTGTTTCATTGTATTCAGTAATGTTTTTAATTTCATCATGGTGAAATATACGCAAGAACAACGTTTACAAATTATTCAGTTTTATTATCAAAATAATCGTTCTCCAATTGCAACTTTTCGTACGCTTTTGCCATTTTATAGTCGTAATAATCGTCCAAGTGTGCTCGCTATTCGCCGAATTGTTGAAAATTTTGAGCGTACATTTTCTTTACATAATGTTCAAGTGCCAATAAGACAAAGAAACGCTCGAAGTAATGCAAATATTGCTGCCGTTCAGGCAAGTATTGCTGACGACCGCAATTTATCGATTCCAAGACGTTCTCAAGAATTGGGACTGTCTAAAACCACAACCTGGTAGATTTTGAGAAAGGATTTGGGTTTGCATCCATATAAAACTGTTTTCACTCAAGAACTGAAGCCATTGGACCACCTTAAATGTCGTGAATTTGCAGATTTTGCCTTGGAACAACTTGAAAACGATAACGATTTTTTTAAGAAAATCATCTTCTCCGATGAGGATCACTTTCATCTGAGTGGTACGGTAAATATACAAAACTGTCGATTCTGGTGCGAAGAAAATCCACAAATTATTCATGAAAAACCATTATATTCACCTAAATTGACAGTTTGGTGTGGTTTTTGGTCTGGTGGAATCATCGGTCCGTATTGTTTTCCAAATGAAGCTGGTAACACAGTTACTGTCAATGGAGATCGGTATAGATCGATGATAACCAACTTTTTATGGCTGAAATTGGAAGAAGTTGATCTTGACAATATTTGGTTCCAACAAGACAGGGCTATGTGCCACACAGCAAGTGCAACAATTGAATTATTGCGAGAAAAGTTTGAGGATTCGATTATTTCAAGAAATTGTGATATTGAATGGCCTCCAAGAAGTTGTAATTTAACACCATTAGACTATTTCTTGTGGGGTTATTTGAAGTTATTGGTCTTTAGCAATAAACCAAACTCTTTTCAAGCTTTACAAGTCAATATTGAACATGCTATTCATGACATACGACTTGATTTAGTGGAAAAAGTGCTCGAAAATTGGGTTCATCGAATTCGTTCCTACAGAAGGAGTCGTGGAGGCATTTTGAATGACGTTTTATTCAGAACTTAATTGTATCGATTGTACTACACATTAAATAAAAAACATTTCAATTTCCTTAACAATTAGTGTGTTTTTTTTAAAGAAATCATATCACTCTTATTGGAAAACCCTATACATTCTCGAGGAGTGCGACTTTCCTTTTGGATGTCAGTAATCGGTTGGTTTGGTTCAAGATATCACAAATATAAATTGCTGCAGTGTAAGCATTCTCGCTAGCATCACAGAAGACATGCATACTCATCGTGGTGGAGTTGGTTGTTTTATTCCAATGAGGGATTTTTATTGTCGCTAGGTCGATCATTTCTCTTCGTATATTCAACCAGCGATTTAGTAGGTTCGGTGGTATTTCGTCGTCCCAATCAAGCTTTTTGAGCCAGAGTGTTTGGTAAAACATTTCAATCCTATGTGTCTATTATGATTCTCACCTCACCACACCACTCGCCGTGACTATCTAAGTCACCCGAGTTCAAAATTTGTATTATGTATCTCCCTTTTATTTAGGCGAGCCGTTTTCGTTGTTTACAAATAATTTTCATAAAAAAATATTTTTGTAGCATATGTCTTCCACAAAATTTATAAGGATACGATATTTTTACGATACAAAATAATTATATAAATGATATTAAAAATATATTATATAAAAAATTGTGCTCGAATTTTTGCCTTTCTCCATTCCATGCTTTCTCTAATTGGTGGCCCTAAGCTATTCCGCACTACTGACAAATTTTTCCAAAATTCATTAACAGTTAGTTTGGTTTTTCCAACATCTGGAAATCCACGGGCAATATCCCGGTTTTTTTCCATTCAACAAGTTTAATAAATTGTTGAGTGGTGGTAATTTTTGGTTTATTTCTTACATGAAAAATATAAATTAACTATTTCAATGTTAAAATATTAATAAAATATTATATTTCTAATACCAAAAATACTTTGTCACTTGACTCTCACCATCATATTTTAGGTGAACATATATGACATTGGACTCGCTCACTGTGAGAATTATAATACCAAAAATTATATGCGGTGATTTCGAGTCGCCAAGCGACACGCATGTGACGATCACTCGCTCACTGTGACAATCATAATACAAAATAGATTTTAGTGACGACTATTCACCCGGTGACGAGTAAGTGAGATTCATAATAGACCTATTGGTGAATGGTGATAAGAGCCCCAGTGGATCGAATAATCGACTGGACTCTGATAATATCCTTCTTTTGGTTGTGCTTGGTTGTGAGTCAAGAGGTACAGCATAGGTAAGTATATCTCTACATGCCCATAACAGACCTAACACCTTGGTGGTATCAGAGTGCTTATCGAACACCATCGATGTCTGGGTTATCTCCTGCAACTACGGCCTCGCAATTGGACATCCATTTCCTCAGGTTGAAATGGGCATTCACAAATAATTGATTGATGTCCCTCTTTAATTGGATCGCTTCTTGTATCGAACTAGCACCACTCATCAAATCGTCCATATTAATACAATTACGAATTATTTTGGCTGCTTTTGGGTAACTGGGTTCATTCTCATCTGCAACGACCTTAAGGACTCTAGTCGTCAGAAATGACGATGGTGATATTCCGTATGTCACAGTATTCAATTCGAAGATGGCCATTGGTTGGTTAGGGTTGTCTCGCCATAAAATCCGTTGAAATTTTCTATCTTCCGGATCTAGAAATACCTGGCGTTACATTTTTTCTATGTCTGCTACAAACACCACGGCATGAATACGAAACTGCAATAAGATAAAAAATAAAGAATTTTGAATAGTGGGTCCAATAGCCAATATATCATTCAATGACTTCCCCGAGCTCGTTTTAGATGAGACGTCGAACACGACTCGCAGTTTGGTTGTCACACTAGTTTCTTTAAGAACTCCATGGTGTGGCAGAAATAAGAAAAAATCGGATTTGTTCGGTACGATTTTCGTCATGTGTCCCAGACTTTCGTACTCGCTCATAAATTATCTATAGCGTTGACCAAAATTGTTATCTCGCCTAAACTTTCTTTCCATTGTTAACAATCGTGCACTTGCAGTGTGGTATGAATCTCCTAGATTAGCGGTTGAATCTTTAAATGGTAACTTCACTACGTAATGCCTATCTTTGTCTCTCTTGGTCGTTTCCCTAAACAGTTTCTCACAATATTCATCCTTTGGTTCGGACTCAACATTCTTGCACGTCGGTAGACCTTCAACCATCCAAAATTGTTGCAGGCATCGATTTGTGTCAACCAATTCGGTACAGTGAGAAGCAACTGTTTTAACTTCTTCATTGGAGAACGGCCGGTCAATAGCCGTCCTAATTTGGTGTTTTGTGCAATTACGGCGTTATCCTTATTCTTTATTTGCTCATTACCTAATAATGAGAAGAAATGTTCAGCTCCGATCAGTAAGTCTATTCGTCGGTTGGTGGGTTCACTAGGAGCACCTAAATACTTTCGATTTAGTCTATCTAAGAAGGTAATTGAATGTGTAACATATGCCTTAATTGTCAAATTAAAATTTGATTTAAAGTGAGATTTTATTATAACTGACGTGACCCCATTTGTATTACCAGCCTCTAGTCGATTCACTCGTATTTGCATGTTGCGCTCTTCCTTGAAAGACTCAATCGTTGAATACATTGTTCGGAGATGAATGACGATTCGGATCCGGAGTCTAACAATACTCTGCATTTCTGCCATTGTCTTTATTGAGCCCATAGTTTTCTGCATGCATTAATTTTGTTTGCTGTGGAATTCTCGGTTTTCATCTCAGCTGCTATTTCTTTCGTGGACGATGGTGCCGCTTTTGGTCGGTTCGTTAATGTGATGTTCGATGGGGGAACAATTTCGGTGGTTGACAGATTAGTATTGAATGATTTTCCTTTATTGTTGGTAGACGTTGTATTTTCTTTTATATGCAATATGAAATGGTGCCTTCTTCGACAATGACGACAACTTTTTCTAGATTTACACTGATATACCACATGATTATCAGCCAAACAATTGAAGCATCTTTTCTCTCTCTTTGCATTAGATCCCGTCTCTCTTCCACATTCATATCTTGGAATTTACCACATTGATACAATTGGTGTTGGTTAGTGTGGCAAACGGAACACGTAAAGGTAGTAACTGCAGCTAGTGCACGAATTTTAGGCAGTTTCACAGATGAGTTTGAGCCTCTGTCGGATGCGAATGTCTCTAACGCATCAGGACGCGATTGCAAAAATTCGAAGAATTTGTCGATTGTAGGATAATCCTCTTCTACAATCCTTTGAGCCCATAAATTTCTACTCTCCACGTCTAATTTATTGACTAATTATATGTAGCAGCCATGGGTCTCCTCGCTTCTGCACCTTCTCCTAATCCCTTTAATGCCCTTATCACTTCGTCCGAAACATCATGTAATTGGTGTATATTATCAGCGTTCACTCGTACTATTGTTGGTTGTTCCATAAAGGTTTGTTTATACAACGGTGTTCCACCGTGTATTTTTTACGATCATAACGCGCTTTTAATTTATTTAAAGCTAATAAATAGGTTGCCTCGGTGATGGGGATGTGTTTTAGCAGTTGTGCCGGTTTCTTTCAATAAACTCATCAAATATTGAAATTTCTGAATAGGTTGTAACATCGTCGAACGTCTGCCATTCCGTATATCCACCATTAAACGGTTTGATATTTATTTTCGGTAATTTAATATCAAAATGTCCATCACGTGATGTATTTAGCGTTTCGTCTAGATGAGTTAGTGTATAGAAATATAACTCCTCAAATGCCTGCGATTCGTCTTGAATATCCACTGCTAAAATATCTTTCTCAATTTTCTTGAATTCCCGAAACATATTTTCCACACGTTGCTGCTTCTCTTGCAATTCGTCTATGAGAGCTGACTCAAGTTTGATTCCGTTGACAAATATTTTCATTCGCGTAAAACTGCGTTTGAGGTTTGCCCGTTGCTTCTGTAGGCCTTCCAGATTACTCATCCCTTTAAACTTGGTTTCGAACTTAACTGATTACGTTTAATCTCGATTATAAATCACCCAAGTCGGGTTATTTGAGGTTGATAGGAATCACTTCACTTGATTATAATTGTCACTAAGTATCACTTGATTATAATCATCTGTTTAATTTAGGTTATATCCCCGAATGGTAATGGCGTGTCACAAACACCCGGTAATTTTGAGAAAACAAGTTATTTTATGTTTTGGTCCAAAGAACCACGGTAATTCAAGTTTGAATTTTCGTTACATAACTAAACAGACTAACTGGTTTCACTATACACCGTTACTAATGAATGGGTTTTGTTTATCATTCAGGTTAAATTGTTGTTTATTATAATGAAAGTGCGAATTTTTTTTTACGTGACACGTCCACACACTAACTGCATTCAGATCCCGTCTTAATTTTATTAGCTGGTACCGCGCATTCGAAGCTAAGGTAATTTTACTTGACGTCACAGCAATATTCAATGCTTAATTTTATTTGGTTTTTAAAATAAACGAACGATTTTCGTTCATTGCACTTGGTACTGAATGTTAGCGACGCACGTTCGTAGCCACGGTAATTCACATAACGTTACAGCACTGTACAATGCTTAACTTTATTCACCGTTTGAGCAATTTATGCGTATCACTGATAAAACCGCCTCTTAAATTTGACTACCGCACGTGATAAATTGAGGTTAGGTGTACCACTTTACATGCACGGATTAACTCAATTAATACCCTAGGGGTACTTAACTTCTATTGGTAATAATTGCCGGACGTCCAATATCCTCTTGATTGTCGGCAGGTGGTTCCAAAATATCCAATTTATGTTGGGGATCCGGCTCGAAGGACAATGTAAAATCGCCGACTTGGTTTGCGACGATTCCAATTTTATTTTACGAATTCCGGTTGCACAGTTTAAAACCAATAACAATAAATTCGGTTTTGTTCTACGGTAATAGTAAAACACTGTACAATTACATTATATTTTATTTTAAAAGACGCGGTTAGTGTCGGTTATTCAATGACGGCTTCTAGAGAACTAAAATCTGTTTTTATAAAAATTAATTTCAATTTTTATTCTTGTCACAAATTTACAATGAAGTTGACTACATTTAGAAAATTAACAAACTGTTTTACCGACACTGCTAACATAATACAATAATTATGGTACTATTCCATGTGCATACAATATTATCTCAGCAAAACCAAAACGAGACAAAAATACAGATCGACTATAGAAAGAATGGCGCATCCGATTATAGCTTGCTGAGCATTTGCTGAGCAAATTGTTGTTGTGCTGCCATAATTTTTCATAAAAAATATCAACTCAAGTATTTTTTATAGCAGCAAAACTGAAAAAATTCCCCCACTCTCCGCAAACTTTTATTTTTTTGATATTTTTATGGTGGTAAAACATAAATTTTTGTGCTTGGTCGTGCGACGACACGCTAAAAAATTAAAACATGGATGATTTTATTTTTTTTTTATTTAATTTAATTTATTTTTTTTTTATTTCATTTTACCAAATAAAAATTATTTATTGATTTTTTTATTAATTTTAACCCCAATATATCAACTTTATCAGTGTTTGTAATGATTAACCGATAAAAACCGATCCCTTGGCTGGAAACCCATCCTTCGAAAAACCATCGGGAGTAAAATACTCATTTATGTTAAAACCTTTCTGTGATCCTATAAATACATCGCGAGATTTTGTACGTAGTCATTTTGATAATTATACATTTTAATGTTTTGATGACAGTTGGCTTGAAGGCCTAGTAATCTAAAGTAAAACAAAATTCTTATTAGTTAAAAAAATTTTACCATTTTGTATTCAAAGACTTACTTGTATTCATAAACCGCCATTCGATCAAGCCACAATCATTTTAACCTGGCCCAATGAATTGAAACCATCCATTTGATTAAGCAATTTTATTAAAGTACGTTGAATTTCACGATCGGTTAATGGATAGCACTCGATACAACTTTTAAGAAATTTGCGTCTAGTTGTGATGCTACCGCAAGTGCGACTAGTGATTCGTATATTAAACAACCTTTTGGCTGTGTTATACCAACACGCAAAAATAATTCTCTATTTATTTACGGAAGTTCAATGACCTCATGAGTTTGTACGGATAGGCCACCAATAGCGAATATGTTACATCACCAGGATCTTCGTGAGACATATTATAAACGAGGGGATCAACCTGACGCGGTAGATACCGCAATTATTGTAAGTGTGGTCATATCAAGAGCTACCCTAGATCCAGCTTTCAATTTTGTCTTGTCTAACTGACGTCACCCAACAACATTTGTTGCTTTCACAATAACTAAAAATATAGATAAACATAAATTATTGTTTCACTGAATCACTGACATATTGGAGGTACATATTTACATTTATCATCAGTCGATGGTTTGAGTACCTCCTCGACAATTTGCCCAACACTTTGCAAGGCTTTTAAATCATTTTTTGACTTATAGAACTGTTTATACTATCATTAATATTGTAGTCCCTAAATATTGTTTCATATAAAATTTCTCATTTACAACGGGTGCCCAAATATTGAGTATAAATTCATTTGGTGTTTTATCCCAGTACGGATTATAGTTATCAAATAAAGTTTCCGAGTTATTCGATCCCAGCGTATTTAGAAAAGATCGATTCGAACTAGTCATATCGCTTAAATTGGATTTTATATCGACAAATACGGGATCCAAGAAAGATACCGTATCTAGTTAACCATTTAGAGTTGCTTTACATTTTGGTACGGTTGAACTTTGTTGACGTCGCTTTTTTGCTTTAGCCTTAGCCGTTGCTTTTGGATCCTGCAAATTCACCTTCTTTTTTACCGCCGACATTCATACGATAAGCCACCGCACATTCGAATCACTTCCTTGTGCACGATATCGACCCGGTAACCATAAATTTTACTCGATGCTTCCAATGAGGCACCAAATACTTGGAAATTTTTGACATTTACGATGGCCAGTAACCAAATTTGCAAATGTATCGATAAAATTTATTTGAAATGCAATCTCTTTGTTGATTTTCTACGAATATATAAAAAACACAGATTAATTTGAAAGACTAGCCAAGCGGTCTACAATCATCACCACTTACATTGTCCTGTGTCCATCAACTGTTACAAACTTTTAACTCTTCATTATCTTCCAGTACCGAAATATTTACTCTACTAGCCACCGATATACTTCATCTTTCATCGTCATTCTACAATAGAAACACAGACAAAAAAAATTAGGATATTTAATGAAATTCACGATCAAATCTAGCTCGTACTGTGGGTAACGGTGTTATGAATGTGAATGACTTTCGAGAGGACGTTTTCATTGGAGTAACATCACACAACACTCAAATTTTAAACTTAAATACTTATTCACTGTATTATTATTATGTAAAACTAAATATTTAAGAAATAGTTTTATTAAATTTATCTGATTCATTATTTATTTCTTATTTTGTTTAGGTTTTAAAATATTTGAGAAAATTTTTGGCAGCTGCACGACTGAAGTTTTAGGTTAATTTACGAACTTGTCAAAAATTTCTCCTCCATATTTTATAGTAGAACATTTTTTTTGAAATAATAAAACAACATATTTTTTGCTCATCTCAAAAATGATATTAATTTTATTATTAATTTTTACGATATAAAATACATAATTGTGCATTTTTAAAAATAAAGATTTTTAGTTATTTATTTAAAAAATGTGAGGTTAGTTTTTGTTGATTTCATAATTTCCCCAATTTTTCTACTATAAAATAAAAATGTTGTTTCTCAGTCACTCTACTGTAAATTTTAGTTCTTGTCTTTCTCCGATGTTCAGCAAAATTTTTCTGTTTTGTACATGGAATAGTACCATAATGTATGTTGTATGTTACGACATACGAAAATAAATTTAATTTTTACTAAATTTTATTTACATATTTTGCATGCACATTTTGTTCACGTTTCTATACCCATCATGCGTTGTTGATACAGGCATGATTAATGCATTTTTGTTTCCGTGAGATTTCTTTATTATTAAAAACATTTCCATGAAAATAAGGACATGAATGTACTAATTGACTTCAAACTATTTACTTTCAATACATGCATACTGCTGTGGTTTCGTTTTTATTCCATAAACCAACAACACTACAATATGTTGATTTTGTTTCCATTCATAAGCAAAACTAACAGAGATGAAAAGTATCAAAACCAACAATAATTGTTGTTGGTTTTGAAAGTATACATATTTACCACTACTACATAGGAAAATAATATAGTATGATTGTACATGTGCATATTTTAAATTTTAGGTTAGCTTCAAAATTGAAATTTATTTTAGTAAAGGATCCTCATAAGGACACTACAGCAAAGTATACAGGGTGGCTGAGACAAGTGTAACCAAATGAAAACGCTGTAATTTTTTTAATTTTGATTATTTTTTATTGAAAATTCGTGGAATATGTTGAAAACATATTACATTTTATGAAAAACATGTGACTGCTCGATATGACCTCCTTTGGCTCTGATTATTTGATTCAGTCTTCCATAGAAAGCATTGCATGCTGACCGAACGTGGGCTTGCGGAATTTTATTCCATTCTGGAACAAGAGCTGACTTCAATACATCAACACTTTCGTATTTTTTAGCGGACACCTTACTCTCCAAAATGGACCATATGGAGAAATCCATGGGATTCAAGTCTGGTGAATATGGTGGCCATTCTTTCGACAAAATCAGCCGCGGAACGCAATTTTGTAAAAATTGCTGTGTCGCTCAAGCTTTGTGTGACGGTGCCGAGTCCT